>OX596373.1:7896571-8504000 GCA_951394395.1 Colostygia pectinataria | reverse complement strand
ACGGCCGGCCCCATGGGTCCCTCTCTAGTGACGCCAGAAGCTCTTGCCAGGCATCCGCCTTTGCCTGGCTGATGGCAACGCGGAGAGCAGTACTCGCCTCTCTATAGACGGCATAGAGGCTGTCCTGCTCTTCCGTGTCCCGGCGCCTTCTCCTACGGTACCGCTGGTAGCGGCGTCGCTTCGCCTGACACTGCCGGCGGAGCTCTCCAATCTCCTCGTTCCACCAGTAGACCTGGCGCTTGGCTTTTGGAGGCCTCGCACGTGGCATAGCCGCATCGCACACGTGCGCCATTGCCTCACATAAGCCATCAGCCTCCGCGTCCAGGTCTACTGGTTCCGGGGGTGGGGCATTCCACGCCTGGACCAAGGCAGCCTCTTTCAGCAGCTCTGAATCCAGGCGGTTAAGCGCCCAACGCCGTCCGACCACTCTTGGAGCCCGCAGTCCTGGGTCCATCAACGTGGACGAGACGCTAAACCGGATGTACCGGTGATCGGATAGCGTCTCGTCCATTAACACCTCCCAGTCTCGGACACGCACTGCGAGTTCGGGGGTGGCGAAAGTGACATCAATCACTGACCCCCCCGAATGCCGCACGCACGTGTCCACGGACCCGCGGTTAAGCACACAGAGCCCTGCACCCACCAGCCAGTCGCTGAGGGCCTCTCCTCTTGCATCCGTCCTTGAAGACCCCCACACCGTGGACTTGGCGTTGAGGTCTCCAAGGACTATGACTGGACTCGGACGGCTTTGGCCGACCAGGGTCCCTACCTCGTCCAGAAAGCTCTCGAACTCGGCGAGAACCCTGTTGGGGGAGAAATAAACCCCCACAACCATCGTCCCGCCGATTCGAGCCGCCACAAATCCCCTTCCTCTCACCACCCCTTCAAGGGGTGGGGATTGAGCAGGAGACTGGGTGGTGATCGCAACCAAGCCGTCCAGGTCCCCAACCCAGTCTGTTCTGGGCGGGACCCGGTAAGGCTCGGCGATCACGGCCACCTGTATAAGTCGCTCTGCCAGGCTCTGGAGAAAAATATCCTGAGCCCTGGCAGAGTGGTTTAAATTCGCCTGGAGGTAAGTACGGGTGTGACCCATACTTAGACCTCCATGCTGTCCACCTGCTCCGGTGTGGAGCGGGTTGGCTGCGACTTGGCCTTAGCCTCAGTCGCAGCTTTGCCCCTACGCGCCTCTTTCTTAGACGGGGGCTTGGCACACACCTTGCCCCCGGAGAGGTGATTGGCCGCCTTGCCCGCTGCTGCACATAGCGTGCAGTACGGGGCGGCCGAACAACCGCTGGCCTTATGGCCCTTTTGACCGCAGCGATAACACTCCTCGCTGCGGTCCACCTCCGATTTGCATTGGGCCCTGACATGGCCCAATGCGAGGCAACGGAAACAGCGGCGTGGGCGAGCGTCCAGGATTTTAACCTGCGCCGCTACCCAGCCCACCAAGAGTCTGCCTCCTGCCACTATTTTTTTGGCTGCCGTCGCAGGGCACCGCACAAAAGCAGCACCCATTTCTGCAGCACCCTTATTAATATTTCCGACTTTAAAGTCCGAAATGGGACATCCTCCGGCCTTCGCCAAACATTCCGTCAGTTCCTCGAGGCTGACGGAGTCGTCGAGTCCAGTCACTCTCATGTCCGCAGTGGTGACCGGCCTCGAGACGCGGATTTGTTCCTCCGCCCCCTGGAACACCTCCCTTAGCTTTTCAGCCAGGGAGTCCGCCTTCTCAGCCTTCTCCGCGCCTGGAATCTCCAAGATTCGGGCACCTGTGGCTGCAACCCGCATCCTCATCGGTGGCAGACCCATCGCGCCGAGATCTACGCCAGCCTTCGCTTTTGAGAGCACATTGGCGTAGCTCAGCCCTTTCTCTTCTGCCCCCGGCAGCAGCGTGATTACCACGGCTGCGGTGCGCTGGGGGTGGATCTTAACCACCTTCGGCTTAGGCGCCTGCGGGCGCGTCTGCTTAGCCGGTTTCGACTTCGACGGGGCGGCCCTTGACCGCTCGGTCGGGGCCGTCGCCGACTTCGGCTTCCGGGTCCTCGGCCGCGCTCCTCGCTTTACCACCTCGGTCCAGGGCTCCTCCTGAGCCGATGGTGGTGGGGGGGGGGCAGGTGGGGCCACCTTGTCGCTGCTTTTGGCAGCTGCAGACGACTTCCCCTTTCCTTTGCCCTTGTCCTTTTTGGGCTGGGAGGCAGGCTGCACAGAAGGACTTTCCTTCTGGCTAGTGCCAGCAGCCGCTCTCTCCTCCCTGCGGATATCCGCAGCAAGGGGTGGTCTAATCCTTTTTTCAGGAAGGAGCCTCTCCTGAACTCCTTCGAAGCGGGCATCTATCATGGTGCCCACCTGCACCATGACTGCCCGCATCACATTCTCCATTGAGGCTGCATCCTGAGCCGGCTGCGGTTGAGCGGCTCGGAGCTCTGTCAGCTCCTTCCGCATCTCCCGCAGCTCTCTCATCAGCTTCGAGTTGGCCGCCTCCAACCGGGCCAACTCTTCGGGCACCGTGCGAGCCCGCATCTCTGCAACGGAAACCTTTATTATCTCCGCTGCTTCATTAAGGGCCTTTACATACGTGCCCTTTAAACTACTCGAGGTCTTGGCGACTTTTACTATAGTCGCCAAAGACTCTTCAACCAGCCTACCGAGGTCCTGGTCCTCAACGTCAGGTTGAGCTGCAGTGACTCCAAGGCCGCGGAGGACAGCGTTTGCTGTCTCCTTCTTGCGTCTCGCCTCATTGGCCATTTCATTTTCCGCGTCCTGCTTTAGGGCCTCGGCCTGGGCTTTGCTTAGCAAAGCTTTGGCTTTGGCCAAGCCTACGTACTCGCCAGTTGTTGGCGGACGACCTCTTCCACGCTGGGTTAGTTGCGCCTTAGGAGAAGGAGCAGCCTCTCCCGCAGCGTCTTCACCTCTCAACCTCTTCCTCTGTACACGAGCCACGGATGACACCGAGGCCCTGGAGGAAACGGACAGCAGACTTACGTCTGAGTCCGACTCCGACAAGTCGACGGATCTGGACCTGACAAGCAGATCCTCAACGCTCGACGTCCTCTCGAGAGCGACAGTACACTTGCGCGCACTTCGCCTCACCACACTGTAATCTTGACGATCACCACCTTCTACATCATTTGTTTGGTTTTTATTTAAGTTATCCATATTGAATCCCACGAGTATGAGGGAACTAGAAGTCACCCTGGCCAGAGCCCTCTGTAGCCAAAGGGAAGCCTAACGTAACTCGCACAGGGGGTCGGCAGGTACCCTGGCGAGGAACGCAGTAGGAACTGACTAACCCGCCAGCCATTCAGGTCTCGCGCTGCGCCGCCGCACTACCTTGGGGTAATTTTTTATAGAGGTTTTCTTCCTCGCGATCCGGGCGGTAAAGCCAAGATCCTCGGTCCTGCTCCTGTCACGAGACGTGATCCGCACCAGTTACAGGGTTCCGATTTGTGGACGCTGACAACGGAGACACACTCCGATGCCTACTGAACGGCAGTGTAAGTGCACGCCCAGTACGTCCCCAACTCGCGTCACCGCTACTCAGCATGAGGCCGAGACGCCGACCGAGCTCCGCAGCCAATCAAGGCCGCCTCGACTCGTACCGCCGCTACCCGGACTGTCCAGGACGCCGGCAGAGCCCCTCCTTGAAAGTCACCTCATGAGCACCATGAGCGACTCCTCTCGCTTCGATCCACTCTGCCCTATGCTGATCATAGGGACACGCAGAGAAGCTCTCTCGACTCACCTGCCGCTACCCGGACTATCCAGGGCGCCAGGCGAGGGTTAACCGGAAAGCAAGTCCTTCCTTGCCTTTCCTCCCCAACTCGCGTCGCCGCTACTCAGCATAAGGCTGAGACGCCGACCGAGTCCCGCAGCCATTCAAGGCTGCCTATACTCGCAACGCCGCTACCCGGACTCTCCAGGGCGCCGTTCGAGCCTCCTCGGGTTCCTTTCGCTTCATCGTACCACTACGACTACTGAGCCCCCCCGCCGCGACAAGGCAGAACCCATGGGGGGGAACCTAACCTAACCTTTTTTTTTTTTTTTTTTGTTAACGTTGGCAAAAATGCATTTACGCATACCCGACTGCGGGGGAAGCAGACGGGCTATGTCGGACTCCCCGTCGCAGAAAAACTGCGACGTCCTACCGACTAAAAAAGCCCACGATGTTCCATCATCCTCGGTTTATGAACAGAGCTGCGGGACCGTTTGCAAACTCTCCGCGGCTCTGTCCGCCGACGTCCGCCTATAGGCGGACCCACCTCCTGACGACGCGTCGGAACATTAACGCGTCGCCCACTCGCAAGGGCCAAATTTCACCTAATGGTGAGGAGTGGCGGGTGTCCCCACATCCACCACTCCAGGCCCTCCAGTTAAAGACGGAGAGCGAGCCTGGCTCGCCTCCGTCTTTGCTCCCTCCGGATCGGGAGAGAAAGAGGATCTCTCTCCCTTTCCCGCTCCTCGGCCTCTCTCTGCGACATCACGACCTCGCAGAAAGAGACCATCGCCTTCCAAGACCCCTCGTCGTCGACCATCCTAGCCAGGATGCTCGGTAACGAGAGGTCTCCTCCCACGGTTGCGACCAGAACCAGCCGCGCCTCCTCCGCACCCGGACATACCTGTAGTACGTGCTGCGCCGTCTCCTCCGCGCAGCCACACTGGTGGCACTCCGGTGTCGCCTCCTTCCGCGCCACATTGCACAAGTACCTCCCGAAGCACCCATGCCCCGAGAGGACCTGTGTGAGCCGAAAGGAGAGCCCTCCGTGCTCGCGGCTGACCCACTCGGTAAGAAGGGGCCGAACTGCCTCGATAAATCGAGCAGCTCCGGCACCCCTCCTGTGGTCCTCCGCAATCCGCCGGCTCCAGGACTCCAGAGCGGCGTCATTGGCGTCCTTCCGCCACTGTTCCACCTCCTGCGGAACCGGTCGGAGGTCCTCCGCCCGTGCCTGCGCCCTGCGCCAGTACACGGAGGACAGGACCTCAGCGTCCAAGTCCCACGGGAGGGAACCTGCCAAAAGGCAGGCCACCTCGTGTGAGAGTGTGCGGTAACCTCTGCACACTCTAACCGCCATGACCCTTTGGCTCCCATGGAGCCGGGCGATCTCTCTGGATCCCAAGGTACCAGCCCATATGGGAGCCGCGTAGAGGGCCATGGAGCGAACCACCGCCATGTAAAGGTGGCGGCAGCTCCTCTTCCCTCCACCGAGATTTGGAAGGAGGCGGCTCAACGCAGCCGCCGTCCCCGCAAGCCTCGGGGTTAACTTCTCGAAGTGTTCGCGAAACTTCCACCTGCTGTCGAGTACGACACCGAGGTACTTCAGCGTCGACCCAACAGCGATGGAAGTTCCGCCAACCATTATCCTTGAGCCTGCAGGTGGCGCCCTCCGAGGACCATGAAAGCAGATGGCCTCGGATTTGTGGAGCGCCACCTCCAGCCCCAACCTCCGTATCCGAGCCACAACCGCCGCGACTCCGGCGGTGGCCAGGACAGACGCTTCCCTAAACGTCCGGCCCCTGGCTGTAACCAACGTGTCGTCAGCGTAGCATACTACGTTGACGCCATGAAGGTTAGCGCCTCGCAGGACCCAGTCATACCCGATGTTCCACAGGGTAGGGCCCAGAACGGACCCCTGTGGAACGCCGCGCGTCATTGGGCTACTGCCCTCACCCTCTTTGGTCGGGAAACGTACCTCTCTCTCAGAGAGGTAGTCCCCGATGAGGCGTTGGATGTACTGGGGCACCTGGTGGTACCCCAGAGCACCCAAAACAGTGCTCCACGGCAGCGAGTTGAAGGCGTTGGCGATGTCTAACGACACCGCCAACACAACTCCACCATCGCTAATCGGCTGCTCGGAGAGGTCGCGAACGTAAGATATGGCATCTACCGTTGAGCGACCCCTCCGAAACCCGAACTGACTGTTCGCAAGGTCCGGGCCAACAAACTCGAGGTGGTTGACGAGCCGGGCAGCCACCACACGCTCCAGGAGCTTACCTGCCTCGTCCAGCAGGACGATCGGACGATATCCGGCCGGCTCGTCCGCGGGACGCCCTTCCTTTCGCAAAAGAACGAGCCGCCCCGCCTTCCACCTTTTAGGGAAGCGTCCCTCGCGCATACAGCGGTCGAACACTGACCTTACTCGTCCGCCGAGCTCCTTCTGAACGAGGGCCCACGCGCGACCGGGGATCCCATCGGGTCCCGGTGCCGTGTTTCGGGCCCTCATCCGAAGGACCGCCACGCCAAGCTCCACCTCCGAGATCTCGGGCACCTCCTCCTCCGGCTCGTCCTCCAGGACAGGCGCCGCCACGTGGGGAGGGATGAACTCTGCCCCTGGACTAGCAGGGAACAGTCCCTCCACCACCCGCTGGAGAATCACCGGATCCATGTTACCGGTGATTGGGGGGGCCCATGGACGAAGCTTTTGCCTCGCCCACTTGTACGGTCGGCCCCACGGGTCCCTCTCCAGAGACGCCAGTAGCTCCTGCCAGGCATCCGCCTTCGCCTGGCTGATGGCTACTCGAAGAGCACGACTTACCTCTCTATAGGCGGCGTAGAGGTTGTCCTGCTCCTCCTCGTCCCGGCGCCTCCTTCTGCGGTACCGCTGGTAGCAGCGGCGCCTCACCTGGCACTGCCGGCGGAGCTGCCCGATCTCCTCGTTCCACCAGTAAACCTGACGCTTGGCCTGCGGAGGTCTCGCACGCGGCATTGCCGCATCGCACACGTGCGCCATTGCCTCACACAGGTCATCGGCCTCCTCGTCCAGGTCCACTGGCTCCGGGGGTGGGGCGTTCCACGCCTGGATCAAGGCTGCCTCTTTGAGCAGCTCCGAGTCCAGGCGATTAAGCGCCCAACGCCGTCCGACCGCTGTTGGAGCTCGCGTTCCTGAAATCATGGCTGAGACGCTAAACCGAATGTACCGATGATCGGATAGCGTCTCGTCCATCAGTACCTTCCAGTCTCGGACACGCAGTGCGAGTTCGGGGGAGGCGAAAGTGACATCGATCACTGACCCCCCCGAGTGTCGCACGCACGTGTCCACGGAGCCGCGGTTGAGCACGCAGAGCCCCGCACCCACCAGCCAGTCGCTGAGGGCCTCCCCTCTTGCATCGGTCCTTGAAGATCCCCACACCGTGGACTTGGCGTTGAGATCTCCAAGGACTAAGACCGGGCTCGGACGGCTCTGGCCGACCAGGGTCCCCACCTCGCCGAGAAAGCTCTCGAACTCGGCGAGAACCCTGTTGGGGGAGAAATACACCCCCACAACAACCGTCCCACCGATCCGGGCCGCCACAAATCCCCTGCCAGTCACCACCCCCTCGAGGGGTGGGGACTGAGCAGGAGACTGGGTCGTGATCGCAACCAAGCCATCCAGGTCCCCGACCCAGTCCGATCTGGGCGGGACCCGGTATGGCTCGGCGATCACAGCCACCTGTATTGACCACTCTGCCAGGCTCTGGAGAAGAATATCCTGAGCTCTGGCAGAGTGGTTGATGTTAGCCTGGAGGTAAGTACGGGTGTGACCCATACTTAAACCTCCATGCTGTCTACCTGCTCCGGTGTGGAGCGGGTTGGCTGCGACTTGGCCTTAGCCTCAGTCGCAGCTTTGCCCCTACGCGCCTCATTCTTGGACGGGGGCTTGGCACACACCGTGCCCCCGGAGAGGTGATTGGCCGCCTTGCCCGCAGCTGCACAAAGCGTGCAGTACGGGGCGGCCGAACATCCGTTGGCCTTATGGCCGTTTTGACCGCAGCGATAACACTCCTCGCTGCGGTCCACCTCCGACTTGCATTGGGCCCTGACATGGCCCAATTCGAGGCAACGGAAACAGCGGCGCGGGCGAGCGTCCAAGACTTTCACCTGCGCCGCTACCCAACCCACCAGGAGCCGGCCACCACTTGCCACAATTTTCCTGGCCGCCGTTGCAGGGCACCGCACAAAAGCGGCGCCCATTTCTGATGCACCCTTTCTAATGTCGCCGACCTTGAGGTCCGACGCAGTGCATCCGCCGGCCCTTGCCAGGCACTCGGTCAGCTCCGCCACGCTGACGGAGTCGTCGAGTCCGGTCACCCTGATGTCAGCAGTGGTGACCGGCCTCGAGACGCGGATCTGGTCCTCCGCCCCCTGGAAGACCTCCCTTAGCTTTTCAGCTAGGGAGTCCGCCTTCTCCGCCTTCTCCGCGCCGGGAATCTCGAGAATGCGGGCGCCGGTGGCAGCGACCCGCATCCTCATGGGTGGCATCCCCATTGCACCGAGGTCCACACTCGCCTTCGCCTTTGAAAGAACGTTAGCGTAGCTGAGCCCTTTCTCCTCTGCCCCCGGCAGCAGCGTGATTACCACGGCTGCGGTGCGCTGGGGGTGGATTTTAACCACCTTCGGCTTTGGCTTGGGCGGCTGCTGCCTGACCGGCGCCGGCGCTTTCGGGGCCGCAGCTGACCTCGGCTCCCTGGTTTTGGGACGCGCTCCTCGCTTCACCACCTCGGTCCAGGGCTCCTCCAGGACCGAAGATGGTGGGGGGGCAGGCGGGTCCACCTTCTCGCCGCTTTTAGCGGCCGCCGTCTTCTTCCCCTTCCCCTTACCTTTACTGGGCTTGGGTTCCGATGCCCCCGCATCGGACTTTTGGGAAGCTGACTGCTCTCTGCGGACGTCCGCCGCAAGGGGAGGCCTCAATCTCCTCTCGGGAAGGAGCCTCTCCTGCACCCCCTCGAAACGGGCATCGATCATGGTGCCCACCTGCACCATGACCTCCCGCATCATGTCCTGCATCGTGGCCGCGTCCTGAGCGGGCTGCGGTCGAGCGGCCCGGAGCTCCGCCATCTCCCTGCGCATCTCCCGCAGCTCGCCCGTCAGCTTGGCGTTGGCCGCCTCCAGCCTGGCCAACTCATCTGAAACTGTCCGCAACCGCATCTCAGCAACGGAAGTCTTGATGACTTCCGCTGCTTCTTTCAGGGCCTTGACGTAAGTACCCTTCAAACTCCCCGAGGTCTTGGCGACCTTTACTATGGTCGCCAGAGACTCCTCGACCAGCCTCCCGAGGTCCTGATCTTCGTCTCCGGGCTGAGCCGAAGAGTCTCCGAGACCGCGGAGGACAGCGCTTGCTGCCACCTTTTTGAGTCTGGCCTCGTTGGCCATCTCGACCTCCGCCTCCTGCCTTAGCGCCTCGGCCTGGGCTTTGCTTAGCAAAGCCTTGGCTTGGGCCAGGCCCACGTACTGCCCCGTCGTTGGCGGTCTCCCTCTACCTCGGCTCGCGGTAGCTTGAGCCTTGGGCGACGGACCAACCTCGAATACAGCATCACCTACTTGTATTCTCTTTCTACACGGCCGGTCCGCGGAAGAGCCCGAGGCCCGGGAGCGCACCGACTGGAGGCTGACGTCCGAGTCAGTCTCCGATAGATTGACGCAGGACCTGTCGAACAGGTCCTCGTCGCTCGACACCCTCACAATTTTGCGCGTGCTACGCCTCACCACCGCCTGACCTTCGCGGTCACCGCCTTCACCATCATCAATAGTATGTTTTATGTTTGAATTATTCATATCAATTCCCACGAGAACCGGGGAATGGGTACGACCCGGACAGAGCCCACGCGTATCCGGGAAGGGTTAGGTGGACCTAACCAAGGCGCAACGCCTAGGTGCAGTAGTGACTGGCTTTACCGGCCAGCCCTCCTCCGAAGAGAAAGGACCTCGCGCTGCACCGCCACTTGTCCTTCGGGATTGTTTTATAGAGGTTTACTCCTCGCGGCCCGGGCAACGAAGCCAAGGCCCTCGGTCCTGTTCCAGTCACGAGACGTGATCCGCAACTGTTGCAGGATTACGATTTGTGAACGCTGACAAACCTGCCTACTGGACGGCAGTGTGAGTGCTCGCCCAGTACGTCCCCAACTCGCGTCACCGCTACTCGGCATAAGGCCGAGACGCCGACCGAGCTCCGCAGCCAATCAAGGCCGCCTCGACTCGTACCGCCGCTACCCGGACTATCCAGGACGCCGGCAGAGCCCCTCCCTGAAAGAAAAAGTAATAAAACCAGAACACCAATTTCACCTTGAGCAATGACCCGTTGAACCCTCAAAAGAAAGTTCCACAGGTCACCGCCCAAGATGAATAAACCACACATAATTTTATAAAAAATTTCCACCAGTTTCACCTTGAGCAATGACCCGCTGAACCCTCAAAAGAAGATTCCACAAGTCATTGCCCAAGATGAATAATTCAATAATAATGCAATGAATACAATGCCGAACTCAAAAATAACCACCACCGTTATCAAAACCCGTTGAGCAATGACCCGCTGAACCCTCAAAAGAGAATTCCGCAGGTCATTGCCCAAGATAAATAATCCGCCCTTAGTTTCACCCTGAGCAATGACCCGCTGAACCCTCAAAAGAGAATTCCGCAGGTCATTGCCCAAGATGAATAATCTGCCCTTAATTTAACCCACCAGTTTCATCTTGAGCAGTGACCCGCAGAACCCTCAAAAGAAAATTCCACAGGTCATTGCCCAAGATAAAGTAAAATGCAATGAATGCAAAGCCAGTCTCACTTTGAGCAATGACCCGTTAAACCCTTAAAAAGAAAATTTCACGGGTCATTGCCCAAGATGAGTAATACACAATTTAAAAATGCAGTGAATGCATAGCCGACAAAACCACAAAAGAAGGAAGCCACCACCGTTATTAATGCGCACACGTCTTGCCATTGCCAGAGTCTTGCAAAAGACTCTGGCAAATCAAAGCAGCGCGCCCCTCGCTCGCGTCGCCGCTGAACAGCATATGGCTGAGACGCCGACCGTGTCCCGCAGCCAATAAAGGCTGCCTCCGCTCGCAACGGCGCTGCCCGGTCTCTCCGGGGGCGCCGTTCGAGCCTCCTCGGGTTCATTTAGCTTCATCGTACCACCCCTGAGTACGACTACTGAGCCCCCCCGCCGCGACAAGGCAGAACCCATGGGGGGGAACCTAACCTAACCTTTTTTTTTTTTTTTTTTTTTTTTTACGTGGGCAAAAATGCATTTACGCATACCCGTCTGCGGGGGATGCAGACGGGCTATGTCGGACTCTCCGTCGCAAAAAAACTGCGACGTCCTACCGACTAAAAAAGCCCACGATGTTCCATCGTCCTCGGTTTCTGGACAGAGCTGCGGGACCGTTCGCAAACTCTCCGTGGCTCTGTCCACCGACGTCCGCCTTGCGGACCCACCTCCTGACGACGCGCCGGAACATTAGCGCGTCGCCCGCTCGTGAGGGCCATTTCACCTAGTGGTGAGGAGTGGTGGGTGTCCCCACACCTACCACTCCAGGCTCTCCAGTAAGAGACGGAGAGCGAACCCGCCTGGCTCGCCCACGTCTCCTCTCTCTCCGAAGCGGGAGAGAAAGAGGGTCTCTTTCTCTATCCCGCTCCTCTGCCTCTCTCTGCGCCACAACGTGCTCGCAAAACGAGGCCACTGCCTTCCAAGACCCCTCGTCGACGACCATCCTAGCTAGGATGTTCGGCAACGAGAGGTCACTTCCTACGACTGCGACTAAAACCAGCCGCGCCTCCTCCGCCCCTGGACACACTTCCAGTACGTGCTGCGCCGTCTCTTCCACGCAGCCACACTGGTGGCACACCGGTGTGGCTTCCCTACGTGCAACATTATGCAGGTACCTCCCGAAGCACCCGTGCCCCGAGAGGACCTGGGTGAGTCGGAAGGAGAGCCCTCCATGATCGCGGTTGACCCACTCGTTAAGAAGGGGCCGGACTGCCTCGATAAATCGAGCAGCCCCGGCACCCCTCCTTCGGTCCACCGCAATACGCCGGCTCCAAGACTCAAGAGCGATGTCTCTGGCGTCCTTCCGCCACTGCTCCACCTCCTGTGGTACAGGCCGAAGATCCTCCTCCCGTGCCTGCGCCCTGCGCCAGTACACGGAGGACAGGACCTCGGCCTCCAGGTCCCACGGGAGGGAGCCTGCCAGTAGACACGCTACCTCATGCGATAGTGTGCGGTACCCCCTGCACACTCTAACCGCCATAACTCTTTGGCTCCCATGGAGTCGGGCAACCTCCCTAGGGCCCAGGGTACCGGCCCATATAGGGGCCGCATAAAGGGCCATGGAGCGAACTACCGCCATGTAAAGGTGGCGGCAGCTCCTCTGCCCACCACCGAGGTTTGGAAGGAGGCGGCTCAGCGCAGCCGCCGTCCCCACAAGCCTCGGGGTCAACCTCTCTAGGTGTTCCCTGAACTTCCATCTACTGTCGAGTACGACGCCGAGATATTTCAGCGTCGACCCAACAGCGATGGAAGTTCCACCAACCGTTATCCTTGAGTCTGCAGGTGGCGCTCTCCGGGGACCATGAAAGCAGAGAACCTAACCTAACCTTTTTTTTTTTTTTTTTTTTTTTTTTTTTTTACGTGGGCAAAAATGCATTTACGCATACCCGCCAGCGGGGGATGCAGACGGGCTATGTCGGACTCCCCGTCGCAGAAAAACTGCGACGTCCTACCGACTAAAAAAGCCCACGATGTTCCATCATCCTCGGTTTATGGACAGAGCTGCGGGACCGTTCGCAAACTCTCCGTGGCTCTGTCCACCGACGTCCACCTTGCGGACCCACCTCCTGACGACGCGCCGGAACATTAGCGCGTCGCCCGCTCGTGAGGGCCATTTCACCTAGTGGTGAGGAGTGGTGGGTGTCCCCACACCTACCACTCCAGGCTCTCCAGTGAGAGACTGAGAGCGAACCCGCCTGGCTCGCCCACGTCTCCGCTCCCTCCGAAGCGGGAGAGAAAGAGGGTCTCTTTCTCTATCCCGCTCCTCTGCCTCTCTTTGCGCCATAACTTGCTCGCAAAACGAGGCCACTGCCTTCCAAGACCCCTCGTCGACGACCATCCTAGCTAGGATGTTCGGCAACGAGAGGTCACTTCCTACGACGGCAACTAGCGTCAGCCGTACCTCCTCCGTCCCTGGGCACACCTCCAGCACGTGCTGCGCCGTCTCTTCCGCGCAGCCGCACTGGTGACACACTGGTGTTTGCTCCTTTCGTGCCACGTTACACAGGTACCTCCCGAAGCACCCATGCCCCGAGAGGACCTGAGTGAGCCGAAAGGTGAGCCCTCCATGCTCACGATTCACCCAATCGCTTATAAGGGGCCGGACTGCGTCGATAAATCGAGCAGCCCCGGCACCCCTCCTCTTTTCCACCGCAATACGCCGGCTCCAAGACTCCAGAGCGACGTCTCTGGCGTCCTTCCGCCACTGCTCCACCTCCTGTGGTACAGGCCGAAGATCCTCCTCCCGTGCCTGCGCCCTGCGCCAGTACACGGAGGACAGGACCTCGGCCTCCAGGTCCCACGGGAGGGAGCCTGCCAGTAGACACGCTACCTCATGCGATAAAGTACGGTACCCCCTGCACACTCTCACCGCCATAACTCTTTGGCTCCCATGGAGTCGGGCAACCTCCCTGGGGCCCAGGGTACCGGCCCATATAGGGGCTGCATAAAGGGCCATGGAGCGAACTACCGCCATGTAAAGGTGGCGGCAGCTCCTCTTTCCTCCACCGAGGTTTGGAAGGAGGCGGCTCAGCGCAGCCGCCGTCCCCACAAGCCTCGGGGTCAACCTCTCCACGTGTTCTTGAAACCTCCACCTACTGTCGAGTACGACGCCGAGATATTTCAGCGTCGACCCAACAGCGATGGAAGTTCCACCAACCGTTATCCTTGAGTCTGCAGGTGGCGCTCTCCGGGGACCATGAAAACAGATGGCCTCGGACTTGTGGAGCGCCACCTCCAGCCCCAACCTCCTTATCCTGGTCACAACTGCCGCGACTCCGGCAGTGGCCAGGATTGACGCTTCCCTAAACGTCCGTCCTCGAGCGGTAACCAACGTGTCGTCAGCGTAGCAAACTACGTCGACGCCACGAAGGTTAGCACCTCGCAGGACCCAGTCGTACCCAACGTTCCACAGGGTAGGGCCCAAAACAGACCCCTGTGGCACGCCGCGCGTCATCGGGCTACGACCCTCGCCGTCTTTGGTCGGGAAACATACCTCTCTCTCAGAGAGGTAGTCCCCGACGAGCCTTTGGAGGTACCTTGGCACCCTATGGTACCCCAATGCCCCCAAAATTGTGCTCCATGGCAGGGTGTTGAATGCGTTTGCAATGTCTAATGACACCGCAATCAACACCCCGCCACTACTACACGCCTTTTCGGAGAGGTCGCGAACGTAAGATATGGCATCTACCGTTGAGCGACCCCTCCGAAACCCAAACTGGTTGCCCGACAGGTCTGGACCAACAAACTCGAGGTGGTTAACGAGTCGGGCAACCACCACCCGCTCCAGGAGCTTTCCGGCCTCGTCCAGCAGGACGATCGGTCGGTATCCTGCTGGCTCGTCTGCAGGGCGCCCTTCTTTTCTCAAAAGAACGAGCCGCCCCGCTTTCCATCTCTTAGGGAACCGACCCTCCCGCATACAGCGGTCAAAAACCAGCCTTATGCTGCCTTCCAACTCCTTTTGGACGAGGGCCCACGCACGACCGGGGATCCCATCGGGTCCTGGCGCCGCGTTTCGAGCCCTCATCCGAAGGACCGCTACACCGAGCTCGACCTCCGAAATCTCGGGTACCTCCTCCTCTGGCTCGTTTTCCATCACCGCCACGGTGGGAGGGACGAACTCGTTCCCTGGACTACCAGGGAACAATCCCTCTACCACCCGCTGGAGAACCACCGGCTCCATGGTACTAGTGATCGGGGGGGCCCATGGACGAAGCTTTTGCCTCGCCCACTTGTACGGCCTGCCCCATGGGTCCCTCTCCAGCGACGCCAGAAGCTCTTGCCAGGCATCCGCCTTTGCCTGGCTGATGGCAACGCGGAGAGCAGTACTCGCCTCTCTATAGACGGCATAGAGGCTGTCCTGCTCTTCCGCGTCCCGACGCCTTCTCCTACGGTACCGCTGGTAGCGGCGTCGCTTCGCCTGACACTGCCGGCGGAGCTCTCCAATCTCTTCGCTCCACCAGTAGACCTGGCGCTTGGCTTTTGGAGGCCTTGCACGTGGCATAGCCGCATCGCACACGTGCGCCATTGCCTCACACAAGCCATCAGCCTCCGCGTCCAGGTCAACTGGCTCCGGGGGTGGGGCATTCCACGCCTGGACCAAGGCAGCCTCTTTCAGCAGCTCCGAATCCAGGCGGTTGAGTGCCCAACGCCGTCCGACCACTCTTGGAGCCCGCAGTCCTGGGTCCATCAACGTGGACGAGACGCTAAACCGGATGTACCGGTGATCGGATAGCGTCTCGTCCATTAACACCTCCCAGTCTCGGACACGCACTGCGAGTTCGGGGGTGGCGAAAGTGACATCAATCACTGACCCCCCCGAATGCCGCACGCACGTGTCCACGGACCCGCGGTTAAGCACACAGAGCCCTGCACCCACCAGCCAGTCGCTGAGGGCCTCTCCTCTTGCATCCGTCCTTGAAGACCCCCACACCGTGGACTTGGCGTTGAGGTCTCCAAGGACTATGACTGGACTCGGACGGCTTTGGCCGACCAGGGTCCCTACCTCGTCCAGAAAGCTCTCGAACTCGGCGAGAACCTTGTTGGGGGAGAAATAAACCCCCACAACCATCGTCCCGCCGATTCGAGCCGCCACAAATCCCCTTCCTCTCACCACCCCTTCAAGGGGTGGGGATTGAGCAGGAGACTGGGTGGTGATCGCAACCAAGCCGTCCAGGTCCCCAACCCAGTCTGTTCTGGGCGGGACCCGGTAAGGCTCGGCGATCACGGCCACCTGTATAAGTCGCTCTGCCAGGCTCTGGAGAAGAATATCCTGAGCCCTGGCAGAGTGGTTTAAATTCGCTTGGAGGTAAGTACGGGTGTGACCCATACTTAAACCTCCATGCTGTCCACCTGCTCCGGTGTGGAGCGGGTTGGTTGCGACTTGGCCTTAGCCTCAGTCGCAGCTTTGCCTCTACGCGCCTCTTTCTTAGACGGGGGCTTGGCACACACCTTGCCCCCGGAGAGGTGATTGGCCGCCTTGCCCGCTGCTGCACATAGCGTGCAGTACGGGGCGGCCGAACAACCGCTAGCCTTATGGCCTTTTTGACCGCAGCGATAACACTCCTCGCTGCGGTCCACCTCCGATTTGCATTGGGCCCTGACATGGCCCAATGCGAGGCAACGGAAACAGCGGCGTGGGCGAGCGTCCAGGATTTTAACCTGTGCCGCTACCCAGCCCACCAAGAGTCGGCCTCCTGCCACTATCTTCTTGGCTGCCGCCGCAGGGCACCGCACAAAAGCGGCGCCCATTTCTGCTGTACCCTTTCTTATGTCGGCAACTTTAAGGTCCGACGCAGGGCACCCTCCGGCCTTAGCCAAACATTCCGTCAGCTCCTCCACGCTGACGGAATCGTCGAGTCCGGTCACCCTCATGTCAGCAGTGGTGACCGGCCTCGAGACGCGGATTTGCT
This sequence comes from Colostygia pectinataria, assembly GCA_951394395.1. Taxonomy (NCBI): domain Eukaryota; kingdom Metazoa; phylum Arthropoda; class Insecta; order Lepidoptera; family Geometridae; genus Colostygia; species Colostygia pectinataria. The sequence continues at coordinate 8,487,574 of OX596373.1, read as the reverse complement.
CCTCCGCCCCCTGGAACACCTCCCTTAGCTTTTCGGCCAGGGAGTCTGCCTTCTCGGCCTTCTCCGCGCCGGGAATCTCGAGGATTCGGGCGCCGGTGGCTGCAACCCGCATCCTCATCGGTGGCAGACCCATTGCGCTAAGGTCTACGCTAGCCTTTGCCTTAGTGAGCACGTTCGCGTAGCTCAGTCCTTTCTCTTCTGCCCCCGGCAGCAGCGTAATTACTACGGCTGCGGTGCGCTGGGGGTGAATTTTAACCGTCTTAGGCTTAGGCGCCTGCGGGCGCGTCTGCTTGGCCGGTTTCGAAGCGGTCTTTGACCGCTCGGTCGGGACCGTCGCCGACTTCGGCTTCCGGGTCCTCGGTCGAGCTCCTCGCTTTACCACCTCGGTCCAGGGCTCCTCCGGAGCCGATGGTGGTGGAACGTGGGCAGGTGGGGCTACCTTGTCGCTGCTTTTGGCGGCTGCAGACGACTTCCCCTTTCCTTTACCCTTGTCCTTTTTCGGCTGGGAGGCAGGCTGCGCAGAAGGAATTTCCTTCTGGCTAGTGCCAGCAGCCGCTCTCTCCTCCCTGCGGATATCCGCAGCAAGGGGTGGCCTAATCCTTTTTTCAGGAAGGAGCCTCTCCTGAACTCCTTCGAAGCGGGCATCTATCATGGTGCCCACCTGCACCATGACTGCCCGCATCACATCCTGCAGGGATGCTGCGTCTTGAGCCGGCTGCGGTCGAGCGGCTCGGAGCTCTGTCAGCTCCTTCCGCATCTCGCGCAGCTCGCTCATCAGCTTCGTGTTGGCCGCCTCCAACCGGGCCAACTCCTCAGGCACCGTACGGGTGCGCATCTCAGCAACGGAAGTCTTAATGACTTCCGCTGCTTCATTAAGGGCTTTCACGTATGTGCCCTTCAAACTGCTCGAGGTCTTGGCGACTTTTATTATTGTCGCCAGAGACTCTTCAACTAGCCTCCCGAGGTTGCCCTCGTCTTCAGGCTGAGCTGAAGTGCCTCCTAGGCCGCGAAGGACAGCGTTTGCTGTCTCCTTCCTGCGGTTCGCCTCTCTGGCCATCTCAAGCTCTGCCTCTTGCTTGAGGGCCTCAGCCTGGGCTTTGCTTAGCAAAGCTTTGGCATTGGCCAGGCCAACGTACTCGCCAGTTGTTGGCGGACGACCTCTTCCACGCTGGGTAAGTTGCGCCTTAGGAGAAGAAGCAGTCTCTCCCGCGGCGTCTTCACCTCTCAACCTCTTTCTCCGTACACGAGCCACGGATGACACCGAGGCCCGGGAAGAAACGGACTGCAGACTTACGTCTGAGTCCGTCTCCGACAAGTCGACAGATTTGGATCTGGCAAGCAGATCCTCCATGCTCGACACTCTCTCTAGAGCAACAGCACACTTGCGCGTGCTTTGCCTCACCACACTCTGACCTTCTCGGTCACCACCTTCTACGTCATTTTTGTTTTTATTTGTAACATTATCCATAATAAATCCCACGAGTATGAGGGAACTAGAAGTCACCCTGGCCAGAGCCCTCTGTAGCCAAAGGGAAGCCTAACGTAACTCGCACAGGGGGTCGGCAGGTACCTTGGCGAGGAACGCAGTAGGAACTGACTAACCCGCCAGCCATTCAGGTCTCGCGCTGCGCCGCCGCACTACCTTGGGGTAATTTTTTATAGAGGTTTTCTTCCTCGCGATCCGGGCGGTAAAGCCAAGATCCTCGGTCCTGCTCCTGTCACGAGACGTGATCCGCACCAGTTACAGGGTTCCGATTTGTGGACGCTGACACCGGAGACACACTCCGATGCCTACTGAACGGCAGTGTAAGTGCACGCCCAGTACGTCCCCAACTCGCGTCACCGCTACTCAGCATGAGGCCGAGACGCCGACCGAGCTCCGCAGCCAATCAAGGCCGCCTCGACTCGTACCGCCGCTACCCGGACTGTCCAGGACGCCGGCAGAGCCCCTCCTTGAAAGTCGCCTCATGAGCACCATGAGCGACTCCTCTCGCTTCAGTCTACTCTGCCCTATGCTGATCATAGGGACACGCAGAGAAGCTCTCTCGACTCACCTGCCGCTACCCGGACTATCCAGGGCGCCAGGCGAGGGTTAAACGGAAAGCAAGCCTTTCCTTGCCTTTCCTCCCCAACTCGCGTCGCCGCTACTCAGCATAAGGCTGAGACGCCGACCGAGTCCCGCAGCCATTCAAGGCTGCCTATACTCGCAACGCCGCTACCCGGACTCTCCAGGGCGCCGTTCGAGCCTCCTCGGGTTCCTTTCGCTTCATCGTACCACTACGACTACTGAGCCCCCCCGCCGCGACAAGGCAGAACCCATGGGGGGGAACCTAACCTAACCTAACCTAACCTAACCTAACCCAGTTCGGTTCGGTTAACCCCGCTAACGGCAGCTCTAACTTCTCGTCTCCGCGAAATAAATTTTGTTTAATTATTTGTCTCATTTTTGAATTCAAAATTTTGAAAAAGTGTTTTCGTTACAGTGTTTTAGAGTTTGTGTAGCTTTTCCAACCCAGTAGGACGGACTGGGACGGCACCAGGATACCGGGAAGATTTCCGTCTGTTTAAATTCAGACGACCCCGGTACATTATCGCAAACGCTGAGAGATTTTTAACGGTAACCCATACTTTTTATTACATAAATTTATTAAGAATTTCAGCCCCAACAGGCCAAAATTTTTTCCATTTAATTTGCAATTATAGTTGAAAAGTTATAACTCATTTTCTATGCGCGGTCGAAAGTTGGAAACCGTTCCTTGTAAGTAATAAGGGACAGGATTTGTTTAGGGGTGCTGATTTTGTATTTAAATTTTAGCTCTTATATAATACTATTTTGCAGAAAACAAATAATTTTAAAAATCATAACGGTTTGAAATATATAGTGACTTTAGTTTTTTACATTAAAACTTAGCTCATTTTGTTCCTTTAAAATCAGGATTAAAATTTATAACACAATACTAAGATATTTATTACTATAATCTCAATTAAATTGCCTATCTTTTAGTAAAATTGACATTTAGAATAATTTGGTTTTGCAAAAGTTATAGATACTTTAATTAGAAGTTCTGTGCTATTTTACATTAACATCAACTTTAGTCATTTGTATTTCAAAATCATAATTATATTTTTGAACAGATTTTTTATTTATTTGGTAGATAATTTCAATACCTTTTTATTAGAATTTAATCCAGATCAGTATCTATTTTAAATCAAAATATATCTTTTTAAAACAGGACTTAAGAAAATTTGTAGTACTTGTCTGGGCATTTTAAAACGTTTCTTTAGAGTATAATAATTTATAAAGAAGAATCTGTAATTAATGAATGTTATTATAAAAATATGAAATATTTGAGTGTTGATTAAATTAATAGTGTTTATAGTTAATTCACTGAAATATTACTAACTTTATATTTAAATTCAATATATTAATGACTCTAACTTGTTCAGCCGTAATTTAAAGACATAATAAAATAGAAAAATTTGTCAGCTATTCATAGCTGAAAAAAGTTTTAAAATTGGTTCATTGTTTTCTGAAATATAAGCGTTTTAAGTTAGTAGGAATTGTTTTATCGCCGGCCGGCGCGAGCTCGGTGGCCGCTATACCCGCATTCCTGACCATTAATTTTATGCTCTAAAACATTCCTTACTGGGTGGACGGACGTTACTTTTGTAAGGACGAGGAGCGGGGACACACTTTTTGGTGACAGAATCTGCTTTTTCTAGCAGGCCACGGGCTGGGGATTGACTTGGAGATCAACCAGGCACTCCGGCTTGTTTCTCCGACTTGTATTAATACAGATATCTAATCATTACCTTGGCCACGCTCCGTTCTTGGTCCGGCCCATTAGTTAGGAATGTGAACAACCCTTGGAGTAATATTGAGAGTATAGATTACTGAACTGAAACTTCGGTGTGGGATGCCTGGCACCTAAATACATTAATTTGGAGCCTATATTATTGTTGTTTTTCATATATTTACGTTCTGACACTGTGGAATTGATTATTTATTGCTATTATTATTATTATTATTGTTGGAATTTGAAATATTGTATTTTAATTAAATAATTATATTTTTTTCAGGAGGTTTTGATCGTCTAATTTAGTGATTCCATATTTGGTAAAATTATCTAAGAATAAGATCCGCACGCTTTGCCTAGTTCATACATAATTGTTCATACCAAGCGCCCTATAGACTACTTACTACTTCAAGGACTCCATTCCGGGTGATTTATTATCTTTGGTGGTAGACTGGCTGGCGACTCTTACTCTAGCGCAGCGCGGGGAGCTCGCGCGCGGGGCGGGTGACTGCCTGCTGCGTAGGCACAGTAGTGCGGTGGCTGGCTGTCGGTGGACCTTGGAAGGGTGGGGGGTTCAAATCCAGTTTTTGCACCAAAATTTTAATTTGGTTAAATTAAATAGTAGTATTTATATTATCTTAATTAGTTTAAGTTACATATAAATAGAGCTAGCAGCACAGCTGTAACGACAGTTGGTAAGTACGAGTACCTGCTGTGACTGTGCATTATACACCCAAACACCGAAGAGGACAGTGTGGTTGAAGCTTTAGCTTTAGCAGCGCTCATTATTGTGCGTACTTAGATCGTACCTATTAGAGGCGAGTTTCAACTGTGCTAGTGCTAATGTGTTTCCGGCAGGCGCTACTAAATGATCGGCAATGTTAATGTAAGGTGTTTACGAAAATAGAACATTCTGCACCGCTGTTTTTATCGAAATAACCTTTTAATTATAATCTTCTGTGAGCTACTAGTTTACATTCATTTCAATACTGTCTGGTCTGGGGTAAATACTCATTAGCGGGCTGGACTATGAAATATTTGGTGAATGTTAATATACGCACAGCCGGCCCAGTAACCAAAAATTAGAGAATACTTGCAGGAGTTTTGGTTCGCTTAACCCACACACTAGATTTGATTAAATTTTCAAAAAAGTGAGATCCGCACATTTAGCCTAGTTCATACATAATTGTTGACACCAAGCGCCCTATAGACTACTTACTACTTACTGCTTGGGCGCGCATCTTAGGGAGATAGGTAGATATTTTCATTTTCATTATTTTGACTGGTTGAAGCGCATTGGTTGTTATATAAACTTACTTACCTACTTACTTATAACCACTACTTCACTTGGAAAACAAAGTTGGACTTAGGCGTTCGAAAGTTGATGTGGTGAAAGGTTTACCAAGCGCTGGTAAACCTTGTAGGTTTTAAAAAGGAAAAAAAAAATAAAATATATATATATATATATATATTTTCTTATCTTATAATCTTTTTTTTTTTTTTTCGTACCTAGATCTTATCTACCTAATAATCTCGGTGAGTTGCGCGCGACTGGGCTCGTGGAAGCAAGATTTTTTAAGAAAGCAAACGCTTGATTCGATTTCTTTGGTGGTAAAATAGTTAAAATAGAATTTTAGGCTAGCTATTATTAATGTGTATGTAAAGTATGTGCAGCCGTCTCGGTAACTAGTTTGCTATTAACTTATAAATAACGTCTTAGTATAAAATCGGAACTTCAATTTTATTTATATTTTATGGAAAATTGATTAGGAAATAGGTGCCAGGAAACTTCGGTGGGAAGTTGTGTGTGAAGTGGGAAGATTTTAAAGGAGTTCATATCTACCACTGGATTTGGAAAGGCTACTCCTGTATTGAGTGCTTTAGTTCACTTCTCCCAGTATCCATTTCGTCTACCAGACTAGGATGTACTACAGTGGGGTAGTAAATTAAGTTAATAAAGTAGAACTTTGATTACTTATATAAGTATTTATTTATTTATTATATTAGTATAGGCTTTAATATCTAAGAGGTATTTATAATAGACTTTATTTATACATATTATTAAGGGTATTAATCTATTACTTATATTATAATATTTTAATTGTACTTTAGACTTAGCTAACACTCTACGGTTATAAATTGTATTTATAGATTTATACTAGGTGGATAAAGGGTAAAAGATGTCGTTGAGAGCTGGGCCCTCTAAAACGCCTAAGACTAGGGCTGCCAGACTGGCAGGAATCGGAGGCGAGGCGGATCCGGCGGAGGCAAGCCAGCCGCCGTCGGCGCCCCGCTCCCCCCCGCCCGCACCCCCGGGACCCCCGGGGCCCTCCGGGTTCTTTTCGCAGCCGCTGAGCCGGACGCACGCGAGCGGGTGTGGGGGCGCGCGGGGCGCCGGCACTGGAGCGCTGGACGCGCGCCGCGACGAGGAGTGGCCGAGCCGGGACACCGTAAGCACGCTGCGCTCGCGCCTCGAGTCCACCCAGAGGCTCCTGGACGACGTCGACGAGGAGTCGTGCTTCCAGCTGGCGCAGGGTACGCCCGCCGTCTACCGCGAGGAGCGCCCCGTTCGCCTAACGGACCTGAACGACCCGCAGCCGGAGCCCGAGCCGGAGCCGGAGGACGGTGGCGACGAGTGCGGCTCTTCCGGGAGCCCGTGCGCGTTCCTTGAGCAATCGATGATGTCCCCCGGGGAGGGAGGTCCGATCCACGAGGCCCCGCGAATTGCGAGTCGCCTGCTTCAGAAGACGGTTGCCGAGCTCGAGAGATCCCGGAACCTCAACCGCGACATCAAGGAGTCGATTCTCGCCGGGCTGCGCGGGCTCTACGAGATGGTGCTGCGGCTCACCGACTCGCGCTGCCGCCACATCGCCGAGAAGGAGCGGGCGAAGGCCCTCGGCGAGAGGCAGAACACCCTGCAACATAAATTGCACGCCATGAAACTTGAGGCAATCAACACCTACGTGCAGACGAACCTCGATGAGCTGAGGCGGGCGGGAGCCGAGACTGTGAAGGAATGTGAGCGGACGCGGCAACTAGTCCAAGAGATGCGAGACACACTGCGCGCGCCCCCTCCATCCCGCGGCGGGGACTGCGGGGTGGAGGGGGCGAGCGGGGGCGAGGACCGCGTGCTTGAAGAGGTGCGGGCGCTGCGCGCGGAGTGGGGGCGAGAGGCAGGCGGTGGCGTGGCGGAGCGCGAGCCCGGCGCCCTCCCTCTCCTCCCTCTCCGCCCCGCCGCCGAGCTGCGCGCGCCCGACTCCTACGCGCGTACCGTGGCCAGGCACGCCATCATGGTGGAGTCCAAGAATCCCACCCACACGGGAGATCAAATAATAACAACGATCAAGAAGGGTATCGACGTGATAGGGATGGGCGTGGGCGTCACTGGGGTGCGCAAGTGCAAAAATAGCCGCGTTGCAATATCGCTCGAGTCGGAGCGCGAGAAGGTAGCGATGGGCGAGGCGATCGAGGGGCTCGGGGACGACTTCACCGTGACGGAGCCGCGCGGGCGGGACCCGCTGCTCCGGCTCGTCGGCGTCGTCGCCGAGCTCGCCGACGTCAGGGTCGAGGAGGCGCTGCTGCGCCAGAACGCTGGCCTCCTGCTGCGTGTACCTGAGGAGGGGCGAAATGCTAAAGTAGTTAGACGGATCAAGGGTAGAACCGCGGGACTTAATAATATTATTGTTCAGGTGAGCCCGCAAGTGTGGGCGGCTTTTAGGGACCGGAGGGTGCGAGTGGGCTATCAAATGGTCACCGCTATAGACCAGTCGCCCCTCATTCAGTGTTACCGCTGCTTAGGCTTTTCGCATAAAGTGGTAGATTGTAGGGCTCCGGAGCCAAAATGCGGGCATTGCGCGGGGAGCCACGACACCCGGGAGTGTCGCAACAGGAGCGCGGCACCGCACTGCACCAATTGCCAGGCCAAGCGGCTCCCGGGCTGCGAGCACCCGGCCTACAGCTCTGACTGCCCGGAGTGGAGGAGGTGGGACCGGATAGCAAGATTGGCCGTCCGGTATTGCTGAGGGCACCAATCCGGCTCCACTCCAGAACATACGATTCGTGCAATACAACCTAGGTAGAGGTAGGGCCGCGACGCACGAGTGTATGCGGGAGGCAACCGTTCGCGGAATTCAGGTTTTGATGCTGCAGGAGCCGTATGTGGGGGCGCAAGCTCACATGTCGGCTTCGAGCGGGTGCAGAGTCATCCAGAAAGATACCGCGGACGCTTCCAAGCCTGTACGGTCTGCAATCGTCATCACCGACCCTAGCATAAAGTATGTTGAGAACGTTAAATTCATCACTGAGGATATCTCAGGGGTTATAATTAAAGTAGGTAATTTTAATGTAGGCATAGTTAGTGTGTACTTAGATAAAGAACTTGATCTAGAAAGGTACCTGGCTTACATCGTCGGAGTGGTGCGGGAGATGCGGGTTCGGCGAGTGCTGGTGTGCGGCGATGTGAACGCGCGCAGCCCTTGGTGGGGGTGCGATGCGGAGGACGCGCGGGGCCTAGCATTGACGGAGGCGTTTGCTGAGCTCGGCCTGGAGGTGCTCAACCGCGGGGAGAGCCCAACCTACGTCGCGCTGCGCCAGGGCCAGGAGTGCACCAGCATCATTGACGTCACGGCGTGCTCCGGCGACCTGCTGCCCGCGGTCGCGGACTGGAGGGTCGACGACCACTTCGGCACGCTGTCCGACCACCGCCCGATTCTGTTCACGCTGCGGCTGGGTGCGCGCCGAGAGACCGCCCTGGAGAGCGACAGCACCCGGATCTACAACACAAAGAAGGCGAACTGGTCAGTGTTTTCGGCGGAGTTGGAGCGTGAATTGGATCGGCTTGACCTGGAGGAATGTGTGGTGGGTGCGAGGGACCGGGAGGGGGTGAACCGAGCTGCGGAACTGTACACCGAGTGCATTGTGGAAGCGTGCGAGAAGGCGATACCTCGCGTCTCACCTAGGGGTATCGTCAAGGCGTGCAAGTGGTGGACGCTGGAGCTCACGCGGTTGAAGGCGGAGATGGTGCGGCGCAGAAGGAGGATCGCGAAGGCGAACCCGCGGCGAAGGCGGTTCGTGGCGGACGAGTACCTGACGGCTAAAGCAGACTACCGGGACGCTATCGAGTCCGCTCGAACCGCCAGCTGGAAGGAGTTCTGCACCGGCGAGGAAAAGGAGACGATTTGGGAGCGCTCGTACCGGGTGATGAAGGCGTGCTCCACCAGGGTGCAGGACAGGCTGCTGCAGGCGGCGGACGGCTCGGCGCTGGACGCGGCGGGGTCGGCGCGGCTGCTCGCCGACACCTTCTACCCGCCGGACCCGCCCGCCGCGGACACGCCGGAGCAGGCGCGCACGCGGGCCATAGCCGCTACACACCGCGCCCGGCTGGCGGCGCTACCAGCAAAAGAGGAGGGACACCGAGACTTCACACCTACCGAGCTGGAGACGGTGATGCGAGCAATGAGCACGAAGAAGGCACCTGGCGGGGACGGCCTCACCTTGGACATCTGCCTCCGGGCCTTCGTCTGCAATAAGGCCCTGCTGCTGCAACTCTTCTCGCAGTGCCTGAGGTGGGGCTGCTTCCCGCGGGTGTGGAAGATGGCGACGATTAAGGTGATCCCGAAGCCGGCGAGAGAGACTTACTTCATACCGAAATCCTATCGCCCTATCGGACTCTTGCCGGTTTTGGGAAAGATTCTGGAGAAGTTGTTTGTCAACAGGCTGCAGTGGCAGCTCGGCAGGGAGCAGCGTCTCAGTCCGCTTCAGTATGGGTTTACTCCGCAGCGAAGCACCGAGGACGCTCTGTACGACGCCATGGCTGAAATCAGAATGCATACGCGGGATAAGAAGATAGTGGTCATGGTGTCGCTTGACATCGAGGGTGCGTTCGACGCTGCGTGGTGGCCCGTCATTTTAGAGCAGCTACACGCCATGGAGGTTGACCCGGCCGTGGCGCGCCTCGTGGCGGACTATCTGTCGGAGAGGAGGGTGAGGCTGCGCTATGCGGGGGAGACCGTCGAGCGAGAAACCGAGCGAGGCTGCATTCAAGGGTCCACCTGTGGCCCTATCCTATGGAACATCCAGCTGGACCCCCTGTTAGAGCAGTCGCAGTATGGGGGGGTGCGGGTGCAGGCCTTCGCTGACGACATCATTATGATCGCGGCGGCAGCGGACGGGCACGAGCTAGAGGATAAAGTAAACCGGGCTCTGACTGTAATTGTGCAGTGGGGAGAAAGATTAAAAATGAAGTTCGCCCCGGGAAAGACGCAAGCCATCCTTATAACGAAAAAGTTAAGGTATCACACACCCAGATTAACGATGGCTGGGGTTGAGCTTTCTTATGGTGTTGGTCTCAAGGTATTGGGGTTGACGGTCGACCCGCTGCTCAACTTTCGACGGCACCTAGAAATCACGAGCAAGAAAGCCATTGCCATATACAAGATGGTGTCGAGAGCGGCGCGAGCACAGTGGGGCCTCAACTCTGACATTTTGCGGCTTATCTACATTTGTGTGGTGGAGCCCACCGTCCTATACGCCGCGAGCTGCTGGGCTGATGTGTCGGGACGTGCGTATGCGGAGACAGAACTTAACAGGCTCACTAGATCTTTCGCCCTTAAGATCAGTAAGGCTCATCGCACGGTCTCGTTGGTGTCGAGCGTACTGCTGGCTCGAATAGTACCGCTCTCAATGAGGGTGAGAGAGCAAGCTTCGGTCTACAAGATTAAAAGAGGAGGACCACTCACCTGTTTGCCTGGCAGAGACGTCGAAATGAGGAGGAGCCCGTATTCGTTGCCACACCCAGCGGAGAGAAGGCGTTTGGAGTTCGGGTCGATTGGCTCTCAGGAGGATGCCGACGCTCTGGAAGCCGATGGGCCGGTGCTCTACACGGATGGCAGCAAGCTGGAAGGGAAGGTCGGGGCGGCAGTCAGTTGCTGGATGGGAGGAGCGGAGGTTCGGCATGCTGGTTTTCGCCTTGAGAGCTCCTGCAGCGTATATCAAGCGGAACTGTCGGCAGTACTTTGGGCACTAACCATAATAAGAAGAAGACAAGAGATCACTTCATATTCCATCGCAAGCGACTCAAGGTCAGGTCTAGAAACAGTTAGTGATCCAAACACGGTAAACCCTCTAGCTGTTGATATTAGGGAAGCGATCACTCGTTTAAGTCATGAGGGGAAAGATGTTGCGCTGTACTGGGTCAAAGCGCATTGCGGCATAATAGGTAATGAGAGGGCAGACGAACTGGCCAAAAACGCAGCTTTGAATAATCGACAGTTGCCAAAGTATGATAGGTTTCCGTTATCCTTCGCAAAGCACTCCACCAGGGTTGATACCATAGAAGAATGGCAGCACAATTACTGGACCGCTACAACTGGATCAGGCACCAAATTATTTTTTAAAAATGTAACCAGTGCCTATAGAATATTAAGAAAAGTTAAATTGGACAATTATTTAACACAGATCTTTACTGGACACGGAGGGTTTAAGGCCTACCTTTACAGATTTAAACTATCTGACTCTCCATTGTGCTCTTGCGGTGATGAAGTGCCTCAGACTGTACAGCATGTTATAGTAGACTGTTCTAAGTTTGGTAAGCTGAGGTTTGACTGTGAGAATGCGATGGAGACAGATATTACTGAAGAAAATTTGTGTAGTATATTGAATGATGATGATTGCAGACTGATCTTTCTCGATTTTGCAAAGACCGTTCTTCGCAGAATCGGGAAAGAAAACAATTCTATTCTGGATATAGATTAGGTAGGTAATATTAATCTTGATTGATTGTTTTTTTGTTTTATTTTCTTATTATTATTATTTTTTTCTAATGAGTTAATTAATTGATTATTTTTTTATTATTATTTATTGCAGATTGGATAGTTAAAATTAGTATTAGCTAGGATTGTTTTTTTTTTAATTATTGAGTTGAGTACTTGTCTATTTTATTATTTTAATGATTTATTGTAGGTATTTTATTTTCAATCCATTGTTTTGTGCTATACACTTTCTATTGATTATGATAATAATTATTGTTAATTAAATTACACCAAGGAAATGTGGAAATGTTAGATCAGGGGCGGTGGGGGCACCTTTGCTTGCTGTTTGTCTGTGATCATAACATGATTATTTATTAATTAGATATGTATATTATCTGCATATTAATCATAACTTTGTACTGGTCTTATAAATTTTATAAAAAATGTTCTCATTGGATACTCACTGGTTGTTAATTTGTGTGGACGTAGATATTCCGTGATCAATAACTGGATTATATGTTGGTGAGCCATGCTTTATCCTAGAAAGCACAATGTTTTTCTTGCAGTTAGGTAGGAGGTGCTATTTGGGATGAGGCAGGGTGAGCGCCAAATTGGGTGCAGTGTTGATAACGCCGGCTGTTTTAGTCCCGCTTTGATGATACAGTGAGTGTTTTAAAGTAATATTAGTTTAATTTTAACAGAAAGTTGCTTTAATGTATTGTTTGTAAACAAGACATTGAAGCAAACGATCACTCAAACAAGCAGGCACAGGAGTGTTGTTGTGGCATCAGTTCGATGTTTGCCGGTATTCTGCCAATGTCAAGTAGTTGAGGTTGCCTAGCGACAATAAGATAGTTGCTTAGCAGCGTAGACAATTAAGATTTAAAGAAATGGCGGTGTTTCCTTCAAAGAACGTTCTTGGTTCATAGTTTTTTAATTAAATTAATGCTTCAATTGTATTATCTTGATTTAATAAAAATAAAATAAAAAATAATAATAATAATTGAAATGATAAAGTTGATTAATTAAATAATGTAAAGCTACTTATTAATTGTAATGAATTAGTGAATGTATTAAGTAGGTAGTTATCTGATAATGATAGTTATTAATATTATAACTAAATTTAGTGAAAATCTAATTGGTAAATGAAAATAAATATATGTATTATGTTAGACCGTTTCAATTAAAATAATATGCTAGAGTTGGATTGTATTTAAATGAAAGTAAATCTTGAACGTTGATTAATTAAAACCATTGATACGGACATAAGATTGGTCAAAATATATTCTGTAAGGCCAGGTACTTGTAGGATTCATTTATAATAATTTTACTGGAATATTATGGTAGGTTATGTTTAAGGATAAGATACATACATACATACCGTGTTAGCGATCAGGGGTCCTGTGCTGTTAATGCAGTGGCATTAATATTGCGGAATTGCACAGTTATGATGCTATTCAGATCTTGCTATCATAGTCATGGGCATTGTATTGGCAGCATGAACCCCGGGTTACCATGTGCATTGTTGGAAAATAGCATTAAGTTATATTGCCATCTTGGATATTTTGTTATGAAATATGTTATTAGATGGCAGTTAGAAAATAAGTATGTAGATATTTAAATTTTAAATCGTGAACAGGGCCTACAATTATAAGAATATTATTGTTGTCATTATTATATTTATTATATATCGTGAATTGGTTTATCTTGTTAGAATTATTTCATTACTAGTTCATTTTTTCTTTATAAAGTTCGAATCTATTTAATTTATCTATATTGAATTTTTATTTTATTTTAAGTTTTGTTTTTTTTTTTTTTTTTTACTTTTAATTGTATAGTTTTTTTTTGTCTTAAGATAAATTTCTTAAAAATAAAACATGTTTATGAAAATGCCTAATAACTAGCTGTTATATTATGTCTAAATTTAAATAGTTATAAATAATGCTATAATGTCAATAAAATTATTTAAGTCTTTGAATTGATTGCACTGTGCAATCAATTGCAAAGACGAAATGTGTTTCAATTATTCGATAATTATGTAAATGAATGTGTGAAAGGAATTATTAATATGAAAGGGGAAATAGATATACTTTTGTTTGGTTAAGGTTTTTAAAGATATAAACTATAAATGGGAAAACTTCTGTAACTTAAAATCCATAAGCATAAGAAAATGTTAAGATAAAATAATAAAATTTAAATTTATATATACACAAATTTGTATGGGGACTAAATAAATACAGTGATGAATGAATGTAAGAGTAAAATGTTGTCGCATAATAATAGCGACAGTAATTTTAAGTTAGAGCCATTTCGAGATGGCAATAAAAAAAAAAAAAAAAAAAAAAAAAAAAAACCTAACCTAACCTAACCTAACCTAACCTAACCTAACCTAACCTAACCTAACCTAACCTAACCTAACCTAACCTAACCTAACCTAACCTAACCTAACCTAACCTAACCTAACCTAACCTAACCTAACCTAACCTAACCTAACCTAACCTAACCTAACCTAACCTAACCTAACCTAACCTAACCTAATACAAAAGTGAAAATATTTTGTTGACATAAAGTCGCGTGCGACCTATCATTTTAAGCGTCTCAGTGCCCATTGTGCGAATCTACATTAATAGGACCCACGTTATTATACAAAAAACGTGATTTTTTGACTTTTTAAGCAAATTTATTTCGATTTTATACTTATTTTGTTAATTTTGGCTATTAAAAATCTATTTTTTCTAAATTTATAGTTTCTGTGTGTACTTAAATTCGCTATTTGTCGCGCCGGTTGCGCCCCCTATCGCAAAGTGTCGTTTTTGTGAGCCAAAAGTTAATATTTAACTATTTTGTTTACGAAATCGCGCTTTGGTCGACGGCAAAAACCGAAAAAGATTTTTCTAGACTCTAACTTTAAGTGACTATAGTCGTGTGCTACCTCATAAAACGCGGCTCGGCGCGCTCTATCATCTGTGCGAGCGCACTCGGTCACCCGTCCTAGAAAAACTTTGACAAATTGCGTTTTTCTCTAAATTTTGGTCATTTTAAGGCGATTTTGCGTGTTTTTAATTTTTTGTCGCGAACACCTGACTGTTTCTGCACATCCCGTGGCTGGTTCACCTTTGCCCGACGTCCCCGCACGTACCTGCAACAGAAAAACAACAAATATTAGACAAAAATACAAAAAAATCGCCCGCCCACCCACCCTTTTCTCATTTACCAAGGTAAGAATACTCGATTTACGGGGCCGAGTCATTCTTTAAACCTGGGTGACTGCCAAACGAGTGGAGATTTCTTTACGGGGTTTTCAGTACCGTATTACTTTAGTTTAGTTCTACAATTTGCGTATAAAACATTTAATATTAATCGTCTATTTAGTTAAATATAGTTATGATTTTATAAATTCGCTGGACTAAGTTACTTTAAGCTGAATAAACTCTTGTTTACAGAGTTTTATACTTTTATTTTGACTTCTTACAGTATTGGTAAGATTTTATTGCCTATATACATTTTGTCTAGGATAAGCAGTTAATATTTTATTTACACTTTTTACAAAATAGGTTTATTTAACTTAAGTTTACGTGACCCTTTGACCTTCTGGCAAAATGTTTGGTATTCGTACTCCTACAAAAGCGAGTAATGCGGGAAAAGAACCTTCCAAACCCCCAAAACCTCCAAAATCTCCCTCTGACACGGAGGCAAGCTCTTCCAGCATAGGAAATATCACCTACGACTTAGTCGACCTAGCCGAAACTTCGGTAGATGTTAGGAAGAGCATAGAGAGGCTAGAGATAGCTGGAAGAAACATAACGAAATCACCACAACAAGAAGCTTCACCAAGAAAACAATTTAAACAGGCCTCACCGCGATCTAAAACGTCGCCAAAGCCTCTGGTAGAGTCCCTAAACACCCAGCCAGCATCAAAACAGACAAATGCGGCAGTGCAGGACAAAAAGCCTAAACAGCCATCCCAAAAACTAGGAAGTCAGACGATGGAGACCCAAGAGAGTCCCCTTAGAACTGGAACTCGGACAGCTGAGGCACGGAAAACTTTAGCCAAAGCTAAACACTATCTCGCACAGGGTACAAACATAAGAAAGGACATAAAAGCTGAGGTTACCCTGGCGATTGATCGACTCTACCAGCTGGTAAAGGAAGGTGACGAAGAGCCGCTGAAAGGGAAGCAGCGAGTAAAAATGAATGAAAGGACACAGGATACAGATAGAGAAGAGGAAAAGGAAAAAGAAAAGAAGGAAAGCCCGGAAGAGTTAAAGGACCTAAAAATCAAGATAGAAGAACATAGCACCCTGCTCCGAGAAAACACACGGAGAATGGAAAGCTTACAGGAAGCACTAGCACAACAGAAGGAAATACTTGAGAAGACCACATACGCGAGTGTAACAGCAGGACAAACTAAGAGGCAAGTTACTAACTCTTCCACCTTGCACTCCGTGGTGGTCTCCTCAAAAGATGAAGGAGAAACAGGAGAAGAGGTTCTAAACAGAATAAGGGAAGTGGTGAACGCGAAGGAAGGCGGGATAACAGTAGATAGAGTAAGAAAGGCCAAGGATAGGAAAGTTATAGTTGGATGCCGAACAGAAGAAGAAAGAGACAAGGTAAAGGAAAGACTAAAAAAAGCGGAAAAACATCTCAACGTCGAAGAGATTAAAAATAAAGACCCTCTCCTGATCCTCAAGGATGTGCTTCAATACAACACCGATGAAGACATCCTGAAGGCTTTGAGGACTCAGAACGAGAGGTTGTTCAGAAATCTCGACGACCAGGACAGGCTCGAGGTGCGCTATAGGCGGAAGACCCGGAACCCATACTTGAACCACATTGTGGTAAAAGTCTCCCCAACAATATGGAATCGCATGCTAGACATAGGAGAGGTTCACATTGACCTCCAGAGAATAAAAGTGGCGGATCAATCGCCACTAATGCAATGTTCCCTGTGCCTAGCATTCGGACATGGGAGGCGTTTCTGTAAGGAAACCATAGAGAGATGTAGTCACTGTGGGGGGCCACATATGAAAGCTAGCTGTGCCGACTGGCTTGCCGAAGCGCCACCATCATGTTGTAACTGCACACAAGCCAAGCTAGATAAAAATGAGCACAACGCTTTTAGTCAGGAATGTCCCATCCGGAAAAAATGGGACACCTTAGCGCGAGCCTCAGTAGCTTATTGCTAAGGTGGTCTCGGGAGTCCAAACGCAATCTAATACTTCCCCTAAAAAAGCATACCACATAGTGCAAGCGAACCTCCAACGTAAACAGCTGGCCACGCAAGAGCTGATGTTGGAAGCAACCAAAAGAAACGTTGCAATTGCGCTGGTACAGGAACCATATGTGGGGGCTATAGGTAGAATGAGACAAAGCCAAGGAACAAGGATCTTCCAGCATGCGAGTCATGATGACAGAAGCGTCAAGGCGGCCATTGTCGTTTTTGACAGCGACCTTGACGTCATCCCATACCCAAACCTGACTACGCACAATATAGCTGTAGTCAAAATACGAACAAGTGCATGGGAGATCACTGTAGTCTCATTCTACTTTGAACCCGAAGGTTCAAACATGCCATATCAGCCATACCTAGACCAGCTAGAAAAGATACAACACAGCATAAACTCAAGGAAGGCCATATACGGTGGAGACGCAAATGCACATAACACTTGGTGGGGCTCAGAGAAAGTAGATCAGAGAGGAGAGGACCTGGCTGGTACCTTGGAAGACATGGGCATGCAGATCATAAATGATAGCGATATTCCAACCTTCGACACAATAAGAGGAGATAAAAGGCTCATTAGCTTCGTGGACATCACGGCATGCACGGCTGATCTCCTCAGCTACGTGGAAGACTGGAAGGTGGATGAGCAGCTAGTCAATTCCGATCACAATGCGATAACTTTCTGGGTGAGGTTAGAAAAGGCTAAAGGCATGCACATAAAAAGAACAACGAGAACATTTAACAGCAAAAAAGCGAATTGGGATCAGTTTCATGAGAAACTGACCCAATTGCAAAAGGACAACAATATAAGCAAAGAAAGCATAGATCAGATAACACAAACAAACACATTAGAAAAAACAATAGAAAAGTATATAACTACCATCACCAAAGCATGCAACCACGCCATCCCCAAAAAAAAAGAAAATATCAAATACAACTTACCATGGTGGTCGGAAGAACTCGCCCGCCTGAAGAAGGATGTCCGCACGAAGAAGAGAAGAATCCGCTGCGCAGCGCCGGTCCGAAGAGAAAAGGTCATCAGGGAATATCTGAAACAGAAAGAAACATATGAGTCCAGGGTAAAACAAGCACAAATAGACAGCTGGAGGGAATTCTGTGGGAAGCAAGACAAAGAAGGAATGTGGGACGGGATATACAGGGTAATAGGAAGAACAACAAAGAGGCAAGAAGACCTGCCACTGGAAAAGGATGGGAAAGTGCTAACATCCAGGGGATCCACGATATGGCTTGCCGAAACCTTCTACCCAGAAGACAAGCTTGAAGACGATAACGCGGATCACCGACACATGAGACAATTGGCAGACCAAGTAAACGGATCGGGGCATGCTGAGGATCATGACCCACCGTTTACCCTCGATGAGGTAAAAACAGCTGTCACTAGTTTTAACCCCAAAAAGGCACCAGGGTCAGACGGTTTTACAGCGGACATATGCCACCACGCAATACTGAATGATCCGGAAGCCTACCAGTCGATCGCAAATAAATGTCTCGAACTAGGTTGTTTCCCAAAGCCCTGGAAAGAAGCGACAATTGTAGTTCTTAGAAAGCCGGGGAAAAAGAACTATTTAGACCCCAAATCCTACAGACCGATAGGGCTGCTCCCGGTACTAGGAAAAATCCTGGAAAAGATGGTGATTGGAAGAATTAAATGGCACATTCTTCCAAAGCTCAGTACTCGCCAATACGGATTCATGCCCCAAAAAAGCACGGAAGACGCTCTCTATGACCTAATAAAACACATACGTAAGAAGCTCGACCTTAAAAAAGTTATTACAATCGTATCTCTGGACATAGAGGGAGCGTTCGATAGTGCATGGTGGCCTGCAATACGAGTCCGATTGGCTGAGGAAGGTTGCCCAAGCAATATTAGAAAGCTGATGGATAGTTACCTTGAGGAGAGAAAAGTCAATGTGAGATATGCAGGTGAAGAAGTCACCAGACAAACCACAAAAGGCTGCGTTCAAGGGTCGATAGGCGGACCAGTGCTTTGGAACCTGCTCATTGACCCTCTCCTCAAGGAGCTGCAACAAAATGGCATTCATAACCAGGCGTTCGCAGATGACGTAGTGCTGGTTATTGATGGAGACACAGGTTCAGAAGTCCAAGGACATGCCAATGCCGCTCTCGAACGTGTTCGGGGGTGGGGTATCAAAAATAAGCTCAAGTTCGCACCACATAAGACGAACGCTATGGTGGTAACGCGAAAACTAAAGTTTGATACACCACTCCTGAAGATGGGTGGGGTCGACATTGTCATGTCCAAAGAGATAAAAATCTTGGGGCTTATAATTGACGAGAAGCTGACCTTCAACCAGCATGCAGCTAATGTGTGTAAAAAAGCTCAAATTATATACAAACGCCTGTCAAAAGCCGCCAAGATAAGCTGGGGTCTCCATTCGGAGGTGGTATATACGATCTATACAGCGGTGGTGGAGCCAGTGATTATGTATGCGTCTAGCGCATGGGCTCCAGCCACAAAAAAGCTTGGCATACAAAAGCAACTGAACAACGTGCAGAGGAGTTTCGCTCAGAAGTTATGTCGAGCTTATAGAACCGTCTCCCTTAACTCGGCACTAGTGCTGGCTGGCATACTACCTCTTGACCTCAGGATACAAGAAGCAGCAGCTCTGTATGAGGCAAAGAGAGGCATCCCCCGGCCAGCGCTAGGAGACAGGGAGGTGGAAAGAATGTCGACATATACTAAAAAACCTCATCCAGCAGACCATATGAACCTGGAATTCATATGCCTGGAAGACCAACAGCAGCTGAACACCCACAGCGATTACGCCGTACAGGTGTTTACGGATGGCAGTAAGATTGAGGGTAAGGTCGGAGCCGCATTGTCAATATGGACAAATGAGGTCGAGACCAAAACCCTCAAGCTGAAGCTCTCGTCCTACTGCACGGTTTACCAGGCGGAATTACTGGCCATATGGAAAGCCACAGAGGAAATCCTGAAAAATCAAGCTGCACGTTGCGCTATATACAGTGACTCTCGATCATCACTCCAATCAGTCATCAATTACGGTTCTACCCACCCGCTGGCAGTAAAAACCCGCAATAACTTAAGAAAGTGCAAAGACCAGAATAAAAGCGTGGCACTATTTTGGATTAAAGCCCATGTGGGGATAGCTGGCAATGAACGTGCTGATACACTCGCAAAGGATGCTGCACTAAAAACCAAAACAAAGCCAATATATGATGCATGTCCTGTTTCATCCGTCAAACGACAAATCCGAGAAGGCACTCTTGACGAATGGAACAGGAGATACAAGACAAGCGACCAAGCAGCAGCCACTAAAGTATTTTTCCCAGATGCCATTAAAGCATACAAGATAATTAAAAAGATAACCCCAACTGGAGTACTTACCCAAATCATGTCAGGGCACGGAGGGTTCTCCGAGTACTTAAACCGATTTAAGTGCAAGGACGACCCATCCTGCCTCTGTGAACCAGGCATAAAGGAAACAGTACAGCATATTCTCTTCGAGTGTCCAATCTATGGTAAAGAGAGATATGAGGCAGAGATGTTATATAATATAGATTTAAGAATAGAAAACGTTAGTAATTATATAAGTAACAAAAATGTAAGAGAAAGTTTTATAGCATATTGTATTAAGATAGCAAAAAAAGTAATCAAACGAAACAAGGATAGATAAATATTGCTGAACATATATTATTATATATCGTACTCAACAATAATAAAAGTAGTGTAAACAAGTAAATGTAATTAATTAATTAAATATAAAAATTCAACGTATAAAACATGCAAGATACAAAAAATCTCTGGCGATCGGTCAGAGGGAAATTATAAAAAAAAAAAAAAAAAAAAAAAAAACCTAACCTAACCTAACCTAACCTAACCTAACCTAACCTAACCTAACCTAACCTAACCTAACCTAACCTAACCTTTTTTTTTTTTTTTTTTTTTTTAACGATAGAAAAATGCATTACGCATCCCCCCCAGTTTGGGGAACTGGGGGGGTATGTCGGACTCTCCGTCAGAGTGACGGCATACCGACTAAAAAACTATCGACTTCCTTCTCAAACGCATTTGGATTACTGAGGCTGTGAGAACACAAAAGCAATCTACCACAAACCTCAGCTGCGTTAGCCAGTTCAGCTTTTACTCCTATTTTGAGTGATGTTCACCCTTAGCCAACTACTGTTGCACGTAATACGCGCTTTCCTGCTCGAGCCAGGTGTTTTAGACGGTCAACTTCCCCAAGTCAGCCGCCCTCTGGCTCCTGTCAGGGCGGAAGATGGCGATTATGCGCCGCTCTTCGGCGCCCGGTTCTTCTGCGGCGGATTGCGAGGTCGGAGGTTTGCTCCCTCTCTCTTTCTGCCGCTTCCTTCTGAAGCATGACCGCTTCACTAAAGGAGAGAACCGCTCTCCACGACTCTTCACTGTCAACCATTTTATTGACCAAGGTCGGTAGGGAAAGGTCGTTTCCCACTATTTCTCTGAGCTCATGACGCTCTTCCGCCCACGCTGGGCATTCTTCCAGCGTGTGTTGGGCCGTCTCATTTAAGCAACCGTCGCAGTGATGACACTGGGGTGACGGCTCTCTTCCCGCTACCCGACACAGATATCCTCCAAAACAACCGTGCCCCGTGAGGATCTGTGTCATACGGAAGGTTAATGCTCCGTGTTCTCTATCCAGCCACTCTCTTAATACTGGTCTGACCGCCTCTATTAATCTTCGGCTAGCAGTAGGCCGTTCTAGCCGTGTCTCCCATTCCGCTATTGCGGCTTCACGCATTTCAGCCTTATGCGCTTCTACTTCACGCGGTGCTAGACGTAGGTCCTCGGAACGCGCCTCCTGACGCCAAAAATACATTGACGCCAGGGCTCTCGCATCCAAGTCCCAAGGTATGGTACAAGCCAGCACGCAAGCCGCCTCGCTAGAGATAGTACGATACCCCCGAATCAACCTAGTCGCCATCACCCGCTGAGGCTGACGTAGCAGAGCAGTATTCTGCCTATCAAGGGCCTCTGCCCATACAGGGGCACCGTACAATGCCATGGAGCGTACAACTCCGGCATACAACCGTCGGCACGAGGTTTTCGGTCCTCCTACGTTAGGTAGTAGTCGTCCTAGCGCAGCTGCAGCACCCACAAGCCTTGGTGCAAGGCTTTTAAAGTGCGCCTGAAATGTCCACCGACTGTCAAGTACGAGTCCCAGGTACTTCATCGTACCTTTCACATCAATGCGCACACCACCTACTACAATGTGGGCGTTTGCGGGTGGAGCCCTACGAGGACCGTGGAAACACAGTGCCTCGGACTTATTAAGGGCCACCTTTAATCCCAATCGTCGGATTCGACTCACAACGTGAGCCACTCCAGCCGTTGCAAGAATTGCGGCTTCCCGATAGCTAGCCTGTCGAGCCGTTACCAAGGTGTCATCGGCATAGCAGGTAACGCTAATGCCTCTGAGGTTGTGACCTCGAAGCACCCAATCGTATCCGATGTTCCACAAGAGTGGTCCAAGGACCGACCCCTGTGGAACACCGCATAGCATCTCTCTTCTACCCCAGGAAGACTGCCCTGGGTAGACCACCGATCTATTAGATAGGTAAGCACCTATTATGCGTTGGAGATAGGTTGGCGTTCCGTGGAATTTTAATGCCTCCCTAATGCAACTCCAGGGCAAAGAATTGAAGGCATTTGCGATATCGAGAGATACCGCAACTACCACCTCACCCACTGCAACAGCATCCATTGCATGATTTTTCACCTTCAGTATGGCGTCTACAGTCGAACGGCCATGCCGAAATCCATACTGTACATCCGATAGGTTTGGACCGACTGCTTCTAAGTGCCTGGTAAGGCGCATAGCTACTACACGCTCAAATAGCTTCGCCACCTCGTCGAGCAATACGATGGGTCGATAGGCAGACGGAGATTCTGCTGGACGCCCTTCCTTCTTAAGGAGAACCAATTTGCCTGTCTTCCACCTTTGTGGAATTATGGCTTGAGCCAGACAGGCACTAAAAAGGCTCCTTATACGAGGCTCTAAAGCATCCATTGCCAGAACCCAAGCCTTTCCTGGAACTCCATCAGTTCCAGGTGCAGTGTTTTTAGCTCGCATGCGCTCCACTGCCACCTTCAGCTCCACCTCTGTCACTTCCGTCGCATCAGGGTCATCTTCCACAGCCTCTGCTACAGGCGAAGGCATAGCTGGTGGTGAGACTTCCACTATGTGTGGAAAAAGACCGGCAACCACCTCCTGGAGTAGTTCCGGCTGGAGACTCTGCGATATCGGTGGGGCCCAAGGGCGAAGTTTACACCTCACCATCTTGTATGGTCTCCCCCACGGATCGTTGTTGAGGGAATCCAGCATCTCCTCATAAGCAAGAGCTTTGGCCTTGCTGATTTCGACCTGCAGCTGCACCTTAGCCTCCCTGTAAGAGACATATAAGAGCTCCTCCTGCTCTTCGTCTCTGTGTGCTCTTCTGCGGTGGCGAGTATAGCAGCGTCTCGCCCTCACGCAGGCTGCTCGTAGCTCAGCAAGTTCAGTAGACCACCAGTAAACTTGCCGTCTTAGAGGTCGACGCCTAAACCGGGGCATTGACGCATCACATATATGCGTCATGTCCACCAGTAAACTGCTGGCATCCTCCTCAATTGTTCCATTTCGCTGAGGCAACCAGGATTTCACTATTGCCGCCTCTTTCAATATCTCCCTATCAAGATGTTTCAACTGCCACCTTGGACCTTCCTCAGTCGCGGTTCGGCTTGCGTTGTTTGAAGTTCCTGGATTTGTGGAAACCTCAAAGCGAATGTAGAGGTGGTCGGAGAGTGTTTCCACACCATCCAGTACCTCCCAACCCTGAACTCGCCTTGCTATTGACGGACTTGCGAATGTGACGTCCACGATGGAACCGCCTTGCCGTCTTACGCACGTATTGGTCACTCCTTGGTTGAGAACAGTCAACCCTGTGGCTAGTATCCACTCCTCCAGCACAGAACCTCTGGCATCTGTTACTGGGCAGCCCCACGCCCTGGATTTGGCGTTTAGATCCCCAGCAACCAAAACAGCGTTAGGCCGGCTTTGACCTATGACAACCTCTATTTCGTCCAGAAAACTCTCAAACTCTGCGAGCGTTCTATTGGGCGAAAAATAGACTCCTATCACTACTGCGTCTCCTAGCAGTACTGCCACATATCCCCGACCCTTCACTACACGCGTAAAAGGTGGGGAACCAATTGCAACCTGCGTAATAATAGCAACTAAGCCTTCTCGGTCGCCCACCCAGTTTTCTCTGGGAGCAACCGAGTAAGGCTCAGTTACAACTGCAACATGGATTAACCACTGCGCCAGACTCTGGACAAGGAGATCCTGAGCTCTGGCGCAGTGGTTAATGTTACACTGAAGGAACCTTAGGGCCATCCTAAATTGTGTCCATATTTCTGTCCTCCTCTTCCCGGACTGGGTGGACAGGTTGCGACTGGGCCGTGGCCCCAGCTGCAGCCTTTCTTCCTCTATTTTCCCTTCCGGCAGAAGGATTGGCAGCAAGACATGCCGCACTTCCGACCGTGTGCCCCGCAGGTTTGCTGGCTGCCGCACACACTGTGCAGTGTGGTGCAGCAGAGCACTGTCCAGACTTGTGGCCAAGCTGCCCGCATCGGTAGCATTGTGCACTACGATCTACCTCCGTGGTACAATTTACTGCCACGTGACCTATCTCCAGGCAACGGAAACATTTCACAGGGCGAGGTTTAAGCAGTTTAACCTGCGCGGACACCATGCCAACCAACAAACGACCTCCATTCGCCACTTTGTTTGCCGCTGCGACAGGGCATTTAACCCAAGCCGACCCCATACCGGTGTGATCACGGCGGACCTCTCCTGCTTTAACCGCCTCTTGAGTAATACCACCCAATTTGGCTACAGCCGCTGCCACCTCTTCTGGCGTCACCGAATCGTCGAGACCCAAAATGCGCATTTCTACACATTTTGTAGGTCTGGACACCCGGACATCATTTTCGTCGAGGACTCGTCTGACTTGGTCAGCAAGAGCATCGGCTTTGTCACCACTATTTTTCCCCGGCAGCTCCAGCATTCGGGATCCGGTGTTGGTGACCCTGAAGCGCAAGTCTTGGATTCCAAGATCTGCCAAGTCCACCTTTTGTTTAACCTCCGATAAGACCTTTTGGTAGGTGACCCCCCGATCCGCAGCGCTAGGCTGAAGTGCTAACACCACCGCTGTTGAGCGAGGTGCGCTGAACTTTGGCGGTGTTGTTTTGCCCTTCGCGGATGTCTGCTGTTTGGGCGCAGCTGCTGCTTTCTTCGATTTAGCCCCTCGCTTTGTTACCTCCGTCCAACCCGCGTCCATTGATTTGGGCGCAGGTGGCAAAACGCGTGGCTCCTTTGGAGCATCTGCTGGAGCGGTTGTAGCTACACCTTTCTTTTCTTTCTTCCTATTTTTCCCCTTGCGGGGTTCAGGAGTAGGCTGAGTTGTGTCACTGCGCACCTCTACTCCAGGTGCTTCAGCCTCAGACTCCACTGTCTTCTGCGAAACCACCTCTCGGGCTTTGTCTACCGCAAGGGGCGGACGAAG
This sequence comes from Colostygia pectinataria, assembly GCA_951394395.1. Lineage (NCBI taxonomy): Eukaryota > Metazoa > Arthropoda > Insecta > Lepidoptera > Geometridae > Colostygia > Colostygia pectinataria. The sequence goes on along the minus strand of OX596373.1, from coordinate 8,462,219 downwards.
ACGCTTCTCGGGAAGAAGTCTCCCTTCCAAAGCTTCGAACCTTGCGTTCATCATTCCCCCTACCTGGAGCATGACGGAACGCACCAACTCTTCCACGTTACCTGGAGTCGTCACTGACTGCTCCATGGGAGCAGGAACCCGACTCTCAGTCTGAATTCTCCCAACATCCTCTCTGAGCTTAACCATCTCTTCTCGGAGGTCTTTTAACTCCGATTGTAGGCGGGAGTTTTCCTTTCGCAAACGAGCCGCCTCGTCCGAAGCAGTGCGCTTGGCGAGCTCGTTCAATGCCATGCGGATTGCATCGGTCGCCTCCTTAAGGGCCTTTGTAAAGGTACCCTTGAGGTTGCCCGACTTGGTAGCAACTTTATGGATCACATCCAAGCTATCTTCTACTTGTTTTTGCAAAGTCGAAGCCAGCACTTCCTCCCTTGGCTCTGAGCCATCACTTTCGATGCACATGTCAACGATCTGCTCCATCTTCCTGGTCCGGATCGACCGAGCCACTTCTGCTACTTCTGCTTCGGCCTGAAGGCGAAGCTCCTCTCTTTTAGCCTCATTGAGAGCTGCCTGAGCTTTAGCTAGACCAACAAAGTGGCCTGTAGTCTTTCGACTTTGCCCCCTCATTACAGTAGTGACTTTTGCCTTCCTGTTATCCTCCTGTTCAAAGCCCGGCTGACTCTCCTCCGGGCGTGGTCTCTTCCGGACATCCTTCATATATTGGGACCTTGAGTCCTTCTCCTCGAGAGCTGGAACAGTGTTCCTTACTTCAAGGTCCTTCCAGACAGGTCCTTGAGTACCATCGTCATCGCTGTCTAAATTGGACGATGCCCCAGAAGACACTGACCAGAAACGACTCTTATCTAAGCTCTCGGCTCTAGACCTACATCGGGATCTGGATCTAGATCTGGATTGCGATCCACTCCGTCGGTTCGAGGCAACTAAGGCTGCCCTTCTTGGCTCCTCGATGCGCGTTAACACCACACGCGCTTGCGGAAGTAGCGGAGAAAGCGGCACTGCCACTTTTTCGTCCAATCTTTCCTCCTCATTGGCTTGCTTTGCAGCAATAAGGCTATTGCCCTCAATCGCTTGCGTGCTTGCGCATGCAATTTTCTCCACTATACAGTCATTACGACTATCACCATCTTTAAGTTTTAAAAATTTATTTTCCATAACAATTCCCACGAGTGTGAGGGATATAAACGTCACCCTGGCCAGTGCCCTCTGTAGCCAAAAGGAAGCCTAAAATAACTCGCACAGGGGGTCGGCAGGTACCCTGGCGGGGAACGCAGTAACGACTGGTACTCCGACCAGCCATTCAGACCTCACGCTGCGTCGCCGCTTGCCTTCGGGTAATTTTTTATAGAGGTTTTCTTCCTCACGGCCCGGGCAACCAAGCCAAGGCCCTCGCTCCTGATCCATTTGCAAGACATGACCACAAAAATCACAGGATTACGAGGCTCGAGTGGTGGCAAAGAAAACGTTAGTTCTCTATTGTCTGCCCAACGGCAGGGTAAGTGCTCGTCAGGCCCAACTCTACTCGTCCCAGCATAAATGCCTAGACGCCTTCTCATTGCGCTCTCCCTCCTAACTAGAGAGATTCGCCATGACCTCCTCCAACTCGCGTCGCCGCTACTCGGCATAAGGCCGAGACGCCGACCGAGTCCCGCAGCCACTCAAGGCTGCCTACACTCGCAGCGCCGCTACCCGGACTCTCCAGGGCGCCGTGCGAGCCTCCTCGGGTTCTTTTGGCTTCGTCGTACCACTACGACTACTGAGCCCCCCAGCCACGACAAGGCAGAACCCATTTGGGGGGAACCTAACCTAACCTAACCTTTTTTTTTTTTTTTTTTTTTTTTTTTTTTTTTTGTTAACGGGGAGGAATCTGCATTCAGACATCCCGTCGCATAAGGGTACGACGGGGGTGTGTGAGGTTGTCGGACTCGACGACTCACTAAACCATCCCCGGTGGCCAGCCTCGATGCATGCCAAGGGGCTCCACGGTCCCCTAGGGCTATCAGTGGTGCCCCTCTCGCATCGCGCTCAAAGCACTTCCCGGGGCTAACAAAAGTCAGCCCCAGCACCTCGCAGTGCTGCGGCAGCACAGGGCCACCCCTGTGCTACCGCCCTTCCCGGGTTCGCTGAAAACGGACGATCAGAGCCCTCACTCTAGACCGCCCACGAACCCGAAAGTTCCCCTGCTCGGCAGGGGATACCGCTTAGCCCCTTATGGGGCGGGCAGTGCGGGGCGGCCGTTGCCGTCACCCCGCCGCCGCCTTCTCCGAGCGGGATCGGCTCTCTCCCGATCTCGCTCAGCGGCCTCTTTCCGAACCATTACGGTCTCACAGAAAGAGGCCACGGCCCTCCACGCCGTTTCATCTGCCAACATGGCCTCAACCACGCTTGGCAGAGAAAGATCCTGCCCGATCTTGGTGACCAAGATCCCGCGCTCCAGGCACCACGCTGAGCACTGCTCCAGCGTGTGCTGCGCGGAATCTCGGTCCCACCCACAATGGTGACATTGTGGTGTCGACTCGCGACCGATCCTACTCAGGTACTCACCGAAGCATCCATGTCCGGTGAGCACCTGAGTAAGTCGATAGGTGACGTTGCCGTGCTCCCTTCCCAGCCAGGCTTCGAGGTTGGGTGCAATTGCGCCGACGATGCGCTGGCGCGAACTCCGCGGCTCCTCGAGCCGCTCGCGCCACCTAACAAACGCACGCCGGCGCTCTTGCACTCGCACTTCACAAGGCGCGATTCCGCTCCCGTCATCATGTCGGAGACGAACGTATACACGCGCGTCAGTCTCCGCCAAGATGTCGAGGGGCGGGAACCGCGCCAGGATTGTTGCCGCCTCTAGGGATATCGTACGATACCCCCGTGCGATCCTGATGGCCATAGGACGCTGCAAGCTGCTATACAGCAACCTGTAGCGCCTAACACCCGCTAGTCTGTGGGACCAGACGGGTGCTCCGTAGAGAGCCATCGATCGCACCACCCCCGCGTACAGGCGGCGAACTCCTTCCCGTGGTCCCCCGAGATTTGGCAGCAGTCTGTGCAGAGCACCCACTACCTTCTGAATCCGGGGGACGGAGCGTTTGAAGTGCTCCCCGAAGTCCCAACGGCTGTCCAAGGTGAGGCCCAGGTACTTGAGGTACCGCCCCACCTGGACATCCACGTCACCTATCCGAATCGACACGCTGGGTGGTTCCCTGCTCCTCGGGAGTTTGTGGAACCACAGCGCCTCGGTCTTGTGAGGCGCTGTCCGCAGACCCAGCTCGTGGATCTTGTCCACGACACAAGCCACCCCAAGCTCGGCGAGCTCCTTGGTCCTGTCGAAGGAGTCCCCACCAGCTAACACTAAAGTGTCGTCTGCGTAGCAGACAACGTGTACGCCGGCGGGGAGATCGACACGCAAGACCGCATCGTATGCGAGATTCCACAGCAGCGGTCCCAGAACGGACCCCTGTGGAACCCCGCAATACACTTCCCTCTCGTGCAATGTACCATCCCTGCCCACATACTGCACGCACCTATCCCGCAGGTAAGCGCCAACAATGCGCTGCAGGTAGAGGGGCACTCGATGGTAGATGAGCGCCTCCCTGATCGCCCTCCAGGGCAAAGAGTTAAACGCGTTGACGATGTCCAAGGACACCGCCAACATCCTCCCGCCCCGGGACACTACCTGGTCCGACAGTGATCGGACGCGAAGAATCGCGTCCACTGTCGAACGCGCCCGCCGGAAACCATACTGGTCTTCCGACAGGTCGGGACCTTCCTGCACCAGGTGCGTGCATAGACGGACAGCAAGTATTCTTTCGAATAGCTTGCCGGCTTCGTCTAGCAGGCAAATGGGACGGTACGCAGAGGGAGAGTCTGCGGCCCTGCCTTCCTTCTTCAAGAGGACCAACCTTGCCTCCTTCCATTGCTTGGGGAACACACTGAGACATAAACAGCTGTCAAACAGCCGTCTCAGTCTGTCCCCCAAGCCGGCGGATAGTGCCAGCACCCAGGCCCGACCGGGAATCCCGTCGGGTCCTGGTGCCGTGTTACGGGCCCCGAGACGCTTAACGGCTCGGACCAACTCCTGTTCCGTCACCCCCAGTTCATCGGACCAGATGGTCGGTGCCGATGATGACACGGGGGGCAAGGGACTGTCCTGGACCCTAGGGAATAGTGTATTAACCACTTCCCCCACAAACTCAGGGTCCAGGGTTTCCGTCACTGGAGGGACCCACGGTCTGAGCTTGCCCAGTACCATCCTGTACGGGCGCCCCCATGGATCCCTATTCAGTCCGTCCAGGAGCTCGCTCCAGGCCCGAGCCTTGGCGTCGGCTATTGCCGACTGGAGCACTTTGGAAGCGTCTCTGTATGCCCTATACGCACTATCCACCTCTTCGGCAAGGGCTCGGCGCCTTCTTCGGGCGCTAGTGTACCGGCGTCGGGAGCGGAAAACTCTGCCTCGCAGCTCCGCTATCTCCTCCGACCACCAGTACACCCCCTTTAGCTTGGTTGGCATGGCTCGGGGCATCGATACGTCGCATATCGACGTCATCGATGCCCGGAACCATGCTGCCTCCCTCTCAGGATCGGGCAGAATCTCTCCGGCGTTTCCATCCGGCCAGGCCGCGACAATGGCGGCGGCTTCGAGCAGATCCCTGTCGAGCCGCTTGAGAGCCCATCGTCGCGGCGGGCTGCCACGACGGCGGGACACACGGTCGGGGGGGCGGAGGGCCACATTGATTACAATGTGGCGATGGTCAGATAACGTGACCATTTCCTCCGCAACTCTCCATCCCGTTACCAGGTGTGTGGCAGAAGGAGTCGCCCATGAAAGGTCCACGATCGACTCCCCCTGCCACCGCACACACGTGCTTACAGACCCCTGATTTAACAATCGGAGGTCCATACCCGCCGTCCATTCCAGCACGGTCTCTCCCCTACGGTTATCTTGAGGACTCCCCCACGCACGAGCGTGCGCGTTGAAGTCGCCCAAGACAAGCACAGGACGCGGCGAGCACCTGCGAATGCAGTTGCCCACGGCGTCCAGGTACGCCTCGTATTCTACGAGGGTACTGTTGGGAGAGACGTAGCAGCCCACAACGGCTAAGCGACCCCATTCCGTGGCCACGAAACCCTGTCCCTTCTCGATAAGGGCACAGGGGGGGTCACCTTGGCCACCACCCCAGTAAATAACGACGGAGTCCATGTCGTCTCCGAACCAGCGAGGATGGTTCGGGACGTTGTATGGCTCCGCGACTACAGCAAGTGCAATCGACCACTGCGCAAAGGTTTGCAGGACCAGGTCCTGCGCGCTCCGGCAGTGGTTCAGATTGCACTGGAGGACCTTAATGGTGTGGTCCATTAAGAGGCCTCCATGGCCTCCTGGGGCGGCGGGCTTTGGCCCGACTGAGCGGCCCCCTTTGTTGGGGCCGCTTGGCCTTCCGGTGCTGGGGCTGATCGAGGAGAAGCTGGCTTCCTCTTGCCCTTAGGAGGGGAGCATTTCTTGCTCCCCATCCTGTGGTCAGCCTTGCAGCCCTTGTCAGAGCACAGCGGACATTTGTGCGGACTTGTGCACTGGCTAGCCCTATGGCCGGACTCGCCGCACCCGTAGCACATGCTGCTGAGGTCCACCTTACTCTGACAAGTACTGCGTACGTGCCCATACTCCAAGCACCGGAAGCACTGGAGCGGTCTCGCGGACAGGTAATCTACCCGCGCTGACACCCAACCGACGACGACGTGCTTTGCCGCGGCTAGCTTGCGCACGCAAGCTAGTGGACAACGGACCCATACCGTGCCCAGGGCGGTGGGTGAGCGACGTATGTCGCCTACCCGCACGTCGTCGGTCGAGCAGCCTCCGGCCTCGGCGACCGCGACCAACACCTCGCGAGGTGTGACGCTGTCGTCAAGATCCTTCAGCCGCAACTCCCCCGTTTTCACCGGGCGTGCAACGCGCACACCCAGATCCGCGAGGGCCACGCGCATGCGTTCGGCCAGGGCGTCTGCCTTGGAGATGCAGTCAGGCCCTTGCACCTCCAAAATGTGACCGCCAGTGATCGCCTTTTTGACTTTCACTGTGTCTATCCCGACATCAGCCAATTTCACCCGCGCCTTTACGGTTGCCATAACCGCGGCAAGCGTGAGCTCCGATCCCTCCGGAATCGTGAGCGTGATCGCCGCAGAGTTTGGCAGCCGCTCAGGCGTCGGCTTTGGTGCAGCCTTAGCCTTCGGACCTGCCTTAGTAGCACCTTTCTTAGGACCACCCTTCGGACCGGCTTTTGGGCCAGCCTTCGAGCTAGCTGTCGGAGCGGGCTTCTCCGGCTGCGGGGCCTTCTCTGACGAAGCCTTCTTCTTCGTCTTCTTCCCGGTCACTGTCGCCCACGTAGACGTAGGTGCCTTTGGCACGTGCGTCTCCGCGGGTCGCGACTGCACAGGTGGCTGGGTAGACACCGGCGTGACTTTCGCCTTACCACCCTTCGGCCCCGCTTGCTTGGCGGGAGTTGAGCCACTGCCCTGGGAGGAAGAAGAAGGCTGGGCTCTTTGAACCGTAGCCAGCTTCTGGTCCATGAGAGCCGCGATGCGCTCCATGAACTTTTCCTCCCAGACTTTCCCGTCAGCGGCAGATTGTGGTGCCGCTGGTTTGGCCGTGTTCTCAACACTGGCCTGTGAACTGGCCTGCTGGCGGATTGCCTCCGTTAACTCCTCTACCTTGGCAGAGAGGTCAGCCATCCTTGCTCGCAGTTCGGCGTTCTCCCGCTCGAGCCGCTCTACATTGGCATCCGAAGATACCCGCTGCGCTAGCTCTGCCGACACAGCCTCAGCCCTACGGGCCGCCATCCGCAGACCCTTGACAAAATCGCCCTTCAAGTTCTTGGACTTGTCGGCGATCTTCTCAACGGTCTGCAGCTCGACCTTGATGCAGGCGCCCAGCTCTTCCGTGGTTCGCGCCCGCATCTCTACCTCCAGATCGTCAACCTTCGGCAACTTTGACTTTGCCTTGGTATTCGAAGGAGCAACGAGTGGATTGAAGACATCGTCTTCATTCCCCTCGCCGTCCCTCAAAAACATGGCGCGCTTAGGCTCTACAGAGTCTGAGCCACCATCAGTTACCTCCATTGCAGGCAGAATTGCCCGCTTTCTTCCAGCACGGGTCCTCGACGATGTCGAGGCCGCAGAAGATACGGACACGACCGAGCAGTCCGACTCTCCTCCATCATTCGCCGCTTCAATCGGCAAAGCCGGTTTCCTGAAGAAACCCTGCTTCCTTCTCTTCTCCACTTCCTCTTTTTTATTTGTAATTTGTATTTCCATAACTAATCCCACGAGTATGGGTCGATATAAAAGCCGCACCGGGTGACGCCCATTCCGGAAAGCGGGGGTACATACTGCGGAGGTCCCCAAGTATCCGCAGGGTTTTACGTGTTTTCTCACGGGTTTTTGTATCAAGTTTTTCCTTACTCTGGGACCGGCCAATTAAGGCAAATCCCCTTCGGTCCATACTGCCACAACGTACCCCTTTGCGCCAAAAAAGGGGTGATTGAAGTGTACAGCATGGAACCGGATGGAGAGACGGCGTGACTCTCTCCGACGGCACTGGGCAATAGTGTTAGTATTACCCAGTCCGTCCCAGTACATCCCAACACAACATTAAATTGTTGCCCATCCTTAGCAACTCGTCAAGACTAAAACCAGCTTGCTCCTATCCCGGCAGAGTAGGGAATCCTTGCCTCTGCGGCCTCATCACACTGTGCCCTCTGCTAAATATCAGAGGGACACGCGGAGAGGCCCTCCTCCTCGGGTTCGTTTGGCTTCGTCGTATGAACTACGACTACTGAGCCCCCCAGCCACGACAAGGCAGAACCCATTTGGGGGGAACCTAACCTAACCTAACCTAACCTAACCTAACCTAACCTAACCTAACCTAACCTAACCTAACCTAACCTAACCTAACCACACGCGCTCCATCCGCCACTCGGAGTGCCACGAAATCGAGTCTGTCCGCACGAAAAAATTCACAAAAATAGGAAAATTTGAAGTTAAATACAAGTGCTATACATCAAAACACGCGGAAAGTGAAGGCCTACCCGACAGTGAAACAAGTTTTTCAATCGGAGTGTTTTTGGGCAAGTTACAAGTGAAAAACCGTGTTTTGTGCACTTCCCGGGTTCGCTGAAAGCGGACGACCAGAGCCCTCACTCTAGACCGCCCACGAACCCGAAAGTTCCCCTGCTCGGCAGGGGATACCGCTTGGCCCCTTATGGGGCAGGCAGTGCGGGGCGGCCGTTGCCGTCACCCCGCCGCCGCCTTCTCCGAGCGGGATCGGCTCTCTCCCGATCTCGCTCAGCGGCCTCTTTCCGAACCATTACGGTCTCACAGAAAGAGGCCACGGCCCTCCACGCCGTTTCATCTGCCAACATGGCCTCAACCACGCTTGGCAGAGAAAGATCCTGCCCGATCCTGGTGACCAAGATCCCGCGCTCCAGGCACCACGCTGAGCACTGCTCCAGCGTGTGCTGCGCGGAATCTCGGTCCCACCCACAATGGTGACATTGTGGTGTCGACTCGCGACCGATCCTACTCAGGTACTCACCGAAGCATCCATGTCCGTTGAACCCTCAAAAGAAAGTTCCACAGGTCACCGCCCAAGATGAATAGGTAAACCACACATAATTTTATAAAAAAATTCCACCAGTTTCACCTTGAGCAATGACCCGCTGAGCCCTCAAAAGAAGACTCCACAAGTCATTGCCCAAGATGAATAATTCAATAATAATGCAATGAATACAATGCCGAACTCAAAAATAACCACCACCGTTATCAAAACCCGTTGAGCAATGACCCGCTGAACCCTCAAAAGAGAATTCCGCAGGTCATTGCCCAAGATAAATAATCCGCCCTTAGTTTCACCCTGAGCAATGACCCGCTGAACCCTCAAAAGAGAATTCCGCAGGCCATTGCCCAAGACGAATAATCTGCCCTTAATTTAACCCACCAGTTTCATCTTGAGCAATGACCCGCTGAATCTTCAAAAGAAAATTCCACAGGTCATTGCCCAAGATAAAGTAAAATGCAATGAATGCAAAGCCAGTCTCACTTTGAGCAATGACCCGTTAAACCCTTAAAAAGAAAATTTCACGGGTCATTGCCCAAGATGAGTAATACACAATTTAAAAATGCAGTGAATGCATAGCCGACAAAACCACAAAAGAAGGAAGCCACCACCGTTATCAATGCGCACACGTCTTGCCCTTGCCAGAGTGTTGCAAAAGACTCTGGCAAATCATAGCAGCGCGCCTCTCGCTCGCGTCGCCGCTGAACAGCATATGGCTGAGACGCCGACCGTGTCCCGCAGCCAATATAGGCTGCCTCCGCTCGCAACGGCGCTGCCCGGTCTCTCCGGGGGCGCCGTTCGAGCCTCCTCGGGTTCATTTAGCTTCATCGTACCACCCCTGAGTACGACTACTGAGCCCCCCCGCCGCGACAAGGCAGAACCCATGGGGGGGAACCTAACCTAACCTAACCTAACCTAACCTAACCTAACCTTTTTTTTTTTTTTTTTTTTTTTTTAACGATAGAAAAATGCATTACGCATCCCCCCCAGTTTGGGGAACTGGGGGGGTATGTCGGACTCTCCGTCAGAGTGACGGCATACCGACTAAAAAACTATCGACTTCCTTCTCAAACGCATTTGGATTACTGAGGCTGTGAGAACACAAAAGCAATCTACCACAAACCTCAGCTGCGTTAGCCAGTTCAGCTTTTACTCCTATTTTGAGTGATGTTCACCCTTAGCCAACTACTGTTGCACGTAATACGCGCTTTCCTGCTCGGGCCAGGTGTTTTAGACGGTCAACTTCCCCAAGTCAGCCGCCCTCTGGCTCCTGTCAGGGCGGAAGATTGCGATTATGCGCCGCTCTTCGGCGCCCGGTTCTTCTGCGGCGGATTGCGAGGTCGGAGGTTTGCTCCCTCTCTCTTTCTGCCGCTTCCTTCTGAAGCATGACCGCTTCACTAAAGGAGAGAACCGCTCTCCACGACTCTTCACTGTCAACCATTTTATTGACCAAGGTCGGTAGGGAAAGGTCGTTTCCCACTATTTCTCTGAGCTCATGACGCTCTTCCGCCCACGCTGGGCATTCTTCCAGCGTGTGTTGGGCCGTCTCATTTAAGCAACCGTCGCAGTGATGACACTGTGGTGACGGCTCTCTTTCCGCTACCCGACACAGATATCCTCCAAAACAACCGTGCCCCGTGAGGATCTGTGTCATACGGAAGGTTAATGCTCCGTGTTCTCTATCCAGCCACTCTCTTAATACTGGACTGACCGCCTCTATTAATCTTCGGCTAGCAGTAGGCTGTTCTAGCCGTGTCTCCCATTCCGCTATTGCGGCTTCACGCATTTCAGCCTTATGCGCTTCTACTTCACGCGGTGCTAGACGTAGGTCCTCGGAACGCGCTTCCTGACGCCAAAAATACATTGACGCCAGGGCTCTCGCATCTAAGTCCCAAGGTATGGTACAAGCCAGCACGCAAGCCGCCTCGCTGGAGATAGTACGATACCCCCGAATCAACCTAGTCGCCATCACCCGCTGAGGCTGACGTAGCAGAGCAATATTCTGCCTATCAAGGGCCTCTGCCCATACAGGGGCACCGTACAATGCCATGGAGCGTACAACTCCGGCATACAACCGTCGGCACGAGGTTTTCGGTCCTCCTACGTTAGGTAGTAGTCGTCCTAGCGCAGCTGCAGCACCCACAAGCCTTGGTGCAAGGCTTTTAAAGTGCGCCTGAAATGTCCACCGACTGTCAAGTACGAGTCCTAGGTACTTCATCGTACCTTTCACATCAATGCGCACACCACCTACCACAATGTGGGCGTTTGCGGGTGGAGCCCTACGAGGACCGTGGAAACACAGTGCCTCGGACTTATTAAGGGCCACCTTTAATCCCAATCGTCGGATTCGACTCACAACGTGAGCCACTCCAGCCGTTGCAAGAATTGCGGCTTCCCGATAGCTAGCCTGTCGAGCCGTTACCAAGGTGTCATCGGCATAGCAGGTAACGCTAATGCCTCTGAGGTTGTGACCTCGAAGCACCCAATCGTATCCGATGTTCCACAAGAGTGGTCCAAGGACCGACCCCTGTGGAACACCGCACAGCATCTCTCTTCTACCCCAAGAAGACTGCCCTGGGTAGACCACCGATCTTTCAGAGAGGTAAGCACCTATTATGCGTTGGAGATAGGTTGGCGTTCCGTGGAATTTTAATGCCTCCCTAATGCAACTCCAGGGCAAAGAATTGAAGGCATTTGCGATATCGAGAGATACCGCAACTACCACCTCACCTACTGCAACAGCATCCATTGCATGATTTTTCACCTTCAGTATGGCGTCTACAGTCGAACGGCCATGCCGAAATCCATACTGTACATCCGATAGATTTGGACCGACTGCTTCTAAGTGCCTGGTAAGGCGCATAGCTACTACACGCTCAAATAGCTTCGCCACCTCGTCGAGCAATACGATGGGTCGATAGGCAGACGGAGATTCTGCTGGACGCCCTTCCTTCTTAAGGAGAACCAATTTGCCTGTCTTCCACCTTTGTGGAATTATGGCTTGAGCCAGACAGGCACTAAAAAGGCTCCTTATACGAGGCTCTAAAGCATCCATTGCCAGAACCCAAGCCTTTCCTGGAACTCCATCAGTTCCAGGTGCAGTGTTTTTAGCTCGCATGCGCTCCACTGCCACCTTCAGCTCCACCTCTGTCACTTCCGTCGCATCAGGGTCATCTTCCACAGCCTCTGCTACAGGCGAAGGCATAGCTGGTGGTGAGACCTCCGCTATGTGTGGAAAAAGACCGGCTACCACGTCCTGGAGTAGTTCCGGCTGGAGACTCTGCGATATTGGTGGGGCCCAAGGGCGAAGTTTACATCTCACCATCTTGTATGGTCTCCCCCACGGATCGTTGTTAAGGGAATCCAGCATCTCCTCATAAGCAAGAACTTTGGCCTTGCTGATTTCGACCTGCAGCTGCACCTTAGCCTCCCTGTAAGAGACATATAAGAGCTCCTCCTGCTCTTCGTCTCTGTGTGCTCTTCTGCGGTGGCGAGTATAGCAGCGTCTCGCCCTCACGCAGGCTGCTCGTAGCTCAGCAAGTTCAGTAGACCACCAGTAAACTTGCCGTCTTAGAGGTCGACGCCTAAACCGGGGCATCGACGCATCACAAATGTGCGTCATGTCCACCAGTAAACTGCTGGCATCCTCCTCAATTGTTCCATTTCGCTGAGGCAACCAGGATTTCACTATTGCCGCCTCTTTCAATATCTCCCTATCAAGATGTTTCAACTGCCACCTTGGACCTTTCTCAGTCGCGGTTCGGCTTGCGTTGTTTGAAGTTCCTGGATTTGTGGAAACCTCAAAGCGAATGTAGAGGTGGTCGGAGAGTGTTTCCACACTATCCAGTACCTCCCAACCCTGAACTCGCCTTGCTATTGACGGACTTGCGAATGTGACGTCCACGATGGAACCGCCTTGCCGTCTTACGCACGTATTGGTCACTCCTTGGTTGAGAACAGTCAACCCTGTGGCTAGTATCCACTCCTCCAGCACAGAACCTCTGGCATCTGTTACTGGGCAGCCCCACGCCCTGGATTTGGCGTTTAGATCCCCAGCAACCAAAACAGCGTTAGGCCGGCTTTGACCTATGACAACCTCTATTTCGTCCAGAAAACTCTCAAACTCTGCGAGCGTTCTATTGGGCGAAAAATAGACTCCTATCACTACTGCGTCTCCTAGCAGTACTGCCACATATCCCCGACCCTTCACTACACGCGAAAAAGGTGGGGAACCAATTGCAACCTGCGTAATAATAGCAACTAAGCCTTCTCGATCGCCCACCCAGTTTTCTCTGGGAGCAACCGAGTAAGGCTCAGTTACAACTGCAACATGGATTAACCACTGCGCCAGACTCTGGACAAGGAGATCCTGAGCTCTGGCGCAGTGGTTAATGTTACACTGAAGGAACCTTAGGGCCATCCTAAATTGTGTCCATATGTCTGTCCTCCTCTTCCCGGACTGGGTGGACAGGTTGCGACTGGGCCGTGGCCCCAGCTGTAGCCTTTCTTCCTCTATTTTTCCTTCCGGCAGAAGGATTGGCAGCAAGACATGCCGCACTTCCGATCGTGTGCCCCGCAGGTTTGCTGGCTGCCGCACACACTGTGCAGTGTGGTGCAGCAGAGCACTGTCCAGATTTGTGGCCAAGCTGCCCGCATCGGTAGCATTGTGCACTACGATCTACCTCCGTGGTGCAATTTACTGCCACGTGACCTATCTCCAGGCAACGGAAACATTTCACAGGGCGAGGTTTAAGCAGTTTAACCTGCGCGGACACCATGCCAACCAACAAACGACCTCCATTCGCCACTTTGTTTGCCGCTGCGACAGGGCATTTAACCCAAGCCGACCCCATACCGGTGTGATCACGGCGGACCTCTCCTGCTTTAACCGCCTCTTGAGTAATACCACCCAATTTGGCTACAGCCGCTGCCACCTCTTCTGGCGTCACCGAATCGTCGAGACCCAAAATGCGCATTTCTACACATTTTGTAGGTCTGGACACCCGGACATCATTTTCGTCGAGGACTCGTCTGACTTGGTCAGCAAGAGCATCGGCTTTGTCACCACTATTTTTCCCCGGCAGCTCCAGCATTCGGGATCCAGTGTTGGTGACCCTGAAGCGCAAGTCTTGGATTCCAAGATCTGCCAAGTCCACCTTTTGTTTAACCTCCGATAAGACCTTTTGGTAGGTGACCCCTCGATCCGCAGCGCTAGGCTGAAGTGCTAACACCACCGCTGTTGAGCGAGGTGCGCTGAACTTTAGCGGTGTGGTTTTGCCCTTCGCGAATGTCTGCTGTTTGGGCGCAGCTGCTTTCTTCGATTTAGCCCCTCGCTTTGTCACCTCCGTCCAACCCGCGTCCATTGATTTGGGCGCAGGTGGCAAAACGCGTGGCTCTTTTGGAGCATCTGCTGGAGCGGCTGTAGCTCCACCTTTCTTTCCTTTCTTCCTATTTTTCCCCTTGCGGGGTTCAGGAGTAGGCTGAGTTGTGTCACTGCGCACCTCTACTCCAGGTGCTTCAGCCTCAGACTCAACTGTCTTCTGCGAAACTACCTCTCGGGCTTTGTCTGCCGCAAGGGGCGGACGAAGACGGTTCTCGGGAAGAAGTCTCCCTTCCAAAGCTTCGAACCTTGCGTTCATCATTCCCCCTACCTGGAGCATGACGGAACGCACCAACTCTTCCACGTTACCTGGAGTAAGCGTACGGAGGTGATCCCGAGCTCTTCCAAGTCCAGTTTAGACTTGGCCTCCGAGATCACTTCTCCGTACGTTCGCCCTCTCTCCACTGCCCCTTGCTGCAGCGCAATCACAACCGCAGCTGAGCGGCGGGCTCGGACCTTTGGGGCCTTGGCTTTTCTAGCTGTAGCCGGTTTGGACGTCTCTGGTTTTTTAGGTGCCGATGTCCTTGGCACCCTGTCAGCCGGTTCCTTGCGCTGCCTATTGCGGCGCGGGCCCACTTTAAGCCAGCCCTCTTCTTGCGTCTGGCTTGCCGGAGCAGGAGCAGCCGGGGTAGGAGCCGTCGGGGCAGGAGCCGCCGGGGCGGGTGCAGGCGCTTTGCTTCTATTCCCCTTTTCTCCAGAGGCAGCTTTTGTCACCGGTGCCTTCTTAGTCGCCCCCGCATACGACGTGGGGGCAGGTTTTTCCACCGGAGCTTTTCTCGCCGTCTGAGTCAGGATCGGCGAGACCTCACGCGGCTTATCCGCTGCCAGAGGCGGGCGGTGGCGCTTCTCAGGCAAAAGCCGCCCGTCTACCTCCAGGCTATCAAGCCGGGCATCCATTTTTGCCAGTGAGGCTCGGAGATCTCGCCCCAGCTCCTCAAAAGCTGGGGAAGGAGCAGCGCACTCTCTGTTGCTCCTTACTTCGGCCCTAAGCGCAGCCAACTCCCCGCCTAGCTGATTAAGCTGACCCTTAAGCAGGGCATTCTCCGCCTGAAGTTTTAATACTTCTTCGGCAGGCGTTCGAGAGGCCAACTCCTCAAACACCTCCCGCAGCACTTCCGCGGACTTTTTCAGGGCACTTTGGAAAGTGCCCTTAAGGTTGCCCGACTTACTCCCAACCAATTCTATGGCCGTCAGGCTCTCCTTTACCCTATCAGATAGGGCGACGGCTGAGGCCTCCCTTGTTGAGCCCCAAGAGGTCGAGGCACCCAGGTAATTGGTGGCAGCATCTGACCGCGCCTTGGGCGTTGCGGCTGCCACCTCCTTCTCCGACTCCAAGTCCATCGCCTGTCGCTCTGCGGCTTTGAGCTCAGCCCTGGCTTTAGCCAGGCCGACGTACTGGCCCGTGATAGGGGGCCTTCCGCGACCGCGCTTCGACCGAGTCATCACCTGTTTAGAGTTCTCTCCGTGAGGACTCCGAGGACGGTCCGAGTCGGATTCACTACTTCTAGCCCTTTTAGAAGTAGGAGGCTTCTTCCTCCAGAACCTCACCGGAAGCCGGCTGTCGGGGACAGACTTGTAGTCCGATTCCCCACTCTCCAAACTGGTGACCAGGGATGGACATCTGGTCCTCTCCAGCATCTCTGCCACAGGGGTCACCACGGCGTCCACTCTCCTCAGGACCACCACAGCTTCCCTAGCGACATTCTTCGACACCGTAGTGTCTTTTCCACTCCGTGACGCCGAAGCGTCCACACTCCTCAATGACGCCGAAGCGTCCGCACCAGACACCTTTACAGGCTCTGCAGCAACTCCTACGATGCGGCATTCCAGGCGGCCGCCCTCCTTTTGGTTTTGGTTTTTATGTAAGTTTTCCATAATAGATCCCACGAGTACCGGGGGGTAAAAAATACGACCAAGACAGAGCCCACGTGTGTCCTGGAAGGGTTAGGTGGACCTAACCAAGGCGCAACGCCTAGATGCAGTAGCGACTGGCTTTACCGGCCAGCCCTCCTCCGAAGAGAAAGGACCTCGTGCTGCACCGCCACTTGTCCTTCGGGATTTTTTATAGAGGTTTACTCCTCGCAGCCCGGGCAATAAAGCCAAGGCCCTCGGTCCTGCTCCAATCACGAGACGTGATCCGCAACTGTTACAGGATTACGATTTCGAGCTGGTGGCAGGGAAGACAAGTCCCCCACTACCTGCCTGACGGCGGGGTAAGCGCACGCCAAGCCCAAACTCTGCTTCATCCGCGCAATGCGCAAACAAACAACTCCTCCGACCACCAAGTGGTTCACACCAGGTATCTATGCCAGAACCGTTACCATCCCAGCACAAACTCCTGGACCTTGCCTCGTCACACTGCACCCTCTGCTGAAACAGAGGGACGCGCGGAGAGGCCTATCCGACCCGCGTCGCCGCTACTCAGCATAAGGCTGAGACGCCGACCGAGCCCCGCAGCCATTCAAGGCCGCCTACACCCGCAACGCCGCTACCCGGATTCTCCAGGGCGCCGTTCGAGCCTCCTCGGGTTCATTTGGCTTCGTCGTATAAGCTACGACTACTGAGCCCCCCAGCCACGACAAGGCAGAACCCAACCTAACCTAACCTAACCTTTTTTTTTTTTTTTTTTTTTTTTTTAAGTGAGGAAAATGCATTACGCATCCCCGCCCGGCCGGGGGGCACAGACGGGGTATGTGGGACTCCCCTCTATAGTAGAGGTATACCCACTAAAAAACTCACTATTCCCGCCACTGTTGAGCAAAGACGAAGCCGGCGGTAACTCAACAGTCCGCCTGGCTTCGCCTGTGGCCCACGTCCGCCCCGATGGAATGGACGGACCTCCTCATATGCGATGAGCGCAGAAGCTCATCGTCTCCTCGGGAGGTCTCGCTACTGGACAACAGGTGCCCCCGCACCTGTTGCCCGAGACCCTCCCGGCGGGTTGTGTTGAGAGCGGGCACCCCGTCTGGCTCGCCCGCCCCGCCCACGATGGAGCCGTTGAGAGAGCGGGTCTCGCTCTCTCTCGCGCTCCGCGGCTTCCTTCTGCGACATCACATCTTCGCAGAAGGCAAGCATCGCCTCCCAGTTTCTTTCACTGCCGACCATCTTCTCCATGACAGTCGGCAGCGAGAGGTCTCCACCTCCTAAGGCCACAGTGAGTTCTGCTCTCAGCCCAGCCCATGCAGGGCATACCTCCATTGTGTGCTGTGCGGTATCCTCCACACAGTCACAATGGTGGCATTCCTGGGTCATCTCCTTTCCAGCTACGACACACAGGTATCTCCCAAAACAGCCATGCCCTGAGAGAACCTGTGTAAGCCGGAAAGAGAGTGACCCCCACTCCCGTCCCACCCATTCCTTTAGAAGAGACGGTCTGGAGACGCTGAACGTTATGTAACGGTGGTCTGACAGGTGGTCTGACACCCCTGGACACGGCGTGCAATGGACGGGGTCGCGAAAGAAACATCCACGACTGACCCCCCATTACGACGCACGCACGTGTTCACTGTGCCGCGGTTGAGGATCGACAGATCACACTCCACCAGCCACTCCAATGACGCCGAAGCGTCCGCACCAGACACCTTTACAGGCTCTGCAGCAACTCCTACGATGCGGCATTCCAGGCGGCCGCCCTCCTTTTGGTTTTGGTTTTTATGTAAGTTTTCCATAATAGATCCCACGAGTACCGGGGGGTAAAAAATACGACCAAGACAGAGCCCACGTGTGTCCTGGAAGGGTTAGGTGGACCTAACCAAGGCGCAACGCCTAGATGCAGTAGCGACTGGCTTTACCGGCCAGCCCTCCTCCGAAGAGAAAGGACCTCGTGCTGCACCGCCACTTGTCCTTCGGGATTTTTTATAGAGGTTTACTCCTCGCAGCCCGGGCAATAAAGCCAAGGCCCTCGGTCCTGCTCCAATCACGAGACGTGATCCGCAACTGTTACAGGATTACGATTTCGAGCTGGTGGCAGGGAAGACAAGTCCCCCACTACCTGCCTGACGTCGGGGTAAGCGCACGCCAAGCCCAAACTCTGCTTCATCCGCGCAATGCGCAAACAAACAACTCCTCCGACCACCAAGTGGTTCACACCAGGTATCTATGCCAGAACCGTTACCATCCCAGCACAAACTCCTGGACCTTGCCTCGTCACACTGCACCCTCTGCTGAAACAGAGGGACGCGCGGAGAGGCCTATCCGACCCGCGTCGCCGCTACTCAGCATAAGGCCGAGACGCCGACCGAGTCCCGCAGCCATTCAAGGCCGCCTACACTCGCAACGCCGCTACCCGGACTCTCCAGGGCGCCGTGCGAGCCTCCTCGGGTTCTTTTGGCTTCGTCGTACCACTACGACTACTGAGACCCCAGCCACGACAAGGCAGAACCCATTTGGGGGGAACCTAACCTAACCTAACCTAACCTTTTTTTTTTTTTTTTTTTTTTTTTTTTTTGAGTGAGGAAAATGCATTACGCATCCCCGCCCGGCCGGGGGGCATAGACGGGGTATGTGGGACTCCCCTCTGTAGTAGAGGTATACCCACTAAAAAACTCACTATTCCCGCCACTTGTTGAGCATAGACGAAGCCGGCGGTAACTCAACAGTCCGCCTGGCTTCGTCTGTGGCCCATGTCCGCCCCGATGGAATGGGCGGACCTCCTCATATGCGATGAGCGCAGAAGCTCATCGTCTCCTCGGGAGGCCTCGCTACTGGACAACAGGTGCCCCCGCACCTGTCGCCCGAGACCCTCCCGGCGGGTTGTGTTGAGAGCGGGCACCCCGTCTGGCTCGCCCGCCCCGCCCACGATGGAGCCGTTGAGAGAGCGGGTCTCGCTCTCTCTCGCGCTCCGCGGCTTCCTTCTGCGACATCACGTCCTCGCAGAAGGCAAGCATCTCCTTCCAGTTACTCTCACTGCCGACTATCTTCTCCATGACGGTCGGCAGCGAGAGGTCTCCTCCTCCTAGAAACCTAACCTAACCTAACCTAACCTAACCTAACCTAACCTTTTTTTTTTTTTTTTTTTTTTTTTTTTAAGTGAGGAAAATGCATTACGCATCCCCGCCCGGCCGGGGGGCACAGACGGGGTATGTGGGACTCCCCTCTCTAGTAGAGGTATACCCACTAAAAAACTCACTATTCCCGCCACTGTTGAGCAAAGACGAAGCCGGCGGTAACTCGACAGTCCGCCTGGCTTCGCCTGTGGCCCACGTCCGCCCCGGTGTAATGGGCAGATCTCCTTAAGTGCGACGAGCGCAGAAGCTCGTCATCTCCTCGGGAGGTCTCGTTATTGGACAACAGGTGCCCCCGCACCTGTCGCCCGAGATCCTCCCGGCGGGTTGTGTTGAGAGCGGGCACCCCGTCTGGCTCGCCCGCCCCGCCCACGATGGAGTCGTTGAGAGAGCGGATCTCGCTCTCTCTCGCGCTCAGTCGGCAGCGAGAGGTCTCCACCTCCTAAGGCCGCAGCGAGATCTGCTCTCGGCCCAGCCCACGCAGGGCATACCTCCATTGTGTGCTGTGCGGTATCCTCCACACAGCCACAATGGTGGCATTCCTGGGTCATCTCCTTTCCAGCTACGACACACAGGTATCTCCCAAAACAGCCATGCCCTGAGAGAACCTGTGTAAGCCGGAAAGAGAGTGACCCCCACTCTCGTCCCACCCATTCCTCCAAAATGGGCAGGATCCCATCCAACGCTCGGCGTCGGGAACCCGCACCTGTAGTGCTCTGCTCCTCGAGCTGCCGCCGCCATTCGCCCAGAGCCGCTTCCTGGGCGTTTACGCGCCACCGCACCACTTCATCAGGCGCTGGGCGGTTGCCCTGACTACGAGCGTCTGCCCGTTGCCAGTAGACCGAGGATTGAACCTCGGCCTCGAGCTCCCACGGCAGGGATTCTGCAAGAGCGCAGGCCACCCCATTGGAGATGGTCCGATAACCCCTGATTACTCTAACCGCCATGACCCTCTGCGCCTGATGCAGAAGGGCTTTATGGCGGTTTTTCAGAGATCCAGCCCAGATCGGGGCCCCATAAAGGGCCATCGATCGGACCACTCCCATATACAGGCGGCGGCAGCCTACACCTCCACCTCCTGTGTTAGGAAGCAGGCGACTAAGAGCGCCTGCTGTTCTTACTAATTTCGGAACCAAACGTTCCAGGTGAACCCCAAAGTCCCACCTGCTGTCGAGGACGACGCCAAGATATTTTAACGTCGTCCCGACCGAAATTGGGGTTCCCCCCACCACTATGCTGGTACCAGCAGGTGGTCTCCGCCGAGGCCCGTGAAAACAAATAGCCTCGGACTTCTGGAGGGCCACCTCCAGCCCAAGTCGTCGAATCCGCGCCACCACCGCCGCGACGCCAGCGGTGGCCAACACCAAGGCGGACCGGAGATCAGAACCCCGGGCCGTCACTAGGGTGTCATCGGCGTAACAAATCACGCCCACGCCTCGCAGGTTAGCGCAGCGCAGGACGTGATCATAGCCGATGTTCCACAGCAGGGGCCCAAGAACGGACCCCTGGGGAACACCACGCGACATGCGCCGGCGACTACCCGTTCCACTCCTGGTAGGGAACACTACCGCCCTATCTGATAGGTAGCTCGCTACCAGTCTCTTCAAGTATGGGGGCACTCCATGATAGCGGAGTGCCTCCATAATAGTCGGCCAGGGCAGGCTGTTGAAGGCATTTTTAATGTCCAACGAGACAGCCAACAACTGCCCACCCCTTAAAGCCTCCTCCTCTGCCATGTCCCGCAGGCGACCGATCGCGTCTATGGTCGACCGGCCCCAGCGGAACCCGAATTGGGCGTCCGACAAATTCGGACCCACAACCCCCATATGCTCGATGAGGCGGTTAGCTATCACCCTCTCCAACAGCTTCCCCGCCTCATCCAACAAGACTATGGGCCGATAACCCGAAGGGTCATCGGCCGGCCGTCCCTCCTTACGGAGGAGGACCAAACGGCCCTCCTTCCATCGGTGCGGGAAAACACCTTCTCGCACACACCTATTAAAGAGTGCCCTTATTCGGGGCTCTAGAGCGCCCTGCTCCCCGCCAAGGGCCAGGACCCAAGCGCGGCAGGGAATGCCATCGGGTCCTGGGGCCGTGTTTTTGCCCTTAATGCGTAACACGGCCGCACCCACCTCCGCTACAGAGACCTCAGGCACATCCTCAGTGCCCGAGTCTCCCGCCTCCTGTTCTGGCGGTGCCATATTAGGAGGCAAAAAGTCCGTTCCCATTTCTGGGAACAGTGCCTCGACCACCCTTTCGAGGACTTCCGGCTCGAGGCTGCTGGAGATGGGAGGAGTCCAAGGGCGTAGCTTTTGCCTTACTAACTTGTATGGCCTACCCCAAGGATCCCCTTTCAACGTCTCCAGCAACTCCTCCCACGCCGCGGCCTTAGACCGGCCTATAGCAAGGCGGAGTTCCACCGCCACTTCTCTATACGTGGCGTACAGCCGGTCCTCCTCTTCTTCGTCGCGGTTTCGGCGTCTCCGATACCGCTGGAAGTTGCGGCGCCTCTCGACGCACGAGCAGCGGAGCCGGGCAATCTCCTCGTTCCACCAGTATACTCCTTGTTTTGACGGGGGGGCTCTAGCGCGAGGCATCGCGGCGTCACACACCTGCGTCATGGCCTCGCAGATCTGAGCCGCATCCCCGTCCACATCTACCGGTGGTGGTTCCGGCAGCCACGCCTGAACAAGAGCCGCCTCCTGCAGCAATTCCTTATTCAGGCGCTTTATCGACCAGCGCGGGCCGTCCAGTCTGGCCTGGCTCGGGGCGCTTGGGATGGCTGGAGACGATCTGGAGACGCTGAAGGTTATGTACCTGTGGTCTGACAGCGTCTCCTCATTCTCCAGAACCTGCCACCCCTGGACACGGCGTGCAATGGACGGGGTCGCGAAAGAAACATCCACGACTGACCCCCCATTACGACGCACGCACGTGTTCACTGTGCCGCGGTTGAGGATCGACAGATCACACTCCACCAGCCACTCCTCCAAAACTCTCCCCCTAGGGTCCGTCGTCGCGGAACCCCAAGACCCAGACTTGGCATTGAGGTCCCCAAGGACGACAACAGGACAGGGAGAGCTCTGACCTACAGCGACCCCCACTAACGCGAGATAACACTCGAATTCAGCGAGCGGACGATTGGGGGAAAAATATACCCCAATTACGACCAGCTCGCCGACTTTAGCAACCACAAAACCCCTACCACTGTAAACAAGAGTAAGTGGAGCGGCACTCTCCGCGCAATGCTGTGTAATTGCTACCAAGCCATCACGATCCCCAACCCAGTTAGAACGGGTCGGGATGCGATACGGCTCGGCAGCAACAGCTATATGGACCTGCCACTCCGCCATGGCCTGGATCAATAAATCCTGGGCCGCGGCGGAGTGGTTGAGGTTCCCCTGCAGGAATCGGAGGTCCATAACTATTGGACCTCCATGGAATCCTCCTCGCTACCCGCTTGAGGCGGGTTTGCAGGCTGCGGTTTGGCCTTTCTTGCCTTTGCCGCAGCCTTCTTCGCTGCCTTTTTAGTTGGGGGCTTGGCACAGGCCTTGCCCCCAGCGAGGTGGTCCGCCTTTTTCCCAGCTGCTTCACAGACGGAGCAGTGGGGCGTGGCGGAGCACTCCCGGGCCTTGTGGCCCTCCTGACCGCAGCGCCTGCAATTCAGGCTGCGGTCGATTTCTGACGGGCACTGGACCCCAATGTGGCCCTGCGCGAAGCATCGGAAGCAGCGGAGGGGGAGATTGTCAAGAATCTTGACCCCTACCGCCACCCATCCGACCCGAAAGCGACCGGCTGCAACTTTTTTAGCAGCCGTGACGGGGCACTTTACAATTGCCGTGCCTGCGCCACCGGGACCCCTCCTTATTTCGCCAGACTTGACATTGTCCGGCGAACACTCGCCAGTTTTGGCGACCGCAGCCACCAGCTCGACTGCTGTCACCGAGTCATCCAGACCGGTTACTCGGAGATCAACCGAAGTCACCGGCCTGGAGACCTTTACATCCTCCGCTGCAAAAAGCCCCCGCAGCTTTTCCGCCAGTAAATCAGCTTTACCGCCACTCTCCGCTCCTGGGACTTCAAGGATGCGAGCCCCAGTCGCCGCTTGCCGGAATCGTACAGAGGAGATCCCGAGCTCTTCCAAGTCGAGCTTAGACTTGGCCTCGGCGATCACTTCCCCGTACGTCCGGCCTTTCTCCTCTGCTCCCTGCTGCAGTGCGATAACAACCGCGGCTGAGCGGCGGGCACGCAGCTTTGGGGCCTTATTTTTCTTAGCCGCAGCCTGATTGGACGCCACGGGCTTGACGGGTGCTGATGACCTTGGCACCTTGTCAGCCGGGTCCTTGCGCTGTTTGTTGCGGCGAGGGCCCACCTTCTGCCACCCTTCCTCCTTATCCTGCGTTCCCTGGCTGTTTGCCGGAGCAGGGGCAGCCGGGGTGGGGGCCGCCGAACCTAACCTAACCTTTTTTTTTTTTTTTTTTTTTTTTTTAAGTGAGGAAAATGCATTACGCATCCCCGCCCGGCCGGGGGGCACAGACGGGGTATGTGGGACTCCCCTCTCTAGTAGAGGTATACCCACTAAAAAACTCACTATTCCCGCCACTGTTGAGCAAAGACGAAGCCGGCGGTAACTCAACAGTCCGCCTGGCTTCGCCTGTGGCCCACGTCCGCCCCGGTGGAATGGGCGGACCTCCTTAAATGCGACGAGCGCAGTAGCTCGTCATCTCCTCGGGAGTCTCGTTATTGGACAACAGGTGCCCCCGCACCTGTCGCCCGAGAACCTCCCGGCGGGTTGTGTTGAGAGCGGGCACCCCGTCTGGCACGCCCGCCCTGCCCACGATGGAGCCGTTGAGAGAGCGGGTCTCGCTCTCTCTCGCGCTCCGCGGCTTCCTTCTGCGACATCACATCCTCGCAGAAGGCAAGCATCGCCTCCCAGTTTCTTTCACTGCCAACCATCTTCTCCATGACAGTCGGCAGCGAGAGGTCTCCACTTTCTAAGGCCACAGTAAGCCCTGCTCTCAGCCCAGCCCATGCAGGGCACACCTCCATTGTGTGCTGTGCGGTATCCTCCACACAGCCACAATGGTGGCATTGCTGGGTCATCTCCTTTCCAGCTACGACACACAGGTATCTCCCAAAACAGCCGTGCCCTGAGAGAACCTGTGTAAGCCGGAAAGAGAGTGACCCCCACTCCCGTCCCATCCATTCCTTTAGAATGGGCAGGATTCCCTCCAATAATCGGCGTCGGGAACCCGCACCCGTAGTGCTCAGCTCCTCAAGCTGCCGCCGCCATTCACCCAGAGCCACTTCCTGGGCGTCCATTCGCCACCGCACCACTTCATCAGGCGCTGGGCGGTCGCCCTGATTACGAGCGTCTGCCCGTTGCCAGTAGACCGAGGATTGAACCTCGGCCTCGAGCCCCCACGGCAGGGATCCTGCTAGCGCACAGGCCACCCCATGGGAAATGGTCCGATACCCCCTTACGACTCTAACCGCCATGACCCTCTGCGCCTGATGCAGAAGGGCTTTATGGCGGTTTTTCAGCGATCCCGCCCAGATCGGGGCCCCATAAAGGGCCATCGATCGGACCACTCCCATATACAGGCGGCGGCAGCCCACCATTCCACCTCCTATGTTTGGAAGCAGGCGGCTAAGAGCGCCTGCCGTTCCCACCAACTTTGGGACCAATCGTTCCAGGTGAACCCCAAAATCCCACTTGCTGTCGAGGACGACGCCAAGATATTTCAACGTCGTCCCGACTGCAATTGAGGTTCCCCCCACCACTATGCTGGTACTAGCAGGTGGTCTCCGCCGAGGCCCGTGAAAACAAATAGCCTCGGACTTGTGGAGAGCCACCTCTAGCCCCAGCCGTCGAATTCTCGACACCACTGCCGCAACTCCAGCGGTGGCCAACACCAAGGCAGCCCGGAGATCAGAACCCCGGGCTGTCATTAGGGTGTCATCGGCGTAACAGATCACGCCCACGCCTCGCAGGTTAGCGCAGCGTAGGACGTGATCGTAGCCGATGTTCCACAGCAGGGGCCCTAGAACAGACCCCTGTGGAACACCGCGCGACATGCGCCGGCGACCACCCGTTCCATCTCTGGTGGGGAACACTACCGCCCTATCCGATAGGTAGCTCCCCACCAATCTCTTCAAGTACGGGGGCACTCCATGATAGCGGAGTGCCTCCAAAATAGTCGACCAGGGCAGGCTGTTGAAGGCATTTTTTATGTCTAATGAGACAGCCAACAACTGCCCGCCCCTTAAAACTTCCTCCTCTGCCATGTCCCGCAGGCGACCGATCGCGTCTATAGTCGACCGGCCCCAGCGGAACCCGAATTGGGCGTCCGACAAATTCGGACCTACAACGCCCATGTGTTCGATGAGGCGGTTGGCTATCACCCTCTCCAGCAGCTTCCCCGCCTCATCTAGCAATACTATAGGCCGATAACCCGACGGGTCATCGGCCGGCCGTCCCTCCTTTCGGAGGAGGACCAAACGGCCCTCCTTCCAACGGTGCGGGAAAACACCTTCCCGCACACACCTATTAAAGAGCGCCCTTACTCGGGGCTCTAGAGCGCCCTGCTCCCCGCCGAGGGCCAGGACCCAAGCGCGGCAAGGAATGCCATCGGGTCCTGGGGCCGTGTTTTTGCCCTTAATGCGCAACACGGCCGCACCTACCTCCGCTACAGAGACCTCGGGCACATTTTCAGTGTCCGAGTCTCCCACCCCCTGTTCTGGCGGTGCCATATTGGGAGGCACAAAGTCCGTTCCCATTTCTGGGAACAGTGCCTCGACCACTCTTTCCAGGACTTCCGGCTCGAGGCTGCTGGAGATGGGAGGAGTCCAAGGGCGTAGCTTTTGCCTTACTAGCTTGTATGGCCTACCCCAAGGATCCCCCTTCAACGTCTCCAGCAACTCCTCCCACGCCGCGGCTTTGGACCGGCCTATAGCAAGGCGGAGTTCCACCGCCACCTCTCTGTACGTAGCGTACAGCCGGTCCTCCTCTTCTTCGTCGCGGTTACGGCGTCTCCGATACCGCTGAAAGTTGCGGCGCCTCTCGACGCACGAGCGGCGGAGCCGGGCGATCTCCTCGTTCCACCAGTATACTCCTTGTTTGGACGGGGGGGCTCTAGCGCGAGGCATCGCGGCGTCACACACCTGCGTCATGGCCTCGCAGATCTGAGCCGCATCCCCATCCACATCTACCAGTGGTGGTTCCGGCAGCCACGCCTGAACAAGAGCCGCCTCCTGCAGCAATTCTTTATTCAGGCGCTTTATCGCCCAGCGCGGGCCGTCCAGTCTTGGCTGGCTCGGGGCGCTTGGGGTGGCTGGAGACGATCTGAAGACGCTGAAGGTTATGTACCTGTGGTCTGACAGCGTCTCCTCATTCTCCAGAACCTGCCACCCCTGGACACGGCGTGCAATGGACGGGGTCGCGAAAGAAACATCCACGACTGACCCCCCATTACGACGCACGCACGTGTCTACTGTGCCGCGGTTGAGTATGGACAGACCGCACTCCACAAGCCACTCCTCCAACACTCTCCCCCTAGGGTCCGTTGTCGCGGAACCCCAAGCCCTAGACTTGGCATTGAGGTCCCCGAGGACGACGACAGGACTGGGAAAGCTCTGGCCTACCGCGACCCCTACCAACGAGATATAATTTTCAAATTCAGCGAGTGGTCGGTTGGGGGAGAAATAAACCCCAATCACCACCAGCTCGCCGACTTTAACCACCACAAAGCCCTCACCTCTATTAATAATAGTGAGTGGGGCGGCATCCACCTCGCTACTCTGTATGACTGCCACCAAGCCATCACGATCTCCGGCCCAGTTCGAACGGGTCGGGACGCGATACGGCTCGGCGGCAACCGCTAGATGGACCTGCCACTCCGCCATGGCCTGGATCAATAAATCTTGGGCCGCGGCGGAGTGGTTGAGGTTCCCCTGCAGGAATCGGAGGTCCATAACTATTGGACCTCCATGGAATCCTCCTCGCTACCCGCTTGGGGCGGGTTTGCTGGCTGCGGCTTGGCCTTTCTTGCCTTAGCCGCTGCCTTCTTCGCTGCCTTTTTTGTTGGGGGCTTGGCACAGGCCTTGCCCCCAGCAAGGTGGTCCGCTTTCTTCCCAGCTGCCTCGCAGACGGAGCAGTGGGGCGTGGCGGAGCACTCCCGGGCCTTGTGGCCCTCCTGACCGCAGCGCCTGCAGTTCAGGCTGCGGTCGATTTCTGACGGGCACTGGACCCCAATGTGGCCCTGCGCGAAGCATCGGAAGCAGCGAAGGGGGAGATTGTCAAGAATCTTGACCCCTACCGCCACCCATCCGACCCGAAAGCGACCGGCTGCCACTTTTTTAGCAGCCGTGACGGGGCACTTTACAATTGCCGTGCCTGCGCCACCGGGACCCCTCCTTATTTCGCCAGACTTGACATTGTCCGGCGAACACTCGCCAGTTTTGGCAACCGCAGCCACCAGCTCGACTGCTGTCACCGAGTCATCCAGACCGGTTACTCGGAGATCAACCGAAGTCACCGGCCTGGAGACCTTTACATCCTCCGCTGCAAAAAGCCCCCGCAGCTTCTCCGCCAGTAAATCTGCTTTACCGCCACTCTCCGCTCCTGGGACTTCAAGGATGCGAGCCCCGGTCGCCGCTTGCCGGAAGCGTACGGAGGAGATCCCGAGCTCTTCCAAGTCGAGCTTAAACTTGGCCTCGGCGATCACTTCCCCGTACGTTCGGCCTTTCTCTTCTGCTCCCTGCTGCAGTGCGATAACAACCGCAGCTGAACGGCGGGCACGCAGCTTTGGGGCCTTATTTTTCTTAGCCGTAGCCTGATTGGACGCCACGGGCTTGACGGGTGCCGATGACCTTGGCGCCTTGTCAGCCGGGTCCTTGCGCTGTTTGTTGCGGCGAGGGCCCACCTTCTGCCACCCTTCCTCCTTATCCTGCGTTCCCTGGCTGCTTGCCGGAGCAGGGGCAGCCAGGGTGGGGGCCGCCGGGGCGGGTGCTGGTGCTTTGCCCCTTTTCCCCTTCACTCCAGAGGCAGCTTTTGCCACCGGTGCCTTCTTAGTCACCCCCGCATACGAAGTGGGGGCAGGCTTTTCCACCGGAGCCTTTCTTGCCGTCTGAGTCGGAAACGGCGAGGCCTCGCGCGGCTTATCCGCTGCCAGAGGCGGGCGGTGGCGCTTCTCAGGCAGAAGCCGCCCGTCTACCTCCAAGCTATCAAGCCGGGCATCCATTTTTGCCAGTGAGGCTCGGAGATCTCGCCCCAGCTCCTCAAAAGCTGGGGAGGGAGCAGCGCACTCCCTGTTACTCCTTATTTCGGCCCTAAGCGCAGCCAACTCCCCGCCCAGCTGGTTAAGCTGACCCTTGAGCAGGGCGTTCTCTGTCTGTAGCCTGGCTACTTCATCGGCAGGTGTTCGGGAGGCCAACTCCTCAAACACCTCCCGCAGCACCTCCGCAGACTTTTTCAGGGCACTTTGGAAAGTGCCCTTAAGGTTGCCCGACTTACTCCCAACCAATTCTATGGCCGTCAGGCTCTCCTTTACCCTATCAGATAGGGCGACGGCTGAGGCCTCCCTTGTTGAGCCCCAAGAGGTCGAGGCACCCAAGTAATTGGTGGCAGCATCTGACCGCGCCTTGGGCGTTGCTGCTGCCACCTCCTTCTCCGACTCCAAGTCCATCGCCTGCCGCTCTGCGGATTTGAGCTCAGCCCTAGCTTTAGCCAGGCCGACGTACTGGCCCGTGATAGGGGGCCTTCCGCGACCGCGCTTCGACCGAGTCGTCATCACCTGCTTAGAGTTCTCTCCGTGAGGACTCCGAGGACGGTCCGAGTCGGACCCACTACTTCTAGTCCTCTTAGCAGAAACAGGCTTCTTTCTCCAAAACCTCATTGGAAGCCGGCTGTCGGGGACAGACTTGTAGTCAGATTCCCCACTCTCCAAACTGGTGACCAGGGATGGACATCTGGTCCTCTCCAGCATCTCTGCCACTGGGGTCACCACGGCGTCCACTCTCCTCAGGACCACCACAGCTTCCCTAGCGACATCCTTCGACACCAAAGTGTCTTTTCTACTCCCTGACGCCGAAGCGTCCACACTCCTCAATGACGCCGAAGCGTCCGCACCAGACACTTTTACAGGCTCTGCAGCAACTCCTACGATGCGGCATTCCAGGCGGCCGCCCTCCTTTTGGTTTTTAGTTGAATTCTCCATATAAATTCCCACGAGTACCGGGGTAAAAATATACGACCAAGACAGAGCCCACGTGTGTCCGGGAAGGGTTAGGTGGACCTAACCAAGGCGCAACGCCTAGATGCAGTAGCGACTGACTTTACCGGCCAGCCCTCCTCCGAAGAGAAAGGACCTCGTGCTGCACCGCCACTTGTCCTTCGGGATTTTTTATAGAGGTTTACTCCTCGCAGCCCGGGCAATAAAGCCAAGGCCCTCGGTCCTGTTCCAATCACGAGACGTGATCCGCAACTGTTACAGGATTACGATTTCGAGCTGGCGGCAGGGAAGACATGTCCCCCACTACCTGCCTGACGGCGGGGTAAGCGCACGCCAAGCCCAAACTCTGCTTCATCCGCGCAATGCGCAAACAAACTACTCCTCCTACCACTAATGAAGTGGTTTGCACCAAGTACTTATGCCAGAACGGCTACGTTGTAGGCTACGTTCACCGTCACAGCACAAGCTCCTGGACCTTGCCTCGTCACACTGCACCCTCTGCTAAAACAGAGGGACGCGCGGAGAGGCCTGTCCGACCCGCGTCGCCGCTACTCAGCATAAGGCCGAGACGCCGACCGAGTCCCGCAGCCATTCAAGGCCGCCTACACCCGCAACGCCGCTACCCGGACTCTCCAGGGCGCCGTGCGAGCCTCCTCGGGTTCTTTTGGCTTCGTCGTACCACTACGACTACTGAGCCCCCCAGCCACGACAAGGCAGAACCCATTTGGGGGGGAACCTAACCTTTTTTTTTTTTTTTTTTTTTTTTTTTTAAGTGAGGAAAATGCATTACGCATCCCCGCCCGGCCGGGGGGCACAGACGGGGTATGTGGGACTCCCCTCTGTAGTAGAGGTATACCCACTAAAAAACTCACTATTCCCGCCACTGTTGAGCAAAGACGAAGCCGGCGGTAACTCAACAGTCCGCCTGGCTTCGCCTGTGGCCCACGTCCGCCCCGATGGAATGGACGGACCTCCTCATATGCGATGAGCGCAGAAGCTCATCGTCTCCTCGGAAGGTCTCGCTACTGGACAACAGGTGCCCCCGCACCTGTCGCCCGAGACCCTCCCGGCGGGTTGTGTTGAGAGCGGGCACCCCGTCTGGCTCGCCCGCCCCGCCCACGATGGAGCCGTTGAGAGAGCGGGTCTCGCTCTCTCTCGCGCTCCGCGGCTTCCTTCTGCGACATCACATCCTCGCAGAAGGCAAGCATCGCCTCCCAGTTTCTTTCACTGCCGACCATCTTCTCCATGACAGTCGGCAGCGAGAGGTCTCCACCTCCTAAGGCCACAGTGAGTTCTGCTCTCAGCCCAGCCCATGCAGGGCATACCTCCATTGTGTGCTGTGCGGTATCCTCCACACAGCCACAATGGTGGCATTCCTGGGTCATCTCCTTTCCAGCTACGACACACAGGTATCTCCCAAAACAGCCATGCCCTGAGAGAACCTGTGTAAGCCGGAAAGAGAGTGACCCCCACTCCCGTCCCACCCATTCCTTTAGAATGGGCAGGATTCCCTCCAATAATCGGCGTCGGGAACCCGCACCCGTAGTGCTCAGCTCCTCAAGCTGCCGCCGCCATTCACCCAGAGCCACTTCCTGGGCGTCCATTCGCCACCGCACCACTTCATCAGGCGCTGGGTGGTCGCCCTGATTACGAGCGTCTGCCCGTTGCCAGTAGACCGAGGATTGAACCTCGGCCTCGAGCTCCCACGGCAGGGATCCTGCTAGCGCACAGGCCACCCCATGGGAAATGGTCCGATAACCCCTGATTACTCTAACCGCCATGACCCTCTGCGCCTGATGCAGAAGGGCTTTATGGCGGTTTTTCAGAGATCCAGCCCAGATCGGGGCCCCATAAAGGGCCATCGATCGGACTACTCCCATATACAGGCGGCGGCAGCCTACACCTCCACCTCCTGTGTTAGGAAGCAGGCGACTAAGAGCGCCTGCTGTTCTTACTAATTTCGGAACCAAACGTTCCAGGTGAACCCCAAAGTCCCACCTGCTGTCGAGGACGACGCCAAGATATTTTAACGTCGTCCCGACCGAAATTGGGGTTCCCCCCACCACTATGCTGGTACCAGCAGGTGGTCTCCGCCGAGGCCCGTGAAAACAAATAGCCTCGGACTTCTGGAGGGCCACCTCCAGCCCAAGTCGTCGAATCCGCGCCACTACCGCCGCGACGCCAGCGGTGGCCAACACCAAGGCGGACCGGAGATCAGAACCCCGGGCCGTCACTAGGGTGTCATCGGCGTAACAAATCACGCCCACGCCTCGCAGGTTAGCGCAGCGCAGGACGTGATCATAGCCGATGTTCCACAGCAGGGGCCCAAGAACGGACCCCTGGGGAACACCACGCGACATGCGCCGGCGACTACCCGTTCCAGTCCTGGTAGGGAACACTACCGCCCTATCTGATAGGTAGCTCGCTACCAGTCTCTTCAAGTATGGGGGCACTCCATGATAGCGGAGTGCCTCCATAATAGTCGGCCAGGGCAGGCTGTTGAAGGCATTTTTAATGTCCAACGAGACAGCCAACAACTGCCCACCCCTTAAAGCCTCCTCCTCTGCCATGTCCCGCAGGCGACCGATCGCGTCTATGGTCGACCGGCCCCAGCGGAACCCGAATTGGGCGTCCGACAAATTCGGACCCACAACCCCCATATGCTCGATGAGGCGGTTAGCTATCACCCTCTCCAACAGCTTCCCCGCCTCATCCAACAAGACTATGGGCCGATAACCCGAAGGGTCATCGGCCGGCCGTCCCTCCTTACGGAGGAGGACCAAACGGCCCTCCTTCCATCGGTGCGGGAAAACACCTTCTCGCACACACCTATTAAAGAGTGCCCTTATTCGGGGCTCTAGAGCGCCCTGCTCCCCGCCAAGGGCCAGGACCCAAGCGCGGCAGGGAATGCCATCGGGTCCTGGGGCCGTGTTTTTGCCCTTAATGCGTAACACGGCCGCACCCACCTCCGCTACAGAGACCTCAGGCACATCCTCAGTGCCCGAGTCTCCCGCCTCCTGTTCTGGCGGTGCCATATTAGGAGGCAAAAAGTCCGTTCCCATTTCTGGGAACAGTGCCTCGACCACCCTTTCGAGGACTTCCGGCTCGAGGCTGCTGGAGATGGGAGGAGTCCAAGGGCGTAGCTTTTGCCTTACTAACTTGTATGGCCTACCCCAAGGATCCCCTTTCAACGTCTCCAGCAACTCCTCCCACGCCGCGGCCTTAGACCGGCCTATAGCAAGGCGGAGTTCCACCGCCACTTCTCTATACGTGGCGTACAGCCGGTCCTCCTCTTCTTCGTCGCGGTTTCGGCGTCTCCGATACCGCTGGAAGTTGCGGCGCCTCTCGACGCACGAGCAGCGGAGCCGGGCAATCTCCTCGTTCCACCAGTATACTCCTTGTTTTGACGGGGGGGCTCTAGCGCGAGGCATCGCGGCGTCACACACCTGCGTCATGGCCTCGCAGATCTGAGCCGCATCCCCGTCCACATCTACCGGTGGTGGTTCCGGCAGCCACGCCTGAACAAGAGCCGCCTCCTGCAGCAATTCCTTATTCAGGCGCTTTATCGACCAGCGCGGGCCGTCCAGTCTTGCCTGGCTCGGGGCGCTTGGGATGGCTGGAGACGATCTGGAGACGCTGAAGGTTATGTACCTGTGGTCTGACAGCGTCTCCTCATTCTCCAGAACCTGCCACCCCTGGACACGGCGTGCAATGGACGGGGTCGCGAAAGAAACATCCACGACTGACCCCCCATTACGACGCACGCACGTGTTCACTGTGCCGCGGTTGAGGATCGACAGATCACACTCCACCAGCCACTCCTCCAAAACTCTCCCCCTAGGGTCCGTCGTCGCGGAACCCCAAGACCCAGACTTGGCATTGAGGTCCCCAAGGACGACAACAGGACAGGGAGAGCTCTGACCTACAGCGACCCCCACTAACGCGAGATAACACTCGAATTCAGCGAGCGGACGATTGGGGGAAAAATATACCCCAATTACGACCAGCTCGCCGACTTTAGCAACCACAAAACCCCTACCTCTGTAAACAAGAGTAAGTGGAGCGGCATTCTCCGCGCAATGCTGTGTAATTGCTACCAAGCCATCACGATCCCCAACCCAGTTAGAACGGGTCGGGATGCGATACGGCTCGGCAGCAACAGCTATATGGACCTGCCACTCCGCCATGGCCTGGATCAATAAATCCTGGGCCGCGGCGGAGTGGTTGAGGTTCCCCTGCAGGAATCGGAGGTCCATAACTATTGGACCTCCATGGAATCCTCCTCGCTACCCGCTTGAGGCGGGTTTGCAGGCTGCGGTTTGGCCTTTCTTGCCTTTGCCGCAGCCTTCTTCGCTGCCTTTTTAGTTGGGGGCTTGGCACAGGCCTTGCCCCCAGCGAGGTGGTCCGCCTTTTTCCCAGCTGCTTCACAGACGGAGCAGTGGGGCGTGGCGGAGCACTCCCGGGCCTTGTGGCCCTCCTGACCGCAGCGCCTGCAATTCAGGCTGCGGTCGATTTCTGACGGGCACTGGACCCCAATGTGGCCCTGCGCGAAGCATCGGAAGCAGCGGAGGGGGAGATTGTCAAGAATCTTGACCCCTACCGCCACCCATCCGACCCGAAAGCGACCGGCTGCAACTTTTTTAGCAGCCGTGACGGGGCACTTTACAATTGCCGTGCCTGCGCCACCGGGACCCCTCCTTATTTCGCCAGACTTGACATTGTCCGGCGAACACTCGCCAGTTTTGGCGACCGCAGCCACCAGCTCGACTGCTGTCACCGAGTCATCCAGACCGGTTACTCGGAGATCAACCGAAGTCACCGGCCTGGAGACCTTTACATCCTCCGCTGCAAAAAGCCCCCGCAGCTTTTCCGCCAGTAAATCAGCTTTACCGCCACTCTCCGCTCCTGGGACTTCAAGGATGCGAGCCCCAGTCGCCGCTTGCCGGAATCGTACAGAGGAGATCCCGAGCTCTTCCAAGTCGAGCTTAGACTTGGCCTCGGCGATCACTTCCCCGTACGTCCGGCCTTTCTCCTCTGCTCCCTGCTGCAGTGCGATAACAACCGCAGCTGAGCGGCGGGCACGCAGCTTTGGGGCCTTATTTTTCTTAGCCGCAGCCTGATTGGACGCCACGGGCTTGACGGGTGCTGATGACCTTGGCACCTTGTCAGCCGGGTCCTTGCGCTGTTTGTTGCGGCGAGGGCCCACCTTCTGCCACCCTTCCTCCTTATCCTGCGTTCCCTGGCTGTTTGCCGGAGCAGGGGCAGCCGGGGTGGGGGCCGCCGGGGCGGGTGCTGGTGCTTTGTCCCTTTTCCCCTTCACTCCAGAGGCAGCTTTTGCCACGGAAGCCTTCTTAGTCACCCCCGCATACGAAGTGGGGGCAGGCTTTTCCACCGGAGCCTTTCTTGCCGTCTGAGTCGGAACCGGCGAAGCCTCGCGTGGCTTATCCGCTGCCAGAGGCGGGCGGTGGCGCTTCTCAGGCAGAAGCCGCCCGTCTACCTCCAGGCTATCAAGCCGGGCGTCCATTTTGGCCAGTGAGGCCCGAAGATCGCGCCCCAGCTCCTCAAAAGCTGGGGAGGGAGCAGCGCACTCCCTGTTGCTCCTTACTTCAGCCCTAAGCGCAGCCAACTCCCCGCCTAGCTGGTTAAGCTGACCCTTGAGCAGGGCGTTCTCTGCCTGTAGCCTGGCTACTTCATCGGCAGGTGTTCGGGAGGCCAACTCCTCAAACACCTCCCGCAGCACCTCCGCAGACTTTTTCAGGGCACTTTGGAAAGTGCCCTTAAGGTTGCCCGACTTGTTACCGACCAGCTCGATGGTCGTCAGGCTCTCCTTCACCCGATTAGATAGGGCGATGGCTGAGGCCTCTCTTGACGGGCCCCAAGAGGCCACGGCACCCAAGTAATTGGTGGCAGTATCAGCACGCGCCTTCGGCGTTGCTGCCACCGCTGCCTTCTCCGCCTCCAACTCCATCGACTGACGCTCGGCGGCAACGAAATCAGCCTTGGCTTTAGCCATACCGACGTACTGGCCCGTTGTTGGGGGCCTGCCGCGACCGCGCTTTGAACGAGTCGTCATCGCTTTTGGGTTCTCATGGTGAGGACTCCGTGGACGGTCCGAGTCGGATTCACTACTTCTAGCCCTTTTAGAAGTAGGAGGCTTCTTCCTCCAGAACCTCACTGGAAGCCGGTTGTCCGGGACAGACATGTAATCTGATTCCCCACTCTCCAAACTAGTGACCAGGGACGGACACCGCGTTTTCTCCAGCATTTCTGCCACTGGGGTCACCACAGCGTCCATTCTCCTTAGGACCACCACAGCTTCCCTAGCGACACCTTTTGACACCGAAGCGTCTTCACACCTAACTGACGCCGAAGCGTCCACACTCCTTAACGACGCCGAAGCGTCCGCACCAGATACCTTTTCAGGCTCTGCAGCAACTCCAACAATGCGGCATTCCAGGCGGCCGCCCTCCTTTTGGTTTTTGTTTTTAGGTAAATTATCCATATGAATTCCCACGATTACCGGGGTAAAAATATACGACCAAGACAGAGCCCACGTGTGTCCGGGAAGGGTTAGGTGGACCTAACCAAGGCGCAACGCCTAGATGCAGTAGCGACTGGCTTTACCGGCCAGCCCTCCTCCGAAGAGAAAGGACCTCGTGCTGCACCGCCACTTGTCCTTCGGGATTTTTTATAGAGGTTTACTCCTCGCAGCCCGGGCAATCAAGCCAAGGCCCTCGGTCCTGCTCCAATCACGAGACGTGATCCGCAACTGTTACAGGATTACGATTTCGAGCTGGCGGCAGGGAAGAAATGTCCCCCACTACCTGCCTGACGGCGGGGTAAGCGCACGCCAAGCCCAAACTCTGCTTCATCCGCGCAATTCGCAAACAAACTACTCCTCCTACCACTAATGAAGTGGTTTGCACCAAGTACTTATGCCAGAACGGCTACGTTGTAGGCTACGTTCACCGTCACAGCAAAAGCTCCTGGACCTTGCCTCGTCACACTGCACCCTCTGCTAAAACAGAGGGACGCGCGGAGAGGCATGTCCGACCCGCGTCGCCGCTACTCAGCATAAGGCCGAGACGCCGACCGAGTCCCGCAGCCATTCAAGGCCGCCTACACTCGCAACGCCGCTACCCAGACTCTCCAGGGCGCCGTGCGAGCCTCCTCGGGTTCTTTTGGCTTCGTCGTACCACTACGACTACTGAGCCCCCCAGCCACGACAAGGCAGAACCCATTTGGGGGGAACCTTTTTTTTTTTTTTTTTAAGTGAGGAAAATGCATTACGCATCCCCGCCCGGCCGGGGGGCACAGACGGGGTATGTGGGACTCCCCTCTAGTAGAGGTATACCCACTAAAAAACTCACTATTCCCGCCACTTGTTGAGCAAAGACGAAGCCGGCGGTAACTCAACAGTCCGCCTGGCTTCGTCTGTGGCCCATGTCCGCCCCGATGGAATGGGCGGACCTCCTCATATGCGATGAGCGCAGAAGCTCATCGTCTCCTCGGAAGGTCTCGCTACTGGACAACAGGTGCCCCCGCACCTGTCGCCCGAGACCCTCTCAGCGGGTTGTGTTGAGAGCGGGCACCCCGTCTGGCTCGCCCGCCCCGCCCACGATGGAGCCGTTGAGAGAGCGGGTCTCGCTCTCTCTCGCGCTCCGCGGCTTCCTTCTGTGACATCACGTCCTCGCAGAAGGCAAGCATCTCCTTCCAGTTACTCTCACTGCCGACCATCTTCTCCATGACGGTCGGCAGCGAGAGGTCTCCTCCTCCTAGAGCCGCAGTTAAAACTGCACGCGGCCCAGCCCATGCAGGGCATACCTCCACCGTGTGCTGTGCGGTATCCTCCATACAGCCACAGTGGTGGCATTCTCGGGTCATCTCTTTTCCGGCTACATTGCACAGGTATCTCCCAAAGCACCCATGCCCTGAGAGAACCTGTGTCAGCCGGAAAGTCATTGACCCCCACTCTCGTCTCACCCATTCCTCCAAAATGGGAAGGACACCCTCCAAAACTCGGCGTCGGGACCCCGCACTCGTAGCGCTCAGTCCCTCTAGTTGCCGCCGCCATTCGCCCAGAGCCACTTCCTGGGCGTCCATGCGCCACCGCACCACTTCGTCGGGTGCGGGGCGATCACCTTCATTCCGAGCATGCGCCCGTCGCCAATAGACCGAGGATTGAACCTCGGCCTCAAGTTCCCACGGAAGGGACCCGGCAAGGGCGCAGGCCACCCCATGGGAGATGGTCCGATAACCCCTTATGATCCGAACCGCCATAACCCTCTGCGCCTGGTGCAGGAGGGCCTTGTGGCGGTTCTTAAGAGACCCCGCCCAGATCGGGGCCCCATAAAGGGCCATCGACCGCACTACCATCATGTACAGACGGCGGCAACTTACGTCTCCTCCTCCCAGATTAGGGAGCAGTCGGCCAAGAGCGCCCGCCGTGCTCACCAACTTTGGGACTAAGCGCTCTAGGTGGACGCCAAAGTCCCACTTGCTGTCAAGGACGACGCCGAGGTACTTCAACGTCGTCCCGACCGGGATTGATGTTCCTCCGACCACAATGCACGTGCCGGCAGGAGGTCTCCGCCGAGGCCCGTAAAAAGAGATGGCCTCTGACTTGTGGAGAGCCACCTCCAGCCCCAGCCGCTTAATCCGCGACACCACCGCTGCGACACCAGCGGTGGCCAACACCAAGGCGGACCGAAGATCGGAACCCCGGGCCGTCACAAGGGTGTCGTCGGCATAGCAGATCACGCCCACGCCTCGCAGGTTTGCGCAGCGTAGGACGTGATCGTAGCCTATGTTCCATAGCAGGGGCCCAAGAACGGACCCCTGGGGAACACCGCGCGACATGCGCCGACGACCACCCGTTCCATCTCTGGTGGGAAACACTACCGCCCTATCCGATAGGTAGCTTCCCACCAGTCTCTTCAAGTATGTAGGCACCCCATGATATCGGAGTGCCTCCATGATAGTCGACCAGGGCAGACTGTTGAAGGCATTCTTGATATCCAACGAGACAGCCAACAACAGCCCACCCCTCGACACCTCCACTTCCGCCATATCCCGCAGGCGGCCGATCGCGTCTATCGTCGACCGGCCCCAGCGAAACCCGAATTGGGCGTCCGACAAATTCGGACCCACAACTCCCATGTGTTCGATGAGGCGGTTGGCTATCACCCTCTCCAGCAGCTTCCCCGCCTCATCTAGCAAGACTATGGGCCGATAACCTGACGGGTCATCGGCCGGCCGTCCCTCTTTACGGAGGAGAACCAAACGGCCCTCCTTCCAACGGTGCGGGAAAACACCTTCCCGCACACACCTACTATAAAGAGCCCTTACTTGGGGCTCTAGAGCACCCTGCTCCCCGCCAAGGGCCAGGACCCAAGCGCGACAAGGAATGCCATCGGGTCCTGGGGCCGTGTTTTTGCCCTTAATGCGTAACACGGCCGCACCCACCTCCGCTACTGAGACCTCGGGCACGTCCTCAGTGCCCGAGTCTCTCACCTCCTGTGCTGGAGGCGCCATGGTAGGAGGCACAAAGTCCGTTCCCATTTCTGGGAACAGTGCCTCGACCACCCTTTGAAGGACCTCTGGCTCGAGACTGCTGGAGATTGGAGGAGTCCAAGGATGGAGCTTTTGCCGTACTAACTTGTACGGCCTACCCCATGGATCCCTCTCCAACGTCTCCAGCAACTCCTCCCACGCCGCTGCCTTGGAACGGCTAATGGCAAGGCGGAGTTCCACCGCCACTTCCCTGTACGTGGCGTACAGCCGATCCTCCTCCTCTTCGTCGCGGTTTCGGCGCCTCCGATACCGCTGGAAGTTGCGGCGCCTCTCAACGCACGAGCGGCGGAGCCGGGCGATCTCCTCGTTCCACCAGTAGACTCCTTGTTTGGACGGAGGGGCTCTAGCGCGAGGCATCGCAGCGTCGCACACCTGCGTCATGGCCTCGCAGATCCGAGCCGCATCTCCGTCTATATCTACCGGTGGTGGTTCCGGCAGCCACGCCTGAACAAGAGCCGCCTCCTGCAGCAATTCTTTGTTCAGTCGCTTTATCGCCCAGCGCGGGCCGTCCAGTCGTGGCTGGCTCGGGGCGCTTGGGGTGGCCGGAGACGATCTGGAGACGCTGAAGGTTATGTACCTGTGATCTGACAGCGTCTCCTCATTCTCCAGAACCTGCCACCCCTGCACACGGCGTGCAATGGACGGGGTCGCTAAAGAAACATCCACGACTGACCCCCCATTACGACGCACGCACGTGTTCACTGTGCCACGGTTGAGGATGGACAGACCGCACTCCACCAGCCACTCCTCCAACACTCTCCCTCTAGGGTCCGTCGTCGCGGAACCCCAAGCCCCAGACTTGGCATTGAGGTCCCCAAGGATGACAACCGGACCGGGAGCACTCTGGCCCACAGCGACCCCCACAAACTCGAGATATCTCTCGAATTCGGCGAGCGGTCGATTGGGGGAGAAATAAACCCCAATCACAACCAGCTCACCGACCTTGACCACTACAAAGCCCCCACCTCTATTTATTATAGTAAGTGGGGCAGCATCCACCGCGCAACGCTGAATGACTGCCACCAAGCCGTCACGGTCCCCGACCCAATCCGAACGGGTCGGGACGCGATACGGCTCGGCGGCAACCGCTAGATGAACCTGCCACTCCGCCATGGCCTGAACCAATAAGTCCTGGGCCGCGGCGGAGTGGTTGAGGTTCCCCTGCAGGAAACGGAGGTCCATAACTATTGGACCTCCATGGAATCCTCCTCGTCACCCGCCTGGGGCGGGTTTGCAGGCGGTGGCTTGGCCTTTTTGGCCTTTGCCGCTGCCTTCTTCGCTGCCTTTTTAGTTGGGGGCTTGGCACAAGCCTTGCCCCCAGCGAGGTGGTCCGCCTTCTTCCCAGCTGCTTCGCAGACGGAGCAGTGGGGCGTGGCGGAGCACTCCCGGGCCTTGTGGCCCTCCTGACCGCAGCGCCTGCAGTTCAGGCTGCGGTCAATTTCCGACGGGCACTGGACCCCAATATGGCCCTGCGCGAAACAACGGAAGCAGCGGAGGGGGAGATTGTCCAGAATCTTGACCCCAACCGCCACCCATCCGACCCGGAAGCGTCCGGCTACAACTTTTTTTGCAGCCGTGACGGGGCACTTTACAACCACCGTGCCTGCGCCACCGGGACCTCTCCTTATTTCGCCGGATTTAACATTGTCCGGCGAACACTCGCCAACTTTGGCGACTGCAGCCACCAGCTCGTCCGGGGTCACCGAGTCGTCCAGACCGGTTACTCGAAGATCAACCGAGGTCACCGGCCTTGAGACCTTCACATCTTCCGCCGCGAAAAGCCCCCGGAGCTTCTCAGCCAGCAAATCAGCTTTGCCTCCACTTGCTGCTCCTGGGACCTCCAGGATGCGAGCCCCGGTTGCCGCTTGTCGAAAGCGAACAGAGGTTATCCCGAGCTCCTCCAAGTCCAATTTTGACTTGGCCTCGGCGATCACCTCTCCGTATGTCCGCCCTTTCTCCTCTGCCCCCCGCTGCAGAGCGAGTACAACCGCAGCTGAGCGGCGGGCACGGAGCTTTGGGGCCTTGGGCTTTTTAGCCGCAGCCGGTTTGGACGCAACGGGCTTGACAGGTGCCGATGGCCTTGGCGCCTTGTCAGCCGGGTCCTTGCGCTGTTTATTGCGGCGAGGGCCCACTTTCTGCCACCCCTCCTCCCTTTCCTGCGTTTCCTGGCTGCTTGCCGGAGCAGGAGCAGGGGCCGGGTTGGGGGCCGCCGGGGCGGGTGCAGGTGCTTTGCCCTTTTTTCCCTTTTTTCCAGAGGCAGCTTTTACCACTGGCGTCTTCTTTGTCGCCCCCGCATACGAAGTGGGGGCAGGCACCGGTGCCTTTCTCGCCGTCGGAGTTGGGACCGGCGTCGCCTCACGCGGCTTATCTGCTGCCAGTGGTGGGCGGTGGCGTTTTTCGGGCAAAAGCCGCCCGTCCACCTCCAGGCTATCAAGCCGAGCATCCATTTTGGCCAGAGAGGCTCTAAGATCACGCCCCAGCTCCTCAAAAGCTGGGGAGGGATCAGAACACTCCCTGTTACTCCTCACTTCGGCCCTAAGCGCAGCCAATTCTCCCCCTAGCTGGTTTAGCTGACCCTTGAGCAGGGCGTTCTCCGCCTGCAGCCTGGCTACTTCCTCGGCAGGTGTTCGAGAGACCAACTCCTCAAACACCTCCCGCAGCACCTCCGCGGACTTTTTAAGGGCACTTTGGAAAGTGCCCTTAAGGTTGCCTGACTTGCTCCCGACCAATTCTATGGCAGTCAGGCTCTCCTTTACTCGAGCAGATAGGGCGACAGCTGAGGCCTCCCTTGTCGAGCCCCAAGAGGCCGCGGCACCCAGAAAGTTGGTCGCAGTATCAGCACGCGCCTTGGGCGTTGCTGCCGCCACCTCCTTCTCCGACTCTAACTCCATTGCCTGACGCTCGGCGGCTAGAAACTCAGCCTTAGCTTTAGCCAGACCTACGTACTTGCCCGTTGACGGGGGCCTGCCGCGACCGCGCTTTGGCAGTGAAATTGTCCTCGACTTCTCCTTGTGAGGACTCCGAGGACGGTCCGAGTCGGAACCACTGCTCCCATTTCTCCTAGTGTTAGGCCTCTTACGCCAAAACCGCCGATTATTGGCAGGACCAGACATAGCGTCCGACTCCGCACTTTCCAAGCTGGTGACCAATGATGGACATCTGGTTCTCTCCAGCATCTCTGCCACTGGGGTCACCACGGCGTCCACTCTCCTCAGGACCACCACAGCTTCCCTAGTGACATCCTTCGACACCGAAGTGTCTTTACAACTCCCTGACGCCGAAGCGTCACCACTCCTCAATGACGCCGAAGCGTCCGCACCAGACACCTTTACAGGCTCTGCAGCAACTCCTACGATGCGGCATTCCAGGCGGCCGCCCTCCTTTTGGTTTTTAATTGTATTCTCCATATAAAATCCCACGAGTACCGGGGGGTAATAATTACGACCAGGACAGAGCCCACGTGTGTCCTGGAAGGGTTAGGTGGACCTAACCAAGGCGCAACGCCTAGATGCAGTAGCGACTGGCTTTACCGGCCAGCCCTCCTCCGAAGAGAAAGGACCTCGTGCTGCACCGCCACTTGTCCTTCGGGATTTTTTATAGAGGTTTACTCCTCGCAGCCCGGGCAATAAAGCCAAGGCCCTCGGTCCTGTTCCAATCACGAGACGTGATCCGCAACTGTTGCAGGATTACGATTTCGAGCTGGCGGCAAGGGAGACATGTCCCCCACTACCTGCCTGGCGGCGGGGTAAGCGCACGCCAGGCCCAAACTCTGCTTCATCCGCGCAAAGCGCAGACAAACTACTCCTCCAACCACTTCAAAGTGGTTCGTACCAGGCCTCAATGCCAGAACCGATTTCCGTCCCAGCACCAGCTCCTGGACCTTGCCCCGTCTCACTGCACCCTCTGCTGGAAATCAGAGGGCGCGCGGAGAGGCCTGTCCGACCCGCGTCGCCGCTACTCAGCATAAGGCCGAGACGCCGACCGAGTCCCGCAGCCATTCAAGGCCGCCTACACCCGCAACGCCGCTACCCGGATTATCCAGGGCGCCGTTCGAGCCTCCTCGGGTTCATTTAGCTTCGTCGTATAAACTACGACTACTGAGCCCCCCAGCCACGACAAGGCAGAACCCATCTGGGGGGAGGCAGAACCCATCTGGGGGGATTTGGGGGGAACCTAACCTAACCTAACCTAACCTAACCTAACCTAACCTAACCTAACCTAACCTAACCTTTTTTTTTTTTTTTTTTTTTAAGTGAGGAAAATGCATTACGCATCCCCGCCCGGCCGGGGGGCACAGACGGGGTATGTGGGACTCCCCTCTGTAGTAGAGGTATACCCACTAAAAAACTCACTATTCCCGCCACTGTTGAGCAAAGACGAAGCCGGCGGTAACTCAACAGTCCGCCTGGCTTCGCCTGTGGCCCACGTCCGCCCCGATGGAATGGACGGACCTCCTCATATGCGATGAGCGCAGAAGCTCATCGTCTCCTCGGGAGGTCTCGCTACTGGACAACAGGTGCCCCCGCACCTGTTGCCAAAGACCCTCCCGGCGGGTTGTGTTGAGAGCGGGCACCCCGTCTGGCTCGCCCGCCCCGCCCACGATGGAGCCGTTGAGAGAGCGGGTCTCGCTCTCTCTCGCGCTCCGCGGCTTCCTTCTGCGACATCACATCCTCGCAGAAGGCAAGCATCGCCTCCCAGTTTCTTTCACTGCCGACCATCTTCTCCATGACAGTCGGCAGCGAGAGGTCTCCACCTCCTAAGGCCACAGTGAGTTCTGCTCTCAGCCCAGCCCATGCAGGGCATACCTCCATTGTGTGCTGTGCGGTATCCTCCACACAGTCACAATGGTGGCATTCCTGGGTCATCTCCTTTCCAGCTACGACACACAGGTATCTCCCAAAACAGCCATGCCCTGAGAGAACCTGTGTAAGCCGGAAAGAGAGTGACCCCCACTCCCGTCCCACCCATTCCTTTAGAATGGGCAGGATTCCCTCCAATAATCGGCGTCGGGAACCCGCACCCGTAGTGCTCAGCTCCTCGAGCTGCCGCCGCCATTCACCCAGAGCCACTTCCTGGGCGTCCCTTTGCCACCGCACCACTTCATCAGGCGCTGGGCGGTCGCCCTGATTACGAGCGTCTGCCCGTTGCCAGTAGACCGAGGAT
Source organism: Colostygia pectinataria (assembly GCA_951394395.1). Lineage (NCBI taxonomy): Eukaryota > Metazoa > Arthropoda > Insecta > Lepidoptera > Geometridae > Colostygia > Colostygia pectinataria. The sequence continues at coordinate 8,418,257 of OX596373.1, read as the reverse complement.
TGAACCTCGGCCTCGAGCTCCCACGGCAGGGATCCTGCTAGCGCACAGGCCACCCCATGGGAAATGGTCCGATACCCCCTTACGACTCTAACCGCCATGACCCTCTGCGCCTGATGCAGAAGGGCTTTATGGCGGTTTTTCAGCGATCCCGCCCAGATCGGGGCCCCATAAAGGGCCATCGATCGGACCACTCCCATATACAGGCGGCGGCAGCCCACCATTCCACCTCCTATGTTTGGAAGCAGGCGGCTAAGAGCGCCTGCCGTTCCCACTAACTTTGGGACCAAACGTTCCAGGTGAACCCCAAAATCCCACTTGCTGTCGAGAACGACGCCAAGATATTTCAACGTCGTCCCGACTGCAATTGAGGTTCCCCCCACCACTATGCTGGTACTAGCAGGTGGTCTCCGCCGAGGCCCGTGAAAACAAATAGCCTCGGACTTGTGGAGTGCCACCTCTAGCCCCAGCCGTCGAATCCTCGACACCACTGCCGCAACTCCAGCGGTGGCCAACACCAAGGCAGCCCGGAGATCAGAACCCCGGGCTGTCACTAGGGTGTCATCGGCGTAACAGATCACGCCCACGCCTCGCAGGTTAGCGCAGCGTAGGACGTGATCGTAGCCGATGTTCCATAGCAGGGGCCCTAGAACAGACCCCTGGGGAACACCGCGCGACATGCGCCGACGACCACCCGTTCCATCTCTGGTGGGGAACACTACCGCCCTATCCGATAGGTAGCTCCCCACCAATCTCTTCAAGTACGGGGGCACTCCATGATAGCGGAGTGCCTCCATAATAGTCGACCAGGGCAGGCTGTTGAAGGCATTTTTTATGTCTAATGAGACAGCCAACAACTGCCCGCCCCTCATAACTTCCTCCTCTGCCATGTCCCGTAGGCGACCGATCGCGTCTATGGTCGACCGGCCCCAGCGGAACCCAAATTGGGCGTCCGACAAATTCGGACCTACAACGCCCATGTGTTCGATGAGGCGGTTGGCTATCACCCTCTCCAGCAGCTTCCCCGCCTCATCTAGCAATACTATAGGCCGATAACCCGACGGGTCATCGGCCGGCCGTCCCTCCTTTCGGAGGAGGACCAAACGGCCCTCCTTCCAACGGTGCGGGAAAACACCTTCCCGCACACACCTATTAAAGAGAGCCCTTACTCGGGGCTCTAGAGCGCCCTGCTCCCCGCCAAGGGCCAGGACCCAAGCGCGGCAAGGAATGCCATCGGGTCCTGGGGCCGTGTTTTTGCACTTAATGCGCAACACGGCCGCACCCAACTCCGCTACAGAGACCTCGGGCACATCCTCAGTGTCCGAGTCTCCCGCCTCCTGTTCCGGCGGTGCCATATTGGGAGGCACAAAGTCCGTTCCCATTTCTGGGAACAGTGCCTCGACCACTCTTTCGAGGACTTCCGGCTCTAGGCTGCTGGAGATGGGAGGAGTCCAAGGGCGTAGCTTTTGCCTTACAAGCTTGTATGGCCTACCCCAAGGATCCCCCTTCAACGTCTCCAGCAACTCCTCCCACGCCGCGGCCTTGGACCGGCCAATGGCAAGGCGGAGTTCCACCGCCACTTCCCTGTACTTAGCGTACAGCCGATCCTCTTCGCTTTCGTCGCGGTTGCGGCGCCTCCGATACCGCTGAAAATCTCGGCGCCTCTCCACGCACAAGCGTCGGAGCTGGGCGATCTCCTCGTTCCACCAGTAGACTCCTTGTTTGGACGGAGAGGCTCTAGCGCGAGGCATCGCAGCGTCACAAACCTGCGTCATGGCCTCGCAGATCCGAGCCGCATCCCCGTCCACATCTACCGGTGGTGGTTCCGGCAGCCACGCCTGAACAAGAGCCGCCTCCTGCAGCAACTCTTTATTCAGGCGTTTTATCGCCCAGCGCGGGCCATCCAGTCGTGGCTGGCTCGGGGCTCTTGAAGTGGCCGGAGACGGTCTGGAGACGCTGAACGTTATGTAACGGTGGTCTGACAGCGTCTCTTCATTCTCCAAAACTTGCCACCCCTGGACACGGCGTGCAATGGACGGGGTCGCGAAAGAAACATCCACGACTGACCCCCCATTACGACGCACGCACGTGTTCACTGTGCCGCGGTTGAGGATCGACAGATCACACTCCACCAGCCACTCCTCCAAAACTCTCCCCCTAGGGTCCGTCGTCGCGGAACCCCAAGACCCAGACTTGGCATTGAGGTCCCCAAGGACGACAACAGGACAGGGAGAGCTCTGACCTACAGCGACCCCCACTAACGCGAGATAACACTCGAATTCAGCGAGCGGACGATTGGGGGAAAAATATACCCCAATTACGACCAGCTCGCCGACTTTAACAACTACAAAACCCCTACCTCTGTAAACCGCATTCAAGGCCGCCTACACTCGCAACGCCGCTACCCAGACTCTCCAGGGCGCCGTGCGAGCCTCCTCGGGTTCTTTTGGCTTCGTCGTACCACTACGACTACTGAGCCCCCCAGCCACGACAAGGCAGAACCCATTTGGGGGGAAGATTGTCAACCTAACCTTTTTTTTTTTTTTTTTTTGTTAACGTTGGCAAAAATGCATTTACGCATACCCGACTGCGGGGGAAGCAGACGGGCTATGTCGGACTCCCCGTCGCAGAAAAAACTGCGACGTCCTACCGACTAAAAAAGCCCACGATGTTCCATCATCCTCGGTTTATGAACAGAGCTGCGGGACCGTTTGCAAACTCTCCGCGGCTCTGTCCACCGACGTCCGCCTATAGGCGGACCCACCTCCTGACGACGCGTCGGAACATTAACGCGTCGCCCACTCGCAAGGGCCAAATTTCACCTAATGGTGAGGAGTGGCGGGTGTCCCCACATCCACCACTCCAGGCCCTCCAGTTAAAGACGGAGAGCGAGCCCGCCTGGCTCGCCTCCGTCTTTGCTCCCTCCGGATCGGGAGAGAAAGAGGATCTCTCTCCCTTTCCCGCTCCTCAGCCTCTCTCTGCGACATCACGACCTCGCAGAAAGAGACCATCGCCTTCCAAGACCCCTCGTCGTCGACCATCCTAGCCAGGATGCTCGGTAACGAGAGGTCTCCTCCTACGGTTGCGACCAGAATCAGCCGCGCCTCCTCCGCACCCGGACATACCTGTAGTACGTGCTGCGCCGTCTCCTCCGCGCAGCCACCCCATTGTGTTGGCGATGTCTAACGACACCGCCAACACAACTTCACCATCGCTAATCGGCTGCTCGGAGAGGTCGCGAACGTAAGATATGGCATCTACCGTTGAGCGACCCCTCCGAAACCCGAACTGACTGTTCGCAAGGTCCGGGCCAACAAACTCGAGGTGGTTGACGAGCCGGGCAGCCACCACACGCTCCAGGAGCTTACCTGCCTCGTCCAGCAGGACGATCGGACGATATCCGGCCGGCTCGTCCGCGGGACGCCCTTCCTTTCGCAAAAGAACGAGCCGCCCCGCCTTCCACCTTTTAGGGAAGCGTCCCTCGCGCATACAGCGGTCGAACACTGACCTTACTCGTTCGCCGAGCTCCTTCTGAACGAGGGCCCACGCGCGACCGGGGATCCCATCGGGTCCCGGTGCCGTGTTTCGGGCCCTCATCCGAAGGACCGCCACGCCAAGCTCCACCTCCGAGATCTCGGGCACCTCCTCCTCCGGCTCGTCCTCCAGGACAGGCGCCGCCACGTGTGGAGGGATGAACTCTGCCCCTGGACTAGCAGGGAACAGTCCCTCCACCACCCGCTGGAGAATCACCGGATCCATGTTACCGGTGATTGGGGGGGCCCATGGACGAAGCTTTTGCCTCGCCCACTTGTACGGTCGGCCCCACGGGTCCCTCTCCAGAGACGCCAGTAGCTCCTGCCAGGCATCCGCCTTCGCCTGGCTGATGGCTACTCGAAGAGCACGACTTACCTCTCTATAGGCGGCGTAGAGGTTGTCCTGCTCCTCCTCGTCCCGGCGCCTCCTTCTGCGGTACCGCTGGTAGCAGCGGCGCCTCACCTGGCACTGCCGGCGGAGCTGCCCGATCTCCTCGTTCCACCAGTAAACCTGACGCTTGGCCTGCGGAGGTCTCGCACGCGGCATTGCCGCATCGCACACGTGCGCCATTGCCTCACACAGGTCATCGGCCTCCGCGTCCAGGTCCACTGGCTCCGGGGGTGGGGCGTTCCACGCCTGGATCAAGGCTGCCTCTTTGAGCAGCTCCGAGTCCAGGCGATTAAGCGCCCAACGCCGTCCGACCGCTGTTGGAGCTCGCGTTCCTGAAATCATGGCTGAGACGCTAAACCGAATGTACCGATGATCGGATAGCGTCTCGTCCATCAGCACCTTCCAGTCTCGGACACGCAGTGCGAGTTCGGGGGAGGCGAAAGTGACATCGATCACTGACCCCCCCGAGTGTCGCACGCACGTGTCCACGGAGCCGCGGTTGAGCACGCAGAGCCCCGCACCCACCAGCCAGTCGCTGAGGGCCTCCCCTCTTGCATCGGTCCTTGAAGATCCCCACACCGTGGACTTGGCGTTGAGATCTCCAAGGACCAAGACCGGGCTCGGACGGCTTTGACCGACCAGGGTCCCCACCTCGCCGAGAAAGCTCTCGAACTCGGCGAGAACCCTGTTGGGGGAGAAATACACCCCCACAACAACCGTCCCACCGATCCGGGCCGCCACAAATCCCCTGCCAGTCACCACCCCCTCGAGGGGTGGGGACTGAGCAGGAGACTGGGTCGTGATCGCAACCAAGCCATCCAGGTCCCCGACCCAGTCCGATCTGGGCGGGACCCGGTATGGCTCGGCGATCACGGCCACCTGTATTGACCACTCTGCCAGGCTCTGGAGAAGAATATCCTGAGCTCTGGCAGAGTGGTTGATGTTAGCCTGGAGGTAAGTACGGGTGTGACCCATACTTAAACCTCCATGCTGTCTACCTGCTCCGGTGTGGAGCGGGTTGGCTGCGACTTGGCCTTAGCCTCAGTCGCAGCTTTGCCCCTACGCGCCTCATTCTTGGACGGGGGCTTGGCACACACCGTGCCCCCGGAGAGGTGATTGGCCGCCTTGCCCGCAGCTGCACAAAGCGTGCAGTACGGGGCGGCCGAACATCCGCTGGCCTTATGGCCGTTTTGACCGCAGCGATAACACTCCTCGCTGCGGTCCACCTCCGACTTGCATTGGGCCCTGACATGGCCCAATTCGAGGCAACGGAAACAGCGGCGTGGGCGAGCGTCCAAGACTTTCACCTGCGCCGCTACCCAACCCACCAGGAGCCGGCCACCACTTGCCACAATTTTCCTGGCCGCCGTTGCAGGGCACCGCACAAAAGCGGCGCCCATTTCTGATGCACCCTTTCTAATGTCGCCGACCTTGAGGTCCGACGCAGTGCATCCGCCGGCCCTTGCCAGGCACTCGGTGAGCTCCGCCACGCTGACGGAGTCGTCGAGTCCGGTCACCCTGATGTCAGCAGTGGTGACCGGCCTCGAGACGCGGATCTGGTCCTCCGCCCCCTGGAAGACCTCCCTTAGCTTTTCAGCTAGGGAGTCCGCCTTCTCCGCCTTCTCCGCGCCGGGAATCTCGAGAATGCGGGCGCCGGTGGCTGCGACCCGCATCCTCATGGGTGGCATCCCCATTGCACCGAGGTCCACACTCGCCTTCGCCTTTGAAAGAACGTTAGCGTAGCTGAGCCCTTTCTCCTCTGCCCCCGGCAGCAGCGTGATTACCACGGCTGCGGTGCGCTGGGGGTGGATTTTAACCACCTTCGGCTTCGGCTTGGGCGGCTGCTGCCTGACCGGCGCCGGCGCTTTCGGGGCCGCAGCTGACCTCGGCTCCCTGGTTTTGGGACGCGCTCCTCGCTTCACCACCTCGGTCCAGGGCTCCTCCAGGACCGATGATGGTGGGGGGGCAGGCGGGTCCACCTTCTCGCCGCCTCCCCTTGCGCCGGCCGCCGTCTTCTTCCCCTTCCCCTTACCTTTGCTGGGCTTGGGTTCCGATGCCCCCGCATCGGACTTTTGGGAAGCTGACTGCTCTCTGCGGACGTCCGCCGCAAGGGGAGGCCTCAATCTCCTCTCGGGAAGGAGCCTCTCCTGCACCCCCTCGAAACGGGCATCGATCATGGTGCCCACCTGCACCATGACCTCCCGCATCATGTCCTGCATCGTGGCCGCGTCCTGAGCGGGCTGCGGTCGAGCGGCCCGGAGCTCCGCCATCTCCCTGCGCATCTCCCGCAGCTCGCCCGTCAGCTTGGCGTTGGCCGCCTCCAGCCTGGCCAACTCATCTGAAACTGTGCGCGACCGCATCTCAGCAACGGAAGTCTTGATGACTTCCGCTGCTTCTTTCAGGGCCTTAACGTAAGTACCCTTCAAACTCCCCGAGGTCTTGGCGACCTTTACTATGGTCGCCAGAGACTCCTCGACCAGCCTCCCGAGGTCCTGATCTTCGTCTCCGGGCTGAGCCGAAGAGTCTCCGAGACCGCGGAGGACAGCGCTTGCTGCCACCTTTTTGAGTCTGGCCTCGTTGGCCATCTCGACCTCCGCCTCCTGTCTTAGCGCCTCGGCCTGGGCTTTGCTTAGCAAAGCCTTGGCTTGGGCCAGGCCCACGTACTGCCCCGTCGTTGGCGGTCTCCCTCTACCTCGGCTCGCGGTAGCTTGAGCCTTGGGCGACGGACCAACCTCGAAAACAGCATCACCTACTTGTATCCTCTTCCTACACGGCCGGTCCGCGGAAGACCCCGAGGCCCGGGAGCGCACCGACTGGAGACTGACGTCCGAGTCAGTCTCCGATAGATTGACGCAGGACCTGTCGAACAGGTCCTCGTCGCTCGACACCCTCACAATTTTGCGCGTGCTACGCCTCACCACCGCCTGACCTTCGCGGTCACTACTCTCACCATCATTAATAGTTTGTTTTATATTTGAATTATTCATATCAATTCCCACGAGAACCGGGGAATGGGTACGACCCGGACAGAGCCCACGCGTATCCGGGAAGGGTTAGGTGGACCTAACCAAGGCGCAACGCCTAGGTGCAGTAGTGACTGGCTTTACCGGCCAGCCCTCCTCCGAAGAGAAAGGACCTCGCGCTGCACCGCCACTTGTCCTTCGGGATTGTTTTATAGAGGTTTACTCCTCGCGGCCCGGGCAACGAAGCCAAGGCCCTCGGTCCTGTTCCAGTCACGAGACGTGATCCGCAACTGTTGCAGGATTACGATTTGTGAACGCTGACAAACCTGCCTACTGGACGGCAGTGTGAGTGCTCGCCCAGTACGTCCCCAACTCGCGTCACCGCTACTCGGCATAAGGCCGAGACGCCGACCGAGCTCCGCAGCCAATCAAGGCCGCCTCGACTCGTACCGCCGCTACCCGGACTATCCAGGACGCCGGCAGAGCCCCTCCCTGAAAGAAAAAGTAATAAAACCAGAACACCAATTTCACCTTGAGCAATGACCCGTTGAACCCTCAAAAGAAAGTTCCACAGGTCATTGCCCAAGATGAATAAACCACACATAATTTTATAAAAATTTCCACCAGTTTCACCTTGAGCAATGACCCGCTGAACCCTCAAAAGAAGATTCCACAAGTCATTGCCCAAGATGAATAATTCAATAATAATGCAATGAATACAATGCCGAACTCAAAAAACCACCACCGTTATCAAAACCCGTTGAGCAATGACCCGCTGAACCCTCAAAAGAGAATTCCGCAGGTCATTGCCCAAGATAAATAATCCGCCCTTAGTTTCACCCTGAGCAATGACCCGCTGAACCCTCAAAAGAGAATTCCGCAGGTCACTGCCCAAGATGAATAATCTGCCCTTAATTTAACCCACCAGTTTCATCTTGAGCAGTGACCCGCTGAACCCTCAAAAGAAAATTCCACAGGTCACTGCCCAAGATAAAGTAAAATGCAATGAATGCAAAGCCAGTCTCACCTTGAGCAATGACCCGTTAAACCCTTAAAAAAAGAAAATTTCACGGGTCATTGCCCAAGATGAGTAATACACAATTTAAAAATGCAGTGAATGCATAGCCGACAAAACCACAAAAGAAGGAAGCCACCACCGTTATCAATGCGCACACGTCTTGCCCTTGCCAGAGTCTTGCAAAAGACTCTGGCAAATCAAAGCAGCGCGCCCCTCGCTCGCGTCGCCGCTGAACAGCATATGGCTGAGACGCCGACCGTGTCCCGCAGCCAATAAAGGCTGCCTCCGCTCGCAACGGCGCTGCCCGGTCTCTCCGGGGGCGCCGTTCGAGCCTCCTCGGGTTCATTTAGCTTCATCGTACCACCCCTGAGTACGACTACTGAGCCCCCCCGCCGCGACAAGGCAGAACCCATGGGGGGGTTGTCAACCTAACCTAACCTAACCTAACCTAACCTAACTAATGGCGGTGTTTCCTTCAAAGAACGTTCTTGGTTCATAGTTTTTTAATTAAATTAATGCTTCAATTGTATTATCTTGATTTAATAAAAATAAAATAAAAAATAATAATAATAATTGAAATGATAAAGTTGATTAATTAAATAATGTAAAGCTACTTATTAATTGTAATGAATTAGTGAATGTATTAAGTAGGTAGTTATCTGATAATGATAGTTATTAATATTATAACTAAATTTAGTGAAAATCTAATTGGTAAATGAAAATAAATATATGTATTATGTTAGACCGTTTCAATTAAAATAATATGCTAGAGTTGGATTGTATTTAAATGAAAGTAAATCTTGAACGTTGATTAATTAAAACCATTGATACGGACATAAGATTGGTCAAAATATATTCTGTAAGGCCAGGTACTTGTAGGATTCATTTATAATAATTTTACTGGAATATTATGGTAGGTTATGTTTAAGGATAAGATACATACATACATACCGTGTTAGCGATCAGGGGTCCTGTGCTGTTAATGCAGTGGCATTAATATTGCGGAATTGCACAGTTATGATGCTATTCAGATCTTGCTATCATAGTCATGGGCATTGTATTGGCAGCATGAACCCCGGGTTACCATGTGCATTGTTGGAAAATAGCATTAAGTTATATTGCCATCTTGGATATTTTGTTATGAAATATGTTATTAGATGGCAGTTAGAAAATAAGTATGTAGATATTTAAATTTTAAATCGTGAACAGGGCCTACAATTATAAGAATATTATTGTTGTCATTATTATATTTATTATATATCGTGAATTGGTTTATCTTGTTAGAATTATTTCATTACTAGTTCATTTTTTCTTTATAAAGTTCGAATCTATTTAATTTATCTATATTGAATTTTTATTTTATTTTAAGTTTTGTTTTTTTTTTTTTTTTTTACTTTTAATTGTATAGTTTTTTTTTGTCTTAAGATAAATTTCTTAAAAATAAAACATGTTTATGAAAATGCCTAATAACTAGCTGTTATATTATGTCTAAATTTAAATAGTTATAAATAATGCTATAATGTCAATAAAATTATTTAAGTCTTTGAATTGATTGCACTGTGCAATCAATTGCAAAGACGAAATGTGTTTCAATTATTCGATAATTATGTAAATGAATGTGTGAAAGGAATTATTAATATGAAAGGGGAAATAGATATACTTTTGTTTGGTTAAGGTTTTTAAAGATATAAACTATAAATGGGAAAACTTCTGTAACTTAAAATCCATAAGCATAAGAAAATGTTAAGATAAAATAATAAAATTTAAATTTATATATACACAAATTTGTATGGGGACTAAATAAATACAGTGATGAATGAATGTAAGAGTAAAATGTTGTCGCATAATAATAGCGACAGTAATTTTAAGTTAGAGCCATTTCGAGATGGCAAAAATTAAAAAAAAAAAAAAAAAAAAAAAAAACCTAACCTAACCTAACCTAACCTAACCTAACCTAACCTAACCTAACCTAACCTAACCGATTTCAAACTGTTACTCCCTCCTCCTTATCGACACATTAAACATAAGGCTCCGAGTTAAAAATTATTTAAAATTTTTATTCACGAGCTACGCGCATAAAAGTGTAACCAACTGTGAAAGAAGTGTCTGACTCACCAGGACTAGCGTTTTCAACATCCCAATCGGACGGAGCAAGGAGCTACAGAGCCTGAACTTTGGAGAAGAATACCACCTGGGAGGTTAGTGGAATACGAAAGCCAATAACACCATTAGCAAGATCTTTTTAAGGCCAACCAGAGGATATAACAACCTTGGAAATCCGATAGAAATTCTGGAAGTTATAAGGCAGAGAACTTTCGATATCTAACCTCCCAAACAGCGTAGACAACCACGTGTAACCTCATTTCGTCGGTCAAACACGAGGCGTGACGTCTCAGTCGATGACTCCGAACCAGACCTGAAGACTTCGAAGCCGTTCGTAGGACTCCGGCCAGCCTCCAAGACAGCACTGCAGGCCTCCAGGTAAACCTCGAGTATCTCCTCAACCCTTGGACCAGGACTACCCGTGTTTGGATTCGTCTGCACGGGGAAACCAGGCACCTTCTTCGTACACTCAAATCGCCCTTTTTGTAATTTTCCCTTACCCCCCCCCCTTACCCTCACATATATTTTTTCCCCTCAGCCCTTATTTCCATAACCAGTAGAGATATACCCCCAGCGATTGGTATCCCCAGGATCGGAATAAGGAGCTTCACAATCTGGCCCCTAAGGTTTAAATTTTTCCCCCCACCCCCGCTTCCCCTCTACCAAATTTCCCCTCTGGCCATATCTTTGTAACCAGAGGTGATAGACCCCTAGTGATAGGTATCCCTAGGTTCAGGATTAGGAGCCCTACAATCTGGCCCATTGGGTTTAAATTTCCCCCCTCACCCCCCACCCTACCCCTTACCCCTCCACCTTTTTTGCCACCCCCCCCTCAACCCCCCCAACCCCCCCCCAAACCCCCCCTCTGACCCCCCCTCCCCCCCCCTACCCCTCGACCAAATTACCCCTCTGGCTATATCTCGTTAACCAGATGAGATAAACCCATAGTGTTTGGTATCCTCAGGATCAGGACAAGGAGCTGCACAATCTGGCCCCAAGGGTTTAAAATCTTTTCCCCAACCCCCCGCTTCCCCTCTGGAAAATACCCCCTCTGGCCGTATCTCGAGAACCAGAAGTGATAGACCCCTAGTGATAGGTATCCCCAGGATCAGGATTAGGAGCCCTACAATCTGGCCCCTTGGGTTTAAATTTCTCCCTCACCCCCCCCACCCTACCCCTTACCCCTCAACCATCTTTCCAACCCCCCCCCCCCCCCCCCCCAACCCCCCCAAACCCCCCCTCTGACCCCCCCTCCCCCCCCTCCCCCCCCCCTACCCCTCGACCAAATTACCCCTCTGGCTATATCTCGTTAACCAGACGAGATAGACCCACAGTGTTTGGTATTTTTGAAATCAGGGTAAGGAGCCCTACAACTTGGCCCCAAGGGATTTCCTATTTTCTAAAGTAATTCCCCAAAATCCAATATATTTCCTTCCCCTCGAGGTTTACGCCACCACCTCTTCGCACACACCAGCTCAACTGACGCAGTTACCACACAGCAACACTCACCATCACGGTCCACAACACCCCGGGACTGGCGCGTTCACCAGACTGTACTCAGCGAGACAACGCAGACCACCAGCGTAGAACAAAGAAGATAGATTAAGGTTAGATTAAAATAATTATAACACTTACAGCAAAATTTATTGTAAAATTAGATATAGTATAATATAAGATCTTGACAACAACTAAAACACAATGTCGGCATCAGTCGGAACCGAACCCGCCCGCGAGGCAAAGGTAGTCTCCACCAAACCACGATCTCTGCGCGAAAAAGTCCTGAAAAAGGAAATAGCGGCCAGGTCAATTAAATCTGATCGGTTGGCGCAGTCATCGAAACCAGCACGAATTACAAAAGCGTCATCGGCAGGAAACGTTACTGCAACCCCTGAGGTTCCACCGAGGAGAAAGCGCTCACAAGAGATTTCCCCGGCCCCTGAGTTAGAGCCAAGCGACAACTCGGCTCCTTCCTCCTCGATACCTGAGCAACGCGGTGCAACGGATTCGGTGATTGACCGGGTCATCAACTGGGAGCAGTGTGGAATCTCTCCGCCAAAACAGGTTGCCTCAGACGATGAGTCGGTGATTTCATTGCTGGACTTCCCGACCCCCGCCGCAGCACCCAAATCACGATGCAGTATGTTGGTAGAAGCGTCGGGAAAGCGAACGGGGGTCGAGATGGATTTGGCCACAAAAACAGCGAACGAAATGCTGCAAAAGGGGAAGGACGCGCTGGAGGCTGCAGGCAACATGAAAAGAGAGTGCAAAACCATCGCACTCGATAGCCTGCAGACTCTATACGAGATAGTCCTGTCCCTCTCCGACTCTCGATCTAGGCACATCACCAACCTGGAAAGAGAGAGAACCAGACACGCGACTGAGCTCGTGAGAACCGAGAGGGCTCATACTAAAACGATAGCCGACATAACAAAAAAACTGACGACAGAACTGTCACAGGCCAGGGACGATATCGCCACAACGCTGAAAGAGGCAAAGGCGATTCGCGACTGGCAAGGATTTGAGACTAGGGAACCGCACAAGCTCATAAAAGAGTCGGCAGAGGCAACCCAGGATCTCCTCAAACGCCTGAAGTCCATTGAGGAAAGTGTAGCTGGCATAAGCAGGAGCAAAGACCAGGAGCTCCTCAGAAAGGACCACTCCTGCCTAAAAGCAGGGGTGGACTCTTTGCAAAACCAGCTGGACGAACTTCGAAGGGGCTTCAGCAAAGAACACCAGAAAACGCAGGAGATCCTGGACACGAACGTCAGAACGCTAGCTCAACTGGAGTCGACGCAAACTGCTTCCCAACAGACAGGAATATCAGACGCAGTGCAGCAGGAGTTTGTTGAGATGCGTGGAATGCTGCAAAGCTTGTCCACGCAAAAGAACACAGAACCCACCACACCACAGCCGATCCTCCTAAACATCGAGGACCACATCCAACCTATCGCAGAGAGACTAGAAGCGGTAACATCTGAGCTTCGAACTCTGCGAGAGGAAAGGATGAGGACACCACCGCCGACCATGAACCTGGAGGCAGAGTTGGCAAAAGCTGAGGGGGTTAGTGGCGCGAGAGCGAAAAATACTTACGCCAAGATAGCAGCTCAGCCACGACAGCCCCCGAAGCCAAACCACACCCTGATAGTGTCCTCCAAAAACCCAGAAAACACCGGCGACAATGTCATTGATCGCATAAAAGTAGCCCTGGACACAAGGACGACCGGCGCCAGAATCGACAAGGTTCGAAAAGCCAAAAACAGCAAAGTAATCCTCAGCTGTAGCTCTAAGGAAGACCTACAGCTGGTACAGTCCAGGATGCGACTCGACAATGACCTCAAGGCTGAGGTGGCAAAAGTGGGTAACCCTCTCATCATCGTGAGGGACGTTCTATCCAGCAACACAGATACCTACATGGTTGAAACCTTGCTGGAGCAGAACAAGCGCCTGCTGCACGACGTCGACTTGAAGGAGTGCACAGTAAAGGCAAGGTACAGAAAGCGGGCACGCAACAGCCTGGAATGTCATCTGGTGCTGGAAGTCTCCCCCTGCATCCATAAACGCTTTACGGAAGCAGGGAAGGTTCACCTAGGCATCCAATACCGGCCAGTCTACGACCACTCTCCCTTGGTGCAATGTGCCAAATGTCTGGGCTTTGGCCACACCAAAGCGGTCTGCCAAGAAAGCAAGGACCTCTGCAGCCATTGCGGAAGATCCCACTCGTGGGAACAATGCAAAGGCAGACAAGAGGGAAACCCTCCAAAATGCAAGAACTGCCTGGCCGCGCATGGAGCAGGCTCCGACCTGGCACACAATGCTTTTAGTAGCGAGTGTCCAGAGAGACAAAAATGGGATGCCATAGCGCGGTCCCGCATTTCATACTGTTAAGGGCACCTCACTGAACCAAAGCTCATTCCCCCCAAAGTCAGGCGGAACAGGTTTGCGCTTTATCCAAGCAAACCTGCAACGCTCGAAATTAGCCACGATGGAACTCCTTCAGGTAGCAAAGGACAAAGGCATCACGATCGCCCTAGTACAGGAACCCTACGTGGGCAGAAATGGAGTCCTGAAACAACATCCAGGGACACAGGTTATCCAATGCACCTTGAATAGGCAGACGCCCGTCAAAGCAGCCATCATCATTTTCGGCGATCAACTGGAGGTCATCCATGACCCACAGCTGGTGACCGAAACCGAGGCAGTGGCTCTTGTTATTGGCGGAGGCCTTAATTTGGGAGTTCTGTCCGTCTACTTTGACGGGGAACAAGACATCGCACCATATTTGAGTAGAGTCAAGAGTTCTTGCCAAAAGCTTTCTACAAATAACATCATCATAGCCGGAGATATCAACGCATGGAGCCACTGGTGGGGAAGCATCTCGGAGGACGACAGAGGCTCGGCTTACAATGCATTCCTGAACGAAATGGGTTTTCAGATTCTCAACACCGGAGACACGCCAACCTTTGAAGTCTTTAGGGGAGGAACAACCTGCACAAGCATAGTGGATGTTTCCGCTTGCAGCACATCTCTCCTTGGAAAGATTGAAAGTTGGCAGGTAGACAGAAGCCTCGTAACATCAGACCACAACGCTATCACTTTCACCTTGCGCCTAGGTAAACCCCTAGAAACCATAAGGCCAATCACAACCCGAAAGTACAACACCAAGAAAGCAAACTGGTCGAAATTTAGTGCACTTCTCAAGAAATCCCTCCAAGAGAGGATAGTCACTACGGCATCTGTCATTGAATCTGAAACTCAGCACGATCTGGAACACATAGTCACTTCCTACACAAACGCCATCCACGAAGCCTGCGAACGCACCATCCCAAAAGCAGGAACCAAGAAAGGGGACTCAAAACCTCTGTGGTGGTCTAAAACCCTAGAAGATCTAAAAAGGGATGTGCTCAGGAAAAAGCGCAGAGTCAGGAATGCGGCCCCTCAACGTCTTCAATTCGTGCTAGAAGAGTACCAAAAATCCAAGAAGGAATACTCGGATGAAGCCGACAGAGCCCAAACTAAGAGTTGGAAGGAGTTCTGCACGACTCAAGAGAAGGAGAGCATGTGGGATAAGATCTATAGGGTTATCCGGAAAACGTCGGGGAGACAAGAGGATATGCTCCTGAGAAGTCCCCAAGGAAACACCCTATCCCCGCAAGAGTCGGCAGAACTTCTTGCCAAAACCTTCTATCCCGATGACTCCGAGATCACAGACCAACAGACCCATGCGAAACTCCGGGACCAAATGAGGGAGAGTACATTTGAGAAACTGCAGGAAAATGATCCACCATTCACATCAGCCGAACTAGAACTAGTCATACAGGCGCTAAATCCCAAAAAAGCGCCTGGACCGGATGGACTTACAGCTGATATATGCGTTACAGCCATTCGAAGCGAAATGGAAGTATTCATGGCAATAGCAAACAAATGTTTGTCGCTTAGATACTTCCCAACGCAGTGGAAAACGGCGCATGTGGTCATAATCCGCAAACCAGGCAAAAGTGACTACACCCATCCAAAGTCATACCGGCCTATTGGGCTCCTCTCAATTCTCGGAAAAATTGTAGAAAAGCTTTTGGTACGCCGCCTTCAGTGGCATATCTTTCCAACACTAAACAAAAACCAATACGGCTTCATGCCACAGCGAGGAACCGAGGACGCCCTCTATGACCTAGTGGAGCATGTAAAAACAGGAGTAAATAGTAAGAACTTTGTACTCTTAATATCCCTGGACATAGAGGGTGCCTTCGACAACGCTTGGTGGCCCGCTCTGAAACACCAGCTTGTAGAAAAACGTTGTCCAAGAAACCTGTACGAAATGGTGTGCTCTTACCTCAACGATCGCAAGATCAAAGTCAACTATGCAAGGGCTGAATGCGAGAAAGAGACAACTAAGGGATGCGTCCAAGGATCCATCGGAGGACCAACCTTTTGGAATGTTATCTTAGACTCGCTACTACACGAGCTAGAAGAGGAAAGAGTACACTGCCAGGCCTTCGCGGATGACGTGGTTCTTGTTTTCACAGGAAAGTCAATGAGCGCTTTAGAGCAAAATGTCAACACCACGCTAGATAAAATAGCAAACTGGGGAAATCACAACAAACTCAACTTTGCACCGCAAAAGACCAACGCGATGCTTCTGACAAAGAAGTTGAAGTATGACACTCCCCAACTATTCATGTCTGGCACAAAGCTCAACCTGGTAGATGAGATCAAACTTCTGGGTCTCCTCATTGACAAAAAGCTTACCTTCAGACCCCATGTGTCCGCCCAATGCAAGAAAGTCGCAGATATTTACAAACAGCTTGCCTGCGCAGCAAAAGTGACATGGGGTTTGAACAGCGAGATTACAAGAACCATCTATATTGCGGTAGCCGAACCAATAGTGCTCTACGCAGCAAGTGCTTGGTCCCGGGCGGCAGAGTTGGAGATGAACAAGAAGCAACTAAATGCTCTCCAGAGAGGCTTTGCCCAAAAAGTATGCAGGGCATATAGAACGGTTTCGCTCACCTCGGCACTAGCGCTGTCGGGCCTGATTCCACTAGACCTGAGAATCCAAGAGGCAGCAAACCTTTACAAGTCAAAGAAGAACATCTCACTGGATTACCTCCCCCCGGGAAAAGAGCTTGAGCAGAAAGTGGGCTAAATGTAAAGTTAAAGTTAATAAGTTAAAATTGTAAAATCCCAATTTCTAGTGTAACAATTTAGTGTAAAGTAGTATAACATAATTAATGTTGTTAAATAATAAAATGTCAGTAAAGTCTATCCTTAAGTAATAAGCTCAATACAATAATACAAGTTTGTTAGTTTTTAAGATAAACATACATGTCTCACTGAGTTAAGTTTTAAGAAAAAATGTAAATGAAAAATTAAATAAATAAAAATTGTAAGATCCCCCAAGAGCACGGACAAACAGTCTGTGGTGAACCGCCAGTAGTGCCATTTCGAGATGGCAAAAAAAAAAAAAAAAAAAAAAAAAAACCTAACCTAACCTAACCTAACCTAACCTAACCTAACCTAACCTAACCTAACCTAACCTAACCATACAAAAGTGAAAATATTTTGTTGACATAAAGTCGCGTGCGACCTATCATTTTAAGCGTCTCAGTGCCCATCGTGCGAATCTATATTATTAGGACCCACGTTATTTTAACAAAAGTCAAAGACAAACTGGTAAACTAACAAAACTTTAAATTTTTAAAATGTAAACAAAAACTTGATAAATAACTTTATGGTGGTATATATATTTGGAATATATATAAACAGCATAGCGTAAGAAAACTAGATAGACAAACAATGTAATAGATATAAGTAAAGTCTAAGAATGCCACAAAAATTAAAAACACCGTAACATCAACAAAAATAGAAGCTTAAACAATTGAACAGAAACAAGTAGAATAAATAGGTAAAAATGTGAAGACAAAAATAATAGTATCATAGAAGCAAATAAAGATAAACCCGTTCAGAAAAAAGTAAAAGTAAACAGTCAAAGTAAAGTAAACAGTAGAGCATCGAAATAAAGTTAATCCTTTGTTAAGCCAAACAACAGGCCCTTACCTATCCCATCCCATTCTCAGATGTTATGTTAAAGTCGTAGAAAGATTGGTAAAAACAGGCTCTGATTAAGTCAGAGGTAAGTCGCGGTGCCGTCAAAAGACGGTACAAAAAAAAAAAAAAAAAAAAAAAACCTAACCTAACCTAACCTAACCTAACCTAACCTAACCTAACCTAACCAACCTAACCTAACCTAACCTAACTAAACCTTTTTTTTTTTTTGTTAACGTTGGCAAAAATGCATTTACGCATACCCGACTGCGGGGGAAGCAGACGGGCTATGTCGGACTCCCCGTCGCAGAAAAAACTGCGACGTCCTACCGACTAAAAAAGCCCACGATGTTCCATCATCCTCGGTTTATGAACAGAGCTGCGGGCGGGACCGTTTGCAAACTCTCCGCGGCTCTGTCCGCCGACGTCCGCCTATAGGCGGACCCACCTCCTGACGACGCGTCGGAACATTAACGCGTCGCCCACTCGCAAGGGCCAAATTTCACCTAATGGTGAGGAGTGGCGGGTGTCCCCACATCCACCACTCCAGGCCCTCCAGTTAAAGACGGAGAGCGAGCCCGCCTGGCTCGCCTCCGTCTTTGCTCCCTCCGTATCGGGAGAGAAAGAGGATCTCTCTCCCTATCCCGCTCCTCAGCCTCTCTCTGCGACATCAACCTAACCTAACCTAACCTAACCTAACCTAACCTAACCTAACTTTTTTTTTTTTTTTTTTTTTTTTTTAAATGAGGAAAATGCATTACGCATCCCCGCCCGGCGGGGGGCACAGACGGGGTATGTGGGACTCCCCTCTAGTAGAGGTATACCCACTAAAAAAAAAAAAAAAAAAAAAAAAAAAAAAAACTCACTATTCCCGCCACTTGTTGAGCAAAGACGAAGCCGGCGGTAACTCAACAGTCCGCCTGGCTTCGTCTGTGGCCCATGTCCGTCCGATGGAATGGGCGGACCTCCTCATATGCGATGAGCGCAGAAGGTCATCGTCTCCTCGGAAGGTCTCGCTACTGGACAACAGGTGCCCCCGCACCTGTCGCCCGAGACCCTCCCAGCGGGTTGTGTTGAGAGCGGGCACCCCGTCTGGCTCGCCCGCCCCGCCCACGATGGAGCCGTTGAGAGAGCGGGTCTCGCTCTCTCTCGCGCTCCGCGGCTTCCTTCTGCGACATCACGTCCTCGCAGAAGGCAAGCATCTCCTTCCAGTTTCTCTCACTGCCGACCATCTTCTCCATGACGGACGGCAGCGAGAGGTCTCCTCCTCCTAGAGCCGCAGTTAAAACTGCCCGCGGCCCAGCCCATGCAGGGCATACCTCCACCGTGTGCTGTGCGGTATCCTCCATACAGCCACAGTGGTGGCATTCTCGGGTCATCTCTTTTCCGGCTACATTGCACAGGTATCTCCCAAAGCAACCATGCCCTGAGAGAACCTGTGTCAGCCGGAAAGTCATTGACCCCCACTCTCGTCTCACCTATTCCTCCAAAATGGGAAGGACACCCTCCAATACTCGGCGTCGGGACCCCGCACTCGTAGCGCTCAGTCCCTCTAGTTGCCGCCGCCATTCGCCCAGAGCCACTTCCTGGGCGTCCATGCGCCACCGCACCACTTCGTCGGGTGCGGGGCGATCACCTTCATTCCGAGCATGCGCCCGTCGCCAATAGACCGAGGATTGAACCTCGGCCTCAAGTTCCCACGGAAGGGACCCGGCAAGGGCGCAGGCCACCCCATGGTAGATGGTCCGATAACCCCTTATGATCCGAACCGCCATAACCCTCTGCGCCTGGTGCAGGAGGGCCTTGTGGCGGTTCTTAAGAGACCCCGCCCAGATCGGGGCCCCATAAGGGCCATCGACCGCACCACCATCATGTACAGACGGCGGCAACTTACGTCTCCTCCTCCCAGATTAGGGAGCAGTCGGCCAAGAGCGCCCGCCGTGCTCACTCGAACCACTGTCCACTGTCGAACGCGCCCGCCGAAAACCATACTGGTCTTCCGACAGGTCGGGACCTTCCTGCACCAGGTGCGTGCATAGACGGTCAGCAAGTATTCTTTCGAATAGCTTGCCGGCTTCGTCTAGCAGGCAAATTGGACGGTACGCAGAGGGAGAGTCTGCGGCCCTGCCTTCCTTCTTCAAGAGGACCAACCTTGCCTCCTTCCATTGCTTGGGGAACACACTGAAACATAAACAGCTGTCAAACAGCCGTCTCAGTCTGTCCCCCAAGCCGGCGGACAGTGCCAGCACCCAGGCCCGACCGGGAATCCCGTCGGGTCCTGGCGCCGTGTTACGGGCCCCGAGACGCTTTACGGCTCGAACCAGCTCCTGCTCTGTCACCCCCAGTTCATCGGACCAGATAGTCGGTGCCGATGGTGACACGGGGGGTGAAGGACTGTCCTGGACCCTAGGAAAGAGTGTATTAACCACTCCCCCCACAAACTCAGGATCCAGGGTTTCCGTCACTGGAGGGACCCACAGTCTGAGCTTGCCTAGTACCATCCTGTACGGGCGCCCCCATGGATCCCTATTTAGTCCCTCCAGGAGCTCGCTCCAGGCCCGAGCCTTGGCATCGGCTATTGCCGACTGGAGCACCTTAGGACCTATAGGAGGGGAGCATTTCTTGCTCCCCATCCTGTGGTCAGCCTTGCAGCCCATGTCAGAGCACAGCGGACATTTGTGCGGACTTGTGCACTGGCTAGCCCTATGGCCGGACTCGCCGCACCCGTAGCACACGCTGCTGAGGTCCACCTTACTCTGACAAGTACTGCGTACGTGCCCATACTCCAAGCACCGGAAGCACTGGAGCGGTCTCGCGGACAGGTAATCTACCCGCGCTGACACCCAACCGACGACGACGTGCTTTGCCGCGGCTAGCTTGCGCACGCAAGCTAGTGGACAACGGACCCATACCGTGCCCAGGGCGGTGGGTGAGCGACGTATGTCGCCTACCCGCACGTCGTCGGTCGAGCAGCCTCCGGCCTCGGCGACCGCGACCAACACCTCGCGAGGTGTGACGCTGTCGTCAAGATCCTTCAGCCGCAACTCCCCCGTTTTCACCGGGCGTGCAACGCGCACACCCAGATCCGCGAGGGCCACGCGCATGCGTTCGGCCAGGGCGTCTGCCTTGGAGATGCAGTCAGGCCCTTGCACCTCCAAAATGTGACCGCCAGTGATCGCCTTTTTGACTTTCACTGTGTCTATCCCGACATCAGCCAATTTCACCCGCGCCTTTACGGTTGCCATAACCGCGGCAAGCGTGAGCTCCAACCCCTTCGGAATCGTGAGCGTGATCGCCGCAGAGTTTGGCAGCCGCTCAGGCGTCGGCTTTGGTGCAGCCTTAGCCTTCGGACCTGCCTTAGTAGCACCTTTCTTAGGACCACCCTTCGGACCGGCTTTTGGGCCAGCCTTCGAGCTAGCTGTCGGAGCGGGCTTCTCCGGCTGCGGGGCCTTCTCTGACGAAGCCTTCTTCTTCGTCTTCTTCCCGGTCACTGTCGCCCACGTAGACGTAGGTGCCTTTGGCACGTGCGTCTCCGCGGGTCGCGACTGCACAGGTGGCTGGGTAGACACCGGCGTGACTTTCGCCTTACCACCCTTCGGCCCCGCTTGCTTGGCGGGAGTTGAGCCACTGCCCTGGGAGGAAGAAGAAGGCTGGGCTCTTTGAACCGTAGCCAGCTTCTGGTCCATGAGAGCCGCGATGCGCTCCATGAACTTTTCCTCCCAGACTTTCCCGTCAGCGGCAGATTGTGGTGCCGCTGGTTTGGCCGTGTTCTCAACACTGGCCTGTGAACTGGCCTGCTGGCGGATTGCCTCCGTTAACTCCTCTACCTTGGCAGAGAGTTCAGCCATCCTTGCTCGCAGTTCGGCGTTCTCCCGCTCGAGCCGCTCTACATTGGCATCCGAAGATACCCGCTGCGCTAGCTCTGCCGACACAGCCTCAGCCCTACGGGCCGCCATCCGCAGACCCTTGACAAAATCGCCCTTCAAGTTCTTGGACTTGTCGGCGATCTTCTCAACGGTCTGCAGCTCGACCTTGATGCAGGCGCCCAGCTCTTCCGTGGTTCGCGCCCGCATCTCTACCTCCAGATCGTCAACCTTCGGCAACTTTGACTTTGCCTTGGTATTCGAAGGGGCAACGAGTGGATTGAAGACATCGTCTTCATTCTCCTCGCTGTCCCTCAAAAACATGGCGCGCTTAGGCTCTACAGAGTCTGAGCCACCATCAGTTACCTCCATTGCAGGCAGAATTGCCCGCTTTCTTCCAGCACGGGACCTCGACGATGTCGAGGCCGCAGAAGATACGGACACGACCGAGCAGTCCGACTCTCCTCCATCATTCGCCGCTTCAATCGGCAAAGCCGGTTTCCTGAAGAAACCCTGCTTCCTTCTCTTCTCCACTTCCTCTTTTTTATTTGTAATTTGTATTTCCATAACTAATCCCACGAGTATGGGTCGATATAAAAGCCGCACCGGGTGACGCCCATTCCGGAAAGCGGGGGTACATACTGCGGAGGTCCCCAAGTATCCGCAGGGTTTTACGTGTTTTCTCACGGGTTTTTGTATCAAGTTTTTCCTTACTCTGGGACCGGCCAATTAAGGCAAATCCCCTTCGGTCCATACTGCCACAACGTACCCCTTTACGCCAAAAAAGGGGTGATTGAAGTGTACAGCATGGAACCGGATGGAGAGACGGCGTGACTCTCTCCGACGGCACTGGGCAATAGTGTTAGTATTACCCAGTCCGTCCCAGTACATCCCAACACAACATTAAATTGTTGCCCATCCTTAGCAACTCGTCAAGACTAAAACCAGCTTGCTCCTATCCCGGCAGAGTAGAGAATCCTTGCCTCTGCGGCCTCATCACACTTTGCCCTCTGCTAAATATCAGAGGGACACGCGGAGAGGCCCTCCTCCTCGGGTTCGTTTGGCTTCGTCGTATGAACTACGACTACTGAGCCCCCCAGCCACGACAAGGCAGAACCCATTTGGGGGGAACCTAACCTAACCTAACCTAACCTAACCTTTTTTTTTTTTTTTTTTTTTTTGTTAACGGGGAGGAATCTGCATCCAGACATCCCGTCGCATAAGGGTACGACGGGGGTGTGTGAGGTTGTCGGACTCGACGACTCACTAAACCATCCCCGGTGGCCAGCCTCGATGCATGCCAAGGGGCTCCACGGTCCCCTAGGGCTGTCAGTGGTGCCCCTCTCGCATCGCGCTCCAAGCACTTCCCGGGGCTAACAAAAGTCAGCCCCAGCACCTCGCAGTGCTGCGGCAGCACAGGGCCACCCCTGTACTACCGCCCTTCCCGGGTTAACCTAACCTAACCTAACCTAACCTAACCAACGAATGAAACTAAAAATTTGGAAAAAATAGATTCTTAATAGCCAAAATTAACAAAATATGTATAAAATCCAAATAAATTTGCTTAAAAAGTCAAAAAATCACGTTTTTTGTATAATAACGTGGGTCCTATTAATGTAGATTCGCACGATGGGCACTGAGACGCTTTAAATGATAGGTCGCACGTGACTTTATGTCAACAAAAAAAAAAAAAAAAAAAGCAAGCTTAGACAACATACAAGTAATACAAGATAGATATTTAAATAAATAGATACATAAAATATGTGGCTATATATATTTAATAATATATAAGACCAGCATATGTATTAAAAAGGCAGTAATAACAAAAAATTTTAATTTGTCAATATAAAAAAAATAAATAAATTTAGACATAACAATTCAAAGCAAAATTTTTCAAAAACAATCAAAAAATCGTGTTGCGAATGTTAAATAAACTAAAATAAAACTGAATACAAACCAATTACCAGTATTATGAACGAAAGTAGCATAATCATTATATTAAAACAGAAAAGTGATAATAACAGACAAAAGTAAAAGATCTAAAATCGTAACAACTACAAGATATTACAAAAAAGAAAACAGTTAAAGCAAAACCGCAAGCCTTTCCCATCCCATTCTCGGATGTCATGTTAGTCGTAAAAAGATTAGTAAAAAATGGCTCTGATTAAGTCAGGTACGTCGCGGTGCCGTCAAATAGACGGTACCAATTAAAAAAAAAAAAAAAAAAAAACCTAACCTAACCTAACCCAAAAAAAAAAATTATATACATATATATTACTAATAAAATTTAAATATACGCAAATTTGTATGGAAATTAAATAAATACAGTGATGAATGAATGTAAGAGTGAAATTTTGTCGCATAATAATAGCGACAGTAATTTTAAGTTAGTGCTATTTTGAGATAATAAAAAAAAAAAACCTAACCTAACCTACTAATTAAATTTATATATACGCAAATTTGTATGGGGACTTAATAAATACGGTGATGAATTAATGTAAGAGTGAAATTTTGTCGCATAATAATAGCGACAGTAATTTTGTTAGTGCCATTTCGAGATAATAAAAAAAAAAAAACCCTAACCTAAACCACGCGTGTCACTGTTCAGAAGAAATAAAAATAATTGTTACAAAAGATCAATTTACTATGAAATTTGTAAAATGTTCAGAAATAATAAGGAAAAAAAAAAAAAACTTACCTAACATATGTATATTTCTTTCTAAGTTTTCTTCTTCTATCGTACCAATTGGTCTTTTTTTTTTTTTTTTATACAACTGAAGTGGCAACCAAGCGTACGGCCCGCAAGATGGTAAGCGGTTACCGCAGCCTATGGACGCTTGCAATACCAGAGGTATCACTCGCGGGTTGCCACCTTGAGGCTAAGATCGAAAGCCTCATGTGCCAGTAATTTCACCGGAAACCATACCCTTCACACCGGAACACAGCAATGCGAGCATTACTATCTATTCTATTTCAAAGGTCTATTGATGAAGGGATGGTTCCAAATTTATGGAAAACAGCATTTATAACACCAATCCATAAAAAAGGTTCAAAAACTGATGTTCTAAATTATAGACCAGTTTCTAAATTGTGTACGATCGCTAAGGTTTTTGAAAAATTTGTATATGATAAAGTCTATTCTTCATTAAAACACTTTTTTCATCCTAGTCAACATGGTTTTGTTAAAGGTAGGTCGACTGTTTCTAACCTTATTGTATTTAATGATTTTCTTACTAATAACATGGACAACGGCTATCAATCTGATGTCATCTATACAGATTATAGTAAGGCGTTTGATAGAATCGACCATAAACTGCTGTTAAGGAAGCTTTTCTTGGCAGGAATACGTGGAGATTTGTTAAGGTGGTTTACTTCCTATATTGATAATAGAACTCAAGCGGTTGTGGTGAGCAATTATATTTCTAGCTGGGTTGTCGTTCCTAGTGGAGTGCCACAAGGATCATTATTGGGTCCGTTGTTGTTTATCCTATTTATATCTGATATTCATCATTGCTTTCATCATTCAAGTCTTAATTTTCGCTGATGATATGAAAATTTATAAAACAATTACTAACATCAGTGACGCCTTCTTGCTACAGGAAGATCTGTTTAGACTGGATGAATATTGCAAAATAAATAAACTAGATTTAAATCCAGTTAAATGTTCTGTTGTAACTTTTACACGTAAAATCAATATATTGCTATATAACTATGCATTAAAAGACCTTCAGTTGCAAAGGTCATCTTCGATAAGAGATTTAGGTGTCATTAATGATAGTAAGTTAGTTTATGATGAGCATATTAGGTCCATTGTTAACAAAGCCTTCAGAGCACTGGGTTTCATTATGAGGATGTCTAAGGATTTTCGCAATGAAAAAACTTTCAAAATATTATACTGTACATTTGTTAGAAGCAACTTAGAATATGCGTCTCAGATTTGGAATCCCATGTATAATGTCTACATATCAAAGATCGAACGAATTCAGAAAAAGTTTGTTCGTTTTTTTAATTATAAGATTAAATTTCAATGTGACGATTATTATACATCATGTAGGAAACACCATATTCTACCATTAAGTAAAAGAAGAGAAGTAGCTGACTTGATTTAGCTCGGGCTTGATTAGCCCGAGATCAGCTTGGAGAGACCAAGCTGATCTCGGGTCAGATTGATTGTTCAGAGCTCATAGGTAAGCTTAATTTTTATGTCCCCAATAGGTCGCGGCGTAATAACCCAACATTTAAACTTGACTTTATTTCATCAAACTATCGCGGAAATTCATATTTGTGGAGAGTGTGTAATTTATACAACAAGTTTATCAAAGTGCATGATATTGATATTGACATATTTGAGTGCAGTCATGCTAGACTGAGGAGCCTTCTTAGTGGCGTTTTCTTCTCAGATGTTTAATTACTTATGTTTCTTGTTAAATTTTTATGTGCTGTTGGTTTTCCTTGAACATATAAATAAATAAATAAAAAAAAAAATTACTGCTTGGCGGCAAAAATAGGTATGGTGGTAGTCCTTCCCCGGACGAGCTCTATCACAGAGAACTCTACTACTTTTAACTGTGTCTGTTATGTTTCTTCAAGTTGTATACGTCGCATGTTTTTTATTTATTATAATTAATGTGCCCTATTCTTGTTGAGTTGAAATTCGAGCTTGGTTCCAAAATCTCCATCGAAGTAGGTCGATTTTTTTTAACGGGCCAGTACACCTTCTATGTCACTAAATAAAACAACAAATAACATTTTTATAGATTTCGGTGTGACGCCGTCGATGTGGAGTCGCGGGTACCGCTGGGATATGGCCAGCACTCAGCACACAGCCGGCTCCACAGCGGCAACGTCACATTCATTTATTTACACGTGGCACAGACTGTACTTACAACGATTACATACAATTTATACAATCTACCCTCTCCCACTGTTCGCAGTCACACAACACTTTAGTACCAATAGTAGCTAACATGTACATACTCGTAAGTATTTCATCTTGTTCTAAAAGAGTAAAAGAGTCGATCGCCGGTGCCGCGCCGCCGGTGCCGCGGTCCATGCCGCGGTCCATGCCGCGGTCCACGCCGACCGATTGCGGAATGTTTATAAAATATCTACTTATACGTAAAACAATTGTTCATTTTGATTTGGAATAAATTCATTAAAAAATACATTAAAAATAGTAATTATAAAAAATAAGGCTATATCCAATCGGTAGTTCAGCTGCGAAGCGGCGCCGGCGCAGCATCGGTTGCGGAGAGGGAGCGGCACTCGTCGTCACGTGACACCTAACCACTGAGTGTTTGTGACGTGTTAACCCCCCCACTCCCTCCACTTATCTCTATAGGCTTGTACATTTTAATAATTACAACAATACACTCAAGTGGCGCTCGCGCACAGCACAACGGCACTCGCGTGAACCAATACACACACACACACACACACACACACACACACACCCACACAATGTGAATGTACTACTGTAGTGTAGAACAGTCCCCGACGAGTGAGGGTGTGTGTGTGTTCGCTTTGCAGCCCTATTCACAAACAACATCGTCGTCCGATGTAGTTGAGTATCGTGTACCACACCCGGCACCGTGCTCCAGCGCAATGTTGTTTATGAATATGGCCATAATATATCAAAATAGTCATGTCCGATTACAATGAGTAAGTATAATTAGTGAGTATTGTAAATGAGCGATTTAGGCCCTTCCTAGTTCCGAGTGAGGTGCTGCGTGCCGCGGCACTGCCTCGACGGACGGATACCGACGAGGTCAATCACTTAGTTAGATAAAGGTAAGCGCACACGCTCACGCTCCGCACGCACCGCACGCGTCTCGCACGCGGCACGCACACACACCCCTACTAAAATACAACACACGAATGATGTACTCGTATGTGCGGTATCTGCAGTAAGGTTCACAAGGAAATGGCCGGTTTAGTAAATAAAATCCGTCCTTCCTTATCCTCGCTTTCGAGCCGATTCTAGGATCATGCATGTCGGTGTTCTCAAGATGTTTCCTTTAGGTACCGTCTAACATCAATTTTGTAAAACAAGTTAGGTTAAAAGAGATTCGAGAAACGAGAGAGCTTCGATAAAGAGTGTTCGGTTACCTTGTACTTTAAAACTAAATACAATGTAGTTATCACAGAAATCGGAATAAGGCACTTATTTCGATTTCTGTGGTACTTATCGACTAATGCGAGAATTTTGTTTAACTTAACTATTAATCGAATAACATAGGAGATGGGGTCTGATCCCCGTTCGGTCGTACAACGACAGATTTATCTACTTCAGTAATACAACTCGGTATGCGATATACGCTCCCAAACGGCCGCAAGCATCGGCGCCGGGGGCGCCGGCGTTTCTCAGCGGAACGGTTAGAAAGCTGACATCACAAATAAATCTAGTCAGGGATACAAGTGATTTCAGGGCAGGGGCAGGGGCAGGGGCAGGGGCAGGGGCAGGGGCAGGGCCGGGGCAGAGGACCGCTAGCTCGGGTGCGGCGCGCAGTGCGTGCGGTTGTCGAGCAGCTTGCGCCAGAAGTCGAACTGCTCGTGGTAGCGCACCATGTGCACCGCCACGCCGCGCTGCAGCGCACACGGGTGGGCGGCCACCTTGCGGTTGTAGAACTCGGGCGCGTGTCGCCGCGCCAGGCGCAGGCGCGCCGCCAGCACGCCCGTCACGAACACGTCCTCCAGCCGCAGGTACGGCATGCCGGGCGCCGCACCCAGCAGCGGCGCGATGCAGTCCGCGGTCAGCAGGTACGCCGGCCCGGTCGTGAAGTCCGGGAACACCGCACCCGGGAACTGCTCCGGCGGCACGTAGTACTTGGAGCGCGTGGTGCGCTTGGGGGGCGACTTGCGCACCACGCGGCCCCAGATCGTGCGCGACGCGTTCTCGCGCGCGGCCGCGAAGCGCAGCAGCCGCGGCACGTTCACGAACATGTCGTCGTCGGTCTTCAGCAGGCGCGGCGCGCGCGGGCAGAACGTGTGCGCCCACTCGAGCAGCGAGATCGTCTTCAGCGTGAGGTTCGAGTAGGAGTCGACCGAGCGCCCGACGATCAGGTCCCCGTACAGCTCCTCCTCCGCGGCGAGCGCGGGCCGCAGCGGGGCGGGGGGCGCGCCGAGCACGAACCCGAGCGCCACGTCCGAGCGCGCCGCGTAGTGCCCCCACGTGAGCCGCACCGCGTCGCGCGCGCTCGCGTGCCCCGGCGCCGACGTCACCAGGATCAGCAGCCGCACGCGCGCCCCCAGCATCGGGCACAGCCCCGCCGCCACCGAGCTGTAGCCCCCCTCGTACAGCTCGCGCAGCAGCACAGGCCGCGGCGCCGTGCGCGGGGGCGCGGGAGCCGCGACGGCGACGGCGACGGCGGGGGCGGGGGCGGGCGGCGCCGTGCGCGGGGGCGCGGGGGCGGGTCCGGGCGCGGGTCGGGGGCGCGGGGGGTGCGCGGGGGGCGCGGGCAGGCGCGCGAGCAGCAGCAGCACGAGGGCGGCGAGGGCGAGCAGTGCGACCGCGTGCGGGGGCCGCACCGCGCCCATCCCGCGCTCACCCACCGCGGCGAGCGTTCCTTCGCTTCTGAAACCAACGAGAATACTAAATCACGACAACCATACATCAGTCACCTAGTTTTGTCACCTCGAGGTGACAGATCGCACTTTTTACCTACATCAAGAAGTCATCATATTTTATAAAATCGTGACACACTTCCTCAACTTAAAAAAAATCATGCGATTCTTTATTGTGAGAGATATCGCGAGGAGCTTATAAGAATAACACGGGAGGGAGGAGTGAGGATTGCTTGGTCACGAAATCATAATAGATGCATGCGCAAACGACCGGCCTCGAGCGAACTTAACGCGCAGTAGTCTCTCTAGAGTACGTTCGGCGGATCTTGGCCGTTGCGACGCGTCGTGAAGTTGGCCGTTTCGATGCGCAATAGAGCTTTTTCGAACTAAATTGTCTTTGCGCATCACAAAAGGCTAACTTCACGATAGCCGAGATCCGCTGAATTCCGCAGGCAACAGGGTTGGAAAAAACAGTTTTTTTTTTTTAAATCTTACAAAACAAACAGTTTAAAATGTGTTTTTTTTTATTTATTTTTATTAGTTATGTTAAGTTTTCGATGCGCAAAATAAGGTCTGCTGAAAGTACCTCAAAGTTGTATGCTCATTATTGTAAAGTTCCAACTGATGACCATTGTAAATGTTCAGTCATTAAAAATGTAAATAAAATAAAATACCTGAGTGTTATAATAGATGAAACTCTCTTTCAGATCTCATAAAGAAGCTCTAAATAATAGAATTCGTAAATTAATATTTGTATTTAAAAAGTTACGCTATATTGCTGATCAGAAAATAATTTAAAAGTATAACTGCTGAAGCCAGATTATAATAATAAATAACGTATGACGTTTTATTCAGTTTCAACTGTACTTTACTTCCTAATGTTCGTAAGTTGTTTACCCAATAAGCCTTTCTATTAAACTGAAGAGCTAATTAAACAAAACACTCGATTGATCGTCGGCTCTAGCTGAAGTATCGGCGTCGACAGCTGGATCCTTGTTCAATATTGGAATACGAAATCATACAAAACAAATGAAAAGCAGCGGTTAGAGTGGCAAATGTGGCAATTCAACTGATACAAAAAAAACCTCATGAAAAAAACTCATGAAGGAAGAATATTCTCAAAGTCTTTGTAAAAAAATAATTTGCCAGACTCCCTTACTAAATGAATATTGTCTGCGTTCATTGCAAAACACGATAGATTTGTTCTGTGGATGATGATGATGATGGTAGATTGTCGCGCTGTGCTGCCGAGCTGCCGAGCGCTCGCCGCGCAATGTCTGGTCACACCCTAATGGTTTTAAATTGGTAATTTCATACATAAAATTATTATTAGCTATACCGAATATACCAATACCTAATCTCGTCAATAAAATAAAAAGCGGGACGAAATGTAAAGCCGCACACGCACACAGGGCACAGAGACAGCGGGACACGGGACCTTTCAAACCGGAACGTCACGTGTCTCCCCTCCTCTCGCGCCCCCTCGACCCCTCTCCCAAAGGTCACATCACATCACATCACATTATGTAAGAGGCAATCTTCTTCCCTCACTCACTAGGTTATTATGTAGGTAGGTACCTACCTGAATTAAACTAAACTTACCTACTTTATAAACGAGTCTGACAAGTCATGTACCTATTGTGTTGTGTTGTGTGCATTCATTAGAAGGTAGGTAAGTAGGTAGGTGGTAGTGAGATAAGTACCTACCTACTTATATTTATGTTACGTAGGTAGGTAGGTAGGTCCACTAACCATCCACTAACCAAGCAAATTTAATATTCTTTGGGTCAATCAACGACGCATTATTAGCTATGTAGGTACCTACCTACTTATTACGATTTGCGGTTTAATACCTAATTGATTTACCTACCTACAATCACTGTGTGTGTGCAATCACTCGGTTCACCAATAATAAGCAAACGTCCTTTATTTCACAAGTAGCTTTTGTATACCTTCAAAGTGTTTACTTACTTCACTTATTTGTAGGTACTCGTAATCACAAGGTCTTAAAAAATTTCAAAACGAGTGCTGACTCTGACGCTGACGTAACGAACGAGTAGTTTGATGAAGTACCTACTTACCTACCTACCTGCCTAGGTAGGTACATAGCTCAGTCACGATTTCTTTGAGCAAATACGCGAAGGCCTTTCGAGATCTCGCGATAATGGGCCATCTCCGACTTTCGTTGCGTAAGGAAGGCGGCAAGTGCACCGCGCCGCCTCGTGTCGCGCGCACCGCACTTGCCTCGTGCTCGTGCCTAGCTGGCTAAGTTGTTCTTTTAACAGATCAACGAAGTTAAGCATTGTTCCACGTAGTCATCATTTGGATGGGTGACCGCCAGTGGCAAATTGAACTGAGCGCTTCCGTGCTTCGGAGGGCACGTTAAGCAGTAGGTCCCGGCTTTTTCAAAGTTGTTAGGCCAGAGTTGGCCACTGACTCATACGAACTGAGCTGTCTGCTCCATTTCCAAGAGCACGCACCAAGTGATACCTTAACTACAACCTATGATGATAAAGCACCGGTGGTCTAGTGGTAGTGAGTGACCCCGCCTTTCGACCATAAAGTTGTGGGTTCGGACCCGGTCGTACATAAAATATTTTACTATTACCCTTTCGCTCGTGAGTAGGCCAGTGTCCCAGCAGTGGGAACTTTAGAAGGCTGTCATCTCAGAGACTATTCATAAGGTTGGCTGTCATGATGATAATAACAGCAGGTTGTGCAGTCAGACATCATCATGCTGATATATTGTATGTAGCTTGTTCCTTCCTAGGTATTCTGTGGCGTAGGCCTACGTACGTAGGTACCTACCTAGTGTAAGTGAAGTAATGGCGCAGTCGGCCTCTAGGGGCAGGTACACTGGCGGTCCTCGACCTCACGCGCCGCAAGGTCACTCGGTACCTACCTACCTTACCTATAACCATGCATGCTACCGACCACTGTTAGCCTTCAAGGTCCCAGTGTTAGGCAAAGGCTTCCCTCTAATTCTTCCAGCATTTGCGATCTTGGGCAGTGCCTCTGATGACGGCCTAACTAGGTATAAGTACTAATCAACACTTAATCAACACCTAACTTATGACGAATTTGAGATGCATTTTTGCCTGAGCGCTTTCGTGCTTAGTAGGGCACAATAAGCTGTCGGTCTCGGTTACTAGGTAAAGCTTATGGTGCTGGTTTGTGGTAGGTACCTAGTCGAATGAATGTAGGTACGTGCTCACTGGTAATAAAGTAGGTACCTACCTACTAATCTGAATCAAGTTGTGAACTTTACAAGTGCTCGGGATCATCGTCCTTGGGAGAGTTCGCGGCGTGAGTCAGACGTCGCGTCGTGCTCGTGCGTGGCGTGGCCGACCGCGCGCTGCGCGCCGGTCGCATACCTACCTAGTACTAGTAGGTACCTACCTACCTACCTACTCGCAGTAGGTACCCGTGACCGTGCTGTAGGTACCTACCTACTTGCGCTGTGATTGGTACAGCTCAACTAGCTGTAGATAACAAACATTGAACTGCAGCCGTTCCGTTGTTAGCAGATTTTTGATATAGGTGTAGGTAGGTAGGTACCTTTCGACTTTTTAAAATTATCGCCGAAATAAGCTCCTTCAAATAATGTTGTTTCTTACAGACAAACCGACTATACATACCTACATCATTCTAAGCCTACATCATGGTCAGCCTTCTTATGTTTTAGACTACTATTAGGAGACTGGCATACTCTACTCTCGATCGAGAATCGAGAGTGATAGGGTAATATTATGTACCTAAGTATAATCTACCACGCGGACACAGAGTAATAACGCGGATCCAATGCAGTGGTACCTATGTGGTGGTAATTTTTAGTTCCTGTAACTTGCCGGTTTCCTCACGAGTCACGACCATTTCTTTTAACGTTTTAGAGAATTAGCATCTGAGAGATAATTCTGTTAACATTTTTTTAAATAATTGTACACCTACTAGGTAGGTAGGTACGTACCTACTATATACATTTTTAAAATTATTTTTTGAACCCATTGGTGCTCGTCCGAATTCGAGCTCACGAGTCACGGCACGACGACCTTAGGATCAAAAGGTTACCAGTAGCACTAGTGCTCTTACATAGGTCACCAGTCAGTTCAAGTCTAGACTAGAGCGAGCATACCATACATACCTACACAATACGCTTGCAAAGCAGGAACTCAAGATTACGAGCAGTAGAGTTCGCGTTATTTATGGTAACTCTTCTACTCTACTAGGCCCACTTAACCCTAACTTTACATTGCAACAACTAAATAAAATAAACCTACCCAACAGACACATAGGTACTACAAATAGGTACTACAAATAGTCCGAAGTCCACAGCAGGAGTCCCGTGTGACGACACTCGTGCGCGTGCGTGGGTACCTAACCTACCTACTTATCTAAAAACTACCACGTGAGTACAACACTACCACACACAACACCCAATGACACCACCCAGAAACAATGTAGGTACAGGTAGGTATAGTATAAGGAATCAGGTGGTAGAATATTAAACAGACAACTTTCTATTAACATTTATTCCTTTTTTCCAACTTTTTCATTCGACCGCTATAACACGAATAATCTTTTTTGTATCTCCATCCTACCTTCCAACAATTTTTTTTTATGCACGATCTTATTTTACTGCCAACTACTCCCTTGTTTAATTTTAGACTTGATCGAAAATAATACTATAAGTACAAGTAATAAACAATTTAAAGTTAACAATAATTTATAAAATAATGATCAGGTATTCACATAAAATTAACATCGCAAATAAACGCACTACTCATCGACATCCAAAAATAAAGTCCCTAGACACTTATGATTAGGTAAACAAATAATTATAATAATATCTAATATTCGGCCTTTCCTGACATTAAAGTTTGTCCTCAAACTTACAAGAAAACAAATAAAGGAGAGAGGGAGGAAAATTAAATAAATAATAACATTTGCAATTCATATTACATAATTTAGAACTTACGCATGTTATTTCAATAACATAAGTCAACGTACCTATCAACGTTAGACTGCCATCCAAATAAATACATATCAGATAATTCAATATAATTCAGTCAACGGATCTATCAACGTTAGACTGCCATCCAAATAGATACATATCAGATAATTCAATATAATTCAGTCAACGGATCTATCAACGTTAGACTGCCATCCAAATAGATACATATCAGATAATTCAATATAATTCAGTCAACGGATCTATCAACGTTAGACTGCCATCCAAATAGATACATATCAGATAATTCAATATAATTCAGTCAACGGATCTATCAACGTTAGACTGCCATCCAAATAGATACATATCAGATAATTCAATATAATTCAGTCAACGGATCTATCAACGTTAGACTGCCATCCAAATAGATACATATCAGATAATTCAATATAATTCAGTCAACGGATCTATCAACGTTAGACTGCCATCCAAATAAATACATATCAGATAATTCAATATAATTCAGTCAACGGATCTATCAACGTTAGACTGCCATCCAAATAGATACATATCAGATAATTCAATATAATTCAGTCAACGGATCTATCAACGTTAGACTGCCATCCAAATAGATACATATCAGATAATTCAATATAATTCAGTCAACGGATCTATCTACGTTAGACTGCCATCCAAATAGATACATATCAGATAATTCAATATAATTCAGTCAACGGATCTATCAACGTTAGACTGCCATCCAAATAGATACATATCAGATAATTCAATATAATTCAGTCAACGGATCTATCAACGTTAGACTGCCATCCAAATAGATACATATCAGATAATTCAATATAATTCAGTCAACGGATCTATCAACGTTAGACTGCCATCCAAATAGATACATATCAGATAATTCAATATAATTCAGTCAACGGATCTATCAACGTTAGACTGCCATCCAAATAAATACATATCAGATAATTCAATATAATTCAGTCAACGGATCTATCAACGTTAGACTGCCATCCAAATAGATACATATCAGATAATTCAATATAATTCAGTCAACGGATCTATCAACGTTAGACTGCCATCCAAATAAATACATATCAGATAATTCAATATAATTCAGTCAACGGATCTATCAACGTTAGACTGCCATCCAAATAGATACATATCAGATAATTCAATATAATTCAGTCAACGGATCTATCAACGTTAGACTGCCATCCAAATAGATACATATCAGATAATTCAATATAATTCAGTCAACGGATCTATCAACGTTAGACTGCCATCCAAATAGATACATATCAGATAATTCAATATAATTCAGTCAACGGATCTATCTACGTTAGACTGCCATCCAATTATATACATATCAGATAATACAATATAATTAAGTCAACGGACCTATCTTGTATATTAATGACCTTTCTGACATAACCGCGAAACCTTGTATTTTATTTGTTGACGCTACATCCTTAGTTTTGACATCCGAACGTAATAATGACATAAATGACTATATCCTTGACATAAATAACACAATTGAAGAGGTAGTGAAAAGCTAGATGACAATAATTTAAAAGTTAATTTAACAAAGAAAACCTATATTCAATTCGGCACATTTGCAAATAAGGTGAATAAACTCAAATAGAGATACTGATTTACTTGAAGTAAAAAAACACTACTTTTTTTTTTTTTTTTCGGGAATTGTTTTAGATGCTAACTGTAACTGGAAAGCGCATACTGATAAAGTTTGTAACAAATTGAATAGGTTCGGTTTTGCTCTTCATAGTCTAAAAAACAGACCGAAAAACAGTTCTACAAGCATTCCTAGCCATGCAGCTATGTCGCGTCAATTTTAGCGTATGGTCTGATTCTCTGGGGAAATGGTTCAGAGGTGCAAAGAGATTCACCTCAGAGGTGAGAGAGGTGAGAGAGGGAGAGATTCACTTCAGAGGTGCAGAGAGCATAATAGTTGGTATACCGCCATGGGAGTCTTGCAAACCGCTATTCGGAGATGTAAAGTTGCTGACTCTGCCTTGTATGTATATCTTTGAGACTGCTTTATTTGTAAGAAAACAAAGTAACTTATTCGTAAAAGCTAGCGAACTGTACTCACGGAACACCCAAAACTCTGACAGGCTCTACAAAAACAACAGTTACGCTCTGTGTGGTAAAGTTTAAAACGCACCTATTATTAAACATTTACCACTAAATCAATTTATTACAGATGAAAGAAACGGCCAGTGTGGTCAGAGTCCAGACTCAACAACAAGCGATCGACAGCGATAGACTTACTTAGGAAGGAGCCCGGGGAAGTAGCTTACAGCGAAACCGGAATCACATACCTAGGTACCTCTTCTCCGTATCTGCTGTGTTGTGTTACGGTAATAGTAGTCGTTTTCGTCCGGACATTGAATAATTGAGCATTACCTCCTCCGCTACTCGCAAAATTTACTGAAAACCAGAGTTACAAGTTACAACTATCATGCATAAAAACAAGTCATTAAGAATAATAGAATAGAATAGAATAGAAAAATATTAAAATAAAAATAACATATGCACTCGTATATAAATAATCGAATATAAAAAAAAAGAGAAAAATAAATTTCATACTAAATATAAAGTTTATGGTAACAAAGCGGACAGTAACGCTTTTTCTGTTTTGCGTCACCGTGCCAAGCAGGTGGAGAAAGAATGCTATGAGAATTATATAAATCTAGTAGAAAACTCCATTCATATAAACCCTAAGGCTTTTTGGTCATATGTCCAAGCAAACAAGCAAAACAACGCATACCCTACCACAATGTCATTTAACAACTTTGATGTCAGCAATGGGAAGGACATATGCAACGCATTTGCAGATTACTTTAATTCATCATTTCTTCCCCCATCATCGCTGCTTGGTACCGGGAGTAATGCTCGGTCGTCTCGCTTAGATGTCTCTACTCCTCTCGCGGATATTAGTTCAATTGAGATTGAGAAACCTCTTATTTTAAGATTATTAAAATCACTTGACTGCAACAAATCAGCTGGTCCTGATGACCTGCACCCAACCCTTATTAAGGCTTGTTCGTTCTATCTAACTACTCCTTTAACTTTATTATTCGGAAGGTCAATCAATGAAGGATTGATGCCCACAATTTGGAAAACCGCTACTATCACACCTGTACACAAGAAAGGATCTAAACGGGAAATTACTAACTATCGACCTATATCTAAACTCTCTATACTAGCAAAGGTGTTTGAGAAAATTGTACACGAGCAAGTCTATTCAGCCATCAAACTATCCATTTTACCTCAACAGCATGGTTTTCTAAAAGGTAGATCTACAACTAGTAATCTTGTTGCCTTTACTGATGCAATTACATCAGGCATGGATGGGGGAGGTCAAGTGGACGCAATATACACCGACTACAGTAAGGCTTTCGATCGAATTGATCATTCAATTTTGCTTTATAAGTTACTGGACGTAGGTATTTGTGGCAATTTGCATAGATGGTTTACCTCCTATGTCAAAAATCGATGTCAATCAGTCGTACTCAATGGGTATACATCATACTCAACACCTATATCATCTGGCGTACCACAAGGTTCCATATTGGGACCACTACTATTTTTGATCTTTATAAATGACATTGACAAGTGTTTCCAGCATACAAACTTTCTATTATATGCTGATGACATGAAAATCTATAAGAAAATTAACACTCCGAATGACCTTACCCTTCTACAAGATGACCTAGATAATCTTCATATTTACTGTACCCGTAACAAGCTTGATTTAAACATCCAAAAATGTAATTGCATTACGTTCAGTCGTGGTAAAAATCTTTTAATCTATGATTACAAATTAAGTAACCAGGTTCTTGCCAGAGCGGACCATGTTAGAGACCTTGGAGTGACTATTGACTCACAGCTGCTTTTTGATGTACATGTTGAGAGCATAACGGCTAAGGCTATGAAGACCCTGGGCTTTTTGTTTCGTGTTACTAAAGATTTTAGATCTGTCAAAACGCTTAAAGTATTATATTGTTCTCTTGTGAGAAGCCAGCTTGAGTATGTGTCTCAAGCCTGGAACCCTCAGTACGCGGTCTACATTGACAGTATCGAGCGTATACAACGTAAATTCTTAAGACATCTTAACTATAAACATAGGATATGCATACCAGACTACTTACAAAGTTGCAAACATCACCATTTGCTACCCCTTGAAGCTCGGAGAGAAGCGGCGGACCTTACCTTTCTTCACAACCTCGTTTTGGGCAAAATTGACTGCCCTGACTTACTTTCCGAAATAAAATTAAGAACACCAATGCGTACTACAACTAGACGTAATTACCTCAGGCTGTATACCCAACCATGTTCTACGAATTATAGGCAGAACTCATTCTTTGTACGAACCGGCAATCTCTTCAACACTAACTATTCAATGTATGTAGACTTATTTGAAGCAAGGCTAAACTTTTTCAAAAAGTTAATAGCACAAAATTTCTTTACATGAGTTTATATGGCTAATTAGCATCATGATGATCTTCATGACCTTTTTCAATTGGAATAGTGAGTGACTCCCATGTATTCTTAGGTTTCCATTTTTCTGTTAGGTAGGTACCTATTAATTATGTAATCATTGTTTTCTTATTCATTTTTTCTAAAAATTATTAATTGTTAAAACCCACTAACTGTTATAATTTGTGGACAACTAAAACCTTGTTAAGTATAAGTGAACTATTAGTGAAAACTGTTTAGGTTAATCCTGTTCTATATTGTAAGCATTACCATTCTCATCATGATATAAACTGTTAGTTTTCCAAACATGTAAAAATAAAATAAATAAAATAAAAATAAAATAAATAAATAGAATTTGTTCATATGCTCGAAGCATATAAGGTGAAATGGCAGTGCAATTTCTCAGTAGAAAAACGTTGAATTTTCATTTAGTAGCTCTCTGTGACTGTGACACGCCTACATTGGTCAAGCCAGACAACCGGCACGCATCAGTGCCTCTACCTAACCTTACACTCAGCTAGTAGCGAAACCTGCCCAGCTCATGATGCAGCGCGCCACACACATCACTCATCCCGTACCTACCTACATTTGAATAGGCAATTATGCATCAATTACTGCAGCAGGTTCCCGGAGCTCTGTAATAAATGTTTTATGGACCAATGCGATGCGAACACTCCGTAATGGGAAATTATCAATGCGGATTTGTTTTCCAATTAAATGCGCGCTGTCTTTTCTTAGCAGATTGTTTCGTGTCTGACTGCTGGACAAAGTAACTAGTCAATTGCAACGATAACTCAGCTAGTTCCCTTTCCTCGAGCGACATCTTTCAGTTTCAATGCACGCAACAGGTAGGTGTACCTACCTACCTACCTACCTTAGCGTAGGAAGTGGAGTAGGTACCTACCTAGTACCTAAAACAAAGCAACAGATTGATTGAGTGCTTTGTCTGAGGAATAATTGCGGTGCGACAGACGTATTGCCGTCTAGCACGCAACACAAAACTAGGTCTAGACCAAGCTAACGAACGAACGAAGGCAAACAAGCTAAGCCATTGCATTACAACAACTCAGACGAAATACGAGCAGTGCATTCTGCTAGACATTGGTTGAATTACAGAACATCTCTTCTGTGGGTTGAATAATCCGCTTATTTTCCGTTTTTATCGACATCGTTTGGATCGACCCTTAGATCATCTCGGTACTTACTGCGAAACGGCGCCATGGCCCCAGACAATACCCCTCAATCAAACAAATACCTACCTGCCATACCATTGGATAAATACCACCAAAGGTATCCCAGTGAAATCCGATTGGACTAGACTAGACGGTAAACAGGAGCACACTTGTTGATGATTGAAATGTGACATAGCCACAACAATGAAGTTATCTTATGTACCTATACCTTAATGTCTTCTGCAGTCCAATTATATTGGCTTTACTCATGGAGGGTCACCCAAAACCTTCTTGCATATTAGGTATAAATAGGCATAAGGTCAGATCAAGAGAATCCAATATCAGAGTTGTGGAAACATTAAACAACTATAAATTACAGCTGTTTCACGGCTACGGCTGTGTTAACAATTGCAGCCAGATGCCAAAACCTACATTATTTTGTTTGAATGTAAATAAAATAATTGGTAAGTAGGTAGGTACTTGAGCAATAATTATCTTTTTGTGTATAGCGTTGGCACATTGAATCAGGTTTTTTAAAATAGGTAGGTATATTGTCTAAGTAGGTTATTTGAATAATATGAGGATAAAAGAGATGAATTAGTAATACATGTAGCTATTAGGTACAGGGGGTGCAGTCGAATGGTAGCCCCTTTATATTTTTTTCCCTAACCACACCAGATGAGGATGTCCATCGTAAATAGGTACACCCTACTAAAGATACTTAAGCAAAAACATAATTTGCATTAAGTTGTAATGCAATTAGACCATTTAATGGGTAAATAAACAATATCCATGGGTCAAACACTCTTATGCATTGGGTATTTAGTGAGATGAGCAACAAGTGTGCCTTGCCCTCTACAGACAAATGCATGATATTGAAACTGTTTACGCCAACTGCCAGTGGTCGGGCCATACACATGACACATGTGCTGACAATATCATTATGTCTGGTTGCAGTGTTACTCACCTTGTTATTTTGCATGCAAACAGAAAAATACGTCTTACACATACTTACCTAAAGTAGTATAAAATTGGCAGGAAAAATGCATTGACTGTCCTCAATATAGTTATATTAATATGTCTTATGCATCTGATACGAATATGCACTGTGCTATAAACTAGACAATGACAAAAAGTGTGTGTAGTTGTTAGGCTATGACAGAGACCTTCTGGCGTCCTAGAAACTCTGTCACGAGAGTTGGCCATTGACTCAAACGAACTTACTTACTTTAGTGTAAGTAAATAAGTACCTATACATTGTCGTTGTATAGGTACCTAGCTGCTTTCTTTTTGTTGTTTAATTATTTTTTTCAATTTAGATATTGTATCAGATAGGTATCAGGTTCCTGTAGATTTTATTTATTTATTGCTATTTTTGTAATAGGTACCCTAGTTACTGGCAGAGAGTTTATAATAAATAATGATGGTTGGCTGCTAATAATGATGGTTGGCTGCTAATAATGATGGTTGGCTGCTAATAATGATGGTTGGCTGCTAATAATGATGGTTGGCTGCTAGCAAACAATTGGGAATTTTGTATTACTATTATTATTTATTGTAAGAAATCATTATTTTCTAAAAATATTAGAACTAAAAACAAAACACACTAGATTTATAAAACAAAACTGCTCTATGAGTAGAGATCTAGTGGGTTGTTATGTAGGTACTAGTTCTCATCAATTTATCTACACATAATCTAGGGTTATCTCAAGTTGAATAGTGCTAATGATCTATCATAGATTAATGAACTACACATCACAACTCCAACATGTGTTATTGTACCCAGTACCCACAAACATTTAAGTTATCTGACTGTAAGAGTTTAAGGTCAATGGTCAATGTATGGCAATGTATCTACACCAATAGCACAATATAATACTTGCATCTGATTACATTGAACTTACCATAGCCAGGGCGAGGGAAGGCACCACTTCTGTGCGCCTCAGGTGTGAACTCGAAGCGCCTTGTTCTTGCCAGCGACTGATCACTGCACCGCACTCGAAAACAGAGATGTCCGGGAATTTCAGCAACTTAACTGCCTCTTTGCTACATCACCAACTACAATAGAAGTGTCGACAAACACTGCGCTGCGAGCTCTCACCACTCCGAGATAATAACACGAGTCGCGAATCAAACTACTCGACCGCGCACAACTCTGCCTTAATGAAACTGAATTATTTTGATACTTAGGTAGGTAGTTATTTGATTTTTTTTTTAATTAAATTGTGTTGTGTTGTACGTGTGAGAACTGGGAGGGAGGCTGAGTGAGCAAGCGAGCCGAGCTGAGACTGCGGGCCGGGTGGGGCGGGGAGGGATTTTAGACAGATGTTGGTTGACTGACTGACATTGACATAACTACACAACCCGGCCACAGACGCCACAAATTAAAAGAAGAAGAAGACATAACTACACTTCGTACGCGACAGTGGCATATATTTTTTTTTTGACAGGCTGGTTCAGAGACCATCTTAGGGCCTCTATTTTAATAACAACAAACGCGCTGCGTTCGGAAACTCCACCAGAGAGTAACTCCACTACTAC
The DNA here is from genome assembly GCA_951394395.1 of Colostygia pectinataria. NCBI lineage: Eukaryota > Metazoa > Arthropoda > Insecta > Lepidoptera > Geometridae > Colostygia > Colostygia pectinataria. The sequence continues at coordinate 8,376,105 of OX596373.1, read as the reverse complement.
GCTGCTGGCTGCGCGCAACCTCTTCAGGAATCCAAGCTCAAGATCTGCCAAAGGGCTATGGAACGTAGCGTCTCCGATTTAAAACGCATCGACCGAATGAGTCAGCAATCAATAACGGGGATTGCTGATGTATAGTTCGCACAACGGATCTAGGCTTCCGTGAAGTTAGCCGCTTGTGATGCGCAAAGACAATTTAGTTTGAAAAAGCTCCATTGCGCATCGAAACGGCTAATTTCACGACGGCCGAGATCCGTTGTGAGAACTATACGGTACAATACAGCTAAGCTTAAGTGGGACTGGGCAGGCCACGTTAGCAGAATGTATCCAGTGTAGTATGTCATATTTATATGGGCTCACGGAGTAACACCATGGCTGCCTGAGGATGGAAGGGGTAGGCAACCACGTAGGGGTCGTTTGCGAAAGCGCTGGCGTGATGATTTTCGATGTAGACTGGTGAGATACTGCCAAAGACAGAAGGAGGGAATTGGGGGAGACTTTTGCTTGATTATAACAATAGCAAGGGTCATGCCAAAAAAGCGATAGGAACCCGGTGCCGGTGTTGTTGCCAGTTCTTTTACGGCATGGGCGCGTTGGAACTGGTGTAAATTTTCCTAGCTTGTAAGACGTTTCAAAGTGATCCTTGTGATTCTACTGAATAAATAATTTTTGATTTTGATTTTGATTTTGATTAGCAGTGGGACACTATTGCACTTAAGTTAAAAAATAATAATATTAATAATAATAATAGGTACCTAGGTATCTTATAGAACCACACCCAGACACGGAACATATATCTGCAGATCATGCAATCATTTGTTCCGTAGCGAGTATCGAACCCGCAACCTCTCGCTTCTTAACCGAGCACACGCCTACCACGCCACCTTACATATTAGCTGGGTACCTACGTAATTTGTGTTGTAGTATCCTATTCCGTCAACCTCTTGTCACATAGGACCACAAGTTTAGTAGGTACTACCTACCTTACCTACCTATACCACAGAACAGATTACTACGTATCTATACAGTCTAATGGAACCACGTTGACGTGACCTGTGTCCTAAAGAAAATAAATAAACTATAGGCTGATGTCAGGAATCCAGAGCCAAGCTAGAAATTTTGGATAAAACTATCTCCACCTATCCAACTATCAAAAGAGCTCGTGTCATTGCGCATTAGGCAGGCTTTGACCTCGGAGCTCGGGACTTTCCTTCCACCCAGAAACTGTTCAGAAATGTTCATTGGCTTTTTAATGATGATGATGATTATGATGCTGGTAACCTAGTCATTGAAGGCGGTTTTTAAAACTCGAGAACGGCTGGACAGATTTGGCTAATGCTCTTGATTTATTATTATTAAAATATGAATACCTACTAGGTCAAGGGAAGGTTTAAACGATGAGAAAATATGGAAAATTAACGCGAGTGAAACCGCGCGCGTCTGCTAGTAATAAATAAGAAGGTTCGTATCAGACGAGCGCCGGGCCCATCTGTATCCAATAAAAGCACCGAGGCAGATAATTGCACGAGGGTGCACGCACACGCGCGACCGGGCGCTGATTGAAACAGTATTGGTTTCGCTATCGGAGCGCGACACTCCAGCCGGCAGTCCGGGACCCGCAGTCCGTCAGCGGATCCCGGTGGCACCGCACGAGCTAAGCAAGATGCAGGAGGGGGGCTCAAGGAATTGGGGGATCACCTTCGCCCTAATTTATTTAACTTTCTTTTTGGATAACGTTTTACTGACCGTTCTCGGTAAGTCGGCGCTAATTACCTTCGGGATCGAATTCACCACGAAAGTAAAATCTTTTAGTTTATTTTATTTTTATTTTTACTTAATTGGAAAACTAACAGCAATCATGTGAGAATGGTAATGCTTATTAGAACAGGAGTAACATAGAAGTTTTAGTTGTCCACAATAAATAATTGTTACTAACATGCTTCTAAATCATTGAGAAATAGTATATAAAATAGTAAATAATAGGTAATAACATGAAAGTGAAAACCTAAGAATACATGGGAGTCACTACTCCTAATGAAAAAGATTATATAAATGATCTTTTTGTGCCTTCATCAGCTAAACAATAAATCATTTCTTATTCATAAACTTATTCTTATTCTTATGAAGATCATCATGATAATAATAAACTCATGTAAAGAAGTTTAGTGATATTAACTTTTTGAAAAAGTTTTGCCTTGCTTATAATGTAGGTACCGTTTCAGTGCCAATAATCCCGGACTGGGTGGGGGGGGGCTCCTCGCTGGCGGAGTGGGGCGCCCGCGGCGCGGCGGACGGGGCGCCGCTCGCCCGCGTGCTGAACGCCACCGTGCACGGCGACCGCTCAGGTGGGGTGAGCTCGACGACACCCTCGCGAGCCGAGCGGACGCACATGTGTATATATCAGCGGTCCCCACAGGCGGAGGGTCGGCGCAGGCGCTGGTGGGCATGGTGCTGAGCGCGAAGGCGCTGGCGCAGCTGGCGGCGGCGGGCCCGGCGGCCGGGCTCGTGTGCCGGCGCGGGCCCTCGGCGCCGCTGCGCGCCGGCACCGCGCTGCTGCTGCTGGCGGCGCTCGGTACGTCTTGTTGCTGCGCTGTGCTGTGCTGTGCTGTGCTGTGCTGTGCTGACCTGTCGATCCGCAGCGTTCGCGTGGTGCAGCCGGGTGTCGGGGTCGGGCCCCGCGGCGCTGGTGGCAGGCATGGCGCGGGCGGCGCACGGCGCAGGCGCGGCACTGTGCGGCGTGGCGGGGCTGGCAGGGCTGGCTGGCGCGCACGGCGCGGTGCCGGCGTCACACCGCGACAAGGCGCTCGGCGCGCTGCTCGGGGCGGTCGCTTTCGGTGAGTATCGCGCGCGAGTGCTTCGATTTCTGGAAATGACCGGAAGCCGGAAGCGCTCCGGCTTGGCTTAACACTTCGGAAAGCGAAAGGAGCGTGTTCATCTTTCGTTGTAAACGTACCTATTCCACACTCGACTATTGATATACCTACGCAGTCCGAGTCCAGAGTAGGACCGCTACGATGCCGTGTCCAACGAGGATATCGGATCCAGAATAAATATTTGCAGATCGTGCTAACGTTCGTCTCGCAGTGAGAATCGAACGCGCGCACTCGCTCCTCAGCCTAAGGGAGCTTGCCCTTTGAGGTCGTCATATTTGACCGAAATGTAATGCAGGAGGTGTTTGTATCAGGAGTTCTGGTGGGATACCCGTTCGGCGGAGCGACCTACGCGCTTTGGAGCCCGGAGACGCCGTTCCTGATCATCGCGGCGGCGATCCTGGCCATCATAGGTTCTACTTCATCTTTCACCGAAGCGTGTACCTAATCCCAGCGGCGAAGTGTGAATCAAAATAAACCTTTCACTTTTATTCAGCTTTGCAACACCGGTTCCTGCGCGACGAGGAATTCAACCAGGTGAGTGCCATCTCAAAGGTAGATCCTTCCTTATTTATTGTATCCGGCATACCACCTCTATACTCTGTGGGTTACACAGGTCTTCGTCCATACTACTGGATGGAGACGAAACGTCGAAACTTATAAAAATTTACATGTTGACATTTTGATTTAGAAACATTACAGAAAAGGCGATGGCAGAGAGTGCCATCAGTGGGTTATAGGTATACCGACCGTGTAGTAGACGTTCGAATGGTAAGTGCATCGGGTAAGTGTTTCTGACTAAAACTTATTTCGTAAAATGGTACCGTTCGGGACTTTCTGATAATACATTAATTAGCATCCAGTATATCAAGCCCAAGTTCTCAACTCAGCTGGTACACGATTGTTGTCTTAGCTACGAGTACTTACTAGTAGGTATCATGGCGTTGCCGGCTCTACCGATGAATTTTGTTTTGCATTTTTCAAAGTCTTATGTTGTAGGTAGGTACCAGAAGTCACAATAATTATTTGAACATTAAGTAACATCTCGCAGCCGGCCCCGGGGAGCGAGGGTGGCGCCGGCGCCGGGTGGGCGGGCGCGCTGCGGGAGGCGCGCCGCGCGCCCGGCGGGGCCTGCGCCGGCGCCGTGCTGCTCACCACCTGCGTCATGGCGGCGCTCGAGCCCTCGCTGCCGCTGTGGATCATGCGCCGCTTCCACCCGCAGGTGAGCACGGGGTGGAGGCGCGGGGGTGAGGGGGTGAGGGGGTGAGGGGGTGACGCTCGGCTCGCTGTGCAGAGGTGGCTGAGCGGCGCGGTGTTTGTGCCGGACAGCGCGGCGTACGCGCTGGCAGCGAGCGCACTGGGCGGCGCAGCGGGCGCGCTGGGCGCGGAGCGGGTGGCGCTGGGCGGGCAGCTGGCGCTGGCAGTGGGTGCGCTGGCACTGCCGGGCGCGGGCTCGGTGCGGGCGCTGGTGGTCCCGCACTGCCTGCTGGGCGCGGGGCTGGGCGCGCTGGACGCGGCGCTGGTGCCGGCGCTGCTGGCGCGACGCCCGGCCCGGGCGCCGCACCGCGCCGCGCTGCTGCAGGCGGCCGCGAGCGCCGCGTACGCACTCGGTGATTACTTTTTTTACTTAACGTAGAAACTTCGACTTCCCGATGCTTCCTTTCGGTTTGAGGTAGAATTTCGGGAATTCCTTACTCGGTAAGGTGATTCTGGAAAGTTTCAGCTCTTCAGCTATGCGTTGATTGTGAGTCGGTCGGTCGGTCCATCAATAACTTTATACACCGGCCCCGAACTTGCACGGACTGTAAAAGTAGCATCATAGCCCCTTGAGATCGGTGCGGTGTGCGGTCATGCTACTCTGTGGTCATGCGGTCCCGCCCGACGCGGAAGGTAACCTCTCTTCATGCGCAGGTCCGATCCTCGGCGGGCTGGTGTCCTGGTGCTTCAGCTTCGAGAGCACTCTCCGCGCGCTCGGAGTGCTCAACTTACTCTACGCAGCTTTTCTTTACCGTTCGCTCAAAGCTGATCCCCTGTCTAAACAGGTGGGTGGCTTGGGTACCTAACAATTAAAAAATTGAAAATGTCTTCAATGAGATGTGCTTTACTTGGTTGGCGTTTAGCAGGTAGACTATGTATTTACTGTACCTAACTCTCATACGAAGAATATTTTTAATTACTTTGTTATAATTATGCATATTGCTATAATTTTGATTGTAATTTCCCTAATCTCCGAGAGGTACAGCTACATGTAAAATATAGCTTGGTAGGTACGTCCGCTTTATAGCCTAAAGAAATACATAGGTAGGTAGAGTCTGTTCAATAACAGGACCGTCGTTTTCAGGTGACTTATGTCGTTGATATAAGACTCGAAATGGATTGATTCTCGACGGTGCTCTTATTGAACAGACTCTAATAAGATGTGTGATGGATTTGTTCCAGTGGGGAGCCCTCTCCGAGGACGAGGAGGAAGACTCCGGCGAGCTCGGGGAGCTGACGCCGCTGCCGAGCCACCGGTGCCACTGAACCAACGTCTCGATGACATCAAAGCATAATATATTCATTCATTAGATTAACTTCCTTTTATCGTGGTCGGAGGTAGCTGAGATGTCCTCTTATAGGAGTAACTCAACCTCGTTAGTGAGTAGTTGACACGGTTGACACAATATGACTGTCATTTGCAATCTTTCCTTTGTTTGTAAACTCGAGCCGCGGCCGTGACATGTCAAAATTATAGTTATTTATTTTAAATTATTGTGTTTTTCCATAAAATTTCAGTGTTTTTCAGATAAAAATCCTCGTATTTATTCACAAATCACAATGTCTAAAAAACCTTTAGGTAAGTTAATCCAATTATTAACCTAATATGGATTCATTTTATTTTGTGACTTTTGGTGTGGTAAGTACGTCCCTAAATATCTAATGGTTACCCCAATTCTAGGGTTGAGATAAACCTTCAATAATAAAAGGCCTAGTTTACATATACCTATAGCCACCGGTGGTCTAGTGGTAGTGACCCCGCCTTCCGATCCCACCCAAGGTCGTGGGTTCAAACCCGGTCGTGCACCAATGAATTTTTCTATTTGAAAAAATGATGTGCGCAATGCCAGTGTTCTCAAACGGTAAAGTAAAACATCGTGAGGAAACCGGCATATCTAAGAACTACAAATTCGAAAGATATGTGCCATCCACCAATCCGAAATGGGTCCGCGTGGATTATGTATGACCCAATCACTCTCGCTTGAGAAGCCAGTGTCCCAGCAGTGGGATCATTAGAAGGCTGTAATGATGATGATACCTATAGTATAGGTAGTACCGCGTGCATGTGTCTGGATGGCTCGAGGAGTCTATAAGTTAGTATCTGGTTGCAGGACCGGGTCCAGGCGCGTACCAGCTGCCGACGACGGTGGGCTTCCCCTCGCACGACCCCTCGCGCAACCGCAACCCCATGTACTCGTTCGGCACCAACGCCGGGTTCCGCATCAAGGGCATCGGCCCCGGGCCCGCGTACCGCATCGACCGCGTCACGCGTGACGGCAACGTCACCTCGCCCGCCTGGAGCTTCGGCGCCAAGTATGCATCTCTCCTACTTCCAGCACCTTTCTTGCTCGTATCTGATCTTTATGATATCTCGAGCTGATGGTAACGCTCGATAGGTGAAGGTAGGTAAATATTTATCGACTGGCAAGCCTTACACCCTTACGCGGGACTCCAGGACAGATCTATCCCCCACTTAGAATCAAAGTTAGTCGCATGCGCCTGTAATTTTACCGGTGCCTCTCGCGCCGGAAACCCACAACGGTCCGTGTGAGCTACAGACGCAGTGCAGCGTCACGAGGCACTAGTTGCTATGTGTGTGTGTGTGTGTGTTGCAGCTTCCCGCAGCGCGCGACGCTGAAGACGCCGGGCCCGGGTGCGCATGCGCCGGAGCGCTGCCCGGCGATGCGCGAGCCGCGCGCTCCGATCTACTCGATGGGCGCGCGGCTCGGGTTCGCGCTCAAGCGCCCCGGCCCCGCCGCCAACGCATACGCCATCCGTACGTGAGCCCTCCACTCTCCATCTACCTATCTACCACCACACCACCGACAGGAACATATATGGATGATAAATTTCTTTCAAGTTTGTTATTCTTGGACGTGCTTGTGTTTACGTTTTTTTCTCCTTTTCTTCGATTAGATTTTTTTCATTTTGTCCAATAAGCATAAACGTCATTACCTACATAAATGATTTTAAATGTATTTCATCCGATCTCACCACCACTGCTATCCAGAACTCGTATCCGTAAGGATGTCTGGGCTTTTATCACCTTCGATCGAGTGCCACTTAGACAATATAACTGCCCCAGTCTGTCGGTAACCTTTGGCGAGACATTATACACAGTTGTGGCGCGACAGTTCTTCAAAGTAAATACTAAATAATTTGTGATCATTGTTATTATCTAGTATTACCGACAGATCTCGAACATCGTGCAGTTAGCCGTTTGTGATTCGCTTAGACAATTTAGTTCTAAAAAGCTCTTACGCATCGTAACTGCTAAGTTCACAACGGCCGAGATTTATGCTGCCAGCGCGTCAATGACCTGCGCGTGCCAATGACCCCCTATAACCGCTACGGGGCGCGCGTGCTTGAATATTTTATTATTACGCGATTTCCAACAATGATAAATAATAATTGTCAAAAAAACGTAATCGATTTACTAGATTTTTCAAACATAATGTTAAAAAAAAGGTTTTTTTTTTGGTGTTTAACATATTCCTTAAATAATGCGCGCTATTAATAAAATACCTTGTACTTATTAGAACACAAGTGAGTGACACAGTAACATAATATTGAATGTTGGATGGGTGGCGCTGGGCGCATGCGCAGGCATGGGCCCGGGCTCGCCTGCGTACACGATGGGCGCGCGCGTCGGGTTCAACCTGAAGGCGAAGTCGCCCGGGCCCGCCGTCTACTTCCAGCGGGATACCAACGTCTATAGGTGCAAGTGAGTACACATTTACCAACACGACTTTTTTTTTTTAATAAAACTTATATAACAAAAAAAAAATTACTATTGCCCCAAACATGGAAAAAGTTATAGTAGCTAACATAAAACAGTAGTAACTTCGTGGCAACCAAGCGTACGGCCCACAAGATGGTAAGCGGTTACCGCAGCTTATGGACGCTTGCAATACCAGAGGTATCACTCGCGGGTGTATATGCCTCAATAGATCGAAAGCCACATGAGCCAGTAATTGACTATGACTGAATCTCATTTCCTTATCTCTAGAGGACTAACTTTAGAACAGTTAGTGTACATACGGTATACTAATACATACTTCCAATGCAAGATACAGGGTTATGTATTTTGAGTTTTTGAACATGCCAGCTTCTTCATGTTTTTTTTTCGCCGTTTGAGATCACTGGCATAGTACATCATACATATGTTTTCGAATAAAAATCCATTGAAAGGCTGCCACTAGCACTGACCTGCGTGCTCCTCAGAGGAGTAGAGTGAGAGTGAGAGTGAGAGTGAGAGTGAGAGTGTTGCAGACAGCCGGTGTACTCGCTGGGCGCGCGGCTGGAAGGCGCGGGCAAGGCCACCAAGACGCCCGGCCCCGCCACCTACCCGCCCAACTTGTACAACGTCAAGAAGGTAACTGTACCGCACCTGACCTGACCTGACCTGACCTGACTCCGCACTGCACTGATCATACATAACTCCCCAACACACTGCCCATGGCCCATGGCTCGCAACTGCACTGCTCATAGCCCCCACTGCACTGCTTATGGCTCCCCACTACACACACTGCTCATTTTTTTAAATTTTTTTATCTAAACAACTGAAGTGGCAACCAAGCGTACGGCCCACAAGATGGTAAGCGGTTACCGCAGCCTATGGACGCTTGCAATACCAGAGGTATCACTCGCGGGTTGCCACCTTGAGGCTAAGTTCGAAAGCCTCATGTGCCAGTAATTTCACCAGAAACCATACCCTTCACACCGAACACAGCAATGCGAGCATTACTGCTTGGCGGCAGAAATAGGTATGGTGGTAGTCCATCACAGAGAACTTTACTACTCTTAAATCATCATGGCTTCCGTCCGAACTGCTCATGGCCCCCGCACGTAAGTGTGACCTAAGTGCTAAATAAGAAAGATCATCTAAAAAGCCTACAGTTATTACACTAATTTGAATGGAACTGCTACAAACTAGTGACAATAACAGCTGGGACACTGCCACAAACCTTAGTACCAAGGTAATATTGTATTGGTTGTCTTGGCAGTAAACTTCTTTTAGCAAACACAATAGGCCTGCATGGCTGCAGTGCTATATTAGCCAAAGCAATTTAATAAAAAAACCTCTTTTATAATATAAGTAAGACGTATGAGTCAGTGGCCAACTCTGGTGACAAGAGTTTCTAGGCCGCCCCAAGACTCTAACCTCTTCTAACATATGACTTTTATGCAACTTGCAGAATCCATATTCGTACTCGTTCGGCACGCACCACGGCCTGTACGCGCCGCCCATGATCATCAACGAAGACACTATGGACTGCTTATAAATACGGATGAACCGTGCGATGGAATCATATAATTGAAGTGTTGGTGTCACTAGCTAACAAATAATAATTGAACATGAAAACACAAAAATATTGTAATCATCAAATACATAGCAGGTTTGATAGAATACAAAATGTTTTCGTGTTGTAGCTAAGTGTGTCTCTACAATTTGATCCTGTGTTGTAAGATATTACATTAGGGTGGTTGGCTAACTAACATGAACTGAAGAGTGAAGTGTTGTTTTGTCTTGAAATTGTAACTTTTTGGCATGTTTGTTTTGAGACTGTTTAACATTTTTGATGGAATAAAATGATTTTACTTAAAAACAATGTATTTTATACTATTCTATTTACAATAACCAACAATCATTATTATAACTACTACCACTTTAAATGATAAGTGGAACTATTAGCATGAATTATCATCATATCCAAATTCACATCATAGGATTTATGTTAGCAAATGACGAGGCAGTAAAGTTGTTCAACCTTTTATCCCAGTGCTGGCAACACACGCGTGTTATTCTTTTTTCAAAAAGCATGTGTAGGCGGCACCCAAATACATAATGAAAGTTGCAGTCTTATCCAAAAGGCTAGAAATCATAGACAAATCAGAAAGGAGGCAAGCGGGGAACAGACCAAGCTCGAGTTAGTCTCTTTTGCCCAGTAATTTCAGTTGCTACAATGCCCTTTCCACAATGCTTACACACTTCTAGTTGGACGCAGAATAACCGGCCCTGCTAGATGTGGCTACATAAGATGGGTCATTAACATTTGATCCCACAAGTTTGATCCTATTTAAATTTTTTACTTTCCTTCTATGGTTTGACAGATAACTTTCTCATAATGATCCACTACGATGGCCTACCTAGGACTTTTTGTGGGTTGGCAGTTGGCACCCACTTACAATGTTACTGTATTACACTGTACTACACTGTGTAAGATCGCAGTGTACTCGATTGCACTATAGACACTGTTAGAACTTGCGCATGGAGCGTAGCTTGTTGTTCCTGCGCATGCCGGCGGCGCGCACGCGCAGCCAGTACTGCTTGGTGTCGGGGTCCAGCGCCGCCAGCGGCACCGCGCCGCCGCGCAGCTCCCACAGCCACGCCGGGTACTCGCTGTCCGCTTTTATCTAAAACAAGCAACACCTACTAATAATAAAGATGGTGATGTCATACAGCTACTAAATATGTCCCTGCTGTCTCAGATCTCATGACCTCTGTGGCACTATAGGAAGGAGTGCCAGAGTGAGATTTAGATGTGATGTTGTTTTAGATTTTAGATGTAGATTTAGATTTAGAGAAGTTAGATGTTCCCACTACTAGACAAATGTTTGCATGGTCTGCAAATATTAGATCCTGGGGGGATAACCACAAGTAATAATAACAATAATAATTTGAACTATTATGTGACTATTGGTTCTGCTTTGACAGTTATCAGACCATGACTGTAATCTGAGAACTTCGGGTAGTCTAAAACCTTTGCCAGAGTGGATTACCTGGTGACTTACAAAAACTTAGGTTTTTTTATGTGCTTTTTATGCACATCTACTTTGACATCAGGGTTTCCAAACTTGCCGCACAGAACAGATATCAGTAGTAAGTCTGTTCCTAGCATGAGAAGTACAGGTTTGATTTGAACCACAGGAATTCATTAAGTTTCTGATAGCTACATTACCTACTGTTTGTTTGTTTATTTATTTATTTATATAAGCAGCTACAAGACTTTCAGCAGTAGAACTGACCTGAACATCCTCCCCGGTAACATAGATGTTGGAGCCGCACACATGACTGACCAGCTTGTGAGGGTCGCTCTCTACTGGCAACTCCTTCTTCTCCACAGTGCCGAGCTTGCCGCCTTTTTTCTTGCCTTTCCCTAGCCCCATCACTCCTGGAATGAGAAAATTGGCTCAGTAAACATGATCTTACATGATGAATTGAAATTTCTCTATACAAGGAAATAAGTGATTATTAGCACAACATACAAGATATTATGTAACTAAAGGGTGAGAGCGACCGAGACGTAGATTTAAGTAGGGGTTTTATTCAGTTAGTGATATATAAAGGTAACTTTTATTATTTTGAACTTAAGCTTTTGAACATTTGGACGAACCTGATGGACTTATAATTGTGATTTTTAAAGTAGTGTAAAGTACCTACCTACAAGAACCCTATCCTATCAGTTAACTGAAAAAAAGCTTATTCTACAGATTTATGTGATGGTTCGTAGTCGTACCGCCAGCAGCTGAAGTGGTTTTCTTCGCTGCATTCGTGACGGCGCAGGCATGAATGCTGGCTGTTTGTGACGCCAAGGTAAGTCGTAGCTGCAGCAAACCTCGGTACAATGAGCCTGGGTACATTTTTTTTTACAATACCTATAAACAAAAAAGCAATTTTTCTTTATATCAAAAACAACACAACAAACAAATAACTTTTCGAGGTTATTATTATTTTTATTTTTTTTTATTTTACGGCTTCTGTTTGTTTTGTTGTATAGTTCTCACAACGGATCTCGGCCGTCGTGAGTTTAGCCGTTTCGATGCGCAATAGAGCTTTTTCAAACTAAATTGTCTTTGCGCATCACAAACGGCTAACTTTACGGAAGCCTAGATCCGCTGTGCGAACTATACTTGTGCGACAGACAATCCTGAGACACGGGCGGGCGGGACCAAGGGGCATATTACACTATCATTTATCTTGGATCATTTAAATTTCCCAGTTATTATAATCTTTGATTTAAATGATCTTATATTTGATCCAAGATAATTGACTATTTGAGTTATATCTGTGTATTACACCAAAGATTATAATAGCTGGTATAAAAGTTGTTTGATCTTTCTTCTTCTTCTTTTAATTTGTGGCTTGTTTGATCGTATTCTAAGTCGTATGTGGTTGCAATGGAGAACTTGTCAATCGAAGATTGATGGATGACAGTGAAAGGTGTCAGGTATTGACGTCAGGGTTACCAGATCTCAGAGAATTCGATTTGCCAAAAGACATCGTAATTTTTAGTATGGCTTTTGTTCTTTCAGCAAGATTATGCAAGTATTTAATTAGAAAAAGAACTACATTACATTATTTGAAACATATTAACGAACAAGAATTGAAAAAAAATAAAAATAGCTGACAACACCTGTTTCTATGACCCTACTGGATCCAATCTCGCAGCAAATGTCAAAAATCTATGATCAAGGAGAAAATGAATCATAGTCCTTTATTAAATTATCCAATATCATTGACTCATACATCTTCTTCTTCTTCTTCTTCTTTTATGGACTCTGTGGCATATTTGCCACAATTTTGCCAGTGTCAAGTGAGTTATTTTGATTGTCGCTTAGCAACGTAAACAAAGAAATGGTGACTTTTCTTTCAAAATTTCTTGGAAAGTCTTTGACTAAATGACCAACCAACATTTCCCGTCCATTTCAATTACCTACACTTGTGCTAAGTAAACAAGTTAAATTGGATAAACTGCCATCAAATTTACGCAATAAAACTTAAAATAACACGAGAAAAATAATTAAAATGGGAAGACCCATATGATCCGAGATAAATGATAGTGTATTATGTCCCCAAGGGCGGGACTCCCTCAGACACGAGTCTGATTCTGCTGCCTGCCCTAGTTAGTGTTTTTTTCAAACGAAGGCAGAACATTATTTTGTATACTAAATATTTTGTAATGTAATGTAATATGTAATTAAATTAGATACATTCTTTAGGTACGTCTGTGGCTGAGTTTGCCACAAAAATTATGAACATAATTAGTTTCGGAACGAAAAATTCAAATGTCAATGTCAGTAAACATTGTCAGTTTCCTTACACTAGTAGTGACGGACGTAAAGTGATTTTTGATGATATCGATTAATTTAACTACCTAATATACACATTTCAAACACGTCCCAGTTCAAGTCCAATGATAGGCTTTTCCCGTTTTTGCAATATGGTCCAGCCAATTTTATACTATATAAAGCTTTACTTTATATTAAGTAAACTAAAAAAGTAAATTCGTATAGGTAAGTCAGTGGCCAACTCTGGTAACAGAGTTTCTAGGACGCTCGAAGGCCTCTGTCATGGCCTAACAACTTTGAAAAAGCCGGGACCGACTGCTTAACGTGCCCTCCAAAGCACGGGAATGCTCAGTTAAAATTGCCAAAGGCGGTCACCCATCCAAATAATGACCCCGCGGAACAGTGTTTAACCTCTTTGATTTGTTAAGAACAACTTAGCCAGCTACGTCACGAGCACAGAGTAAACTAAACTTTGCTTAGTAGGTAGGACTTTCAGAGAGTTGACTTTATTGACATGATAGCCTCATTGGCGCGGTGGGCGAGTGCCTGGTTGAGAAGCGAAATTCGATCCACACTACGAAACAGTTTTGGCATGATCTGCGCGAATTTGTTATGCGTCTGGGTATTTAGAAGTACCTATTACAAGTATAGTAAAGTACCTACATTACTAATGTACAAAAAAAAAATTAGGTAGCTATACATAAATTTATCATATAGGTAATATATAACCTAAGTCTGGTATCAATAAAATTATCTGGTTCTCGCTTAGTTTGGGGATGACTTTGTGTGAATATCCACCAAATTATATTTATATTTTTTTATTTTACATTGATTAGCTAACATTTGGATTAAGAGTAGTAGAGTTCTTTGTGATAGAGCTCATCCGAGGAAGGACTACCACCATACCCATATCTACCACCTAGCCAATACCTAATACTTGCATAGTTGTGTTCCGGTTTGAAGGGTATGGTTTCCGGTGAAATTACAGGCACATATTACTTTTACGACCTCTTGTAACACTTATGTATGCAAATAAATATCTTGAATCTGGATTCTTCCCATCTAACGTCTTAGGGTGGTAACACGCAACTGATATCTATGATGTTGCAAGCGTACATGGGTTACGGTATCCGTTTACCTACCATCAAATGGGCCGAATGCTTGGTTGCCACTCTAAAGGTATAAACATTTTTTAGTATAAATCAATACCTACGCCAAGTGAAGTCGTAGCAAGCCCACCACAATGCGTTGGTTGTTATCTTTTTTGGCTCTGTACCTACCGTTGTTAATCAAATCGAAGGCTTTATTGTGATTTATGTAAGGAGAAGATGTCTTCCAGAGTCTAGTAAATTGATTCCTTGAATAATGATTTTATTTTTAATAATAGCTCTTTAAGTACAATAGCCAATTTTAGCGATAGCCTTATTAGTTGGACGTAATGTACTAAAAAAAATACATTACATATCAGTAACTTGTCACTATCCCCATTGAAGATAAAAGTAATGGGGACAACGGGAAGTAATTTTTTTACATCTCACTGTCCGCACTGTGTCGCACTGGAACCTACATGGTACCCATTAGATAGGTACCTAAAAGGATAGTTATGTTCCTTGGTACCTACCTACTACCTACTTTGTAAAATATCGGGTATCGCCCCAGAAAAGAGACAATTGTAATTATTACAAAAGTCCAACTGCATAAGATATAAAAAAACTACGGCTATTTGTTCTACTTGGCTTCAATCTGTTGTTTCTGTTGATCTTTGTTGGTAGACGTGTAGTAGGTCTGATTCCGAAGCCGCGCAGGTACAAGTATTATCAATATTTTGCTTTTCTGAGATACACAAAATTAACATTTGACCATTGACATTAGTTTGTTTACCTTTTCTGACTATAAGGCTATCTCTAAAATTGTATCGTTAAACACTTTTGTAGTCACTCGGACATCCCTATCGATAAAGTAATAAAATACGCCCTTGGTTTTGTTGGAGGTATGTATGTACAATATTATTATTTTTGATACGAGTATTTTTTCCATCTAGTATTCTACCGTGATTTTGCGTTGATATCCAATACGTAATTATTAAAATTGAGTGAGTGGGTGGGAGGGAAGCAAACCGGTCTTGTTTTATTTATTTGTGTGCGTCTTGTATGTGAACAAGGAAAACCCAGTTCTTGCGTTTTTTTGATGACTAATAATAATGTCCCAAAAGTTTTCACGCATCACAGTCACTTGATTAGACATTCCATTGAGATTCCGTCCGAGCGTCCAACAGACAGAGTACCGCGCGCGCTCGGGGCCTGCGGACGCGTTGTCTGCCTCGATTGTGGTTTAAGTGTGCAAAGGATTAACTTGTTGCTATGATTTCAACCTACTTCCACACAGATTCTGACTCGGACGATTTCTTCAAGGTTGGTGACGGTTTTGTGCAAATACCATTCGTAATCTACTTACAATAACTTCCTATCATGCCATTCAAACATAAAAGTAAAAACTTGATTTGGGGAATCCCCAGCTAACATGGTTCATAAGTAAGCATTCAATTCCCTCTTCTTCTAACAAAGTCCATTGCATTGCATCTTCAGCAGAACATGTAAGCCTACTAGTGTATCTTTTGTATGTATTGAGGTAACAGCCATGTTTAGGTGTGACCAGCGGGGCATAGGCATAGCATAGAGTACATTTATTCAATTAGTATAATAAACAGGTTGTAGTTGTAATCAACTGATAAGTCACTGTAACTTTTGTATCAACTGACTGATAACAACTTCAGCAAATTGAACATTACTCACATTTTATGGTAACATTCTCTTACATTTCGTCAGTCAAAGTTAGATAATGTTTTCACAATTATGGCCAAAAATTAAAGTTGTGATTCATTAGCTCTGAAAATAATTATAGAGTACTTGTAAGAGATTGCTGATCATTAGAAGCATTTCAAATGATTGATCAGCAATCTCTATAAGGCTGGGTTCAACCAACTTTTGGAATAACTATTCCTCGAAGTAAGAAACACTAAATACAAGAAAGTGTCAGTTTACTTGCAAATAACTATGATTTACTCTGCGAATAGAGCTTATTGGAGTTTGGTTGAACCCAACCTAATTACATATGTATTTAATGATGTGATTTTACACACTAGTTATCAAAAACATAGTTGAAAAGCAAAATGCAAATTTTAAAAAACAACATTACGAAGAAAATGCTCAGATTTTATATTCAGCTTAGTATGATCTCCAAGAGATCTGTAAATATAAGATGAAAAGTATTTGGCAATGGGTGAACATAGTAACAAGCCTTGCCTTTGTGGAAACCTACTTATATTGATATTGATTGGATACTTAGGTACTTATATTGAAACCTGTAAGTTGTTAGAAGCCATGCCCCTCTCTGGAGATGCTGTGCTATGGTGCCTGGCCTGCTAACTAGAGCTATCCGACTAACCATGAATTATTGGAACTAATACAATTCCATAATACAATAGTAAGTATTATACCACTCAATAAACATAAACATAACAAACAATAATAATTATCAATAAAGCCATTTTAATATCTTGTTGTATAAGTACTTATTTATCCAGAGCTAGGTGGCAGCGGGAGTTAGCTGTTTCCTAATAATCTGAAATAATTGCTAGTTCTAAGTGTGATGCAATCACACTACCTCATCAAATATTATAAGTGTGAAAGCTTGGATAGATATTGGATGTTTGTTATGAACAACTGAACGGGCATGTTTGCCACAGAGAGAGAGAGAGAGATACGCTAAAATGTACCATCCTGAGGGATAGCATCAGAACTGCACAGCTGTGGGGGCACAGCTAGTAGTATACGAAAGTTTTCATTTGTATTCAAAAAAATCACAAAAATAATATAAAGCTTCAGTGTGGAGCCAAATCAATCGAACTAGGTGAGGCTCATGCTCGGAAAAATAAGTATGTATAAAAAAGAAAAACATTACATATCACAAACCCATATTGTATAATGCAAATAAATAATTATGACTTATGAAAAAACTAAAAAAGTTCTCATGCTACATTTAAAGAATACACAGTATCAATAGTGGTGGCTGTTTAGTACTTCAGTTTGATTCGCTTAGATGCAATTTTGTTTCATAGAGGCACGTCCCTATTCCTAATCACTAATCAAAATATGTTTTTCCCTTCCCTACTTCCTTCTCTGAAAACACTCGGTCGAGCACACGACAAAACTTTAAATTATGTGAAATTACCAATAATCCATGCCCGCCTAGCCGTTTCCTGAGTAAGTCCTCTATTTATAACAGTGGCAATTGAACTTAGGCTCATGCTCATGTAATTTCGATGATCTCTCTTCATTATGGAGCTCCAGAGGTTCCAGTATGATGCCGCTGCCGATGGAACCGAGGCTCATGCTTATCTGTTGCGTGGTGTTGCAGCACAGCTACTCGTCGACTGAGTTCGAGTGGGCTCCCGGCATGGAGGTCGTGGTGTCCGTCGCGTGCGTGGTCGGCGCCGCCATCTTGCTCGCCGTCTGCTGCCGGTTCTGCTGCTGCCGCAACAAGTACAAGGGACACGTGCTGCAACGTGAGTACCACTACCCACTACCCACTACACAGTACACACTACCCTCTAAAGACTACACACACTACTCTCTACACACTATCCACTACACAATACACACTACCCACAACGCACTTCCCACCCACTACACACAATCCTCTACACACTACACACACTACCCTCTACACACTGCTCACTATACACTACACTACCTACTACACTAACGTGTTTAGTTGTATTAATTGTACATACTTACTTACATAAAATACAACCAAACATGTTAGAATACTTTGCTTATTTACTCCCAAGTATAATAACAAAGTAAGTCTTTGAGAGTGACTCCCCGTAACATTGTTCGCGTTCAGTTTTTCCAACACACTTCATCTTCCCGCTGCGTTCGTGGGGTTAGTGTCAAAATCCCATACGAAGCGTCATGCTCAGTCTAAAGGGGGAGTTGCATTTTCTATAGTTATGATGACCCAGTACCTATGAGCTTCACTTTCAAGAAACACGCTCCAAGTGTCGGCTCTTGGACTTACAGTTTAGAGGCTGTGCGTTCATTGGTTGTCAGCTAGTGAGTCGGTAACGCAACACTAAATGATTTATCCAGCGTGTAGCGGTAGGTATGTGAATGTGTAAGTCGGTTACTCTGTCTTGTGAGAAACGCTGCAGTGCCTGAGTCTGGGTCAGATTACTTAGATCAACCTGCTCTTTGATTTGAAGCTTGATGTTTTCCTTCACCAATTGAGAGCACTGGCATTGCGCTTATTCTTCTAGATAATGTACGAATAAAAACAATTATGATGATGATTTTCAAGCTAAAGTAAATATTATTTATTTTATGATAAAAACTTTGCTGTTACCGCGCAATCAAATGATTCATCGCTATTTGCTGGGATACCGGGTACATCATCATATGTTATTTATATAGTAATACGTGTAATAAGTAAATAAGTATTTATATAATAACGTAGACTACGCATCCGCCATCTGACACCCAGCTCCGTCCGTCTAGGGTGACTGATTGTACAAAAATGTTTAATCAATAATAAGTAATAATCATTTATTTGGTACACAATTAATACACGTCAGCTGATCTGTCACCCTTTCTGCAACCAGGCACATGAGACTTCACATCTCAATAGTTAAGGGTGGCAATGCGCGAGTGATACCTCTAACTACCCGATAACAGCTACCAGCAGGAGGGTCCCTTAGTGGTATAAGTATGTACTGACGATGGTGTTGTGTCCGCAGAGGCCTCGGGTGCGGCCCCCCCGCGGCCCCCCGGCCCCTCCGGCGCCCCCTACCCGCAGCAACAGTACCTCACTGTCACCAGTAACTATCGCATCCTACTTGTAGTAGCTAGCACACGCCCCACCCGCACACTCTCGCGTGCAGAGTCGGTTTTCTCAAATAACACTCTCGTAGATGATCCTCCGCACTGTAGTATCTCTGTAGATTTGAATGCTTCGCTAGCGATTTGTTAGCTGAACTATAATCCTTAGCATTGCTAGCTGGATGATATCCGCTAGCTAAAACATGAAAACATTTGTTACAGTTCCAACAGCGGCCGTTCCGGCGAATGTTTCGTACCCGATAGACACGTCGCCCTACCCCGCCACCGCGTCTTACCCGGCGGGCGCGCCCTACCCGGCCGGGGCGGCCTACCCGGGCCCCGCGCCCTACCCGGGCCCCGCGCCCTACCCGGTAGTAGCGTCCTACCACTCCCCCGCGCCCTACCCGGCCGTGGCGCCCTACCCGGCCAGCTCGCCCTACTCCCTACTGCAGCACTCATCGCAGGCGCCCAGCGCACCTAACGAACACGGTCAGTTATCTCTTCTTAATCTAATATAATATAATGTAATGTAACTAGTGTCGGATCCACCGCCAGACATAAGCCTCTTTTCCTCTCGTCCCGGTCTAGGTGTCCACCGGGCACACGTCTTCGTCTAACTCAGCTATTATATTTATGTGTGTGTTATGTTATGGGTGTGTGTGTAAAGTGATTGTGTTTTGTCAGTCGGTCGGTCGGTTTAGTTCTCTCGACAGATCTCGGCCATCGTAAAGTTAGCCGTTTCGATGCGCAATGGAGCTTTTTTGAACTAAATTGTCTATTGTCGGTCAGTCAGTCCCGGCTTTTTCAAGCCATGACAGAGGCCTTTCGGGCGGCCACTGACTCATACGAACTTACTTTACGGCTAACTTCACGATGGCCGAGATCCGTCGAGAGAACTATACCCACAATGGACTCTACAAAGCGTTGCGTTGGCGTGACTTAACACGGTAATCCCGCTGATACCTTCAAAAAGGGTGACCGCATTTTTGGTGCGATCTGTCACCCTAGGCGGACAGAGCGGGGTGACAGATTGGAATAATCCAATACTAACTTGAATGATCATTATTTTTACCTAAGTTACGAGAATATATTGATGTTGGTTTATATCTCACGACTTGGCTGCGCTATCTACAGATGTAACCGTACATAATTAAACACTTCAGCGTATCATATTATCATAACACTGACGCGATGACATAGGTACCTACGCGATAGCTATTTAGGGCCGCATTCTAGAATTATATTCAATATATTCATACTAATTAGTATAAATGCGAAAGTGTTAATGTTACTCAATCGCCCCTAACAGCTGAACTGATTTCTATGAGATTTAGTGTATTATTCCCATAGAAAATAAATACAAAAAGAAACACAGACAATTTAAAATTAACCTAAATGTGTGTGGTACAGCAACAAATGGCGACTCAGCATTGTTTAGTGTGTTCTGTGTTCTGTGTGGATACATACATTATGATCGGAATTGAAATGTAGGACACATAATCGACCTCGCGAACAAAACCGCGAACGGTAGCTAGTATCAAACTGACAGAAACAGAACGGCTAATCACCACTAACAAGTACCAACATTTCTAACCACATAATATAAATTCAATTCGACTCTTGATTAGGTGAAATCAACCCTATCTTTTGAAGATAACTGGTTTTGTTGACCTTTTGTGGCGTTTCTTGTCGACTTACAACCAGAGCCGCGGCGCCGACTTGTTTGTGACGCCGATATATGATAAACATCGAAAGCCTCCATTTCCTTTCATCTCAAATCTGCTTTCCATGCCCCATCTCAATTCTCAACATAACATCTCAATCTTTGCACAGTAACAAAGTAGTTAAGCTACCCGCCGTCTTTCCGTCGATAGGTACGCAAATAATTTTAATGCGGTTTTAATATAGAGTGATTCTGGTAAGTAAATAAAAAATATATTTATTCAATAATATCACAAGAATCATTTTGAAACGTCTAGCCTAGGTGAATTTACGGCAGTTCCACGCGCCCCAGCCTAGAAGGATCTGGCAACAAACTCGGCTGGGTTCCTAGCTTTTTTTTGATGATCCCTCTTCATCATAAAGCTTCAGTGTGGTGCCAATCGAACTAGGTGAGGCTCATGCCAAGAATTTAGGTAGGTATGTAAAAAAAAAGGAAAACAAATAAAAATTTTAAATTAAAAATTAAATTCAAGTGCCTGTAAGCACCCGTGCAAAGCCGGGGCGGGTCGCTAGTTCTGTATAATTTATCTAAGCTTTGGAATACGGGTCTGGTGCGTCTTGCGCAAGAGTTAATTTACTTTAATTGTAATTAGTAGATAACTCTGATTAAATCTGACGTAGTATTTACTTTGACAGCTCACTAATTGTTGTTAACCAGTTATTTACAACTAGCTGTGGCCTGCGATTTCGCTTTATATACATGCACGTATAGACCTTCTTCTTGAGTCACCCTCGGTCCCGTCTTTTTCAAAGTTGTTAGGCCGTGACAGAGACCTTCGGGCGGTCCAAGAAGCAATAACGTCACCAGAGCTGGCCACGCACGCACTCATACGAACTTACTTACTTGCTCTATCTATTGTTGAAGAACGCATCTGCAATCCGTTGCGTCGTTCAAAAGATCTAAGTTCAAGTACATACATACATATTTTATACTAAAAATAGATCGTAATACATCTTGTGCCAGCCGACCAATCTAATTATATTCCATGGTGAGAGTGAGAGTGAGAGTGAGAGTGAGAGTGAGAGTGGTGTGCCCCATTTCATTTAGTTCAGTTTATTATTAAAATTTCCAACTGATGAGAAATTAATTATACAAGTATAGTTTGCTCTTGGACAATCCATCTTATCTTACTGTATTACAACATGGGGTTATTAATTTAATTAAATCTACCCTGGACTCAAACAAATATTTCTAAACCAAAATTACCCATTCTCGAGTTTTAGCGAGAGTAACGGCCATCAATTCATTATTATATACAAGATTTACTTATTCTACAAAATTCGAAAGACAATGCATTGTGTGATTTGTGTGCACGTGTCCGCGTGTCTGCGTGTCTGCGTGTCCGCGTGTCCGCGTGTCCGCATGTCCGCAAGTCCGCGTGGTGGATCATGATGACTCAATCACTCGCTTGAGTGGCAACAGTGCCAGTGTGAGCATGAACTATGATTTACATTGAGTCAGTAGCAAAGTCAGTGCTGACCCGCTTGACCCAATGGAAACGCTTTCGGGTCAGTATGGTACTTCAAATTCTCGCGTACTGACCCTTTGTAAACAGATAAATTAATGTGAGTCTCACTTTAGAAGTGTAATGCTGCTTACAAGTTGTTTAGTTGGATGGTTCTGTGCTGTGTGAGTGAACGCGCTATCAGCTGGCGTTACTGGTCGCCGGATACGTTGCAACTTGCAATGCAAGCGATTTACTTTATTTCATCACAACCAACTACTATTCATATTTATCATCTCTACATAGTATGTGACGACCAATGTGTCGCTCGGCGGGCGAAGGTCCGCCTGCGACGCGGAGGTTGCGGGTTCGATTCCCGCCTCGGGACAAATCTTTGTACGATCTGCAAGTATTTGTTCCGGGTGTTCTATGTATTTTCTATGTATAATAAAAAATATTTAGGTATCTATGTATTGTATTAAGTATATCAGTCATCTAGTACCCATAACAAAAGCTCTGCTTAGCTTGGGGCTAGATGATGCTGTGTGGATTGTCCAGCATTACTTTTAAATAAAGTAAAAAATAAGTATGTAACGCCGTCGCGTCTCGCCGTCTGCCCTTCTGTATGAATGTATTTATTCATGCCTACGCTTAGATATTTAAAGCTACGCAACAGTTTTGATGCAGTTTTCATCAAAAGTTATTGAGGGTGAAGGTTTAACGCACCCGTATAAAGCCGTGGCGGGTCGCTAGTGTTTCATAAACAGTCGCATAATATTAGTGCAACTTTGTTTTCCTTTTCAAAGTCGTTTGTCCGCGCTGACATTTTTCGCCGCATTTATTGATCGAGTTTTTATTTGCTTTTTTCCCTGTGTCCAGTTTGCATGTGGATTAATATAATATGTATTCTTAGTTTTAAGGTATTTATTTATATGGGCCGTAGAATAAGTTTTTTTCATCAACAACTTTCCTAATGTTGCTTGAAATATTATTATTATTAAAAGTAGGTAGGTTCTTAAAGTATATTATTTATTAAAACAAAGAATGCAAAACATGTCACAAAATGGAATGTTATCTTAAAACATTGCTATGAGTATGGACGCCAAACAAAGATGAAAGCTGAGACTAATATGCAAAATAAATAATTGTGACGTTTCCTTGCTAGTTCTCCCGGGGTGCGGGGCGGGTGTCGCGGGGTAGCTCCCGAACCACACGCCTTACTATTTTCAGGGAGACCTGTTAGTTACTTAGTTTTGCCTGTGGTTGCTTTCACATGTAGCCTAGAACACTTCCTTGTAATTGAACTCATGTAATCATGTACGAGTACAAACTGTTGGCAAACCTAATAAATAAAATAAAATAAATAAATGATACCAAAAGATCAAACATATAGATTTTTCTATTCGAAAAAATGATGTGCATATGCCTGTGCCTTATCAAGTGGATCCACCGTTGTGTGCACTGGCACTAGCTGCCGCCTGATCGGAGCTGGCCTGGCCTGCCCGGCTGCCCACAACCCCAACTACCCCACTCATCGGCCGCCATTTTTGTTCCGGATCTGGCTGATTCTATACTGTAGTAAAAGGCTGGCGCTCTGTGTAAACATGTCCATTTTCTATTTAATTTTTTTATTTATTGTATTGTAATGATCTCGCGCGCTCGTGACCTGCAACAACTAAATGCTTCATTATTATTTTTTGCTGTATATTATTTGTTTTTCTTCTGTAATGTCTTCCAGTAGGTACCTAATCTATCCTTAATTAATGTAATTGGTTTAAAACTGTTTAATTATAGTAGAATGTTTTTTTTTTTTTTAGTAAGTGATCACATTTTTAATATTGTACCTACTACTCAGACCTTTATTGCTTTACCTCAACTATAACATTTGCATGCTTGTGAAGCAAAAACATGTTGTACTTCATATTATTATATTAAGACCTATAATGTATCCTACCGTGTTTTAGCAAATAAACTTATTTCATTTCATTTCATTTCATTTCAATGAATACATACAAATAGAAGATGAGTGGTGGAGGCGCTTATTGAACATAGTTGTGTTTGACGAGCGATGTGGCGCAGCGGGCGCAGGTCCGCCTGCGACGCGGAGGTTGCGGGTTCGATTCCCGCCTCGGGTCAAATGTTTGTACGATCTACAAATATTTGTTCCGGGTGTTCTGGGTGTTTTCTATATATAATAAAAAATATACATCTATGTAATGTATTGTATTAAATATATATCAGTCATCTAGTCTCCATAACACAGCTCTGTTTAACAGCAGCTTACCTGGGGCTAGATGATGCTGTGTGAATTGTCCAGCATTATTTATTTATTATTTATTTATTAACTAAGGAAGTAACAGTTTGTTGTTGTGTTGTCGCGCGCAGCTTGCTCCCGTGCGGGATACGCGGCGCCGCCCGGGTGGCACCCGCAAGGTAAGCCACGCCATGCTACGCCACGCCATGCTACGCCACGCCATGCTACGCCACGCCATGCTACGCCATGCCCTAACCCTTTTCAATATTATACCGAGCTCTTTATTTTCTTTTTTCTTCTTCTGATCTTTTAAGAGACTGTTTTGTTGGATTTTAATTTGAGGAGCTAATTATGTATAATATTGAGACTGTTAGGTACCTAAAATGTAGGAAGGTGCGGTTCAATATATCAGTACAATTGATTCAATCAACAGATGCAATCGATGTAATTATCTTAACCGACTAAGGTTGGATTTGACCAAACTGAAATAGGCTCTACTTATATTCTCCGAATAAATCGTAGTCCTTTATTCGAGAGTAAACTAACAGTTTACTTGTATTTGATATTTTTGATTCCCCAAGAACTCTTCAAAATTATAAAATAAAATAAGTATTGAATGTTATCATAATAAAACATTGTTTGGTTGCAGCGCTGCCTCCGAGCTACGACCAGGTGATGGGCGGCTCCTCCGCCGACTGCCCCAAGCAGGCTCCCTACAACCCCTCCGCACCGCGCTAGCGCCCCCTAGCGCCCCCTAGCGCCCCCTAGCGCCCCCTAGCACCCCCTAGCACCCCATACATCGGCTGCAATCTATTACCACTTGGACCTGTGCCATACTGTACGTTACAAATGTACACATCAAGTGTTTGGTGAATGCTCATATCATAACACTTTCCATTTATTATATATTTTGTAAATGAAGTCTATTTTTTATTTGGTGAGTGCGGTTCTTTGTGATGTCAAAGTGGATAGATTTCAGCCTGAAAGGTAATTAGTCTAGTTTGTAATTAATGCGTTAACAGAGACGTTAACTATATAATTATGTACTACATTATTATAATAATTTAGTTAAGTTTCATTTAATACCAAATGATTAGTAAGAAATTAACGAGTTAAACGATAAGTTGGTTACTTGTGATTTTATTCGAAATTCGATACGATTTTATGAAATACGTTTTTAAATATTTTTTATATTTTCAAACTTGTCTGTTGCTAGTCTTTAGTGAAGGTACGTTATAATATTACTTTACGAAGGCTCTGCCGCGTATCGGTTTGATTGTTCGTAAACCTTTGTCTGAATGCGTTCGTTTGTTAAAAGCAATTAATGTACAAGTCCAGCCAGTCCAAGCTATCTCGCTTTAATTTCTAAATTTCTTTTAAAAAAGTTCCACAATTGACCACATGATACTTATGTGTATTAAGTATGTACCTACACTAGCGACCTGCGGCTTCGTGCGAGTGCAATCTAAACATAAGCACCAGTGCGAAGCCGGGACGGGGGCTAGTCATAAATATAACATAATATAAATCATAATATTGAGTTTATTTGTCACAAACAAAAATATAATTTTCTCTTAATAATATAAGTATCGAAGTATAGATAAGTGTAAGTTGCCAAATAAACCGACGACGGCTTTTACAAATACTTTATTTATTTAACGAAAGCAAAATAAATAACATTGATGTCTGGCGCTAGGACAGTAACTGTACGACACGTCAGGGCTAAAAGTAAACAAAATAATTAGTTAAAGCGATCAGACTTCAAATTGACTCTCGAATATTACACAATAATGGTTCAGTAATTAGAGCGAGGTAGGTTGCGGTTGACCCTACGTCCCTATACATGTGTTCTGACTAAACAGGGAGTGCAGGGTCATGTTGTCAGTTATCTGATAACTCACCCCCCCCCGCTACCCCCTCTCCCCGGCTCTACGTAACTCTCGTAAGAGTACTAACTCATAACATGAACTTATGCATTTTGTTATTGTCTCGCGTGCTATAGCTCTGAATGCAGTGCTCACTCACAGAACTAGTCTAGTGGAGCGCTCCACTTCACTACACCTGTCATATTATACAGCATGTAAGAATACGATTGCCGAAAACGAAAGGGGGTGGCACAGCACCCCAAAACCAAACAAAAAAAAACCAACATTATTTTTTTTGCGTTTTTTTTCCGCTAAATATTTTTAGAATCTGATTACACCCCCCCTCCTGTTTTCGGTGGTAGTCTTTTAGTCTTTTAACACCCTGTATAATGGTTGCAGTGTGATGACACAATCGATCGACAGACATTTATCCTATTTAATTTTAACGATAGGTACCTAATGAAAGCGTTTTATTTTTTGTTCATTTACTGAACGAGTTGATCTAATTTTGAGATTATGATTTAGTTAAACTAAGTACCTACTATGATATATTGGCGTCTTTACGTTTTGCTGCTAGGTACTTATGAAATGTAATAATCACTATTTTGTACTTACCGCACTAACCAAATGAGCGTTATTTTTTGGGTCTGTTTCATATGATCAAGGATCTGTCCCATTCTGAAACAATCCCATTCAGAAACTGTAAATATGATGTCATATTCATAGATTTTGTCAGTTTTTGATAGAAACCGAATGAAAAGTAGGGCGACTACGTAACTCGGTTGCAATCCGATTTCAATTAGCGAACTGTCAATAAGTCGTAATATTTATACAAAATACGTCAGTATTTGATTGAAACTAAGTAAAGTGATTGCAACTGAATTACGTAATCGCCCCTCTGATAGTAACAAAGATAAGTAAAGTAGGAGCTACCACAGATAGGATAGTCCTACTTGTAGTGCGCGTCTGTACCTATGTAAGGCTGTTGAGTTTGTAACAAAATGCTCATTTTTTATTAGAAATTTTTCAGTAGACTCTCCGATGTACTCTACATTGCTCCAAGTCTAAATTCTTGCGTTCTACAAGTTGTCTGACAGTAAGAAGTTTCATGCGACCACAATATAGTCTGTGTCTGTGAACATCAATATTTCCCGCCCAGATCTGCAATATTTCTAAAGTTGACATTTACTTTACACTAGCGAAATTGTCTTATTATATTGACAGTCGCCATAAAAAAAAAGAAACCTGTA
This sequence comes from Colostygia pectinataria, assembly GCA_951394395.1. Lineage (NCBI taxonomy): Eukaryota > Metazoa > Arthropoda > Insecta > Lepidoptera > Geometridae > Colostygia > Colostygia pectinataria. The sequence continues at coordinate 8,348,497 of OX596373.1, read as the reverse complement.
GAACGCAAGAGCGGAGCGGGAAACACTGGGACGGTGCCAAATAATTAGAAAGTGCCGAGTCACTTTACTATCTTGAAGATCTTGAACTGAGAACTTTAAGGTCAACACACGGCAGCACAATAATTTCCAGTTCGTTCTTATTGGCTATAACTCTATCTTTAGCTGCCGTTGTGTTGTAAGTTTATTAAAAAGTAAAGTAAGTTCGTATGAGTCAGTGGCCAACTCTGGTGACAAAGTTTCTAGGCCGCCCGAAGGCGTCTGTCATGGTCTAACAACTTTGAAAAAGCCGGGCGGGACCTATTGCTTAACATGCCCTCCTCTAAGCACGTTGGTTTCAACAGGGTGATTCACCGAACGTTGATCACCCATTGTCTAATAATAATTGTGATTATTAAGTATCCTTCTGGGATTCTACTGATGCCATTGTTTGACCACTGGCACTGGCACTGGCACTGGCTCGTAGAACTTACTACTGTATAATATTAACTTACTACATTTGTGGTTTACCTGTAAGTACATAAAATGACTCCGTGTAAAATTAATATATACTAGTATAATAATTCTGGTGTTGCTACAATTAGAATTTTGTCATGTAGAGGACCCATTTTATAAAAATATTTAGTACATAACTACAGCAAGCGTTACTAATGAGGGTACAATATTATGATAGAGTTATGTGATACCTTGTTAGCTCCGTAGATAGTTGGTCAAAACGCTAGTTTTACTAAAATTGTAATTAGGTTTAAGTTATATTTTAATGTTCGGTTATGTAACTGAACTAAAACCGTGGTGCATTTTGTTAAAACATAGATAATTAATACAATTATATAATTTTCAACAATGTTATTTGGAACAATAAACGAATTGATATTCAGCACTATTTTATTTTTTTCTATATGACTGTATTTACGTATAATATTCACTTTGTAAAAATTGTTATTCCTTATTTTGTGTAGAATAACCCCCACTTGCGGATGACGTAAGCATCGTAGACAATGATAGCCGTACGTAAGCTACGTAGCCATAACGTAGCTTACGTAGCCGTAGAAAGCGGGTTACCGGAGCTACGCTGCGAGCTACGCCGTAGCTGCTTTAACTAAATTGCTACGAAGCTTTTTATTGTGGTAGTTGTAAATAATGTGATCTGGAGGCAGGCAGCTACGACGCGCGACGCCGGGCGGCGCGTAGCGCGCAGCGTGGCTCCGGTAACCCGCTTTCTACGGCCACAGAGCTACGGCTAAACATGTCTATTATGTTTATTAAAACAAACTACCTAAGTACCCGATATTCGAAATAATCCGATTAAGTATACAATTTGTTTATTTTTTTAATTAAAGTTTTAAAAAACTTGATTCTCGATCAACTCTTTTTTTCAGATATTAACATGGAACTATAGATTTTCGATGCCTCTATAAGACTCTTATGTTATCATCATCTAACTAACCTACTTAGATAATATATCAGGTTAGCTGGATATCATTTAGTTAGATATCTAACTGATGTTGTTAGATGATTTGTAGTGTTCAATTTATAAGTTGCTTAAACCCGGTGATTCCGGTTTAGAAGGTGATGTGTGTCAACATTGTTGTATAGATCAGAGGGCGATGTATCTACGAGTGTATGAGATGGGTGTGTGCGGTGCGCATGCGCGGGTGCGTCCGGCGCCGGCCCGGCGCGTCCTCGCCTGCCTCCAGCCAGGGCTGCCACGCACTAGCAGTGCTCCTAGGTTCTATTCTCGTTCGTCGTCAACACAACAAGTTCCCAACGAGAATCGAACCATCGGTTGCAATCCGATTTCAATCATTGAACATTCAATAAACTGTCATTCATACAAAATACTTTAATAGTCAGGCGTGGTGCTTAACATCAGGTGGGCGCACTTGCTGACATAAAAAAAAACAATAATGGTTTTCAAACTAGATATAATTGTGTAGACGTGGTAACCCTACGTGGTGTGCTGGATGGCGCCCGAGTGGCGGCGCACTTGTTGCCATGTCTGCGTCCTCCACTCCTCGAGCACAGGAGCACAGTGCCAGTGTGCCCCTTCGCCTCGCGCAGGCAGGATACGTCGAACAGAACGCTAGGACACTCACTTTATAGCCATTTGTTCAAGTCATGACAGGGACGCAATAAGGATGCGTAGTGGGGCAGCCATTTTATGTGTTCAGTTTGACGGGGGCAAAATTGTGTTTTCAATTTGAAATTTTAATTTAAAAAATAAATATAATAAATTTCTAAACTTAAAGAATGACAATAAAACTGCAACGATTTGGTGAAACAAAGTATTAATGAAAAAATAAATAAACCCGCACGAACGAATATATAATAAATATATCAATCAAACTAAGTAATAAAATAAAATGTAAACATACCTGTCAAGCTTTTGAAAATTATGATCAAAGAATAATCATGTCTCACCAGAGTGTTCTGTTCACGTTAAACAATAAAAAACATCGTATTTGACAAAACTGTAAGCTACGGATGAAAGTGTGGAAATGTATCACAGAGAGATGACTATCTAGGTTCTAGAGAAGGAAAGGGTCAATATTTGGAAGTAAGTCATTATGGAACAATTTCGATTAACTTTTTAATATTTGACTAATAAGTATGTATTAGTCATGGAATATCATTATGTCCGTCACTTCAATTATACTTCAGTAAACATTACCTGTGATATTGATAACCCTAGAAATATAGGTAGGTATATGCATGTTTGTATTTCCTAGAAAACGAATTCACCAGTTGAGAAGAAGCTCGATATAAATTGATTCATAAACTCTGTGTCGGTTTCAGGATGGCTGGTAAGATAGCGCCGAACGATCGCTCCAAGAGCCACGTGTCGTACTACGTGGCGATGGCCGTCATAATGGGGCTGCTGGCGCTGCTGTGCTGCTACGCGTGCTACTTCTTCATCAACAAGATCAGAGGTATATTACTGCCAGCGGATCTCGGTTCTCGTGAAAATTTCTTTGCGCATCATAAACGTTAGCCGTTTACACACAGACGAGCCGAGGTCTCGGCTCTTCACAAGAGCCGAGGTCCGCTGGCAGCACACCTACTATAAGCTATTCTATTTTTATTTATTTTATTTTTATTTCTTATGAAAACCAACAGCGGATACAACTCTATATTATCTTATGAGAAAACAGGAAGCCAATATTAGGTTTTCACGTTTAGAATACTTACAGCGAAAGAACAAAGTAAGAGCTACTCGCTTAATTTGTGGAAGACAGCTCACAAGTTTAACAATTGAAATATGAAATTGAAAAACATGATGCGTAAATTACCTAATCATCAGCACCAACAAAACTCTCTGCCTAATCGCTGTTTACACTATTGGAGCTTGGAGCTCAGACTAGTCTATAAAAGCTCGATGTCCACTGAGTGATTACTGTTAATGCAGAAGTGTTATTAGCAATAAGTCTTCGTAAGATTTAAATCGGTTAATAATATTATTAGCGTTTATTTTGCTTGCAGAGCTTTCGGGAAATGACTCACCTTCTACGATAACACCATCTACTTCCTGCCCTAAGAAAGAACAGCCAGTCTCCTATCCCGTACAACCAGGTACCTACTTAGAGCTTCTTAGTGTAGTATAGAGCTATGTGTATCGTAGCTTTATTAGAACTGACATATTTTGTGCCCACTATTGGTAGAGTAGTAGAGTTCTTTGTGATAGAGCTCGTCCGGGGTAGGACTACCACCATACCTATTTCTGCCGCCAAGCAGTAATGCTCGCATTGCTGTGTTCCGGTTCGAAGGGTATGGTTTCCGGTGAAATTACAGGCACATGAGACTAACCATCTAATGTCTCAGGGTGGTAACACGCAAGTGATATCTATGATGTTGCATGCGTACATAGGCTACGGTAACTGCTGACCATCAAGTGGGCCGTACGCTTGGTTACCACTTTAGTAGTATAAAAAAAAAAAAAAAAGAGGCATGGTTTTTTTTGGTGCATGATTGTAAAGGTTCCATGTTTTAGTCGACTTCTAAAGTGGTTATCTGAAATATAGTTGAGAGTAGTGCTCTAGTTCAATAACCCTCAACAAAATCAATGGAGTAAATAAGAAGGGATTCATCTATACTTTAAACTAATATTATAAAGAGGAAAGATTTGTATTTTTGTATTTTTGTTTGTTACGAATAAACTCAAAGACTAATGGTCCGATTTCAAATATTCTTTCATCATTAGAATATTTAGAATGCTACATTATCCCTGAGTAATATAGGTTATATTTATTTCTAGCGACCCGCCCTGGCTCCGCACGTGTGCGGTTTCATTGCACCCGCGCGAAGCTGGGACGGACTCACACTATCACAGTAATATTATAAATGCGAAAGTTTGCATGTTGGGATGTTTGTTCCTCTTTAACTCGACAACCACTTAACCGATTTGGCTGAAATTTAAAACATAGAAGGATAATGACCGAGAATAGGACATAATCTACTTTTTACCCTGGAAAAAAGTACGGTTCCCGAGTTCTACGCGAACAAAGTCGCGGGCAACAGCTAATAAGACTCAGCAGATTTGACTTTGCTGGCTTCTAACATCATATGCTGTTTCCAGTGGTCCGCGACAGTGCAACGGCGATGGCCGCGCTCTGCCGGCAGGTGCCTGGCTCTTACGTCCTTCAAGGTGACCAGGTGTTCCCCGGAGCACGATCCCCCGCCCCGCGCCTCACGGGCCCCCCTGACGACCCTGGTCCGGGTCCTGTCAGACCTGCACTACCTCGAGTGGACCCTGCGCTAGGCAAAGTGCCTGCTTCTGCAGCGACAGTGCCATGCATTACTTTGGAGACTGTGAGGTAGATGGTGTTTTTTAATTTGGAGCGTCGTCGTCGGTTTGGGCCACCTCGTTAGTTCATTCGCGGATGATTTTAGACAAAGATCTCGTAAGTTATTGAGACTTGATGGGTTTTACAATAGGCAGGACTCAAATGCACTCGTACGGACATGCTCTACTAAGTGTCGTAACTAAAAGCTTTGTGATACCTATTATATTTTGTAAATCGATTTAGACAAGTATTTTGCCACTTTTTGTAACTACCTACCTACATTTTGCCTAATATTTGATTTGACAGATGTTAACCGTCCAGCACAAGTTTTGTAGTTGTGGCAAAATTTTTATGATGTTAGATTAAGAATTGTTATCTTTCTGGAAAATATGTGGACCTACTAAAATAAGTTTTGTACTTATTGAAAATATATTATTAAGCTTTTGTAATTTAGACTGTTTAAACAATTTTGCGATGTCTATATACCTACCTGTCTGCGAGCATCCCTGCTACCTAGCTTTACAATTTTAACTGTTGCAGTAAAGAATAATCTAATGATAAAATATTTTATGATTTTTATTGAATTCACCCCTTACCTAAATTGGAAATTAAAAACAACGTATTTAAAACATTATTTATTAAACAAGTCCCAATTGAGGCACTTACTAGAAACACGTTTTCGTTAACAAAAGCATTTCAGCTTTATACAACATTTTGCTTTGCAACAATATACTCCATCTCTTAGCGCTGTTAACTTACTAAAATATTTAAGAGTCAAACTTTTAAAATTCTATTTTGTAACTTAATTGACCCTATCTAATTAAATTTTACACATAAAATATCATATAGAAATCAGAACGACAGCTTACATGTACAATTTGCAAATAACAGATCATTGCTAATACTAATAAAAATAACTCAATAAAGTTTACAATTTTCATATCGCAGATCCTAAAAATAGGAATAAAAAAACATAATAACAGGGACATGAGACTGCATCTTGTCTCGGTGTGACAGGCACTGGCACGACGCTGAAGTGTAGGTTGAGGCGATTTGGCGGAACTTACCGCTTACCATCCGACAGATCTTTTGTTCCGACACCGAATATCAAATAATCATAATACAAGTGGTGTATATTATTCTAGAAATCTCATTCGCAGGAGATCGTTGCAGGGGGTTTGGAGTGAGTCCAACTTTTTGTCCAAAAATCCCCCTCGCTTCTCTGTTTAGAGCCGGAAGAGGAATTATGACAAAAAGCCCAGAAATTTTCCAGAAAGAGGATTTTTGAAATAAGCCAGAGTAGAGCTTTAGATGGCCGTCTCTTTGCGCTGCGGAGAGGCGTACAGCTGCAGCTCCTCGTAGGCCGGCGGCGGCTCTCCCGCGCTTTCCAGCTCCAGGTCCAAGTCGCTCTCTACAATGGTTTTAATGATTTTATTTACACTTCAAAATTATACCAGAATTACTGATGTCGAGAAAAGCGAAGGGATAGAAAAGTTATAGATGGATCGATTCCTACCAGCATCATATATAACTTAGCCGAGAAGAAAGATAGTCCAAAATATAACAGGAAGTAAGTAGTTGAGATTCCAATAAGTCTGAGTCTCTTCTCCTGCGGTGTTTAGGTCTCTGAGCCTCGGATGTAAACACCAGAGGATGTCCGAATAGAACCGACTTCCTTGCTAACACATCTCAGGAACCTTAGTTACGACCACACATACGTTAACAAGTTTGCAAGTATTAATGATCCAAACCGGTGATAATCACTGAATAAGACGGTTTATCAAATCCGCAGTCCCAGCGGTGGCGCCGTCCAAGGTCGCACCTCACCTGAGAAGGCGCCGGACTCGGGGCGCAGCGGCGGCGGTGCAGGCAGCAGGTCGCCGTCACTAGCGTGGCGCGCGCGCAGGCGCTGCGGGGGCGGGGGTGCCGGGGGGCCCGGGAGCCCCGGGGGGGCTAGCGGGGGCAAGGGGGCTGCCCCCAGGTAGCACGCGCCGCCCTCGTACCCAGCCGGCTCTGCTCCCGCGCCGACACGCACAGCACAACATGCACAAGCTCCGTATAGATGCATCAAGCGGCGAGATCAGCACATAGATGCTAGTCACGCCCGATAGCAGTGAAATCGATTATTAGAATTATTTTTTCCTGTTTGCGATCTGCAAACAGATCCAATACTCAGAAAAGATCGCGTTCGCGCTAACCAGACGCGATCTTTCTCTGGGAAGCGTCTTGCATTGAGCAAGCAGTTTCATGCACAAGGGTAAGTAACGCAAGACTTTACACAAGTGGTTACAATAACAGAGTGCATTAAATTAATTTAAATATTAAAGTATGTTAGGTATTTACGCCACAACAAACAACAAAAACAAGACATTGATCACCAAACTCAATAACATCTTACCGACAGAAGGCGGAGGGATTGCCGGCTTGGACAAACTGACCCTCGACTCGATTGAGTGATGCATGGCGCCGGACCGGTCCAAGGTCTCCAGCTGGTCGATGACGTCATCCAACCGGAAGCCGAACACCCTCGGCTGGTGCTCTTCTAAAGAAACCAGCGTCTGTCTCGGCCGCTCCTTGCTCCGAATTGATTCGTTAAAGCACTGCTTTGCTTCCTTCGCTTTATAGATCGACTTCGTTAAAAGGTTGTCTCTTTTAGGCGAGCTGTTAACACCCGCAGCGGCGCCGGCGTCGTTGTCGCCGATGTAGAAGCTGGACACTTCCGTAGCATCGCAGTCTTTGTCTTCTTCAACTTGTTTCTCCTTCTTACCTTTAGACGATTTTATGTTCGTGTAATGCTTCTTGCAGGTTCTACCCACCACGATTTGTTCATCGGTTTTGTGTTCATCGCTCGAGGAGGATTCGAGCTCCGCGCGAGGAGCTCTCTCTAGACTGTCGCTTGAGATGGAAAATGTATCGTTCAGTGTTTGTGGTTTGAGTGGAATGTAAAGCTCTTTGGTGGAGCGATCCCAGTCTCTCCTGTGGATAACTTCATCGATGACGCTGGGGGCTGAGTGGTAGCGACTAGACTCCTCTGCAGTGAGCTCGTGATGGGACTTCCGACGTCCTATCTCTTCATGGCTTCGATGAGCTGACAGCGGTTCTTTTTTACTACCTGGAAATTCATAAAAAAGTTTAAACCTATGAACTTGAGCTTTTTGAAACTCATATATCTCCGTTGTATTTGATATTGTTTTTATACTACATCGTGTCATTTTTCATTCTTACTTTTGCTCATTTTAATGATAAAAATACTAAAGTGTGTAGGTAATAGTAGGTATGACTATTACGTACCTACTTAGTGTCTTCGATTCCGTAAGAAAATAATAGTAAGTAGGTACGAATTTAATGGCCTTAGCTCATTTGGCGCGCGCCCAAACCAATATTTTAGGTCAAGGTGCACCTAAGTTGCTACGGCCATTCACCCTAGTGATAATGTTCCAAAGGCCTAAAAGATGATTGATGGTGAAGATTGTAGAAAATTATGGTAAGATCTTAGAATACGTACCCGAGGTGCTCGGCAGATGCAGCGAGACTGCGCTGCTGACGAGGCGGTTTCCGAACAGATGAGCCGAGCGGCGCGATGCCGATTCTAAAACATTTTACTAAAATTGCTGATGTTGAATACTTAAAATATAATTTTATGATCAAGTAGAAAAATCTGAATACTTAAGCAGCAAAAGTTTGGATGTTTGTTTCGCAATCACGTCGTACTTAACAACTGAACCGATTTCAATGGAATCGGTATTTTATATATATTATACCCTGAATTCAAACATGGAATACTTTTTATAATGGTAACATGTGATTGAAGCCGAGGGCGGCAGGCAGCAAGGCCAGCTGATAGGACCTATAAGACTTACCATGTCTTATCGTCGGGCGTCGACTTTGATGTTTTTCTGAACTGGTGTCTGAAAAATAAGATAATATGCAGGTAAGTACTTGTTAAATTCACTTATTAAGTACCTACCTACATATTTAGAATTTAATCACTATAAAAAACATCCGATTAAAAGAGTACCTAAAGTTTTTTTTGCGGTAGGTTAGGTACCTACCACAAATTATGCCCCCATCACCCTGTCCCGCTTGTGCCTGAGTGGGGCCCTGATTGTGTTGGAAAACGGAGAGTTTTGGTTCGTTTGATACTTGACCAAAGCTGCACTGTGTTTAGTACAACGAGAATGTAGTACCTATCCAACATTGGGTACATTCTCGTTGGTTTAATAAGATGGTTGTATTTAATCACTTCGGGCCTTCGGGCGGCCTAGAAACTCTGTCACCAGAGTTGGCCACTGACTCATACGAACGAACGAACGAACTATTTTTTATTAGAAAAAAATGTGCGCAATGGGAGAAAACTGGCATGCACTTGCACAAATCCGCTTAGAGGTATTACCGTATTACTCAATGCTAAGTAATTATCCCACCTAGAGGACTAATAGGCACCTACTCAACTCCTAAAATAATAACAAGCAAGTGTCAACCGTTCTCCGGGTAGGCCTGTGCCTGAGGCCTGTGCTTGTGCGTTATTAAGAATAGAATAGAATAGAATAGAAAAATATTTATTTAACGCCACACAATTAACATAAAAATAAAAATAACAATAAAAATGACGATCATGCTGTAGCTAGAAGGTACATAGGTATCCAACCCACCTGATTTGGAATCTCCAGGCCAGCAGCACAGATAGTATATCATAAGCACTGGTGTGAACCACGACGAAGTAACAGAGTGGGACCCCTCATCGCCTCGTACTCCCATAACGCCTGTGGAAATATATTGCGCAAAATTAGTTTCCATTTTTTTCCTAATAATTTCGGAAAAGGTTTCATTTTATGCCAAAAATAACCATAAAACATTGAGAAAAGAGTTGATCAATACAAAACAATACAATAGTTTTTTAATAACGCCAAGTTACATGTCAGAATTATACAGAGTCAGAAAATGATACCTACTTAGATGTAACTATTACCTACCTACCTATGTTAATTCAATAAGATCATTAAAAAAACTGGTGACAACTAAAACCAAAAATCAGATAGCTCCTTAGCAATGTCTTATAGCAAAATTAAAGTCTCACTTACCTACCACTCAATCGACGATGAGCACTCCTAAAGTTTGCGTTTAGGTAGGTACTATTTTTCTCTACAATTTACACGTTTCTAAATTCATCTCAAAGTGTTTATTAGCACGGCCACACACACTGTCCCATAGGTAGGTGCCTACCTACTGCTCGTATGTGTCGTACGTAGCTGAGCACTGTACAGTGAGCTGATGGAGAGGAGTGCGGAAAGTTGTTGTGATCGTACTGTGTGATCTACTGAGCGACTGGCGACTGGATGGTTTGCCAAACTCTCGCCAAAACGAGAGTAAAACCTAAACCAGGAGACACACTGAGGCTATTCAGTATGAAACATTGACAATATAGGTAAGTACTTTTCTTTGCAGTAACCAAAAATCTTGATATAAGTTACCTACCTACCTAGGTAGGTATTCCTCACAAAAAAATCAAGTTAATTTTAAAGTCCAATATTTAAAACCACAGATTTTAATAACGGAATGGACTGCCTAAATACCACTAAACTTACTTATCTACTTAGTAAGTAACTAAAGTAAAAAAAATATTAATAGGTAGGTACCTATTTAATAATATCATTAATAATATCACAAGGATCATTTTGAAACGTCGTCGTGAATTTACGCCACTTCCACGCGCCCCAGCCTAGAAGAATCTGGCAACAAACTCGGCTGGGTTCCTAGCTTTTTTTTGATGATTCCTCTTCATCATAATGCTTCAGTGTGGTGCCAATCGAACAAGGTGAGGTTCATGCCAAGCCACTTAGGTACTTACCATAAAATTCATGACTTGTACCTACCTATAGATAAAAATAAAGAGTGAGAGTCCCTACCTAGTAGGTACCTACTGTGGTGAGAGTGAGTTATTTTATAAGAACTCTCCTTTTTATCCTCCTATCTATACCTACCTACTAGGTATCATTCACTTTTCAGTTGCCGGTAAAATTACGAGCACAGAATGGAGCTTGGGCTCCCAGTGTGCCTCTACCCTGAGCAGTGGAAGGCGCCGGAGTGTCGCGTCGGCATCGACCCCGCACTCCCAACCCTCATAGATCTGCCAACATACCTACCCCCTATACCTACTACTCAGTAGAATTAGGGATGTAGGTATTTTGTAAACAATAGATAAGTGGGTTAATAGTGGGTTACTAGGGGACGCTGCAGTTTCCTCTGAGTTAGTAAATGAGTCGGAAACTCGGAAACCAGCTTGGGGCAGTTCTTGAATGTCCCGCTCGTCACTGCGGAAGTGGTAAGGCTTGCAGCTTAGATTACTGAACGCCTGCAACCAGCTTGCACTGATCTAATTCAAATTCAAATTTAAAAAAGTTACATATTTATTCAATAAAATCTTGAAACGCTAGGTGAATCTACGGTAGGTACCTAGTTCCACGCGCCGCGCGCCGGGGCCTAGGTCTGGGTTTCTTCTTAGTTTTTTTTTAATTATTGGTTTATGTCGTACCTAGGATCCCACGGTAGGTAGAGCCCTACAAATAATATCTTTATACTAAACAACTAAACTCTTTTTATTGTCTATTTTGTTAATATGTATGTAGGTATATTTGTTTTCTATCTCTGTGTAATAACTCCTATATAATTAGATTTTTTTTCTTAAAGTTTTCGTCTAGGTACTGTTTTGTGTTTATGCTATTACTTTATGTATTACTACCTATTATGTGGAAACTTTTAATTGGCCCTCAGCGTACATGCTTCTTAGTAAATATTTGTTTCTTGTACCTAGGTGTAAGTTTTCCTAAAAATGTAAAATAAAACAAAATAAAAAATAATAGTTACCTCCTACCTACCTACTTACGACCTACTTACGACCTACTTACGCCTTATTAAATCTCTTTTTGAATTTAGAAAATTTGGGGGAGACCTTTGCTAGTCTGCCTCACTCACCCATTGCTTCCTCTGCCTAGCAAAGGATTACGAAACGTTTACCTACCTCTTCGAGGACGAGCTCTATTATACTTCTCGCTGCCAGTTCATACAAGGACAATTGGGAAAAAACTTCCCGCTGGTCCCGCCCGAGTGAGAATAAGCTGAGTCCCAAAGATAAATCTTCGCAATCCACCAGTCAAAGGTAAATAAATAAATACGTAAATAAAAAACTTAACTATCTATTTGTAGACAGTCCTATAATAAAGTAACCATTTTTAATATTATTCCTTTCTGTCACCCTGGGGTGACAGGTGGGAATTATTATACTTAATTATAACTTAGGTACGTATTGTTTTAATAATTTTTACAATCTCAGTTGAGATTAAAAAAAATATATTTCGATTTTTTTTAATCCAAAGCTTTAAGACTAGTTTGAAACCTTTTCTTAATGAGCCCAAGTCTTCTAAGCAGTTTTATTTTACCTCACCCTCTTCTTATTACATCTACTCAGTGACCATGCGGTGCCCAGCCATCATCCAAATAGGTACCAACTACCACATAATATACATATTGAAGCCCCATTCCCTATCCTGTAGGATACGAGGGAACCTCACAAAGAAAATTGTGTTTATCTATTGACAGCAAACACAAACCATCTTTTTGGCGTGCAGTCGGTCAAGCCAGAAGCCCCTTGCCGTGGACATGCGCGTAGAGCCACTGCCTACCCCACCCTCCGCGAAATATTGAATCCGCACGAGAGTGTACCTACGTAGATTTATCCATCTAAACCTTTGTGAAACAACAAAATATTAGAATATTTCTATTCAAATTAAACAATAATCAACAGATTTTGAAATAAACCGTTTGTAAAATGTTTTGAAGTCATTATTTTATACGTAACAAATAGATTTGTGTCGATGTGCTGGTGTATACGTTAGTATCCCTATATAGTTTGTGGCTGGTGTTGAGTGGTCTAGTCAGCTCAATCGACGTGAAGTTAGATTGGACTCGTTTCGCGGAGCGGAGCTCAACACAGATTTCGGTAAGTAGGTAAGTTAAGTTAGGTACATTATATTAAACAAATTAAGTAATTAAACAAACATAGGTACCTACCCAGGTAAGTTTGGTTTTTAGAGTTTGTTTAGGTAAATTGGGATTCTCTTTAGCTAGAGTAGCTCGTTATGAAATAGTTTTCCAGCTTGGTTTTATTTTTGTCATGGAGGCAATCACGACCTTCAACCAATCAATAACTGCACTCCATTATTCATTCATAGCTGCAACTGCATAAATAACTTATATGAATCGAGTAAAACGGTTTAAGAAGGTAGGTACCTAATTCAAAGTATTTTAGTCTTTATAGAATCCTTACGAGTTCCTAAGCGAAAACAGCAACTTGGTAACTAAGTACTAGAGGATAGCTATGTTCCTTGGTACTAGGTCCTAATTTAATCGTCAGAATGTTTCGTAATACAGATTGAGTTATGAAAGTTGGTTATTTGTTTGTAGAGCAGGCAGCTGCACAGCACGCGAACTTATTGCAATTCGTGTTTTGAACAAGTTTTTGGTTTCGGTTTTTTGATTGCAAACTAGAGTCGGTGAGCATCGCGTTATTACCTACAGATTTCCTAGTGTCAGGCATAGATTTAATAATACCTAATAACAAACAATAATTCCTTTGTCAATAAACCATTTTGTAGTGGAGTTATTACTTATTTAGGTTACCAGCGTAGACACAGTTTGCCGTGGTCCTCTGAATTTGCATCGTAATACTGAACAGTGCACCAGAGACCTTATCTTGCTCAATGTACAATTACATGAGCATCGTTATTTGCTAAGTAGAATCCTATGTGGTACTATTACCTATATAACTCATAAACTTACTTATCTACTTGAAGCTCCAAAGTACATACGTAAGTACTTACCTACCTATATTATTATGTTGCCAATAAATTAACGACGGTCTCTGTAATTTTAACATGTAGTAGAGTTCTTTGTGATAGAGCTCGTCCGGGGAAGGACTACCACCATAGCTATTTCTGCCGCCAAGTGCGAAGTAGGTAATGCTCGCATTGCTGTGTTCCGGTTCGAAGGGTAATGTTATTTCCGGTGAAATTACAAGCACATGAGACTTTCCATCTAACGTATCAGGGTGGTAACACGCAAGTGATATATATTATGTTGCATGCGTAGGTACATAGGCTACGGCTTTCTAAGGGCTTAGAATAATTATTCTAAGGGCTACTGTAACTGCTGACCATCAACTGGGCCTTACGCTTGGTTGCCACTTCAGTTGTATAAAAAAAAAACATGTTTGTTTCGTTAGGGTCCCCTTGTCCAGCACACAAGGTGCAGGCATGAGTTCTGCGACGCTGCCGCCGTGGCTGTCGCCGTGGGCACCGGGCCTGGTGTACGGGCACCGAGTCCACCAGCCGGCCAACGAGCGCGGCCGCCATCGCCCGCGCCTCACCATCTACACCTACGGACACGGGGACACTGCGCCCGTTATCAGGTATAGTTTGGCGGAACTCGCCCAACGTGAAATCTGCCGTTTCGAAGGGTTGGTGTCAAAATCACCTGAGAGATTTTGGGCATTTTAGTGTCAAAATCCCTTTTCAAGCTGCAAGCTCAGTCTAAAGGGGACTTTGACTCAAAAAAATCCAAAAACCCCTTTGAAAGGTAAATCTCATTTACCTATTAATCTGTGAAATATTTCAATAAAATACCTAGATTATCTGTGATGGTATACCTACGGGTGTTGGTTACGTTACGATACGGGTGATGGTATGCGTGTTGCAGGTTCAGCAGCTGGTCGGAGAGCGTGGACAACCCGGGGGGTGCGGGGGGTGCGCTGCGCTGGGAGCCCGTGCCGCCACAGCGCGAGGCGTGGCACGATGTGGCACGTGACCTCGACCGTCCCTCGCCCTACGACACTAGCATCGTAAGTGTTAAGATGGATAACAATAGCAAGGTACCTTAAGCGCAATACCCTGCCGGTGTTGTTGCCAGTTCTTTTACGGTATGAGCGCGTTGGAACTGGCATAAATCCACCTAAATCTGTCATCAAACTAGGTGACAGATGGGGGAAAAAACTAGGTGACAGATAAGAATAATCCGCTTATAAGACGTTTCAAAGTTTAGTGATCCTTGTGATATTATCGAATGAACTCTTGACTTTGACCGATGATATAAGAGTGGTCGCAGGCAGTCAGGGATGGTGCAGGTTCAAGATCCGTCGTCATGACGCTCTTTGTGGGAGGCCTATGTTTAGCAGTGGATGTCAAGGTATTGATAGGCTGATGATATGATGATGACTATTAGTACCTATGTTGTATTCTTCGTTCATTATCACTCTCGCTGAAGAGTGGCCAGTGTCCCGCAGTAGGCACATAGAAAGCTGATAATCGTTGGTTCGCCAGCAGCGATCAGGCGGCGGCGTAGAGCTCGCTGAGGGCGAGGAGGGCGGGGGCGAGGCGCTGGCGTGGGGCGGCGTGCTGCGCGGCTGGGCGTGCGGCGTCGCGCTGCTGGCGCTGCTGCTCATGCTGCTGCGCCTCGGCGAGTACTTCGGCGAGTGGAAGGCCTTGATGCGTGAGTATCTGCAATCTAGATCTGTTTGAAGGTTTTCTTCTGCGTCGTGTCGATAATATTATGTTCAAACTATAATCTTTATCTCCGAGTCCCTTGCCTTGCCATTGCTATGGGGTTATCAGTGGCAGGGTTACGTGACGCTCAACGTGCGTTCGGGCAAAGCGGGCAGGAGAATAGAGGATCGACACCACAGTTGCACCGAATCACTGTTTTTGCAGCATATTCCCATTTGCTTTTGTTGAGCTTGCATCGACCCACTTTGGGACTGGACTGTTGAGAGATTTCCAGATTTTTCAGATCAAAAACTAACTAAAAGGTATACCAGGTACTTTGTGGCAGATCATGAAATGGGTAAAAAGTACCTAAACGTATTTCTTTGTGGATTTCAGGCCGACGTCGTCTGCATCGGCAGAGGGCCAATGTTCGCGCTAACTCTCGTAAGTATATTTGAGTTTGGGAAGCGAACGGTGAAGTAAAATATTACGAGGAACTGGCATGTCTTCGAGCTCATCGAAGAGATGCCAGTTCCTCGTGGATGGTGATGGTGGTGGTGGCCGACTCTATACTGACATCGTAACCTGCTGACTGAGGTATTAGGTTTCCGTTATAATGTCATCCGAAGCATGCTTAATGCGTGCTTAGATTCAACCTACATACGAGTACATTCGTAGGTTGAATGCCACTAAACGGGTCACCTATCCAAATCCAGTGCTAAGTCTAAAGGACAGGTTTTAAATAGTAAAGTAAGTAACTTCGTATGAGTCAGTGGCCAACTCTGGTGACAGAGTTCTAGGCCGCCTGAAAGCGTAAAATAAAATAAATACTAAAAGTCTTAGATCACTTTTAAATCCCAGGCGTGGAAAGTCAGCCCACGGCGGCAGTGGAGCTGCCTACAGCGTGCACCGTAGAGCTACCTCCACCGTACTCTACGTGCGGTGCGCCTTCTGCCCCTGCCCCCGGCCCGAAGGACGAGGAGCCCCCGCCCACCTA
Source organism: Colostygia pectinataria (assembly GCA_951394395.1). Lineage (NCBI taxonomy): Eukaryota > Metazoa > Arthropoda > Insecta > Lepidoptera > Geometridae > Colostygia > Colostygia pectinataria. The sequence goes on along the minus strand of OX596373.1, from coordinate 8,332,190 downwards.
CGCCGACTGCGTGGAGTTTTTCAACAAAAATGGCATCACTACTTTCATGCGAGGCGAGACCGACCTCGGTGTCTCCAGCCGCGGCCGCGAGCCCAAGAGGGAGAGGCCGGAGGGACAGCGCCATCTCGATCGAATTCTCAGAGCTTGCGGCATCAACATCGCCGCCCCCGGGAACCAGACTACTTTACAGACCACCAACAGCTTGGAGACAAACGATAACAATTCCACAAGGGTTGATGTTCTGGCAAATCGAAATGTTGTCGAAGCTAACTTGAATGGTGATACTGTTGTTCTTCTATCTGCAGATGATGACAATGACAAAAATATTGGTCCCAGTAACAATATGGTCAGTCCAAATAACACTAATACTGGTCCAAAGGACATTGCTTATCCAGATCATGGTATTGATCCCAATGATGGTCCGAAAGGCGCTTCAGCTTATATGGTTTGAAAGAAAATTCTGAATAGAAAAGAATGAGTCAAAATTATGGTGTTTTTTTCACAAAAACGTCTCTAGGGAAGACGTATTTATTCGAAGAGAAGATCTAGAGGAGCATATTGTGGGATAAAATTATATAAGGTAATCAAGTTATCACGTTGATGTACTGCAATATTGTAGGATTTTCATTAAAAATCTTGTAACATTTAGATCTTGTAATCTATGAGGCACAAAACAATATTACTTAGAATAGGTAGATAGGTAGACACTTATTAGGTACCTATACCTACCTTACTTATTATTGTAGAACTTCAATCTGTAAAAATGCTAAGAAAGTAGGTTTATTCATTTGTAATAGACAGGAGTGTCGTAGAATTTACATCTTACTTAAGTATAAAGTGTAATAATACCTACTACCAAGCACAGTAATAACAATAAAAATAAAATAATAAAAAGGCCCTTATTATTCCTTCATACTAGTATACTAAAAATTAATAGCCTTGTGTCTATAGTACCATTAATTTGTACCATCAATGGTACAAGTGATACTACTATGTGTCCTTAGTACCGTTGAAAAAGATACTAGTTTATACCGTGTATTTACTCGTGAAAAAAAACAAATCAAAAATAATAAACCGTGCCGTTTGCAGGTCTAAGGGGTTTTAAGTTAGATTCAGATTTATAGTGTAATTTAAATTGTGTATTTACTTGTGAATATAAAAAAAATTCTGTCTTTCCTATTATATACTATAAATAGAAACAACCAATAATTTATACACCCTGTATATATTATTGTGTAATTACATCCTGTATATAAAAGTATGTGGTTACCAAAAGAAACAATGATAATAAAAGTATCAACTTCATATTATTTAGGTAAGTATTTACAACCTAAAGTTGATTGAAACAAATACTAAATTTCTGGTGCTTCTGCGGTAGTTTTTCATTAACCTAACATAACCTAAACTACTGATTTCAATCTAATGAATAAGTGACATCCGCTTAGATCGAAATGAGTAGGTTAGGTTATGTTAGGTTAGTGAAAAACTATGCGCGAGGCGAGCGAGCGTAGCGAGCGTGCCGCGGCAGCGGCCGCCGAAGCGCCAGAAATTTAGTATTTGTTTTTCGATCTAATGAATAAGTGACATCCGCTTAGATCGAAATGAGTAGGTTACGTTATGTTAGCAAGAAGAATACCTATATACAGGAGGTTAAATACGTTAAATACGTTACTGAGCATAGGAATGGGACTACGAGAAACAGTTCTCCCTTGTGGTCCCATTAATGGGACAAAATCCTTGGACCACGCCCTTCGACATTATGTATATATATTTTCTTGTATGTTTTCGATGCAATGGTACTAGCGACACGTGCTAGTATCGGTAGTACCATTGATGGTACTAAGGACACATTGTAGTATCACTTGTACCATTGATGGTACAAATTAATGGTACTATAGACACAAGGCGAAATTAATTAAGGACCCCTCGGCGGGTATAGGCCTCCTCCAAAAGTTTCAATTTTTTCCTATCTTTTTCTTCCTTTGTCCATGACTTGCCTGCTATCTCGGCTATCTCGTGCTGCCATTTCTTCTGTGGTCTACCCATCGAGTATGTATTTAGTACCTTTGACATACGTAAAGAAATCTTTGATAGGTAGGTACATTGTGCGCTACCCCCTGTTTTCTGCTGCAATTTTATTTGTTTTCTTTCCCCTTTTTGAGGTTACATGTTACATGTATGAGAGTGACGCATGAGTAGTAATTATTCATAACTGTCACCCTCCTCTGTACGCCTGGGGGACAGTTGGGTCCAAAAAGTTCCATTTGTCCCACCTTTACAAACTACCCAGTAATAGTTATGCTTGACTACGCAATGTATTTTTTACCTACCTAAGTACCTGTTTGGTTCTGATTTAGTAGGTAAATTAATAATTTAAAAGATGTTTTTTTATTAAATAAAATAATGTTTGTAACTTGAAATAGATACAATATGTAGTGCTTTATTTGTTTAAAATAAATCTAATGAGTACATACTTGCTTAGATTTATTCTTGTATCGAATTATTTTAAATTTACATGTAGTAGGTTCTTACCTATTTAAATAAATGCATAACTGAGCTAGTAGATACAACCACAGATAATATTCTACTCATGGTAGGTAGTACGAGTAATGTACTCGTACTTACATAATTATGCTTAAGCAAATTAGTACCTACATGAACCAAATGCTAATCTATAAATTAAGGTAGGTATAATCAAAAGAGATCCACTTGATCAAATTGCAGTTTTGGTATTAAAATAAAATCTATGTCAACTTAAACATAATTATTATTAATTTCTTATCGTTAGGATTAATAAATACAGTCTTATGAGCACAACTATATAAATAAATGTTTTATTTAGCACCACGTTAGCACCAAATCACTAGCACTACCTACCTTTTTAAAATGTTCAGCAGTAAGATATTATCCCACAACTTCTTTGTTAAAGCGGTTTTTTATTACAATAACAAAATAGGCATATAGATAAGACACCAAATTAAATAACTATTGCTTAGCCGTCTATCATCTCTAATTCCTAATGAGTGTTGTCTTTTTTTATGTCATAACCTCCCAACTTATTTTATGTTACCTGCATAATCTACAAAAAATTCGATATAATAATCATACAACGATTGAAGGTACAAGTTCGCACAGCGGATCTAGCTTCCGTGAAGTTAGCCGTTTGTGATGCGCAAAGACAATTTAGTTTGAAAATGCCCCATTGCGCATCGAAACGGCTAATTTCACGACGGCCGAGATCCGCAGTGAGACCTATATCAATATATTTAACCTACAAAGAATATCATATTAGTTTGCTCTGAGGCCTACCTGTAGGTAGGTACCTACTTTTTATAAAAACTTAAAAAAATATTCTTGTAACATGAAATTTGAATTTTGAATTTTATGCCTAGCTAATAACTAAGACTTTAATCATGGACGCACTGGTTTTAATTAGGTTTTCTACATGTATTTTAGAACGGAATTTAAGCGATTTTTGACAGATTTTCAAATAAAACTGTCACAAAATCAGTGCTCGAAGCTCAAGTACGGACGGACACACAGATAAAATACAGGTAATTTATTGAGACTTACTTAAAAGAAGAGATTACTAAAGAAACCTACCTAAAAATAAATAATACATTTATTGTACAGTGCGACACGGATTTTACGAGAAAGCGCAGCGTTAACAGCGAGACGTGCGATGCGAACTGTCAAAAGTGACGTTTTCCATTCCCAACATGGCGGCAGGCACGTTGTTAGTTCCATTTTTGAGCAAGGTTGTTATGACGTGATCGATGTCGCACCGCATTATAGTGAGGAGGGCTAGAGAGACGTCTAGAGCTCGTTGTTCTGTCGACGCCGCACGTAGCGCGCAAAGTAGTCCGGGCGCCAGCACTTGCAGGAGCCCGGCACCAGGAACCAGTCGTAGTACAGACGCACCTGCAACGCAACAGACACCTTGTGACGTGGTCATCATCATTTCAGCCAATAGACGTCCACTGCAGGACATAGGTTTCCCCAAAGATCGACATGACGACCGATCTTGATCCGCCGACTTCCTGCGACTGCGAAATAGTTTCACTGTCGTGACTAGGGGCTTCTGTTCTTTGTCCTGTTCATAGTGGGGGGGGAGGAGGGGTTCCACTCGTTGTCCAGGTTGTAGTAGAAAGGGGGGCGAGCTGTTTTCCATAGTCAGCACGCTTGGCAGGTGGACTATTTGACTATTCGGCTGTCCATTCCCTGCTGCAGCTCCATTGTCGCCTTTGGCATCCACGGGAGGAAATGGAGGAATTAGAACCACCACAGGTAACCCGTTTAGGCGGTGGTGGTGGTAACCTAACTAGGTTAAGCAGTTTGGAATAAGGAAAAGCTTTCCAAACAGGTTCCAGTAGGCGGGGTGCGTCCCAGATGCAAAGGGAAGGTGACGGGTTACCTGGAAGCAGCCGAGGTCGTCGTGTCCGTCGCAGTGCGGCGGCTTGTCCGTGCTGGCCGCCTCCGCCGCCGCCGCCGCGCCGTACTGCTGGAACTCCTGCGGGATAACAGTAGCTCATGTGATTATCTGACATTTTTTTACGAAAATAAGAATCGTCGTATTCTAGAACTCCCTAAGCGTGAACCAAGACTGACAGTTCTGTTTGTAGAACGTTTGAGTTCGTGTTTACTCTGTTCTGGATTAGTGTTAGGGAGAAATGAAGTCGGATGGACTGACAGACTGGAGTAAATTGTTTATGTACCTATCTCAACCGCTTCTCTGCAAGCTCCGGCTAAAATAGTCCTACCTAAAGCCACGACCAACGGAGGTCTTTGAGCGGGCTAAGAGTTGTAATGGAAACTTAGTTCAATCAGAGTAAGCTCCTAGGTACCTGCAGGGTGGCAGACTGGGGCTGGGGCTGGGACTGCGTCGCGGGTGTGGGGGCGGCGGGATAGTGCAGCTCCGCCACCAGCAGCGACACCCAGCGCGGCGAGCTCAGGCACCCGCCCTCCAGGTAGTGGCAGCGCGACACCATGCATCTGCAACAACGTGCGCACGCAACACAACTCTTTACTTACCTATACACTCCCTCCTGCCAATAATTCTACACATTAGATGGGTACGGATCACATTCTCGCGCAAAGATTTGCGAACTGGTCACGTCATCGCGTTATCGCTATTAAACTACATGTTTGTGTACAGGTGCCAACTTTTGTAATTTAAATACCTACTTGTCTCGATAGTTCAGGCGAATTAAACGCTGAAAGTAAAAGATAAGGGTAGAAATGTTTTTATTTCTCCAGCGACTAACCTGGTGACCTCGACGGTTTGCGTGAAGTACCCTTCATAAGGAATCTGTACCACGTAGCGCCACACGCCTTGGTAGTTGCGAGCGAATACAGGGGTCGCATATTCCACGCGCGCTGGGCAAGGGGTGGGAGGACCCTGGGAAATATAATTTATATGTCTTATATGAATAATGCAGGTTAGGTTGTGCAAGTTGTAGTAATTTTTTTTTAGTGGTAGTGCTACAGTACAGTAGCTCTAAGTAAGTAGTCGTCGTCGGCTTTGAACAAGGAACTTAACTATCCTGCTTTGACTCACTTCGTATCGGTGTTGCGGAGGCACGTGTGGGTTGCCCGGATCTTCACGTCTCTCCACGTTTGGTGATGGTTCGCTGTTACCATTGAACGCACGGTACAACATGCAAAAACTGTGAACAAATTCATAGAATTAGACACTCATTTTTTGTATTAATTTAAATAATTTTCTAGCACGGTAGACACATGAAATGCCTTGTCTTGACACTATTTAAAAAAAAACATAGCCCTATTTTGATTTTGACATTCTTGCGTGACGTGTCGACAGTCGACGGTGCTTGCTTGCTTGATCTAAAATGTAGAATGACTGACTTGACTTTTGATTGAGTATTTTTCAATTTTGTTTTTGAGGTTAGAAATTGTATGGATTTACAAAATAAATGTTTTCAACACGAATTTATGAAATAAAATGTCTGCTGCATTAGTGAGACAAGCGCTCGAGTTCGTGGATCCTGACGGTACATTTTTTTTTTACAAAATTTAATGTTTTTTTATTGTGACAGTGTTGTGAGTGAACTTATTTTATTTTTCAGAGAACAGTGGTAAAGGAAAGAAGCGTGGTGCGTCCCGCCCCGCCCGGCACCAGGGCTCCTCAGGTCAAGGTAATTTCATTCTGTTTTTTATTAGATTGCGTCATTTTATTGAGTACCCGTACGTAATGTAATCAGATATTGTGGTTATGTCGTGCTATCGCAAAGACGTAAGTAGGTATTTTTTTTATACAGACAATTTTATCCTTACTTGCAGACCTTGCAGTGCCACTGGTTGCTATTATTTATTTCCACTGAACTCTACATTATTACAAGTTCCTTTGCAACAAGTTTGCTATTACTATAGTTCTACAAGCTCATTTTGTTTTGTCATAATAATTAATCTCTCTTGAACTTGGTTAAACTTCTATATCTATTTTGTAGCAAAGATACCTGTGAAGCAAACATTGAGAAAACGGAACCTACCTGCAGAGGTGGAACGGTTCAGAACCAAGCGAACAGTCCGTGAGCTACTGAAGCTTTCTCGCCCCACGGTGGATAGCAAGATTGCTGACAAAGTGAGTGTCTTTTGTTTTTGTGCACATATTATTTGTATAATTGTAGAGCATTGTTGGCCTAGGGGTAGTGATAAATGCTCCGAGCCAAATGCTTGCATGATCTGCAAATATTACTTCTGGGTCCAGGTGTATCTATGTATAAGTACTTATATTAAGTAGGTAGGTATGTAGTATTTGCAAAAGTGTTATTATGTAGTAGTATGTCATTTATCCTGTTCCTGTTTCTTATACTTATTAGGTACAAGCTTTGCTTAGTTAGGAGCTAGGTGACTGCTTAAAAATGACTGCTAATATTTTAATAATTATTTATTTTATAATCATCATCACCCACAGCCTGACTTTACCCACTGCTGGGTATATAGGCCTCCCAAGTTTGTGCCATCTACTGCAATCCTGTGCTAATCTGATCCACTTACAACCAGTGATTTTCACTATGTTGTTTACCCATCTCGCCAATGGATGACTAACATTTATTTAACAACATTATTATTAATATTTTGTATAATTTTATGGTAATGCGTCTGAAGCCGCAGGCAACAGTTGGTATCTTATACAATTAATTACAATTTGTTTGATCTTTGACTTGAGATAACATTAATTAAAAACTAAAGCAGAGTTTTACTGTTTGAGTTATCTGAACCTTGCTGTACTAGTGCCTGTAAGTATTCTGTGTCTGTCATTCTTATGTCAATAAACTATGATGATGACAGATTTGAAAGACACATTAGCTAACAGATGTTTATAGTATGATTCTGAATCAGTGCCTGAGACTATCTGAAAGTTATTTTAAAAACAAGATTGGCTTAATGTTAGACATGGTATTGTTCTGTCTGTTCAAATTAAACATTTCGTTTTCTCACAGATATTACCAATGCATAACAATGTGCATTACCACTTATTGGTTTATTCTATTTGACTCTTCAGTAAGTAATACACTAACACACCTTGTAACTTGTATAAACTACTTACTCAGACTAGCGGCTCTGTGAGAACAGTGGGTTAGTGTCGAAATCCCCTTTAAAGGAAGAGGGGATTTTGGGAATTTTAGTGTCAAAATCCCCTTAATATCTTCAATTTTTTTGGGGATTTAGACCCAAAAAATTCCCAAAATCCCCTTTGAAGGGTAAATCTAGTAGTAAAGAGTAGTAGAGTTCTTTGTGATAGAGCTCGTCCGGGGAAGGACTACCACCATACCTATTTCTGCCGCCAAGCAGTAATGCTCGCATTGCTGTGTTCCGGTTCGAAGGGTATGGTTTCCGGTGAAATTACAGGCACATGAGACTAACCATCTAACGTCTCAGGGTGGTAACACGCAAGTGATTTCTATGATGTTGCATGCGTACATAGGCTACGGTAACTGCTGACCATCAAGTGGGCCGTACGCTTGGTTACCACTTTAGTAGTATAAAAAAAAAAAAAAAAAAAAAACTAATTTACCAGTAGACCTCGCGAGCCCACTTCATCTTCATTAAACATTTCATTAAATTCATTAAACCCCTTTTCCTCCCTCAACTAACTCTTTTGGAATTTTTTTTCGCAACATTTAGTGTAGAATAAAAGACTTAGTGTGCCTCTCTAATTTTATTGAAATCCGTCGGGATTTTTAATTATAGGGAAAACTATGACAATGGAAACCCATTGGGAATTCCTTTATCTAAAGGTGGGTTTGAACCTCACCATACACAAATAGATTTTTCTGTCTCAAAAATATTTAATGTGTATTTAATTAATGCGTAGCCAACTTGCTACTACTTTTTATTTTATTTATTAACTTCAGATAGTGGAACGTGCCGTCAAGGGAAAGGCTCTCGCAGACAAAATAGAAGTCAACAACGAACCGGAAAAGTCGATTTTATTCTCTGACGAAGAAGACCAATTCGACCAATTTGAAGAAGAGCTATTCTGCAGTTAAATACTCTAAACACAGATGGATATAGTTTGAATTGCCCTAGCAAGATTTACCAAATTGGGAATTAAATCTTTTGCTATTGCAACCTTGAGTGTATAACATTAAAGTTCAATTCTGAGCAATTTAAGAACGAGAACCAATGATATTGTACAGTCTCGACGAAAGCTTGTGACTGAAGCAAGGTCCTTGTGCGTGAAGGAATAGAGTCCAATACACGGATATGCTATATGGACATAAGTGACGCTGTGCTCGGGAAAGTGGTTCTTGCGACGACGGCTGGACTGTTCCTGGTGCTAGTGGTGTGGGTGAACACTTATCCGTTCTTAGATGAAGGTATGATCCCTAAAAGTACATACATTATATTATAAGCTACTAGCTTCTTGCAGCTTCGTTCTGGTGGGTAACCACAAGCTCAAAAGCATTATTGTAACAATGTTTGACTGAAATTTCGGTATTAAAAAAAAAAGTGTAATGTTATTTCAATATTGCTATAAGAGTTTGTGGTTACTCCCGAGGTTGTTTAAAAAAATCGTGTGAGTCAGGAGCCAACTTTGGGGATGGAGTTAGTAGTACCTACCGAGATGGACTCTTGCTAAAGCTAAAGCCCTTGCGATTTTATCGAATCAATTTTATTTTAGTCCAAAACTTTGAATATTGCACAGATAATTGGGACAGCGGGACTGTCCCCATTAATAGATTATTGACAATCGGGACAACGGGCAGCTTCTTTTAATAAGTTTATTAAAATCCCATTTGTCCCTATTAGCGAGGACACGGATAATGGGGACATCGGGAATACACGCAATCGTTAGGCTAGTTTTGTATAGCTTTGCTGAGTGAATATGTTGTTGTTGTATTTGTTAATATTTCAGAGAGCGCTTTCAGCATCTCCCCGCTAGCGGCGCCGGGGGGCTGGGCGCTCGCCGCGAGCGCGGGCGCGGGGCTCGGGCTCGTGGGCACCCTCATGGCCTTCACTCTCTACCACATCTACCCGCATCTCTAGTCCCGTTGTTCCACACGCGTTACCTGTGTGGAACACTTTCTCAACATCCCTAAACTTACCTTCAAACTTTACTCTCTTTCAAAAGCTACACTCAGCTACAATTGTAAGTTTTCTCAGTTTTACGTTTGTGTATATTAATCCTATTTCTAGATTTCAATCATAAACCGAGTGTTTACCCGATCACTTGTAAATAAGTTCGGTTGTAAATAACGTCCAAACAACCTGGTTACATATAAAAGCTTCAGCATATAATAGTCCTTCAGTGTTAGCAAAAGTTTCACCTACCCTTTCACTTGTAAACAAGTTAGTTATTTTATCCTCGGCTAAGTCTTATTCTACCTCTTTGGTTACCCCTTCATTGATAAACAAAGCTCACTTCGCAATGGCTCGTTTCCACAATGATTGGATAATAATAGGAATATCCGGTGTAACATGCGGCGGAAAAACGACCCTAGCTAACCGACTTAAGAACGCTTTGTCCCCTGTTCATATTTTCCATCAAGACCAATATTTCTACCCCGATGATAGTCCGAAGCACATACGATGCGAGGGCTTAGAACACAACAACTACGATGTACTATCAGCGCTGGATATGGAAGCTATGTACAGAGATATTTTAGCCACAATAGAGGGAGACAGTAGATCTCATTCGCACAGTGAAGTGAGAGAAGGAAGGTTTGAGATGAAGGGGAAGAAGTTTATCGTGGTGGATGGATTCACGGTGCTCAACTATAAGCCCATCTTGGATATCTGTGATCTGAGGTGAGTGAGACAGGTCATGTGACTTGTATGTGTGTATTCTGTGACAGTAAAAATTAAGTTTAGTTTGAACAAATGTCATATTTGTCTAAGAGAGAATCGTCTACAGTGCTAATGCTAAACAACTTGACTATCCAGATGAGTAGCAAAAAACTGACTGACGATTTAAAGAGTAGAAGAGTTCTTTGTGATAGAGCTTGTCCAGTAAAGTACTACTACCACATTACTTTCTGCCGCCAGGCAGTAATGCTCGCACGCTGTGTGCTATAAGTGGGGTAGTTGCGCATGTACAGGCGCGCACAAAACCGTCAAAGTTGATTATAACACTATTAAGCGCGACTGTGCGGCAACGGAAGCAGACGTGGACCAATCACGGCCGGTGGCCCGCTCCTGCCCGCTTCTCGCCGCCAAAATAATAACAATGAATACTTTTTTTTTTTTGGAAAACCGTACAGTAAACTAGTAATTAGACATCTTTTAGCAATAGTCTGCGCGTTCAAAGTGTCTGTATAGCGCGTGTGAGTGTGTGTGTGTGTGTGTGTGGTGTAACATAGTGTTCTGTCGGCGCGGCGCAGGTACTACTTCGTGCTGGAGTACGGCGCATGCGCGGCGCGGCGCGCGCTGCGTGTGTACTCGCCGCCCGACGTACCCGGGTACTTCGAGCTGTGCGTGTGGCCGCACCATCTGCACTACCGGGCCGAGGTATCTATCCGTCGCCCCTCCCCTCCTGTGGTCCGACCGTAACAGATGCAGTGCCACCCAAAGCTTAAAGTTTTTAAGTTCAGCGTGGCACTGCACTGCGCTCATCGCCCTGAGACATTGTCGTTAAGTCTCTTTCACCCGGTAATTCCACTTGCTACATTGCCCTTCAATCCTTTGGAGGTAGAATATCTGACACTGCGGTGGTACCCACCAAAACGGAGTGTTGCTGAAGAGTCCTACCACCTGCAGTAACTCGCCGAGGTACGTCTAGGTCCTCCTTGTGCAGCGCCAAGGTGATGGAACGCGGTGCCGCCACGTGCTATAACTAACTAACGCTTAGGTGCGACGACAGCCGTGTGTTGTCGCGGTACCACGGAAGACTGTGATAAGACTGGAAGGCTTTTGTGACTGTCACAGAAATTCCATTGGTGTCCGTTTTTCTGTTGTTTCGTAAAGGCGTCAGCAGACTTTTCGTTTCTTGCACATTTTATAATCTGCGCCGTTCGGTTTAACGTTCTAACTAAACTAAATGAAATTGAATCAATAACACTAAGCTATCAAGATAACAAAAGCTAACTCATAATATAAAATCCATGAATAACATCACAAATAAGTAACTTTTTTTTATTTATTTTTCAGATTTACAAAGATAAGCGGATAAAGATCCTAGACGGCACACATTCTGATATATTTGAAACCGTAATGGCGGACATTCGATCGCTGCCCACGTAGTTGTAAATAAATTAATGAAATATCTAGACAAACGTTTAGGTTCGTTTTACTATTTTACGTTAGGGTCAACTATGTTCAATATATACTTAGGGCATCAAATGGTCTGAGTTTTTTGTTGTTCACCATGTTTTGTAATTATTATTTAGCCGTGAGTAGTTCCCTCAAACGATGCATTGTAATAACGGTGTAAACGATTACTGTGCCTTTGGCCTTAAATAGCTTGAAGTGTAGAAACGTGTTATTATTATGTTATTTAGCTTGTATTGTGACTAAGAGCCTGTCCAGATGGGGCGTTGTACGCGCGTTTCAATTTATATTGTGTCCAGATGCCGCGTTTTACGCGCGCTCCTACGCGCGATTTGTTTGGGAGGGACCCAGGGACAGTTATGAACATGGAGCCAGACAAAGCAGTCGTGTTGTGGCTTGCATACCGTCGATGGAAACGTCGTAAACAAGGAGAAAGTCGGCGATTTAATGTGCGATTTGAATAATCTGGAGATAACATATCCCATATCGCAATTCGTTTTTCAATTTCATCAATAAAATGTTCCGTGTCAAAATTATCAGTCTCCATTTGCGTTTTACGCGCGAGTGCTCTCGCGTGTAAACATTCGCGAGTTCTCCAGATACTAGAGCGCTATACATTCCGTCCAGATGCTGCCGTGCGATTCCTTACTCGCGCGTAAAACGCGAGCAACGCGCTGGACTCTCGACTCAGCACCGCGCGAGTCGAGATACTCGGGCGCCATTGCTGCGTCCAGCGGTGCGCGCGATTCCGACGCGAGTGGACGTATTTGGAACGAAAATGGAGACTGATCATTTTGTATAATTTCTAGTAAATCGGTTATTTTTGTTTTTATAGTGTTAACCATCACAACCCAATGATTATTTCGTCCAAGCGAGATATGTCTCGATAGCTCAATTGGTAGAGCGCCCGCGTATCAAGCGGTGGTTGCGGGTTCAAATCCCGCTTGAGGCAAAATAATTTTTGGGATATTATAATTTCTAGTAAATCATCAAACAAACATCGACATCCGAAAGTAGTAAAAAAACTTTTCGTTATGTTCTCTGAGCTTTGGGTATAATGTTATAAACATACTATGCGTCATTCTGTCACGTACAATTGGATGCACATTAAATCTCCGACTTTCTCTTTGTTTACGACGTTTCCATCGACGGTATGCAAGCCACAACACGACTGCTTTGTCTGGCTCCATGTTCATAACTGTCCCTGAGTCCCTCCCAATCAAATCGCGCGTAGAACGCGGCATCTGGACACAATATAAATTGAAACGCGCGAGAGTACTCGCGCGTACAACGCCCCATCTGGACTGGCTCTTAAGTGTTACTTATGTTGGTTACGGTATTTATTAGGTTACTAAATAAATTACAACCATACCGATGTCAATGTTTTAATTGGATAGAATAGAAATAAAACATGCTATCTTAGAGCCGTTTTCATCTTTATTATTTTTTGTTCTTTACTTTTCTTCTTCTTTTACTTATGGCATCTGTGGCTGAGTTTGCCACAATTTTGCCAATGTCAAGTCGACAAGATGTAAAACTGTACAACGATGGAGGTTTAAGTATGAAAAATGGTCGGTTTTTTACAGAATAATAAATAAGATTATTAAGAATTACCCTTCAAAGGGGATTTTGACACTAAAATTTGGCACTAACCCGATTATATAGGTAGGTAGGTAGGTAGGTAGGTAGGTAGGTAGGTAGGTAGGTAGGTAGGTAGGTAGGTAGGTACTCACACGCCCCCCTCGTCGCAGAACTTCCTGCTGTCACGCGGCGTGTCGGCGGCGGGTGCGCGGTGCTCCAGCGGCAGCGCATGCGCCTCTCCGACATCCACGGACCGCTTGCTGCGCTCTTCTAGTCTGGGCAACGATATACTATTAGCACACTGTCAAAGCTGACACAAGGTGTGGGACTGTGTAGGAGCTTACACAGAGTGTGAGAGCTAACATAGAGTGGGTCCTAACAGTGAGAAAGCTTACACAGTGTGATAACTATAAAAAATGAGAGCTAACACAGGGTGTGGGTGTAACTAACTAACACAGAGTGAGGGCTACCACAGAGTGTGAGAGCTACCATCAGAGTGCTGCAATCTCACCTGTTGTGTTGTATGTCGGGCAGGAGGTGCGTGACGCGCGGCACGGTGTCGTCGGCGCGCAGCACGGGCAGCGTGCGCGACAGGAAGCGCAGCGTGTGGTTGCGGAACAATGCGCTACGGAGAAACACTATCATTATTCACAAATCACAATCATTACAAAACAAAAATAAACACCAAAGTTAAAAAGTTTACCTAACTCATGTCTCTCATCTCGGCTCTAAGGCGCGGGTTCTTTACAAGCGACGATTGGTTCATACAACGCAACTACACTGGACTAACACAAGATATATCACGCCTAGTTTAGTTTAGAATACTGATCACGAGGCTGATTCTTCTAATAAACGACGTTTTATGTAGGTACTATTCAGTTCCAACTCGTTCAGCATAAACATTTTTATATCTCCAATGACTAGTCGCTCAAAAAAAAAGCGCCACGCCTTTATTAGCTGCAGTGTTTGAAGTAACTTTACCGTAGTAACACTCACAAAGGATAAGGCTCTCCGTTAGGGTTCTGTCCCATCGGGTTCCGGGGTATGGTCCCTCGGTTGAGGTCCCCGCACAGGTTGTCTGCGGACACGTGCGGCCGGGAGGACGCCAGCTCCGCGCACTCCGCCGACACTTGCCGGTACGGCGGTGGACGGACCCTGGGGATATTATGATGATATAGCTATAAATAATTCAAACTCATTCATATAAAATTCAAATTACAATGGCTCACGCGTGCTGGTTCGTTCGTTCGTAGGAGTTAGTGGCCAACTCTGGTGACAGAGTTTCTAGGCCGCCCGAAGGCCTCTGTCATGGCGTGCTGGTGCTGCCTATGCATGGTCGTCTTTCGTAACCCGAAATAAAGACTCAATGGAGCGTCTTGTAGTTCAAGCACATTCCGGACACTCAATAAAATGTATGAAGCAAACACGTCGCAATCACCACACGCATAGTTTGTGTACGTAAACTTTTCTAAGAGTTTTAAACAATATCATCCCGTTTTTAGTGAAAATTTGGTAAGTATATCAGGTTTTCAAAAGTCACGTTCGCGGCCAGTCTGCGCCCTGTCAGCGACGCGTCCTGAAAACTACTGCTTTCTGCATCACTTTAAAGCTATCCTCCTAGTAGATAATCCTCCCTACAGCCGTAGGTATGTAGGTACCTACAGTGAATCCGATACAACGCGTCTTCATCGTGATTGTATCGCTGCCGAGAGCCCGAGAGATATAAGTAATCGTGCATCGTCGCTGTATCGATATTGCGCAGACTGTACGCGCTCTAAGATGGTAGATGACCGGAAACAGGTGGCTCTATAGATTATAATATCCCAAAAATTATTTCGCTTCAAGCGCGATTTGAACCCGCAAGCACCGCTTGATACGCCGGTGCTCTACCAATTGAGTTATCGAGAAATATCTTGCTTGGACGAAATAATCATTGGGATGTGGTCGTCGGCTCTATGCGCCGATAGCTCCACCTACAGGGGAAACGCTGCAGTTATCCAAGCCTGTTCAATGACTAAAGTTAATTTAGTTAATTGACGAGAGGTGTCGCATTGCATAATCAATTGGTCATTTTTGTTTTTGGGATATTATGATATTGATTTCCTTGGATATTATAATCTTTAGTATTCCCTTAGTGTGATGGATAACGCTAGATCTACTTATGTGGTTAACACTATAAAAACAAAAATAACCAGGGGGCTTATTTGCTATGACATAGGAGATTCCTTACCAAAAACGTGGAACTTAGTAGTATAACGTGTTCTATACGCGCCATGGTGTGAAATTGTAAAATGATTTTCCGTAGGTAGGTATCTGTGTTGTTCTAATAGCGAAAGTTTCGTTGTCTATAGGTTGACTTTGAAAAACAGTCAGACGTGCCCTAAAACGTGTCTCGTCGCCGACGATTCCACGCAGATATCGTAACAAGCCCGCGTTTGGTCATAGCGAATAAGGCTCCAGGTGGGTCTATGTTGTTACCTCGGGGGTGTAGCATTGGGGGACTCCATAAAGGCGTAATACCCCTCGGGGTTCTCCTCGGCCGGGTCGAGGCTCTCCGTGGAGCTGGGGGGCGCGGGGGACGCGGGGGGCGCGGGCGGCGGCGTCTGCGGGAGGACTGCCTGGGCCATCAGCGCGAGGTATATCTGTGAATGAGAGAACGGGATTGTTGTTTTAGCTGACTAATTCGAGAGTGGTACCTAAGTATAGAAAAACCAGCCCCTGATTGCTTAACTCGGTTTCAATCCGATTTCAATCAGCGAACTCTCAATAAGCTGTCACATTCATACCACAGTTTTTGATTGAACAAGAGAAATCGATTGCAACCGGGGGGCAGATTGCAAGGGGGGGGGGGGGCATGGGCCACTCTTGTACGCAATCGGTAGGTAATCGGACAAGTATTGGAATTTGACATTTCATGACAATCTAGCTCCAAATTCAACCTTGTTCCCAAGAGTACAAAAATTTGACAGAAGTGGGATTGAGATTGCGTTGAAGAGTAAGGCCCCAGGGCACAGAGTCCCAAGGGGCTCTTGCTTGATTGCTCTACTTTATAATCCTACTAGTGATTTTGTATGGAAAAACGCTCTAATATTATTAGCTTAGCTTGTAGCAATCGGCCCCAGTAAGTCGATATCTGGGCCTTGAATTGTGCAAATATCCGGAACTATTCGCTCAAAGGACTAGTTTCAATGTTGTTGTACTTTAAAACTTTAAGCTTTGGGTGGCACTGCATCTGTAACTGTCAGGCAGGCGACTTGATTGTATTATCACTTGCTGACATAATATAATATAGGATCCCATAATGCGGTTGTCATCAATAGATAGATAGATTGAAGAGGAAAGTTTACAGCATCTGTGCGAAGCCGGGGCGGGTCGCTAGTACTAGATAAAGCCATTGTTCTGTGCTGCTGGTACGGTCGGTGTGCACCTAGTTAGTTCCTTTGATTATATTCGAGTAGTCCGTTAGGAGAAACGCGGCCAGTGCGCCGCCGCCGTACCCAACATGCGGATATAGATAGCTGTCCGGTTCCACTACAACTATCTGCACAGGGCTTGAGGGCAAACTGTACCTACCTACAGACTAGCCAGGTGCCATCGGTACTGGACATGTATTGGAATATGACATTTCGTACTTTTGACAGCAAACCTGGCACCAAATTCAACCTTGTTATCATGAGTATAAAAATTTGACATCAGCAAGGATCAACTTCCTAGGACATCAGTAAATTGAAATTGGGATTGGATTCAAGAGTAAGGCAGTTAGCACCGCTGCAATATACATGAGGATTAGTACTACATATTTATAGAATAGAATAGAATAGAAATATATTTATTTTTCGCCAACAATTTTGGGAAAACGTCACGATTTCTTTAATAAATATTTATTGTACAACTAGACTAAGTCAGAAGTCTCCCTGCTAAGTTATAGGGGTGCGGGCGAGGTTTTTCTTGTAAAAAAAACACGATGCAACGATGAAAATTTTCTAAAGATTCCTAAGATTACTTAGAATAAGGTTGGTGTAGGGCCTACACTGTAGGCCACTAGGCCACTAGAGCATGGATGATCCATTCAATATTTCAATGGCCACTGCTGGTTCGAGCACGATCAATGCGAGCTTGTCATTGCCACGCAGGCGCACGTCTTTAGGTCTAGGGCGACCACTATTTATTTTACTCTTGAAAAGTTTGGATGTTTGTATGTTTGTGAGAGTTTGAGTTTGAGGAAGGCTACTTTTCATCCTGGAAGGTTCCCGTGGGATAAATAACAGTTTAATAAGCGCAGCTGGTTCACTATTATCTATTAGCACTTGTACACAATTATCACTAAATACATAGGTACTAGTACTCATAAGTAAGCAGCTTATCGCCCAGCATGGGTAGCCTACATCAAATGTGCAATGTCTGAAAAGAGCAAATAAGTTCTAAGTGCCATATAAATACTTATAAGACCTACTCTTGTAACACTTATTTATGCAAATCATCATGACAGCCTTCTAATGTTCCCACTGCTGGGACACTGGCCTACTCTCAGGCGAGAGTGATTGGGTCTTAATCCACCACGCGGACCCAATGCGGATTGGTGGATGGCACATGTCTTTCGAATTTTTAGTTCTTGGACATGCCGGTTTCCTCACGATGTTTTCCTTCACCGTATGAGAGCACTGGCGTTGCACACATAAATTTTTCGAGCAGAAAAATCCATTGGTGCACGACCGGGTTTGAACCCACGACCTTAGGATCGGAAGGCGGGGTCACTACCACTAGACCACCGGTTTTTATGCAAATAAATATCTTAAATTTTGAATCTATTTTGTAGAAACAATTCTTCCTGACAAAGTTCATCGACTGCCCGCCCCGAAGCCGCCTACTCATCGATGACCACAGAACTAATAATTGTATAAGTACTTACTCATCACTCAAATAAGTCGAAGGTAGCTTTACTAACGATAAACGAGAATAAATCATAGAAAGTACTTTATACACCGGTGGAACTTTCCCTTTCATATTCTTTAAATCATTTAAATTATGCTCTACTTGGCTCATTTACTAACTTCATAACTTTACATGACAACCCTACAACTAGACGCGTGCCTCTGCATAACTAGATTAACTGTGGTTCATTGGACAGATTGAATTTATTAAGATACGAAAGATTAATAATGATCTAGCAAAATATTATCAGAATAATAACAGTCGATCAATTAAGTCCATCCATAAACAAAGTTTAGGTAGGGACTGTTTAGTTATTACTCTATGCATATTGTACGTCCGAAAAGGGCAAACTGTTGGACTATTTTTGTATTTTTAATTTTACCATCTTACATTTATTAGAATTAGAATTAGAATTTATTTATTGAATGTTAACTTACAGTATATTATAACCAAAACGCTTACTATCTTAATAACAGTTTTACAATAAAAATATTCTTATTCTTGCTTATAATACAAACGTAAGTTTATATATATTATTATTTGTGTCCGTTTGATTGAAATACATACCTTAAAAGCAAATAATTTACATTCGTTAGACTCCACACGGTTTTAACAAACAAGTTTGATCGTTGATTTCGATGATGATACGAGTTATGTTAAGTGCCATTGTAGGCCATTTACAGTCATGTACCTATTTATTTGATCTTTAGGACTAATACCACTAACATTCACTATTGTAGGCATGAGACTATAACTAAACATTTATAATGGTGTAGGTTGGTAGATATTTATATTATTACGAGCTGACCCGCGCGGCTTCACCCGCGTTTTTGCAGCTTTTATGCTATTCCACAGGAACAGAGCAGTTTTTCGGGATAAAAAGTATTATTCCCGGACTTAAGCTATCTAAATTTCAAATTTCATCACAATCGGTAAAGTCGTCACGGAGATACGTGCTAACAAACATACACACACACAGACTTTCAATAACAATATTAGTAGGATACCTTAACTGACACTTCTCACTTAATACTTAAAAAATATCGACCAGCTGGTCGCGTGAGTCGACTCGTCTGCATATAATCACGGTGATTTGTTCTGGTGATTCTCCAAAACACGAATGCCTCTACGCTTGCCCCAGGCCCCCCGCACGCTTCACCGTTAGGGCTGACCCGAATACCGCACGCCACCCGACTCGATAACACGCCGATAATCATCTCGTTTAGCTAGAACGTTTTACAACTGAGCTTTATTTTAAAATACTGGGTCACTTTAAATAAGTCTTAGAAAGTGCTTGAATTAATGTTTGTCGCTTATTTAAAGTGAATTAACATGACATTGGGTAATTATTTTACTCTCACTAAACTGACAAAACAAAATTTGTATTGTTATTTTTATTATTATGTTAATTGTGTGTCGTTAAATAAATATTTTTCTTTTCTTATATTCTATTCTATTCTAAAACAAGAAATAGAAAGTTTGAATTACCTAAATCGGATCGTAATAACAACATCATACTTAGTTGTGATTGTAGACTGAAATATATAATTGAGTAGCATTATTCGCCATACTTACCTACCTACTATTGTGCCCCGTGAGATTTTTTTTCTAAATTATCTATTAAGTAGTACCTACCAACATTGAGGTCTCACCATGGGTTAGTTAAAACTCTGACAATGATACTTTTAAGCAATTTTGGTGATTGCCTAGCCTACTATAATACGCTATTGTGTTTTGTAATCAGAAATGATTGATTCGATCCACATTTTAAGTTGGATAAAAATAAATAATATATTGCAAAAAATACCGTAGTAAAACCATATTATTATTTTCAGCCTGAATCATACCATTGCACAGCAAAGGCCTATCCATTCTCCTTCCCCAAAGTACGGTCTGTATAACCATAATATTACCTAGATACCAGTTGAATATTTCCAACGCGCGTAATCATATCTCTTGCTAAACAGGGTAGATCCGTCAGCAGTTGTCACACACAGTTAGCAAACGACCAGCAAACACTATCTCAAGAAGATAAGGTACAGATTGTGCATGAGATGTCTCCATACCGTCATTAGTGTGGCGAGTGAATAGCGTAATTTGCGTACCAGTTTATGATTTCCTCTGTTTTGAAATTGTGTTTAGTTTGCAATAGTTTAAGTGTTTTTTTACGCAGGTATATTGCTAGAGTTTATAGGTTATAGACGTAATCACACTAAAATAACGCTTAGGACGATCAAAAACTCAACGTACAATTAAAAACTTACTTTAATTACTTTGGCACGTGCGTTAGATATGATGATGATATGAGGCAATAAAGATTGAGACGGTCCCGGCTATATAAAAAAAAAAAAAAACATACTTTATTACATAGCCTATAAAGTAAGTTTATTTCGTATAGTTCGTATATGAGTCAGTGGCCAACTCTGGTGCCAGAGTTTATAGGCCGTCTGAAGGCCTATGTCATGGACTGACAACTTTGAAAAAGCTGGGACCGACTGCTAAACGTGCCCTCCTCACGGGAGCGCTCAGTTAAAATTGACACTGGCGGAACAGTTAAGCGCTGTTTCACATCATTTGGATGGGTGACCGCCAGTGGCAACGAAACTCCTAATTTTACTAAGAACACCATCACCAGAGTTGACTCATACACGAACTTGTTTTTTACTGTAACCAAAGTTCAACGCCTTCTCAATCTTAAAAAAAAACTCGTTTTTGTAGGCTTAATGCGTAAACAGATAAATATTTGCATAATCAGTTACCATCTGGCACAGTCACAATCTGAAGAGCAAACAAAGCTAGGTGTGTTACACTACACGTGTCGGGGGCTGGTCCCGTTAGCGGGAAGCAGAGCGCGGCCGGCGGCGGCGGCGACGCGGATGCGATGGCGCTCGTACACTCGAAGGTCTACATTTATTCCTTTACCCTATTCTGATCTTTTCTGTTTCTTAGTGCAGTAAAGATACATTTTTTATACTTACAACTGAAGTGGTAACCGAGCGTACGGCCCACAATATGGTAAGCGGTTACCGCAGCCTATGGACGCTTGCAATACCAGAGGTATCACTCGCGAGTTGCCACATTGAGGCATAGATCGAGAGCCTCATGTACCAGTAATTTCGCCGGAAACCATACCCATCACACCGGAACACAGCAATGCGAGCATTACTGCTTTGCGGCAGAAATAAGTATGGTGGTAGTACTTTCCCGGACGTGTTCTATCACAAAGAACTCTACTAGGTACCTACTCTTAATTAAATCCTAGAATAATCGTAGGAACGACAAAGCTATATTATTTATTAGGACTACAAAATCGGCATTTAGAACACAAACTAAAAAAAGTCTGCGTTTACTAAATAATATAAATTAAGTACCTAAGTAAATTACAGATATAAATTGTCGTTGCACGTACCTAGGTGTATAATTATAGAGTAAGCTTGATTATGTGTTGGCTCATATCCCTACTTATAGACTTACCCACAGACTACTAGGATGCTAACGCATCTCTTACCGCACTGGCCATAAACAAACCATTTTAATTTTAAACTAACTAAGCCTGGTCAATGGTCATTTATTATCATTATAAATAAACAAGTTTAAACGTTATTTACACAGTAAATGAATTTTTAAATGATAAAAACTTTTTTAATTAATTAGATAATGATTATTTTGATCTTGTATAATTCTATTAATTTGTTGTAAGGATATCATTTTATTCTCTTACTAGAAGCTCGACTATTTTTAATTATTTTATTTATTTTTTACATCAATTCTCTTTTGACATTTACCTATTGATTATTTTATTTTTTATTTAATTTGTTATGTTTTATTCTATATTGCATGCTTTGATAGAGGCAGAATACATTGTTTCCATTTATTATCTTTCCCACCATCTGATCTGTACATGTATTTCTAGCAATAAATATACTTTGTCTTTGACTTTGACTTTAAAACGAGCCACCGATTATCATAAAGGAGCTAAAGGAGCAAGGAATGCTACAGGTTAGTGAGCTGTACACTGGCACAGGCACTGGCCCAGTAGCCGACCGGGCGAGCGCGCTACACCCGTGTCTGTGGGTGAAGGTCACGCGACCTAACGGGTTCTAATTGTTATGATGCCAGCTTCGTAAACTTGTATCAATTAGATGTTAGTTCGTAAGTAAGCAGGCGCAGAGTGCTATTAAGATTATTGATTACGAAGGTTATTAACCTTTGTGTATGGCAAGCCAGTTGTTGACCACTGATAGCGATCAGGGTTTTGAGTGGTCGCCTACTAAGTACGTGGATAATGGTTTAGGGAACTACAATGTTACAATACGTCGATTAGTTTTAGCGTTTTGTAATTAGACGTATGCTACGTCTAATTTATATTTTTTCGTTTTCTTAACTTAAAACATTTCATTTCAAAACTAGGTAATGATTTTTCAAACTTTCTCCAGCCCATCATTAATCAATTTTTAAATGAGCTTATTTTAATTGTCCTGTCCTTGTACGACTTCTAAGAGCTTCCATAAACAATGTATGAACGTAGGCGTTTGAGAAAGCGTAACGGGACCGTGGCTTGGACGAATCCTTTATTGTCGATGTCTATACCCTAAATACCAAACAAATGAGAAAATTATGCGGTGACGAGTGCAAACAGTTTGTTGCTCGAGCCACAGAATGTATATTAACTGCTAAAGGTCAGAAATCCACTGGCTTTTTGTCAATTTAATAAAGAACACGTAAAAATAAGTTTGATGTCATGAAATATCTCAGAACCTAAAGTTTATTTTCATAAAAAGCCTTTAGTTAGGTTAAGTAGGTATTTATCTAACCAAACATTTTCTTAATCGACTAATTTATCTACCAACAAATTACCTGAAGCCACAAAATAGTCGAGCGCTATAATTCTATGCCAAGCACCACTTTCCTAACTTATTTTACAAATTGCAATTCCGTGTGGCCTGCTTTTGACTTACTACCGGTACAACTAAGTACAAGTAGACGATCGCCATAAAGACTAGATTAAAACTATACGTGATGTTTCCTCCTTGCCATGTCAGAAGTAGGGCTGTGCTAAGTCTCGCACGCACTCGCCATTTCCACTCTCATTCATTTCACTTTTGTTTTTCAGCACTTGACCTAGGTTTTACTTGTTGCTTGACTGCACAGCGGAACATTATTTTTTTACTTAAAAAATAGTCACCCAGAAAACATTGTTTTTGTAGTTTTTTGAACTGGAGTGGCCGGCACATTGAGCTTTGTCGGTTGGACTAAGTAAATAAGTATTGGTGGACATTTTTTTACAGAGCGCTATCGGAACCCAAACCACAGATAACAGAATACCCCAAACTAAGCAAAGCACAGTATTTTGACACTAACCCGTAAGTAATGATAGAATACAAATACATACAACGCCCAAAATCGGAACTTATATGTAACATTGATCGAACAACATTTATTTTGTCCCGTAGCGGGAAAGTAATCCTCAACCTCTCGCTTTTCAAGCGGGTTGTGACCGGGCACTCTACGATAGAACTATTAGGATAGGAGAGCCCATTTCACCACCAGCGTGACTCAAAAATTCCCAAACCAAACGTGGTTAGCTCTAGAAAGAAGCTGATGAATGACAAAGTCAGTTGACGTACGAAACGCAGCAGGCAATGGAGCGCAAACATGCAATATTAATGCGTAACGGCGCACGCGCAGCGGAACGGCATCGCATGTGCAGCTAGTTAGCAAGCCGGTAAATACCTTAAGAGGACTCATCACTTGAAGTACATTTATCACGTCAATAAAATCTCTGTGAGGTGCACTGAATCTCTAGCATAGACCGATAACAATGCAGCAAGAGCATTAGCCCCCGGTTGCGTAACTCGGTTTCAAATAGTTTCAATCCGATTTCAATCAGCGAACTGTCAATAAGCTGTCACATTCAAACAAAATACGTCAGTTTTAAAAACTATAAAATACGTCAGATTTTGATTGAAACCAAGTAAAATCGATTGCAACCGAATTGCGCAATCGAGGGGCTGGCGTTCTAGGCAGTGACTTCGCCTTCCGATCCAAAGGTTGTGGGTTCAAAACCGTGCATGGGTTATCGAAAGTTGTAGAACTTATGTGAAGGAAAGCATCGTGAAGGAATTGCATCGCGCGGCGTGTATGAATTAGGATTTTTTATATTTAGAATTCGATATTTCGCATTGGGTCCGCGCAGTGGATTATGACTATTTGTAACCCAATCACTCTCGCTCGAGAACAGCCAGTGTCTCGACAGGGGGACCATTGCTTGCACTAAGACGTGACTATGCGTTGGCGCGGAACCAGATTAAATAATACCTTCCATCATTAATCAATTCTCTTGAATCCAATGACAAATTCCGATTCAAGCCCAATTTCTATTTAGTGATGTGATTTGTGTACTCTTGAAAACAAGGTTGAATTTGGCGCTATGTTCGCTGTCAAAAAATGTCATATTACATATACTTATTATTATATATACTTGTCCAATATCTACCGATGGCGTTCAAGAGTAAGTCCCCAGGTTATACAAATCTGTACTGCCCTAAAACGTTTACTTTGAACTAGTAGGTAAGTAAAGTTCTCTCGAATCCAAAGTAGAGCAATTTCGGTAGTTAGTCGGCTGTCAGTGTAGTGTGCGTTTCACCGTGACTGCGACGCGTTTTTCCGCCACTTTCTACGATTCGGAGATGATGGTCGAGGTCTTAGAATAATGACACGGAGAAACGAAGCACGCGCACGCAAATTGTGATCCTTTTTAGTGAGACTTGTTAGTCTCACTTAGTCAAGCGGCTCGCCATTCATCAATGTGAAGTCATCGTGCGCACGTCTCTCTAAATTATAATTTCAAAATGGTGTATTGTGTGGTGAAAGGCTGCTGTAACACCACGTATATAATCATTAATCACGTATAATACATAGGCCGCTCACGCAAACATCAATTGTTTTGTGAACACACTTTTGGAAATAATATTAAATGAAACTATCATTCTACGTATTGTTATTCTAAGATCGAGGTTATGGTCGGGTGACACCGACGCAAGCTTTACAAAGCTGTGGGAGATCTTGTATTCTGGCATGAGAACGGAATACATTTCTGTGGGAGATACCTACCTACTAGCACTGTTTATAATGCATTGGTCTAGGTGATTTCTGTATGTTTTGTAAAAATAGCAATTATTATGATCTATTTGTCCACTGACTACCAGACCAAAGTGACCAGTCACTGACACCTACATGTTTTGTACTTCAGGATTCTTCAGCAATAATCTTGGTGTGTAGCACAAACGCAGTGATAGATATTCTGCAGTAGGTAGTATGCAAGCTGCACTGTGTTTAAGTTTAAATAACACTGTAGTATCTATGCACTGCCAGGATTTACGTAACACTAACTTTTGACGTTTTGGTTAGGCGTGGTACTTACCATCATGTGAACGACTGGACAGTATTGTTATCTTACTGACATAAATAATCTTTTTTTTTTTTAACTGAAGTGGCAACCAAGCGTACGGCTCACAAGATGATAAGCGGTTACCGTAGCCTATGGACGCTTGCAATACCAGAGGTATCACTTGCGGGTTGCCACCTTGAGGCTAAGATCGAAAGCTTCATGTGCCAGTAATTTCACCGGAAACCATACCCATTACACCGGAACACAACAATGCGAGCATTACTGCTTGGCGGCAGAAATAGGTATGGTGGTAGTTCTTCCCCGGACGAGCTCTATCACAAAGAACTCTACTACTCTTAAAATCTGGGCCCATAGCCTGAACTGTGCTGAACTGCTAAACAAGCGACAGTTACCTACAGCTGTCAAAAGCTCTTAGTGAACTTTTGCTACTACCGTTTATCATATATATAATTAATGAAACAATTACGCGCGTACTAAATATTAAGCGAAGAAAGTGCTTACCAAACAAACAAGGGAATGTCGCGCCATTTTCTCCACTTCGAACACACACTTGACCGAAAATAAATCCAAAAAAAATCACCTGAACATTGAAAAAAAAAACAACTTTGTTAAAAAAACTTGTTGGGCGCGTATTGTTCGGTGAAACTTTTAAAAGTATTCTTTTTAATTTTTAAAGTTTTTCGTTGGCACAAGTCGCGTTGGTTCTGCCGCGGCTGTCAGGCACTACACACGGCGCGAGGTGTAGCGGGATGTGAGAACGGGATATCGCGACGCGGTGAAAGGACATCACATAGAGCTGATGGTACGTCGATAAAATATACTTAACTCGGCAGGGGGCGCCCCCAGTTTCACCCGCGGTTATGGTGACGTGCGCTATCCCAAAATTTTTTTTCTTAGCCAGGACTTAAACTGGCAACCTTGCGCTTTTTAAGCAAATGCCCCACTTAATATTATTAGTTGCACTTCTATCCGTGCCTGGGTGACAGATGGGAATAATCCCCGATAAGCAGCATCGACTTTATTCATCCATCACCTACAAGACTTCATTCGTCAGGTACAAATCGTTCAAAAATTCGTTATGACATAACGAACTTTTGAACTTAAATTAAAGTTTGCTATGAGTTATGATTCATAGTCGTAACTAAGCAAGTAAGTAGGTAAGTAAGTAAGTAGGTAAGTAAGTTAATAGTTGTAACTAATTTTATTGTACGATTGAGAAGTACCTTCAATGAATACGGTCTGGTAGGGCATGCGCACATATTATATAAGATCTATATTTGTACGCATGCGTATCAAGCGAAATTTTGCATGTTCAATTCAAGTCCTGCCGAAAGTATATTGTTTTTGTGATATTATAATTAAATGATTAATGAAATGTGGAAAACACAGCGTTATTTAAGCGGTAAGGTTACAAACAAAAAACCTTTATCTTTATTTATGAAACCTGGAAGTCGCGGCGGCGATTACTAAACGTTGTTTTTCAGTGACCAAGATAAAACCAGTATCACAGTAACATACTTAGATAAGAGTGTATCATCTCTAGATGGTGTCCCGCGGGGCGGCGCCGGCGGTAACCAGGCCGAGTGCCGCGTGCCGCGTGCCGCGCCGCGGGCAAGGCCGCACTTGTCTTAGCGTTCTAGATTCAAACTAGCTAGATACTGGTTTCACTGCCATCGTCTCATTTAAAAAAATACATGAATGGTATGTAAGTTTTATTTCAGGCAGCACTTGATAAGTACAGATCTTAATTACTTATTCAAATTAGCAGTACTTAGCTAGTTATGACTTAGGGAATTAAAGTTGAACATATCGCAGATAATAAATAAATAAATAAATAATAAATAAATAATGCTGGACAATCCACACAGCATCATCTAGCCCCAAAGTAAGCTGCTGTTAAACAGAGCTGTATTATGAGTACTAGATGACTGATATATATTTAATACAATACAATACATAGATAGATATTTTTTATTATATATAGAAAATACCCAGAACACCCGGAACAAATATTTGTAGATCGTACAAACATTTGTTCCGAGGCGGGAATCGAACCCGCAACCTCTGCGTCGCAGGCGGACCTGCGCCCGCTGCGCCACATCGCTCGTCATATAATCACAGCAAGGAACCGCTAGAAGATGTGTAAAGTTGATGCTTGGCGAGCTGATATGTTAGATCGGCTGCATTGCATGTAGAAAACGTTGAATTTCCTCTTCCAATCGTAAACAATCACAAACTACATAACTACTTTATGTACTTATTTTAAACTTCATGCTTTAGTGTTATCATAAATGCATTCAGAGGAAACAGAAATAGTACAAACTGTTCATGGGTTTCCCCCACTCACACAACAAACTGTAAAAAGTATGAGTAAGTGGCCATTAAATTACGTTGCCTATCGATTCCGTCCCATTGTCTGATACGATTTGAATCATTACCAAGGCTGTCACAGTCACTGACCTGTGATAGACCAATAACAATATTATCTTCACACGTAAACAGGATAAACTTCAATAAAATAGTTTTCCTTCTAGAAGACTTATAGTAGTGCGGCTAGCGGTGCTGACTGCAGTAGTGCGGCTAGCGGTGCTGACTGCACTTGAAATGTTATTTCATAAGTAGTTTGTTCTGTATCCAGTAACTTTTATGTGCAGTATTTCTAAGAAATAAATAAATAATAAACATAGGCAGTTGAGTGCAGCGTCTACCGATCAGTGCGCGTACGGACTAAAGGACCATGCACACACTAGTGCTATTGCTGTGTGCGGCCGCGGCACACAGCCATCATCACCACCATCACCACACCACAGGTAAGCCACTCTACCTAGAACACAATAGGCCTGCATGGCCGCAGTGTTATATTAGCCGCAACAATTTAATAAAAAAAAAAAAAGCCACTCTACCTATCTATCTCATCATCATGGTCCTTCTAATGTTGGCACACTGGTCTACTCTCGAGCGAGAGTCTAATTAATGGATGTGAATGACACAGGCTTTTGTTTTTTTTAGTTCTTAGACATGCCACTGCCGGTTTCCATATGATGTTTTCCTTTACCATTTGAGAGCACTGGAATTGCGCAATAAGCCTACAGTTTTCAAATAGATTAATCAATTGATGCAAGACAAGATTTGTTCGAGAAGTAATTTCCTTACCACAAGAGCACCAGTGCATCATTCCTACTTATACCTTTCTAATCAGCCGATTGACTCGATCGGCTATTGACTCACTGACTCAAACAAACTCACTTTATCAGCCGATAACGTCCTCTGACTGAGAAAGAGCATAAGTGTTATATATCTAGATTTAGTTTATACCTACATACTATGAATACAGGGTAATTAATATTATTATTCCTACCTTCCATCATGTGCGTAATTGTGGGTACTCAATAGAAAGTCAGTCTCGAATAAATGGTGGTTTCATTGACAAGCTGTGTGTCCTCATATAAAACAATAAGCACCAAAGCACATAATACCGCCGCTATCCTAATCAACTCCAATCACTTCATATCTAAATGACAACATACCTATTTCTACCGCCAAGCAGTAATGGCCCATTTACACCATATAATAATTGCATGCAAGAATTGCCTTATCAAATCCATTTTCAAACATTTTTGTTCTAAAATCAATTTGCCAAGGCAATTCTTGCATGCAACTGTTGTATGGTGTAAATGGGCCTTAATGCACGCATTGCTGTGTCCCGGTTCGAAAGGTATGGTTTCCGGTGAAATTACACATGAGACTTTAGATCTACGTCTAAACATTTTATTGAGTGTCCGGGGTGTGGTAATGCTTTAGGTGTGGAACTGGATCTGTCGGCGCCTCCGGTGGCGCGCACGCCTGCGGGCGACATCCTCGGCGCGTGGCGGCACACGCGGCGCGGGCGCCCGCTGCGAGCCTTCCGCGGCATCCGCTACGCAGAGCCACCCGTCGGCGACAGGAGGTTTCAGGTAACTAGCCACTATACGTCGATGCCTTTTTGGTGTCTACCCAAGGAGACTAAAGGTTTCAATGTTTCAGGTAACCACTTACTAGTTATACGTCGATGCTTTTTTCGGTTCCTGTAAAATGCTGTTATTTATTGGTAGAACTGGTGGAACTGGTTACTTCGATGTGTATTTTAACTTCTGTAGGTATCCGACCACATAAACTCCCTATCCTAGAGGTTTCACTTACCCATAGTTCTCACTGACCCAGAGGTCTCACTATCCTACAGGTCTCTACTAGTTTAAAGGTCTCGCTAACCTAGAGGTCTCACTAACCTATAAATCTCACTAATCTACAGGTCTCTAATAATCTAAATGTCAAACTAACCTAAAGGCTATCATCCACAGCCGCCAACGCCCATCACCCGCTACTCCGAGACAGTGGACGCCAGTGAGGACGGCCCCGCCTGTCCACAGCCCACCTTCGGTGATTACTACGTGGACGAGGATTGTCTGCGACTTAACGTCTATACTCCGGGCAATGCCACGTAAGATGCTTTACTACTACCCTTTTGTTCACAAAAGAAACTGCAAGAAGTTCTTTGTTATAGAGCTCGTCCGGGGAAGGTAATGTCTCGACTCTCGATAGCTCAACTGGTAGAGCGACCGCGTATCAAGCGGCGGTTGCAGGTTCAAATCCTGCTTGAGGCGAAATAATTTTTGGGATATTATAATCTTTAGCATTTTATTTTTATTCCACTTAAGTTTTAACCAAGCGTACGGCCCACTTGATGATCAGCGGTTACCGTAGCCTATGTACGCATGGAACATCATAATATCACTTGCGTGTTACCACTTTTAGACGTTAGATGGAGAGTCTCATGTGCCTGTAATTTCACTGGGTATTCCCTTAGTGTGATGGCTATCACTATAAAAACAAAATTAACTATCTGTGTAGTTCCAGTAAGCCTCTACCAGTGCTGGTGTACATCCACGCGGGGGGTTTCTACTCGATATCGGGGCGCAGCGACGTGGCCGGGCCCGAGTACCTGCTGGACCGGGACCTGGTGCTCGTCACTATCAACTACCGCCTCGCCTCTCTCGGTCAGTACCTACCACTAGTAGTTCTGTGCTAATGATAACAGTACACCTCGCGAGCACTACTTTTAAAAGTAAGCAATTTACTGCATTTTGAGGAGCTGCGAAATTCTTTATCACATCTTTATCAAATTTTTATGAGATCAACTTAAAGTTTCTGCCATTCAAATAAAATAAACCTAACCGCGTAAATTTTAGATTACATTTTAATCAGAAGATGTACAAGACCTTAGTTCAAATTGAAATTCAAAATCTTTGTATTCAATAGCAATAATAATGATAATATCTAATTAGCTTGTGATGCCCGTGCAGATCGTATAGTTACCGTGCCGCCTGTAGCCGAGTAGATAAAAAAGAAAATTATTATAGTTAGTTAGGTAAAGAGACTCGTCGCAATTCACTGCTACTATTGCTACTCGTAGGCTCTACTGAAAACCAAAAAGTGAAAAAGAGTAGTAGAGTTCTATGTGATAGAGCTCGTCCGGGGAAGGACTACCGCCATAGCCGCCAAGCAGTAATGCTCGCATTGCTGTGTTCCGGTGTGAAGGGTATGGTTTCCGGTGAAATTACTGGCACATGAGGCTTTCGATCTTAGCCTCAAGGTGGCAACCCGCGAGTGATACCTCTGGTATTGCAAGCGTCCATAGGCTGCGGTAACCGCTTACCATCTTGTGGGCCGTACGCTTGGTTGCCACTTCAGTTGTATAAAAAAAAAAAAAAAAACCAGCGCTACAGACACATTAAGTCTGTAGCACATGTTGAGTGGCTGCCCTATTCCGTCACAATAGTTTAGTTTTAATTTGCATTGTTATTTTTATGTTTATTGTGCGGCGCAAATAAATATTTTACTATTCTATTTTAATTATATAAACGTTTATTCTGTTATATAATTTGTTTGACAAAAGTAGTTGAGATAATATTACAATTGATAACAAAAATGGCCACCACTCAGCATAATGCTACGACAGGACCACTGATACCATAGTGCTGATTTTCTGTTGTAGCCTATAACACAAGGATCATTTTAAAACGTGTTAAAGCTAGTTCTCGGCATCAATAACATCACAAGGATCATATTGATATGTCGCAGGGTTCCTCAGCACGGGAGACGCGCTGGCTCCCGGCAACAACGGGTTCAAGGACCAGGTGGTGGCGATGCGCTGGGTGAGACGGAACATCGCGGCTTTCAGCGGGGACCCCGAGCTGGTGACCCTCGCCGGGTACAGCGCGGGGGCCTTCAGCGTGGTGCTGCACACCGTGTCTCCTATGTCCAGAGGTAGGTTAACAAACAAACAACAGAACACCTGAAAAGTTCAAACACCTAAAGCCCGATTCTAGGTTTTTTTGGAATTTTTATTCGTTCCTACAGTCACCAACTACTGGATACAAGATTCAAGATATTATAATGACAAGGACATGTTCCTCGAGTCGGACTTCTGGTCAACCGGAGTCGTATACCGTCGCTACTGGGAGTCGCTAGTGGTAGTGACCCCGCCAAACGATCGTCGTCATCGTCGATCGTGGTCGTGGGTTCGAATCTGGTCGTGCACCAATGGATTTTTACAAATTTATGTGCGCAATGCCAGTGCTCTCATACGGTGAAGAAAAACATCGTCAGGAAACCAACATGTCCAAGAACTAAAAATTCGAAAGACATGTGCCATTCACCAACCCGCATTAGGTCCGTGTGGTGGATCAAGACCCAATCACTCTTGTTTGAGAGTAGGTCAGTGTCCCAGTAGTGGGAACTAGAAGGCTGTCATGATGATAATGACTAAGTTGTATTAGCACTAAGAAAATGAATAAAGTTAATTACTAGTACTTACTATTACCTAGATAATAGTAGGTATCTATTTAAATGGCACTTACAACTTATTTGCCCTATTCAGGCATTGCAAATTTGATGTAGGCTACCCATGCTGGGCGCTATACCGAGTGTGTCTCAGCAGTGAACCTTAGAAGTCATGATGATCACGATCATAATATGGCTGCACACTTTTACAGGTCTTTTCCACCGCGCAGTCTCCATGTCAGGGTCTCCGATATCGCAGGTGGTGCTGCCGCCGCACCAGCTGCATTTAGCGGAGCGCCAGGCTTCCGTGCTGGGCTGCCCCACGGACTCCTCGGACGCGATATTACGCTGTCTGAAGACGAAGAGTTCCAAGGAGCTGGGAGACTCTCTGGACAGCATGTTTGTGAGTTATGCAGCTTTGATACCATGATACAAAGAGTCGTATTCAAATTTAAATCTTGTTGTTGGTATAAAGGTCTTAATTAGTATTCGTAGTAGGTAAAGTTTCAAACATAGACCTTGTTAAGGCACAGTAATATTGCATTATTGCTAAGAGAGTGCTTTATGTGTTTTCGAGCCGTCCGACTTTTTATTTTTTATTTTTTATACAACTAAAGTGACAACCAAGCGTACGGCCTAGAAGATGGTAAGTGGTTACCGCAGCCTATAGGCGCTTGCAATACCAGAGATATCACTCACGGGTTGCCACCCTGAGACGTAGATCGAAAGTCTCATGTGCCTGTAATTTCATCGGAAACCATACCCTTCAGACCGGAACACAGCAA
This sequence comes from Colostygia pectinataria, assembly GCA_951394395.1. Taxonomy (NCBI): domain Eukaryota; kingdom Metazoa; phylum Arthropoda; class Insecta; order Lepidoptera; family Geometridae; genus Colostygia; species Colostygia pectinataria. The sequence continues at coordinate 8,298,929 of OX596373.1, read as the reverse complement.
TGCAAACATTACTGGCTGACGGCAGAAATAGTTATGGTGGTAGTCCTCCCCGGACGAGCTCTAGCACAAAGAACTCTACTACTCTTACATCATCATCATCGTTATGGCAGCCTTCTAATGTCCAACTAGGACACTGGCCTAACTAACACTGGAACAATAGAATTGGGATGGCACATGATTTTTACATTATGGACATGCCAGCTTCCTCACGATGTTCCTTGTACCGTATGAGAGCCCTGGCATTGCGCATATACGAATGTTTGTTCAGGAGTTCGGCTACGACCCCACATTACTGTGGATCCCTATCATCGAGCCTGACTTTGGTCAGGAGCGGTTCCTCCCCGTGCACCCGCTGGAGAGCCTGCAGTCGCACCGCGCCTCGCCCGTGCCCTACCTCGTCAGCCAGACCAGAGACGAGTTCTTCTGGAAGGCCTTCTGTAAGTTACTACAGCTGATAGACGCTGCCTCGCGCCCTGTGCTCTGCTAGCATTGGTTCACCTGATGGGAAGTTACCGTAACCTGAGGACGTTTGCAATACCAGAGGAATCTATGTTTTAGGTCAACGTGCGAGTGATATCTTCCGGTTATATCATCCGGTTGAAGAGCGAGAAGTTTCGAGTTTAATACCCGTTTATTTATTTGAGAACAAACAGCTTTGTTTCAATAATATAGACATCGTTTTAGTAATTAAGAGCCAATTAAAGGACAATTAAATGCATGATTTGCACATTTTGTAGATCTGTATAATGTTTGCTTTATTGTTAGTAAATAGCCTTATTTTAAAGAAATAGGGCTTGTCGCTATGCGTCCAAACCGACTAGTCAGTAATATTTATACAGCAGAAGATTTTTAAAACAAGAGAGAATAAAAAAAAATATTTACTAAATGAACATGTTTTGGGTTACGTCAGACATTGGATCAGCCGACGCACCGATGCTTAGTCTAACATCGAACATTGAAAAATACCGTGTGAACATCGAATATATAATAGTTCGCCTGTTATCTAAGTGTTATCTACGAACACATTTCGTCAGCACGGGAATAATAAATAAATAAATAAATAAATAATGCTGGACAATCCACACAGCATCATCTAGCCCCAAAGTAAGCTGCTGTTAAACAGAGCTGTATTATGGGTACTAGATGACTGATATATATTTAATACAATACAATACATAGATAGATATTTTTTATTATATATAGAAAATACCCAGAACACCCGGAACAAATATTTGTAGACCGTACAAACATTTGTCCCAAGGCGGGAATCGAACCCGCAACCTCTGCGTCGCAGGCGGACCTGCGCCCGCTGCGCCACATCGGTCGTCGAATATCCTCTATAATCATAGTTTATTTATTAGTAACACAGGTTACAGGTCAAATAATAAGTTTCGGAGCACAATTATTAAGTCTGAAAAAAATAAAAATAATCCCACAGATATTATAATTAGGCGATGTATCTTCTTAATTAAAAAGTGTTCCTTTTAATTCCATCAGCGGTCCTTAACAACGAAAGTATGACCAATACAATGGAGTCGGAGTGGCATCGCATCGCGGGCATCGCGTTCTACCTCGCGTCTCCCCCCTCCCCCCCCTCCCTCCCCGGCCCCGAGGGGGACGTGCTGCGCGCCGCCTACCTGCACTCTCAGCCTCTCCGCAACGAGTCCAGCACGGCGCGGCGCCTCGGCCGGCTCTACAGCGACGCCATCATCGGCTTCGGAACTCACTCGTAAGTTAACTACAACCAACGATACCAAGGCTCGTGTCGTGACAGGACAGCCTGCACACTCTTTCTCTTAGCATTCTTCATTACTGAAGGTCCTGCCCGTCTTGAAATGCTTTAATGGAGACATTAACAGGCTGTTTCCACGCTACTCTGTTCTCGGCTTGTCTCAGGGCGGTAGTTACCTGAAGTCCCGTTAATGTCTTGACTTGGTCTGACCAGCGGCTGAGTGATCGACCGCGTGGTCTCTTCCCTTCTACGTTTCCTACTACAACCAGCTTGTCGATATTATAAGGTTGTCTCCGGGCAATATGACCAAAGTAGCTCAGGACTCGTTGATAGCAAACGGTGGAAAGTCTGGTTTTGATGTTCAATCGGTCGTTATCCTTGTTGGAAATCGAAATGGGAGAGCGTGACGCATGTCAATGACCCGCGTATTAATGACCCGCGTGTTAATAACCCGCGCGTCAATGACCTGCGCGTGTCAATGACCCCCCCCCCCTATAACCGCTACGAGGCGCGCGTGATCGAATATTTAATTATTACGCGATTTACAACAATGATAAATAATAATTAACCGAAAAAACGAAGGTAATCGATTTACTCGACATTTTTCAGACGAAATGTAAAAAAAAAGATAAATGTATTTTTTTTTGTGTGTGAAACATATTCCTTGAATATTACGCACTAATAATAAAATACCATTTATATGTATACGTAATACAATACAATACATGCCATACATAGATATTTTTTATTGTACCATAGAAAATACCCTTAACAAATACTTATTTGCAGTTCGTACAAACATTATTAAAAGAAGGTCTATTCTTGATAAAAAAAAAAAAAAACTTACACACAATTAAAAGAACAATCGAAGGTACTAACAGGTACTAACAGGTACTAACAGGTACTAACAGGTACTAACAGGTACTAACAGGTACTAACAGGTACTAACAGGTACTAACAGGTACTAACAGGTACTAAGAGGTGGTCTTAACGCTAAATGATCTCTACCACACAACGTTTACGATAGCAAGGCTCATGACAAAATAACGATAGAGGAATCCAGCTGTGTTTCTGCCACATTATTTACAGCATGGATGTTGTATTATGTTGTGTAAAGTTGTATTATGTTGTGTTAAGTTGTACTGTGTTTACGGAGAGTTTGCGAACGGTCCCGCAGCTCTGTCCATAAACCGAGGACGATGGAACATCGTGGGCTTTTTTAGTCGGTAGGACGTCGCAGTTTTTCTGCGACGGGGAGTCCGACATAGCCCGTCTGCATCCCCCGCAGACAGGTATGCGTAAATGCATTTTTGCCCACGTAAAAAAAAAAAAAAAAAAAGTTGTACTGTGTTGTGTTATACGTTGTGTTAAGTTGTATTACATTTTCATTGTATTATGTTATTGTTGTGTTATACATACTTATTCTGTATGAATTGTGTGCAGGTTAGCGAACGCGCTCGCGGTGTACTCCCCGGCAGACACGTACTACTACGAGTTCGCGTACATCGGGAACCACAGCCACTACGAACACCCCGACACTAAGAAACCTGTCGGTGAGTCTGTCTGCGGCATTCTCCTATCCTATGCAGTGCCTGTGCTTTCATACTGTGAAGGAAAACACCGTAAAGAAACCGGCATGTCCAAGAAGATAAAAAACAAACGACAAATCTCTAGTACTACTCCTTAACCTTTTAACTAATGAAGTCACACAGTTAACCACAAAAGAAAAATATCGACACGTGTTTCATCCCTCCGCGGGACAACATCAGGACAATCGACTTGTTCTCCGTTGACTTTGGCTCGCGCAAGAGCTATTTTTCTTCTGTGTGACCTCATTAGTTAAAAGGTTAAGCGGAGTAGTACTAGAGATTTTTCGTCTGTTTTTTTATCTTGTAATGGATTTCCCCAAAGTAACGCCTGAATGATTGATGAACCTATCAATTATGTCCAAGAATTGAAAATTCGAAAGACTGCTATCAACCAATCTGCATTAGGTCCGCGTGGTGGATTAAGACCCAATCACTCTCGCTCGAGAGTAGGCGATTGTCACAGCAGTGGCAATATAATGCATGCTGTCACAATGATAATGATGAAACACAATACAGCTTATAATATTCTATGAACAGGTGCTAATTTTTTATTGTTTTTATTTATATACCTAACGCAATAAAAAACTTAATTAACAAAGTAACTTATAACTAGTATTTATATAAGTGTTAGGGGAGTTTACATCTAGTCTAAGTACATGTTTAATAAATTAATAATAATAACATGAATGCTCCTTATATTTAATACAAGCTGTTTCGCCGAGATAAAAATTAGCCTATGTAGGACATTTCCCGGTCATTATCTATCTATGTTTTAAATTTCTGCCAAATCGGTTTTTTTTATACAACTGAAGTGGCAATCAAGCGTACGGCCCACAAGATGATAAGCGGTTACCGCAGCCTATGGACGCTTGCAATACCAGAGGTATCACTCGCGGGTTGCCACCTTGAGGCTAAGATCGAAAGCCTCATGTGCCAGTAATTTCACCGGAAACCATACCCATCACACCGGAACACAGCAATGCGAGCATTACTGCTTGGCGGCAGAAATAGGTATGGTGGTAGTCCTTCCCCGGACGAGCTCTATCACAGAGAACTCTACTACTCCTATCGGTTCAGTGGTTGTTGAGTTATAAAGGAAGAAACATCCATCCAAACTTTTGCATTTTTAATATAAGTGTGATGAAGGTAAGCACCTTTACATACGATACTTATTGTATCGGACCCAAAGACACGGACTAGGGTTAACCCTCTATTGCATGAATTATTAAATTAAAAAGAAAAAAAATATTTTTATGTTTTAATGTGTTTTAATAGGGCTTGTAAGACAAAATATAAAGTGAAAAAAAAAATAAGTATCTTATTTTAGAAAAAAAAAACAGAAGCCAAAATTGGCTTCCCATGCAACAACGTCTGTGTATGAGAAGAAATGTGACGTGTTTCTTTGCTTGAATGAGAAAAGAAACTGTTTTAGAGAATTTCACCTTGTGTAAGTTTTGGTATTTGTTGTGCATAGGAAGCCAAAATTGGCTCCTGTAGAAAATATTAAAAATGAAGTATAAGGAGCAAATATTTTGAATAAACTGTGATAGGGGTCAAAAACAGAGGTTTTGCAGAACATTATTTACATTTTTTAACATCTATTTTCTTACCTTTTCTATTTAATTTCCACCAACAAAGCTGCAATAAATTTCACTAAGAACGACGTCGCGTACGCACCGGAGAAAAGTGAGGTTATTATGACACATGACGTTGGCCATAGATAATAAAAATTACGTTTCGGTTCAGTTTGAATTCCTTAATATTACTACATTGACATTTTATAATTTTGTTTAAAATTAGGGTAGAAATAAATTACTAAAGTTGAGCAGCCAAAATTGGCTTTGTATGCAATAGAGGGTAGTAACTTTACTTACTTAACGTGCCAGGCGCGGCGCATCACGACGACCTGATCTACCTGTTCAGCATCAACGCCTCCTTCCCGATGATCCCGGTGTCCGACTCGGATGATTCCAAGATGGTGGATATGATGACTGACATCTTCTATAACTTCGCGAGATACGGGTAATTATATTTTTTACATTGCGTTAAAAATCTCGTGTCGATTACGTTTTTCTGGTCGATTATTATTTATCATTGTTGGAAATCGAGACGGGCGGCGTATAATAAAATATTCGAGCGCGCGCGCCCCGTAGCGGTTATGGAGGTCATTGACACGCGCGAGTCATTGACCCGAGATTCATTGTCTTTTCAATTTCCAACAAGGATAACTTATAATTGATCAGAATAACATGATCGATTTAATGAAATGAAATAAGTTTACTTGCTAAAACACGGTAGGATACATTGTAGGTCTTAATATAATAATATGAAGACAACATGATTTTCAAGACAAAATTTTAAAAAAAGGTACACAATCATGTATTTTTTTGTGTATGGAAAGAAAACTTTTCCTTGAATAATATGCACTAATAATGAATGACTACTATTTAATCTATGGTATCTCGTTAACCTGTAGATACGTACCTACAGCTAGATTGGTAAATGATAAAGGCGTTTGTAGTAATAAACAAATTATTATTAAGGTTGATGAGTGAACTGTATTGTTAAATGATGAACGCGCGCCCTTGATGGCTGGATGAGAACTGATTTGATTGCTAATAATTTGTGAATCTGTGTAAATTATTTAAGTAAATATCGTTATCTATTTTACCCCAGGAACCCGAACCCGCAGTCGGCCCCGTCCCCCTGCCCCCCTGCCCCCCGTCCCCGCTGGCCCCCCCTACGTCACGAGGCGCGGAGCTACCTGCGCGTGCGCACGCGGCCCGAGGTGCACGAGAACCTCTTCGAGGAGCGCTTCCAAGTGTGGGAGCAGCTCTACAGAACTCAACACTGCGACTTTTGTACAACGAGAGTGTGATTTGTTAATTTAACTTTAAAATTTAGCGGGGTGATTACTTATAGGCCCATTCACATACACGTTTCAATAATTCTTCTCTTCTCGTCTTTAGTCCGAGCTTGAAGCTCCAAAGGGGATTTTGATACTAAAATTCCTAAAATCCCCTTAATAAGGGTTTTTTAAAAGGGATTTTGACACTAACCCCTTTTGCATCGTTTTGGCAGATTTTTATTAATTCTAACTCAAATGCGTACGATGCAAGCAGGTTAAATGTTAAATAAGATTTTCCTTCCAAAGAAGATTTTGGGATTTTTAAACTTTAGTGTCAAAATCCCCTTTAGACTAAGCTTGAAGCCCTAAAATTTTGCCACTAAAATTCCTATAATTGAAGGGGATTTTGACACTTACCCAATTGCACATACTACTTACCTGCTTTGTGTATTTTTTTTTAATAAAAATAAAAATCATACGTTTAAAATGAAATGGTTTTTTTTCTAGAGGTCATCAACACGGGTCAAGAATTGCCTTGTCGAATTGATTTCAATTGATTTAAACTCTATTATGTTCACAAAGCGATTGGACAAGGCAATTATTGTCTGTATTATAATACTAGTTTGAGCAATTATTGACTACCGATAAACAGGTTCACTACCTACCTAAAGATATTGATGATCTTTTTATTATTTTATTGCAGCATGCAATTTTAGTTAGTTTAGTATAATGCTACAACAATCGATGTGGCACGTGCGATCTACGCGTATGCTACGTGCGTGCTACACGTAGACTACGTGCGAGCTACGTGTATACTACGTGCGTGCTACACGTAGACTACGTGCGAGCTACGTGTATGCTACGTGCGTGCTACACGTAGACTACGTGCGAGCTACGCGTATGCTACGTGCGTGCTATGCGTAGACTACGTGCGAGCTACGCGTATGCTACGTGCGTGCTACACGTAGACTAGGTGCGAGCTACACCCTTTCTACGTGCGAGCTACGCTTAGGCTACATACGAAGACCTACACTTGCTACGTGCGAGCTACGATTATGCTACGTGAACGTGCGTTTAAAAAAAAGGGCTACGTGCGAGCTACGTGCGTTCTACACCGTAGGATTCTTATTCATAAATTTTATCTTTCGGTCCTTGGAACCGCTAACCTAAATACTAGGAAACTCAGAATGCATAGTCATAGTAGCCATAGTATTTTATTGATAAAAGACAGGTCAAAAGTGTAAGTTTAACAAAATCAATAACAATGTTATGTAGCGAAAAAAATAAATGCAAATACATGCTAAAGGTAGGTATTCAAAGGTTCCGTTTGTGTAAGCAGGAGGCATGGACTACGTGACATTAATAAACCATTACCAACGTGTTTAGGAAGTATGTAGGTAAGTAAGTATTCATGAAGTCACAAAATTATCCTCTAAATCTGAGTTCGTTTGTTCGTTCGTATGAGTCAGTGGCTAACTCTGGTGACAGTGTTTCTAGGCCGCCCAAAGGCCTCTGTAAATCTGAGTAAATTGTAGGTACATAACACAATTTTCCTCTGAGTCTGAGTCCTTTCCCACATGTACCCCTGTGTATGTGAGCCTAGAGTCACCGACCGCAACACTATTAACAAGATCATTGTAAACACCCACAGGCAAACTACTTTGTCTTCTGAGAGAATTGCATTTGTTGTTGTTGGTCGAGTCAGCTAAGTGAACACTTCTAAGTGTTCACTTCTAAGTGTTCACTTGTGTGAAAATCGTAAACGCTTTACAGCGTCCACAACCATAACCACGAGTTGTCATTCAATTGACAAATGAATACCTATATACTTGTAGGACACAGTTACCCTACCATCGATCCTTGGAAGTTCATAAAACTTCCTTACACTTGATCTGCCTATCAATAAGCCGGGTTTTCCCAGACTGCGGAACATTTTCCTTGTCTACTGATCAGCATAATCAGCTTAATTTAGTGTAGGTAGACGGTTCTTTATCTTCTTTTCTACACGACCTTAGGTATTTGGGAGGCGCACTGAATCCTATCACCACACTGGTTTGAGAAAGGCCCAAACTTTTAATTAATGTAATTTTTTTGGTTTTTTTTTGTATAATTTTTTTAGTTTACATTTGTGATAAAAGCTACCATTAAACATAATGTTTGTACGCCATTTGGTAGGATCTAGTGAAACTATTGACAGAAATGTCAAGTTTTACCAACTACCTTTACACCTAGTTCCACAAGCAATAAATATTTCATTTCATTTTATTTCATTTCAAAGGCATTCTTTTGATTAGAAGTATCTTGAAACTGACTAATCTATCGAAAGAAAGAAAGAATAACAATTTATTACCACACAACTCACACATAAAAAAATACAGAGACCAAAATAATAAATAATCTATCACTTATCATAGGTTATATTTAACCACAAGACAATGCTACACACTTCAGACACGATAAACAATTTTGCAGCAAGAAAAAAGCAATAACAAACTTTACCATGCATGATGCAATGGTAATCGCGCTTTTATCAGATACTCGCAAGCAATCGCCTAATACGCCGCTACGCCACGGTAGACGTGTGAAATTCTCTTCTTCGTTATGAATCAGAGTAGGTACCTATAGTATTAGTCGTATGTTGAAACAGCAACAAAGTCCATGAGTGAGAACAAGGCAGCCTTCACTGTGAATCATCATTATACCAAACACTACGTAGTAATACGTCACAGTCTTCCCAAACGCATCAATGAGTCCAGACTCAAAGGTCAGTCCACGACCCTTGGAACCGGTAAAGTGAGCTGATTCCCATGACGCTGTATACAGATGCACTACCTAACAAAAATAACAAAAATAAGGAAAAATAAGTAAAACAAACCACACGTGAAACTCATCCTTAGTAACCTGAGAGCTAATGCAGAGTTTTTTACGTCAATACCTTTGATAAAACATATTTTGTAAACATTTTGTTTTTTTTCAACTGTAGTGGCAACCAAGCGTACGGCCCACAAGATGGTAAGCGGTTACCGCAGCCTATGGACGCTTGCAATACCAGAGGTATCCCTCGCGGGTTGCCACCTTGAGGCTAAGAACGAAAGTCTCATGTGCCAGTAATTTCACCGGAAACCATACCCTGCACACCGGAACACAGCAATGCGAGCATTACTGCTTGGCGGCAGAAATAGGTATGGTGGTAGTCCTTCTCCGGACGAGCTCTATCACAAATCATTTTTTTTTTGAAAATAAAACATTTATTATTATTAAGTAAGTAGGATAATTTTTTTTTTTTAATATGTACATAATTATATTACATTACAAAATATACAAAATACATATGAAACAGTTGAGCCATCTAAAGACCGTTACAAACGACCTATAGATAGCTCAACTGATCCAAATCACTACCAGTAGGAAGCGTTCCCAACATGCTGGCTGCATTGCCACGTTGAATGGCAATGCTGATACGTTGAGCCAGATATGAACCAGCCTTTGGATCACGCGTCGCTTCGACCAGACGCCCGGAAAGAATTTTGAAAACGCGAAAAGTAAGTAGGTAGGTAGGTACTTATTATTATTTATTTATTTTTTACAAACTCCTACTAGGTACGTTCGATTCTAGGCTGGCGTGGAACTGGCGTTTATTCAGCTAGCTTTTACAAGGGCTTCTGAAGGATGAATTGTCCATTAAAGTTTTAAAATTATCCTTGTGTTTTTATCATATAAAACTACTACTTATTTTGAATTTGAATTGACGTCATGTTCATTTGCTTCACTTTAAACTGTATTCTAACTTATCTTGTAACTACTCTAATGCAGTACCTACCAGATATCCTAGTGAATCCAAATTTAGGGTCAGGATGAGACTATTGTTCATGTTATTTGAATTAGTAGTTCTTGGACAATGTTTGTCTTCTTGGGATGTTTCCTTCACCATCAGAGCACTGGCATATATATGTATGTGTAAATATGGCATATATGTGTAAGTATTCGTACGAATTCAGGCGGTTTCAAGCCCACGACCTTCCAAAGTAATCTGTACCTAGGTCCTTAGGTCTGATGTATTTTGCAGCTGTATTTCTTTTTCAGCTCTCGGACTCCAACATTCATGCCTACCCAAACGTAAAAAGCATATAAAAGCAGTCTCGAAGAGTTCAAGCTCACAGTGTTCATTCAGTGGATGAGCGATGTGGATCAAAGCGGCAGTGGCTTGTTGCGCCTTGGCGCTCGCGTTGGTGCAAGGGTATACGGCCAAACCATCAGTGGAACCTGCAGTTTCTACAACATCTTCAGGTTAATAAGATCACAGGTGGTCGAATTACAGTAATCATGATCATATAACCTTCCAATTCTGTGATCGTTCGAACCCAGTCGTGCACCAATAGGTTTTTGTATTAAAAAATAATTAGAAGATTATGTGCCATCCACTAATCGTAATGGGTCTTCGTGGTGGATTATGAACCAAATGCTCAAGAGTAGGCCAGTGTTTCCCCAGTTGGAACAATAAAAGATTGACCTGATACTAAAATGTATGTTCTTACCTTAACTCTCTATCTAGAAGTAATCTTCATTACCAGGCGTTCTTGTTTCAAAACGAATGCCTTCCTTGTTTCTTTTAGCTGCTTTTTCAACACTAACTCCAAACCCTTCATCATCACCAGCTCCTACTCCATCAGCAGACAATGACAAGCCGATGACCACCTCCCCATCCGGCGTGTTCCGAGGCTCCTGGGACCAGACGCGGCGAGGCAGGCGCTTCCAATCCTTCCGCGGCATCAAGTATGCTGAACCACCTATTGGAGAACTCAGGTTTCAGGTAACCGTCAACCAGATTATTGATGTACATTTTTTTTTAACTAAAGAGGCCAACAAGCATGCAGACCACCATGGTAACGTTGCGTTTGAACTCTTGCAATAACAGAGGTATCACTTGCGCGTTGTCACCCTGAGAGTCCTGAGACGTAGATTTAAAATCTCATGTTCCTGTAATTTCACTGAAAACCATACCCTTCAAACTGTTTGGCGGCAGAAACACGCTGGTTTCCTTGAAAAGTTTCCTTCAACGTTTGTGAGGTGGCCGCTGACTCCATACGAACTTGCTTCCTCTTTCTATATTTCTATTTTTTCTGATTATCAGCCACCAAAACCGATTATTAGCTACGAGGGTGAAGTAGACGCCACTGAGGACGGTCCTGGCTGTCCGCAACCCGCCCGTACATTCTCCACCTCTGAAGACTGCTTGACCATCAACGTGTACACGCCTGATAACAAGAGGTTTTTCTATTAATTTCTCATTTTAGTCTTTGTCTCTTATTTATCTGCTCCACTTAAGAGCTCTATTAATTCAGCGCCAGTCATAGAACTGTATAACTGCAAACATTTGCAATGGCAAGAAGCACATGGATATTAACTAATAGGCAACGACATAAACTAAACGATTACTTACGTGAATTTGAACTTTAAAAACCACAATCTCAAAATATACGCTTTTGCAAGGGTCTGCCCAAGAGCAGTCGAAAGAAATCGCTAGATGGTGAAGCCTAAATCGGTAGTCATGGCAGGGGTGAGCTATTATCCAGCTGAGGACGTTTATTGGTTGTTAAGATGATGATGAATGATCTGTTATGAGATTACAGCTGTACCTGGTCTAGTCTAACAGTTAATTGCATTAAAACAGTGATGATAGTTATCAAATCAAATGTTAGAACAGCGTTAGTCTTCTTGACATCACTCTAATTTTTTCAACAGCAAGAAACCCCTGCCTGTGATCTTCTTCATCCACGCGGGAGGGTACTACTCTATGACGGGCCGCAGCACCCTCGCTGGACCACACTATCTATTGGACAGAGACGTCGTCCTGGTCACTATCAACTACAGACTTAGCGCTCTTGGTAAATTCATCATGAGGCAATAGTTCCTGGATTCGATTTGACTGCTGCTGTTGTACTACACTAATACTAATCCATGGCTAAGGAAATAGTTATTGTTTGTGATCGGTTTCAATTGGACCCATTTCCACAAACCTCTTTACCAGATCTGTAAGAACAGTTGGACCTACTGACAATATTCCATCTCTTGTCTTAAAACCAGCCATGTCACCAAAAACTACGAAATCATCCTCAGCAATAATCACATCGTGATGAATTCTGGTATCTTGCCCATTATTCTTTACAGGGAAAAGCCAGTCAATATCTGCTGCTTGATTTTAGGTTGGCTAAGCACAGGAGACGCCGTGGCTTCCGGCAACAACGGCATGAAGGACCAGGTGGCAGCTTTGAAGTGGGTGCAGCGGAACATCGCTTACTTTGGCGGAGACCCAAACTCGGTCACGATTACTGGCTGCAGCGCTGGTTCCAGAAGTGTTATGTTGCACATGATCTCTCCTATGTCTAAAGGTAAACAAATGTCATGGAAAAAATAGCCAAATTTTTCATTTGCCTGATGCTGAGGAAGACGCATTGGTTTACTTAGGGACTATCTGCCTGAAATACCCTAAACACAGTATCAATTCTGTGTTGCTGTCTTTCAATATCTTAATGCTTCTATAGGTCTGTTCCATCGAGGTATTTCAATGAGTGCATCTCCAGTCGGCAAAGAGCCCTTCCCTCGGCACCAGCGTCATCTAGCAGTGAAGCAGGCACAACTCTTGAAGTGTCCGGACCACAACTCTACTGTAATCATGGAGTGTTTGAAGAATAAGACTTCGAAGGAGCTTGATGATTGGCGTGGATTATACGTGAGTTTTTAAATGTTGATGCTAATTACAATTCTAAAATTTTTTTTTTTTGGAGCATGTTTGCGATCAGTGAAAGAAAAAACTCATTTAGAGGGATTAAGTTATTACTAATTAGATAATAGGTAAATTTTTAAAACTTTTCAAATATTACTAGGAGTTTGGCTACGACCCTGTAAGCCTCTGGGGCCCTGTCGTGGAGCTTGACTTTGGTCAGGAGCGATTCTTAACCATGGATCCACTGAACGCCATCAAGCAAAAGAAGATGCACGACGTTCCTTACATCATCAGCCAGACCGAGGGTGAATTCTTCTGGTTTGCTTTTAGTGAGTATCTTCTTACCTACTAACCTTGAAGTAAGAGCTATCTATTTACACGATTCATCAATAACATAAAATTATTGCAAAAATCGTTACTTGCCTACCTCTGTTTGTATCTACAAAAATGTCTTCCAATTTTGGACTTGCAAAATGAATCCACAACTAGGTACCTATAACTTACACAAAGTGATTGATGACGATTTAATTTGGTAGCTCCTACTTATTTTAGGATATTGTATGCTCAAAGACCTAACACAAAGAATTATAGATGAAGCTAAGTACTATCAACAGCTTAATTTTGTTTTCTCCAGATATCCTGCGAAACGACACCCTTCGCAACACAATGAACAAAGAATGGGATCGCGTTGCACCTATTTCGTTCGTACTACCTCGAGAAGAATCACAGGAAGCAACAAGGCGTCTGCGAGAGACGTACCTTCAAAATAGAGAACTCAACAACAACGACGAAGCCAGTGAGAATGGTCTTAAAAAACTCTACGGGGACTCACTCGTTGGATTTCCAACGCATAGGTCAGGTAATCTCCAAAACTAGAAAAATTTAAGATATTTATTAAACCTAAGGTACATCAAGCCTTTAACTACGAATACCCCAGAATAGATATAGGTTAAAACTAGACGAGCTATAACAGTTAAACAACATATTTTCCCGCAGACTTGCTAACCTGATGTGCCGCTACTCATCGAAACCCGTGTGGTACTACCAGTTCAAGTACACCGGTCAGCATAGTCACTACGAGGACCCGATCACCAAGAAACCAATCGGTATGCAACTTTTTTTTGTTATCCTTTCCATTAACACATTCACCTTTGGCAAATCGACCGTTCTAAATCGGTTGTAAAACTTAATAAAGTGTATCTAACTTTCAAACCATCTTTTTTCCAGAGGCGGGACACCACGATGATCTAATCTACCTTTTCTCACTGAGCTATCGATTCCCCACGATCACAGTGGACAGTCCAGATTCCAAGCTGGTGGATCAGATGACAGGGATATGGTACAACTTTGCCAAATACGGGTAAGACAAATCATGACACTGACTGGAAAATTTTAAAAAGTTGATAAAAGTTACGACACGTAGGTACTAACTGTTATTTATGTCCTAGGGATCCAAACCCCCGTAGCGACACGCCCGAGCTGGAAGGCCTGTCCTGGCCGGCAATGACACCCTCCGCCCGCAAGTACCTTCGCGTGGACCAAAACCTGACTGTTCTCGAGAACCTTAACGAAGATCGGTACAAGCTGTGGGAAGAACTGTATCCTATACAGTACTAACTATAAAAGATACTTGATTATCTGGGCAACCGAGCAAGAATAACGATTGTTACTAAGTTGATAAGTAAATAAATAAGTTTTAACAATTTCAAAGTTTTTTTTTAATCTGATGCGCATCAATGAATCATAGAGATGTGAAATTACTGGCACATGAGGCTTTCGATCTTAGCCTCAAGGTGGCAACCCGCGAGTGATACCTCTGGTATTGCAAGCGTCCATAGGCTGCGGTAACCGCTTACCATCTTGTGGGCCGTACGCTTGGTTACCACTTCAGTTGTCAAAAAAAAAATGGAGATAAGGAAAAACAAAACACGCCGCAAGGTTCATGCCGAAAACACGATAGAGTGATCTTTGTGAATTTACTATTTTGAATCAGAATAATATACCTATTTACATCTCGCTAACTTCAGCATATACGCTTTAGGTTATAAGTTTTGTAAAGTCATCCACTTATTACTTAAAAATTACGTCATCTAAAAGGTACGTCTCTGACTTACATTTTCAATTCCTGGCTCCCGGACTCTGTTTATAACTAACACACTACTACGTAGCTATATAAGCTGTCCAGGCCAGATTCAGGCCAGTGTTTATCCTTGAGTGGCGCAGGAGCGATGTGGTTCAAAGCGCCGGTTTGTGTGACTTTGGCCTTGGTGCTGGTGCAAGGATATGAAGTCAAGAAACCTGCAGGTAATTCTTCTTCTTCGATAGTTCCATGTATTATCAAAATTTATTTGCCCTGAATCTAGGTAAGGGTAATTAAGAAACATGTTTTGTGTAACTCAGTCTTATTTGCTACTGAAGAAGTTCATTGATAAAAAACCCAAGTGGTTTTCTTTGATGACCTGGTGATGATGTGTCGCGGTGGTTGTGAAGCTAGAGGTTACAATTTCGATTCCCGATGTAGGACAAATATTTGCATGATCTCAAATATTTGTACCGGGTCCATGTATTCCAAGTTTATGATACACACGACACTGGGAATCCTAGTGTGGGTCACTGGGGTCTGGTCTATATAACTTGTTTGTGTTAAGTTATTTAATGTTTTGTTGTTCTTTCTTTTAGTGGTTTCTACAACACCAGCTCCGAACTCTTCACCAGCAGGCAATGACGAGCCGATGACCACCTCCCCATCCGGCGTGTTCCGCGGCTCCTGGGACCAGACGCGGCGAGGCAGGCGCTTCCAATCCTACCGCGGCATCAAGTATGCTGAACCACCTGTCGGAGAACTCAGGTTTCAGGTCAGTCATCATGCCAGCCTTCTAATGTTTCCTTTTTTGAGATACTGGGCTATTCGGTAATGTTAGAAGAACTGCTTACAGTTAATCAGGTTATTGATTTCACTATTGTGTTAGGAGAGGTATAAGCTTTAGCTATGTTATTGAGTTAGCACAAACAGGAAGAAGCACTACTGTTTTAAATAAAATATTTTGACCCTATTGGATACAAGAGCCAAAAGTAGGCATTCAACAATAGCATGATATTTTAAAGCTAGAATTTGTTCTTGATAACTTCGTTGACTGAAATATGTAGAGTTCTCTGTGATAAGAGTAGTAGAGTTCTCTGTGATAGAGCTCGTCCGGGGAAGGACTACCACCATACCTATTTCTGCCGCCAAGCAGTAATGCTCGCATTGCTGTGTTCCGGTGTGAAGGGTATGGTTTCCGGTGAAATTACTGGCACATGAGGCTTTCGATCCTCCTCAAGGTGGCAACCCGCGAGTGATACCTCTGGTATTGCAAGCGTCCATAGGCTGCGGTAACCGCTTACCATCTTGTGGGCCGTACGCTTGGTTGCCACTTCAGTTGTATAAAAAAAAAAAAAAAATCGCGAGGCTTCCTTAAGATGTAGGCAGGTAATTAGTAGATAAGACAGTGATGTGTCCTAAGCCAGGCTGGTTGCAGTGCCTAGGCTTGATGAAGCCCTTTACTTCCTTCACTAGTTCGGACGGTAATAATCATAGTTATTCCTCTCCACTAGCCTCCGAAGCCGATCCTGACCTACAAGGGCGAAGTGGACGCTACTAATGACGGACCTGCATGCCCGCTTCCCGCGCCGCCGACTTACCCCGTGTCTGAAGACTGCTTGACCATCAATATATACACGCCTGATAACAAAAGGTCAGTAATTTCTACTTATTTGGAGTTTTGGATCTTCTTTAACGTACAGATCTTAAGTTTGTAGTGAATTAAAACGAGGATAACAAGGCAGGATGAGAAAAAATCTAAAATCTCAGGTCTAAATAAATATAAATATATAAAATTAAAAAAAAAAAAAAACTACAAAGTACTGAGACGACAAAACTCATCAGTCAAGCCAGTCCGATCATCGGATTAAACAATCGTAGAACTTCGAATGTTCGTCCGGGGAAGGACTACCACCACACCTATTTCTGCCACCAAGCAGTTTTGTTTTTTTAATGCTCGTAATGCTGTGTCCTTCACCGGAAACCATACCCTTCGAACCGGAAGGGTATGGTTTCCGGTGAAATTACAGGTACATGAGACTTCATCTAACGTCTCAGGGTGGTAACACGCAAGTGATATCTATGATGTTGCAAGCGTACATAGGCTACGGTAACCACTTACCATCAAGTGGGCCGTACGCTTGGTTGCCACTTTAATGGTATAAATAAAAATAAAATACTTCTTTTATAATTTAAAGCCTCTTTAACAGCAAAAAGCCTCTGCCAGTGATCTTCTTCATCCACGCGGGAGGGTTCTACTCCATGACGGGGCGCAGTGACCTAGCTGGGCCACACTATCTGTTGGACAGAGACGTCGTCCTAGTCACTATCAACTACAGGCTTAGCGCTCTTGGTATGTAAACTTAACTCAACATCTTTAATTTTTACTAAAAACTGCACCGCACATTAAAACTCACAAATCATGGTAAATAACCCGTTTTCGGTTAAATTTTAAAAACTTAACAGGTTAGCTGTCCGATGAGGCACATGTGCCTCATGGGTGATTGCACTGGTACGTCCATGAGGCATATGTGCCTCATGACCAATGATGTAGATAATGCAATCGATCTATCGATAATTTTTTTTAATAATTATATTATTTGTAGCATTAGTAAATTATACTACAACCAAATTCTACCAATCAATTGATTATTGAACTTAAACAAAAAATAAATTTCACTTAATAATTAACATTAACCTTATTCAAACACAAAATTATTCTTTCACCGATGTTACTATTATTGTGAGACCCTTTGAACTAGGGTTGCCAACAAAAATTAGGAAACTAGCCTATTATCATCAAAACCGAAATGGCGATTGTAGACCTGCGATTATATTCCCTCATGTATGTTTTTCTTTAAAACATAGCATACAATATGAAATGTTACATATTGTACACTCAGTTGATACCATATATAAACGTACATTTTATCATTAAACGTAAATAATTAATTTCTTATCATACTCATCTAACATTAGCAATTATCGATATAATTAATTTCAATCACTAGGACACATAAAGTATCATAAAATACTTGAAGAGAATGACGTAACTTAATACGAAACTTCATAAGCGTTAGCTGTCATTATTTACTACGAGGACGTGTACAAAGAAGATCGAAACTTGCTTCGGGACAGCTAACCTGTTAAGTAACATCTTCGTCCTATTTATAAATAAATCTGTCATTTCCGCATTTTTAGAGTGTACATTAGCAGTGCAGAATCAAACCAAAAAGGCATAGTTACAATTTTTAAGCCAAATCTATAGACATGTCTGACTCTATTGCTTCATTACAGGTTGGCTGAGCACAGGAGACGCCGTGGCTCCCGGCAACAACGGCATGAAGGACCAGGTGGCAGCTTTGAAGTGGGTGCAGCGGAACATCGCTTCCTTTGGCGGAGACCCCAACCTGGTGACCATCACTGGCTGCAGCGCCGGCTCTATCAGTGTTATGCTCCACATGATCTCTCCTATGTCTAAAGGTACGATCTCTTTTATGAACAGTACCTGCCGTCATTCACATACTTAACACAGATCCTATAGGTACTAGAAGTACCTGTGTTACGGTCATCAAAATCTACAGGCACCATGATGCCCTATCATAGCTAAGTTAAGCTATTATAATTCGTCACAAATAGTCACAATATCCCGATCGCGATCCAACGAGAACTTTCTCTCGATAGTGTGTCCAATAATACTAAAGGCTTGTTGTAATGCAGGTCTATTCCATCGTGGTATTTCAATGAGTGCATCTCCAGTCGGCAAAGAGCCCTTCCCTCGGCATCAGCGTCATCTAGCAGTCAAGCAGGCACAACTCTTGAAGTGTCCGGACCACAACTCTACTGTAATCATGGAGTGTTTGAAGAAGAAGACTTGGCAGGAGCTTGGGGACTGGCGTGGATTATACGTAAGTAAAAAACAGTAGGTATACTTACCTACCTAAGTGTTACTACCCAAATAAGGATCTGCAAAATGGTGAATAACATATACTTACCTACCTAAGTGTTACTACCCAAATAAGGATCTGCAAAATGGTGAATAACATCGAGTGTTTGATTATTTGATTTTATAGTAGGTACATAACCTACTGAATAAACCTAATCATCATTATATTTTTTAGGAGTTCGGCTTTGATCCCGTCGGCCTCTGGAATCCTGTCGTCGAGCCCGACTTCGGCCAGGAGCGATTCCTAACCCTGGACCCACTGACCGCCATCAAGCAAAAGAAGATGCATGATGTTCCCTACATTATCAGCCAGACGGAAGATGAATTCTTTTGGTTTGCTTTCAGTGAGTATCTACTTATCACAAGCCCGTCTATGTTTGTTTTCCCAAGATAATGGTTGACATATTTTCTGATTAGAAATTCACTCTTTTTAAAATTTAAACTGTTTTCGGTAGATGTCCTACGCAACGACTCTCTACGTAACACAATGAACGCAGAGTGGGACCGCGTTTCACCTATTTCCTTCATGCTGCCTCGCGACCAATCACAGGGAGCCACCAGGCGTCTCCGAGAGACCTATCTTCAGAACAAAGAACTTAAGAACAATGATGAAGCCAGTGTGAAGGGTCTAAATAGGCTTTATGGAGACTCTATTATCGGATTTCCAACACATAGGTAAGACAATGCTATTTTCTAAGCCAAGTAGAGTGAAGAACTTTAGATAATGAGCCTGTTTTTCACTATTTTATTCACAGAAAATGAAGAAGCTTTCTTGTTTCCCATTGAATTTTAACAAAGCACTCTCTGCAAGATTTAATAAAAAGGCAGGCTTTATACTGCGTGTTTCATCCATCTCTTGTATATCATTCACAGACTCGCTAACCTGATGAGCCGCTATTCCTCCAACCCCGTGTGGTACTATGAGTTCAGCTACATCGGCCAGCACAGCCACTACGAGGACCCCATCACCAAGAAACCAGTTGGTAAGCTTTTACCATATTCTTGTTTTCACCGATAGCAATATTCAAGAGCACTGGTGGCCTAGTGGAATTGACAAGACCACCAGTGGTCACAAACGATGAAGGAAAACATTGTGAAGAAACTGGCATGAGCAAAACTAAAAATTCAGATATGTGCCATCCTCCGCACCGCATTGCGTCCGTGTGGTGGTTTGAGACCCAATCACTCTCTGGTTTATCTGCAGGGGCGGCCCACCACGATGACCTAATCTACCTCTTCACGCTGAGCTATCGGTTCCCCACCATCACAGTGGACAGTCCGGACTCTAAGCTGGTGGAACAGATGACAGGGCTGTGGTACAACTTTGCCAGATACGGGTAAGAAACGTTCTAGGTTTTTTTATTTATTGATTGTATCATAACTGAATGTCTCTAGCTAAATTTTGGCATTCCAAGAATCTTAAAATTTTATTTTTCCAATCCCGACATCAATGCTAATCTGTATCTAAGAAAGAGGGAAAAAAACCCGAAATAAGGTAATTATATTGTACTGTGTGTTACAAAAGTTTTGCTAAAGAAAAAAACACCGAAGAATATTAAGAGTTACATAATGTTCTCTGGTGTCAACTTTTGCTGTATATAGTACTACCTACCGGTAGCTACCAATTTACCAATAATAAACTATATTTTCTGTTCCAGGGATCCAAACCCCCGTAGCGACACGCCCGAGTTGGAAGGCCTGTCCTGGCCGGCAATGACACCCTCCGCCCGCAAGTACCTCCGCGTGGATCACAACCTGACTGTCCTCGAGAACCTTAACGAAGATCGGTACAAGCTGTGGGAAGAACTGTATCCTATACAGTACTAAAATAAGACAATAACATGTTCCTTCCTATTACTTTAGCCACACTACATATTATAAAACTTCGCTGGAGTGTTTTGAAAGCCAAGTGGCATTTTGTCGAATTTGTATGGCCGTAGTAGGAAAGAATCGAATTCTTTTCTAGTGTTCCGAAAAACTGAACACTTCGAGGACTAGCGCGGCACTGGATTTAGTGTTGTATTACTTTCTAAATAAAATATTGAATTTGAAGATGTTTTTCACTTAAAATAGTGCCTCTTTAGGGTAAGTATTATAAGAACTAAGTAAGTAGGTACCTATAGTTTTCTACCAAGCTCCCATACAAATTTTACGTTACGATTTTGTCAAACAGTCTCTTCCCTCCGGACAGGACTCCTTTTATTTTAATGACTCGACTCAATGGTATGAAAATGAGAATGACTCATTTAAGTATGTCATGTATTGTGTAGGTTAGGTGCACGTATAGGTCTCACAACGGATCTCGGCCGTAGTGAAATTAGCCGTTTCGATGCGCAATGGAGCTTTTTCTAACTAAATTGTCTTTGAGCATCACAAACGGCTAACTTCACGGAAGCCTAGATCCGCTGTGCGAACTATACGATGTTTGACGCGACATTTCAACCAAGGCTTTGAGGGCACGAACACAGCACGAGTGAGTATTATTCTGTGACGAGGGCAAGGGGCAGAACAAGACTTTTTCAATTTTCGCGAACACGCGATGACTCTAATCTATACTTTATCTTAGAGATGTAGAACTTACTATTGATTGACCAGTTATCTGCAACCATGAATTTGAAAATTAGATTCAACGGCTCGGGCTTAGGACTGAATTTTCTTCGCTGTTGGTTAGGTTAGTTATAGCGGAGGCTTGTCACTTATGCGCATGCTCCAAGTACCCACTCAACCTTATCAAATAGAGAAGGGAATTTTCCAATTTTATCGATATGTTAGGTAGGTAGTAGTTGGTGAGTTTGTAGATACTTAGGGCCTTATTCATAATCATTATAAACCTCTGTTCTGTGTCTTTCAAATCTGTCATCGTCTTTGTTCATTGTTTATTATGAATAGGAGGTACCTATAATATATAATATACCTAGGTATGTTAAGTACATAAGTACTTTGTTTAGGTTTACTTTTAGGTACTTACGGTTTACCTATTTCCTTAGCAATTACCTACAACAATTAAATATTGATGACTTCGAACAGTGCAATGAGAACGTGCAACGAACTCCCAGACTATCGATTATCGATGTCTGCGCTGCAACATTACACACATCACTAGTCAGCCTGGCCTGCCCGGACGCGCTCGCTTCATTGAGATACTTTTTTTTACTAATACAGCTTGTGGTAACAACAATCAACCAAAAAACACCTGAAAAAGACTGAAATAATCATGTAAGTAGGTACCTACCTAAGTAATCAAAGAACTATTAGAATAGATAGGTTTATATTTGTAGTAGCTAGGTCTACTACACAGCCGTTTAGGCACCAGTAGGTATAATAATTAAATCATTATAAGAATTTCGTAGAAGTGAAATCGAGTGGTTCGTTGGTTTTCTAGTGCGGTCCGGTTGTTCGCTTGCTTAGTTTGTAAAAAAGTACCTACCCAAATTCCTAAACATTCTAATCCTCTAGTACCTACGAAAGAACTGACATTTGACATTGACGTGACTGACTACTGTCAGTATACATAGTACACTCACTACCAAAACTAGTTTATAATGTATTTAACGGGCATAATTAGTTTTCTTTCTAGTAATCCTGGTGCGTGGAGATATTAAGTTAAATTGGCATGGCAATGGCGTGGCAGGATTTCACATGTAGGTACCTTAAGATAATTTAAATAACTTGGTACTGAAAATTTTATACGAAAAAAAATAAGATTAAAAGAGGACAGAAAGATACCTACTATGTTTATTTTTAATATTTTCAGCAACCGAAAAGCAAAGTTGTCCCGCGAGCCTCATGTGGCAAGGTGCATGCGATACACTATGCGCTCCCAAAGGTGACGAGGCGTGGAGACAGATTGTAGAGTCATCGCCGCCAGGTGACATCTGGCACTCACTGCAGAACTGCGTGGCTCATCAGGTGATAGATCTACAGCCAACTTATCCGACTGTTTGGACTTGCTTGTAAGTGGGTCAATACCCACTTACAAGCAAGAGTTATTGGGTCATGCTAAAACTTAATCCACCATGCGGCCCTAATACGGTTTGGGCACAAGCACAATATATCAAATATTTAGTACTAGGTTCATGCATGATGTTTTCATTCTGAAACGAAAAATGTATGTTGAAAGCATTGTGCACATATTTTTTTTGAATAGGAAAATCTTTAAGTGCATGGCAAGTTTTGAATTATTTGCGGTACTATCCATCTTATAATGGGAATGTGAAGTACCTACCACTAGACCAGCATCATTGCCCTTTGTTACCATAATTCATTATGGAATTGCGTTGGAGAACCCAGTTCTTCTGAATAAACTCTTTATGTTTTTCAGGCTGGAGTTTGGCAGGATTTGCTCTCGAACGGAATACCTGATGTCATGCAACCTGCAGCGTTCAAAATGGCGTTAATATTGCGCCATACTCCATCAGACTTAGCTGTGAAAATACTCAGTGAGATGTTGAAATCGCATCCACAATGTGTAAGTGCTTCATGTTCTTACAAAGACAAAATAGTCATTTGTTCATCATAATTAACTAGATCGGGAGCAAAACCTGATTCTGAAACTGTTCTGAATCGACTTCTTCTGCTTGCTCTCCATCCTACAGCAAGATTTGACTTCTTACGTACTGGCTCTGCTAACGGACGATGAAGCAACTGGGTTCGGCCGCTCCGAGTGTTCTTCCTCCCCCACCGCCACCCCTTGCGGCCCCGCGCCCGCTCGCGACCTTCAGCTGTACGGCGACTGCGAGCTGGCCGTGCTGGCGGCGGCGCAGGCGCAGTACGACGAGCAAGCGCGGCTTGTGAGGGCCGAATACTCACAGCTCAGCCAGGCGAACTATTCGGACCTGAGGATTAAGGTGAGCATCATCCACCTCTGAAGCTTTCGTTGAATCGTAGATAGGTAATTAATCCTACCTATCTAACCACCAAAATTCACCACGCTTTGCAATATAATAATGTTAGTTGCAATAATGCAACATATTGCATTATTCTCGCAATGGGAAAAACAGGTAGGTACGAGTATAACTAATTAATTTTGTTTTATCTTTTTCAGATTTTAAATCAGTTTTTGTTGATTCCAAAACTATTTCACACACCAGAGTTTGAAAGGATGGAAGCGGCTGCAAGAGAAAATATCAGAAGAGAAATCAAAACCCTGAGAGACCAACATTAGATGACGAGACTTATCTTCTTAAAACCTTGAAACGAAACGAAGGCATGTAGGGAATAGCATGCTTCTTAATTTGTTTATCGTGATTTGGATGCCAGTGCTTTATTGAATAGTTCTACCTATAGACAAAAATATGTAGGTATGAGGTAGGTACCTAACTACCTACCTAGGCATGTAGGTTTTTTTAGTTAAAACTTGTAAAATGTAAAAAATATTAGGGATTCTGTTCTTCTACAAAACAAATAATTTTAGCTGAGCATCTACATAAATATTATTTTAAAAATTATTTGACTGGTACCTAGTTATTTGAACACATAGGGGTAACCTACTTACCTCACGCTTAGATAGAGGTAGTTATTTTTAATTTTTAAGGTAAAAGCTTAATAACTACATATATCGAAATAAAACATTTGATGTAATAAGTTATTGCGTAATTTTTACTTAGTTAACCTAGCAACATCCTACTCGTAATAAAATGACCATTATCATTACCAATCAAAATATTTGATGTTTTAAATAAATATATTGACTTGGCCAGCTAGCACTAAACTACTTATTTAATTTAGGTATTATATATTAGTTGTGAGATACACAGAACTATTTTTTTTTTTTTTTTTAAAGGCAATGGCAACCGATTCCTCTTTGGGTTATGAGGAATATTACTGCCAGCTTCACGTACTTAATTCATTGTGTGGTTTTTATAAACCAAAAAAGACCGAAATGATTAATAAATAAGATGAACATTCAGAATCTGCTATAGGTATATCTATAAAATAATTATAAATACATATACATATAATATACTTTATTATTTATATATATTATTAATCGAATATTTTTATAGTTTAATATCATAGTAAGTTAAAAATTTTATAAGGGCACATTTAGAGTATTTATTTGTTAAGGAAAGAAGAGAGCTTAAGTTGGAAGGAAGAGGAGCTTTATAGTTAATTAAGAAATCATATATAGAGGGGGAGGAGTATCTTGAGCAGTTGTAAACTATGTGTGTGATGGATCCATCGTCGAGGCCACACTCACATAAAGATGTATCTCTCACTCTTAATTTTCGGAGGTGAACCGATGAAGAGCAGTGGCCGATTCGCATTCTAGATATAGTTGAAGTAATTTCTTTACTGAGTTTAATTTTTGTAAACCAAGGTCTGAAGGTAACAAACGGTTGGATTTGGTAAAGATAATTACCCTTATGTGAGCTAGAAGAAGACCAGTGTGCACTCCAGGCTGTTTCTAGTCTTTGTTTTGCAACAGCTATAATATCATTGGGGTATGTTGAAAAATTATCTTTATTTCCATGTACAATAGCATTCTTAGCCAGAAGGTCCACCCGTTCATTACCCTCAATTCCCCTGTGGCCAGGTATCCATGCCAGTGTAATTTTTAGTTCATCATCATGACACAATCTTAAAATGTGTTTGATGGTTAGTGCTATAGGACAGGTAGAAGTAGATTTTCCAAATGGGTTAGTCATCAATAACTGTAGGCTACTTTTAGAATCAGAGAAAATTACAGAATCAGGAATATTATTGTTTCTAATAAATTTAACACATTCAAGAATAGTCAAACTTTCCCCAGTAAAGTTAGAGCTGTAATGGGGATACTTGAACATCCGGGTGATGTTAGAATTTATATGTAAAAAAGCAGCACCTAGGGAGCTTTGTAAGTCTAACTTTGAAGCATCAGTGAAGAAAATATCGGATTTATGCCAATGTTCTAGAATTATTTCATTAAATTTTTCATTTGCATTTGAAGTATTTTTGTCAATTCCTATAGAAAGTCCAACGTCTGGTTGAAATATTTTTGATTCAAAGTCGTACATAAATAATGGATGAATTGGGAATCTTTCCACTTTAAATCTGATACTTTGAAATTTTCTGAAACTTTTAATTAAGGGCTCAGAACTAAACTACGGCAATGGGCACTATGTTATAGGGCTGATAAGATAACCTAGCAGTTTTATAGCTGACTGTACCAACCTACCTGCTACCTTTTTTTTTTTTTTTTAATGATAGGAAAATGCTTTACGCATTCCCCTCGGCTCGGGGGAACCGGGGGGATATGTCGGACTCACCAGAATGACGGCATACCGACTAAAAAACTATCGGGGTTCTAACATAACGCTCTGTACCTAGGCTGTGGGAGCGCGCTAACAATCTTCCACAAAAAAATGTGGAACGCTTCACGATTTTGCGTGTCATCCTTGCGCAGGGGCCATGCTAATCTTCTCTGTATCGTTCCAATTTTAGTATATGTACTGCCGAAGCAAGTACAACCTACCTGCTACTAAAAGAAAAATGACACGGTTAATAAATGAATAATAGTTTATTACTGCTATTTACACAATTTCAAGAATAGGTTATTAATATTTTACTAATTAGGCTTTCTTTTTGTGTTCACTCGCCGACGGTTGATAACCAAGTGCCCGCCGCGCCGCCTCATTCGGTCGTCCGCCCGATGACACGTTCGGCACCGATCGTAAAAAACGTTCGGCTCGACTCGTGTTCGCGTAGCAGATAAGTCGCTTCCGCTGTCACCGGAAAAGGAAATAAAAACGCGACGACTTCAAAACGTTCGGATCGACTCGTGTCCGCGTAGCATGTAACCCACTTCCGCTGTCGCCGGAAACGGAAATAAAAGCGCGACAACATCCGGCTATCCTGCTCACGCTTTCGTCCTCGAACTGCGTCTTAGTCTGATGCAAAAGCTGAAAACATTAACAATAAGTTAGATACAATTTTTAAAAAAATGTTCTACAAACGTCATACATAACCAGACCGTATATTGTAGAGTGTTTGATTTGGGTAAAGTTAGTTGTGCCATCGACGGTCAACTCATGTTAAAGTGGCTTGAACTAGATGATGTACATTCAGAATCAAACTAGTTGTGTATCGCCACAACTACTACAGCGTTCACAATGGATGCCTGTTGCAGTTCTGTTTTTAAAACGTAATCCAAACACTCTACAATACATTCACCATTAGTTCGCAATATATGTTTGAAAGCATCTGCATTAGACTAATATTTTGTTAGAAACGTTAAATAGGACAAATAAACTGTCTCGACTGATAAAACATTTGAATTTATTTGTATACCCACATAATACCTTGTTAGACAACATCCGGTCTTATTCAGATATATGAATCCATGGTTTCATGTTTTCCACGCACGCTATGCCATCATAGCGCTTTGAAGTTCTTTCAGCTCCTCTCATATCCGCTACTTGATATCTGTCATGGCCTAAGACGTTCGTTACTTGAAATGGACCTTTGTACAAGGGCATTAGTTTTGTGCTTTGGCCATCGTTTGAATGACTTGGTATTTTGAGCACCACCAAATCTCCAACTGCATAATTGGGAGCGTCTTTCCTTTTGGCGTCAAAAGATGCCTTTTGTCTTTCAGCATCTTTCTTTATGTTTGAGTCAACAATGTTTCTCAATGTGGTGACGTCAATAGTGTGGTCCGTGTTATCATAGTCAGTGATCACATCGTTGTTCATCCGAATTCTATACCCGAAGAAAACCTCACTCGGTACGGCAGACGTGGTTTTATTAACTGTGCTGTTTATACCTTGTTGAATATTTGTTGTGTTGGTCCCACTTATTATTTTCAGTATCTGCACCCATACTACGTAACGCTTCTAAAATTGTCTGATTATACCGTTCCACCTGTCCGTTAGAGCGCGGTACAGCTGTGGCAATGATGTGTGCTCTAATGTTACGTTCTTTGCAGTAGTTATTAAATAACTTTGATGTAAATGCGCTACCGGCATCGCATATCAACCGTTTTGGATTTCCAAATACTTTAAAAATTTTGTTTAACTCGTTGACTACCACTTTACTCTTAGTATTTTTAACAGCCGAAATAAACACAAATTTAGTGAAAGAATCTATCAGTACCAACAGATACGTATTTTGCAGAGTTGTTTTGACAAATGGTCCAAGGTGATCAATGTGGAGTGTGTGGAAAGGCCTAGCGTGCTTCGGAATCGGATACAATTTACCTGGTTTCTTGCCATGAATGTTTTTGAAGTAAATGCAGTTTAGACAGTTTTTGATGTATTTAGTGACAGTTTTCTTTAAGTGGGGAAACCAATATTTTGACTTTATTCGTTCAACAGTTTTGTCTACTGCAAAATGCCCTACCTCATCATGGTTGGCTCGAATAACGTACCAGACACATTGCTTTGGTACGAGCCAACGCCTTCCGAACTCAGTTCTTCGATAAACTTTATTTCCTAACAACTCATACTCATTAAATATCTGTTTATTCGCATCGGCCTCACCTGACTGTAAAATATCTTTTATGCTACATATACATGGGTCTTGTAACTGAACAGATAGTAACCAATCACCCTCAGTTATTGTATTTACACTTTCAATAACTTCGGGCGTGTTAGAGTTGCTTACTGTGACTGGATTTCTGCTAAGTGCATCTACATGTTGCATCTGTGAACCAGCCCTGTGAACTACTTCATACGTAAACTCTTGTGTATATAATACCCATCTACTGATTCGTGGAATAATTTCCTGTTTACTTAAAGCGTATCGTACTGCGTTACAGTCAGTCGTTATTTTGAAATTTGTACCTAACAAATAATGACGAAATTTTTGTAGTCCAGACACAATTGCTAAAAGTTCCAGTTCGAACGAGTGGTATTTCTTTTCGTCATTATTAGTTTGGCGGCTGTAAAAATATACGGGTTTTTCACCGCTTTCAGTAGTCTGAGCTAAAATACAGCCTATGCCGTCGCGACTAGCGTCAGTATATAGATTTACTGGTAGTTTTGGGTCAAAAACTTTTAGAACCGTATTATTAATTAAAGCATCTTTCAGATTAGTTACAGCCTGATCTTGCGGAGGACCCCATTCCCAGGTCGCTTCCTTTTTAAGTAAGCTCGTCAGTGATTTACAAAGGAAGGCACAGTTACGAATAAATTTTCTAAAATAATTAATAAGACCTAGAAATTGTCTTAGTTGGTGAACAGTCTTTGGAGTCGGGAATTTCGAAATAGCATCAAGTTTACGAGCACTAGGCCGGACGCCTTCCTCAGAAATATCATAACCCAAAAACGAAATCTGGTCTCGGAAAAATGAACATTTCTCTAAATTAATGGTCAGTCCGTTTTTTACTAGTATATCTAGTACGTTTTCCAAGCAAGCGATATTTTCTGCAACAGTCTTAGTCGCAATCAGTAGATCGTCCATATAGCACACTACCCTTCCGAAACGTAGATTGCCCAAAACGGTATTCATTAACCTTTGAAAAACCGCTGGGCCGTTGCAAACGCCGAAAGGCATACGTAGGTACTCAAAATGACCATCGTTTGTAATGAATCCCGTTTTGTGCACATCCTCTTCTTTAATGCAGATTTGATGGTACCCACTTTTAAGATCTAAGGAAGTATAGAATTTACACCCCTGCAGTCTATCAATGAGATCCTCAATCATAGGCATTGGGTATTTCTCTTTAACAGTAATTTTATTTAGTTGTCTATAATCAACACATAACCTTTTGGCCCCTGAAGCTTTGGCAACCAGAAGGGCTGGACTTGCATAAGCTGAATTACTGTTTCGAATAATGCCATTTTTCAAGAGATCATCTGTTATTTCGCGCGTTGTAACCTTTTCTGATTCTGACATCCTATATGGTCGTTGGCAAATTGGTTTGTTTGATGTTAATTGAATTTCTAATTCTACACATGAAGTTTTTCCTAAATATGATAAATCTTTTGCAAAAGATTGGGGGTACTTTGACAATATATTTTTCAAGGAAATTTCGTGGCAGTTTGGTACTTTATCAGTAATATTGATACTGCAAACATCTAACGCGTGCATAGATTGAAATGTCAAAGTATCTCCAACACGAGCGTACATTATATTCTTATCTTCGGTAAAATTTCTTCCGATTAGAATGTCACAACCAGATAGCGCTTCAATAACATAAAACGTAACAATGGATTCAACTGAATCAACCCGAAGTGTAGTTGCTACAGCTTCAGTTACTTGAGCAGAGAAATCATTCATAAACCCTACCAACTTAATGGGAGTATTCAAAGGGGATGGTTGCAAATGATATTGATTTACCAACGCAGTTGTTATTAGTGAACAATCACTACCCATATCGAAGAATGCTTTACAATCGAAATCATTTAACAAAACTTGCTTGAAAAACTTTTGCTTGGTTTTCGGATCAGAAATTAGCTTCACCTCGACATCCTTTTCGACCTTCTGTTTTGGTTTAGATTTACACGCGGCCTCTAAATGACCTATTTTGTTACAAGAAGAACATCTGACGCTGTCTTTAACTGTGCAGATGTTCCTCCTGTGTCCTACTTCGCCGCAGCGGTAACACGTAATGTTAAAATTTGACAAGTTACTAGAATTGGTAGATGTTTCGGGCTTACTTTCAGATTTATTTACAGTGTTTTGATACCCCGATTGCAATAGTCGAGAAGAATGTTTCGGTGGTGGCTGATTCTTTTGTGTCATTTCTTTATCATTCGAAAGGTAGATTTTACCGTGTAAAAACGATGCTAAATCATCGCAATATTTAAAATTGCCTGCCTCAGCAGCAACACTAATATTGGCATCGCCGATTGATCCTACTATAACCGATATTATATCTCGTTCTCGAAAGCCTAACTGCAAGCGGTCTATTTTGGCTTTTTGTTGGAAAAAAAACTCGTACAGGGACTGGTTAGCTACGGGTTTTGCATCTACTAACTCTTTAAGTGATCTAAACATATTAAGTTTTACTTGAAATGTATCCGATAACGTATCACGCCATTCTTTCCACTTCCACGTGGTCCACCTGGTTTCATTTTTTGCAAAGAATCTAGCCACGTTTTTGCAGTATTACGTAACTTTTGAAGCGCCTGATATTTAATCATATTGTCAGACCAACCAAACGAACGAGCGTTTGCCTCTACCACGTTTATCCACATATCAACATTATCTACGAGTGGGTCGAATTCGGGGATCACTGACGATAATACAGCATTTTGACTCACAGTTTGCGATCCCTTACGATGTCGTTTACGTTTTCTGTGTCTGTTGCCACTGCTTCTGCTACTGCTGGAACTGGTGCTCGAACTCGAACTGGTTGAAGGTTCTCGCCTGGATCTTCGTTTGCGCTTACGTGGCATGTTGTGGGCGTAGAACAATTAGCACTTCTGATAAAAGAAAAATGACACGGTTAATAAATGAATAATAGTTTATTACTGCTATTTACACAATTTCAAGAATAGGTTATTAATATTTTACTAATTAGGCTTTCTTTTTGTGTTCACTCGCCGACGGTTGATAACCAAGTGCCCGCCGCGCCGCCTCGTTCGGTCGTCCGCCCGATGACACGTTCGGCACCGATCGTAAAAAACGTTCGGCTCGACTCGTGTTCGCGTAGCAGATAAGTCGCTTCCGCTGTCACCGGAAAAGGAAATAAAAACGCGACGACTTCAAAACGTTCGGATCGACTCGTGTCCGCGTAGCATGTAACCCACTTCCGCTGTCGCCGGAAACGGAAATAAAAGCGCGACAACACTACCTACTGTACCATGACGTCAAGTAAATTAAACACGAACTCACTTAGAACATACATTATTAATAAAAAAATTATGTAGGTAACTACCTACCTAGTTCTTGCGTTGTTAATTTATCATTGATTGTTAGTTATTTGCAGAAAAATTTTGCCTAGAGCCATAAAATAAAAAATTAAATAATAAAAGCTTAGAGGTGTTTTCTGACTCACTCACTCACACACTAAAGTAGGTAGGTATTGAAAAAGCTCCATTGCGCATCGAAACGGCTAATTTCACTACGGCCGAGATCCGTTGTGAGACCTATACCTTACCTATTACCTACCCTAGTGAGTATGTAGTACGGTACGCCTGGTGGCTGCTAAGTGCTTAACTTTTATTATTATCACTGTTATACTCGTAGCAATCCCTACTAAATAATGAATAATCCTACTCCAAATCCTGCCCTTGATCCCTCACCAACAAAGAGGCTACAAAGGTAGTTTAAACAAAAAAACATCGTCAATAGTCAATCAATGCATTTTACATTGTAAACTTCGAATCGATACCTTTTTTTCCGCAAAAATTTCAATCCCTACGTACGCACGCATGTCCCTCTCCCTCTAGTCCAGTCCCTCCCTAGCAGACAGTAGTAGTATTTGTACTACAATATTTCATGCTGTGTGTCACAGAACAGATATTAGTACTACGCTGTATACTGCCTCCTCTGTGGTACTACGTACTACCCATATTTAAGGATAGTACACTTATCTGCCAATAAAATGAGCAGTTTTTGATTCGAGAAAAAAAAAGGAGTTCCGATTGCTTTGACAGATGGTGATTTTTTGCCATAATGTACTAATTTCCCAGTATGGACTGGGAAAGGTTATCAAAAAAAAAAAATGGTTGGTAACTCCGTTTTTGTTTCGTCTCGTGTCAAGCGGAAAGTTGTGGGTTCATGTCCTGCTTGAGGCAAAATAATTTAACTCCAGTACGACCAAAGTTAATGTACTAAGTATAGTATGTACCTACTATGACTTTGACACCAACCAGAGGTATGACAAACAGTGACAGCAGGAGCAATGTTGAATGTTGAATTCCCTACTTATTCACCATAGCTCGCCAAACGTAGTGCTTACATTCTCTTGGGCTCGCCAGTTGAGCTATCGCCATCTAATTAGACAGCTTTTAGGGGTCTAGATAATTAGAAAAAATTAAAAACCGTCTAGCACTGTTTATTTATTTTGTTTTGGCTTTTAAGTTAGTTTACCTTTGTAAAGGGGTGCAACACAATGAAAAACAACATGGCGGGTTTAATAAACAGCTGGGTTGTTATGTAGTTTTCTAGTTGTAATATAATTTCTATCAGCAACCTGTCAATAATACATTAGTTTTCTATTATTATCTACTAAAATCTATTGCAATCGAATTACGTACCTACATAACAGCATGCGTAAAATACTGAAATGTCATTTTGACATTTACGCAACAACAAACCAAACAAAACAGCCAAACCAAAACTGTCAAAGTCAAGATGCACGTGATCATTGCTAGTAACTGTCTTTACTTTAACTATAAATATAAAATTTTATGTTACTGTCATTCTTATTTTTTTTTTTCTAATTTTTTCTATGGTGTTACAAAGACCTAGGCCACAATGAAATTGGTCCTTTAAAAATAAAAAGATTAATGGGTTGCTAGGGTTTGCTCGTTTTCCTGTTTATATAACTTTGTTATATGTCAATGTCATTGTCAACTACATTATCAGATTAAAAATACCTAGTCGTAAATAATCATTATTTTCCGTGTTTTTTTTTCTTTTCATTTTGGTACAACTTTTTGGATGATAAAAAACTTTTTTTATTCAAGAAGTAATAAATAACATAGGAACAGAAAATATTGGCAAAGCTAGCGTTGGTTTTAAAGAGTTTATGTACGTTTAAGATGAATTATAGAAAGTGTACTACAGTTTTTTAGAAATACTACTATTTTATGTTTTTTTTTGTACTTAAATCCAACCACAACCATGCTCCAGAAAATTTAAAAAAAAAGTAAAAAATGGCTGCCTGCTGACTTTTCGCTTTCTGTAGCGTTGAGTGTTATTTTTTAATGATTTCTCCTGTTTTTTTCCAAACCAAATCTTTCAAATCTCTATCCTCATAACCAAGCGCTTTCTTTCGAGTAGATTCCGGGCCAGTGAGTACTGCAGGTAAAAACATGGGCAAGAAGAAAGCTTATCGACTCGAATCAACGTCGGAGACAAGGGAAGGTTTGTCGGTGAGTAGGTTTCATCGTGCGGGATGTTCGCAGGAGTATGTCGTGGAGGCGCGATGAGCGAGGCTCGCGGTGGGGCGACGGCGGCCGGGAGCGCCGCGAGCGCGACCCGCGCGACTCCCGCGACTCTCGCGAGCCTCGCGACATGGTGTGGGAGGCGCGGCGCAGCACCAGTCCGGATCCGCGCGACCGCCGCGACCGGGACCGTGAACGGGAAATCAGAGAACGCGAGCGCGAGCGCGACCGCTTTCGGCACCGCGAAGAGAGACGGTACGAGCGACCCGAGCGTCGCGACGTGGAGCGCCGCGAGCGCCCGGAGCGCCGCCGCTCCCCGCGCGATGATAACGACGATGACGTGCCGCCGCCGCCTTCGCCGCCCAAAATCAGCGACAGCGAGCGGTACCCCCGAACCCGATCCAGAAGCCGCGACCGCGAGGAACGCCCGAGTTACGAGGATCGCGCTAACGACCAGCGCCCGAACGGGGAGTGGCCGAAGGAGGAGGTGAAAGAAGACAACATGCTCCAGATCAACTGCTCTCCAGGGGATTGGTTCTGTAAGTGTGGGTTGTACAACTTCAAACGGAGACAGGTCTGCTACAGGCGGAACTGCAACGGGAACAGATCAGAGGGTATAGTGTATGGGGCCGAGGAACGGAATTTAGCTGAAAATTCTGGTATCACTAAGAGACTCCTTTTCAGAAGGTTAGACGCATTGACCACTGAGGAGAAGATTTTGGAAGTAATTAAAGAAAGATGCTCTAAAGAGATCCTAGACTCCATCGCAGGGATAACTATAGGCAGGGAGACATTGACCGGTGCTTCCAAGTGTCTTGCTTACATTAACTTCAATTCCATAGCTGATTCAACAGCTGCTCACTCAGAACTGGCCCATCTCACACCTCCCTTAGATATAGACGGACGAGAAGTCCTAGTGAGCTTTTACAATGAGCCTAAAAAGACCCACAAGTCTCAGAGTCAAGACTATGCAGCATATGCAGCGTATCAGATAGCACAAAGCCAGTATGCAAACCAGCAACAAGCTTTATCTGAGGCTGATAGGGTGAACGCGGCAGCTGCAGTAGCTGCATCAGCCATTTCACAAGCTCAGGCTCGGAGTACCACCTGGACCCCGGCTAATGTACCAACTTTCAGCACAACAAACACCCAAGCCTCGACCATGACTAATGTTCCCGTAGGTGATGGCAAAACTATTTACACAGCACCTGATGTTAGAACTTTCATGTATGACGAGACTTCTGGGTACTACTACGACCCAGGCACCGGGCTGTACTATGACGGGAAGACACAGTACTTCTTCAACAGTCAGACAAATAAGTATATGTACTGGAATGGAACCAGTAACACTTATATTGCTGTAAGCCAAGCTCAGCAGAAACCTGAAGTGGCAGCCCCAGTAGTTACAATGGCAGAGACGGCCCCTCCAGAGGAAAAGAAAAAGAAAGATAAAGAAGATAAAGTTAAAGTTGCTAAAAAAATAGCCAAGGACATGGAACGATGGGCTAGAACTCTGAACCAAAAGAAAGAGAATGCCAAGACCAATGTTGTTGCTGAGCAGGTTCTAGACACATCAGCTAGTAAAGGATCTGTGGATATTGGGTTTACTGTGCTCAGCGCAGGTCCAACCCAATCACAACCTATCATGGTCCGGGAACTCTCCCCTCCACCTCCAGTCGGAGATGATTTCCTCATGAAGAAACTTGCTGAACCAGCTTTGACAACTTTGGAAAATGACGATGGCATTATAGACTGGGTTAAACTAACTTGCTTGCTCTGTAAAAGAAAGTTTCCATCTGTTGAAGTGCTAACAAAACACAAGACATTATCAGACTTACACAAGCAAAACTTGGTGGAATTCAGAAAGAAAAATGAGTTCCTACCACAGAGTAGTAGCTACAGAGACAGAGCTGCTGAGAGACGAATGAAGTTTGGCGAGGATGAACCAATTCCAGTGAACAACAGGAAGAGGTATGAGCCACCGGAACCACCCGTAATGTCTCATCCCCCACCATCAGTGGTAGATACCATTGGAGGTAAAATGCTGCAGAAAATGGGCTGGTCGGAAGGCAGGGGCTTGGGGAAGTCTGAACAAGGCAGGATTGCTCCTATAGAGGCAGAGCAAAGGCCAGGCCTAGCTGGCTTAGGGCAGAAACGAGGCATCTACACACCAACCCCCGGAGAGACCTACCGAGATACAGTGAAGAAACTGATGATAGCTCGATACAAAGAGGTGGTTGGCAATGAGGATAACTAGGTGGGTTACTTTCTTTATTTTTATGCTAATGGTTCATTTGTTACAGATTCTGGATTTTAAGGTTGGTAGAATTTTTCCTATTTTTAAAAGAAGAAAGTAAAAAAAATTTATACTTATCCTTAGAAAACTGCTTGAATCATATTTCAGACCAATTGAAAGCTTTAAAAAAACTTTGTATTATGGTGCTCATATCATTATCATATTGTAATCTCATTTACAAATAAATAGGACTTGAATAAGTTCAGGATGCACTTATTATGGTAATTTATTTATTTATTTATTAAAGGGTATTCAACAGAGAAAACATAAAAATACAGTAAAAAACAAGGGACAAGTTAAATCTAAGTGTTCCCCTTATTATAGTAATGTTACCTAGGTTTTTGTTGAAAACAAATTGATCAAAACAAACATCAAGATTGTCAGATGATACCTGAACCAGATCATAACGAAAGTATAACAGCACCTATGTCGATATACAAGTTCAGAAGAAAGGGTGACAATGCAAACATTTTCTAATGTCTTGATTCTGATTTCACGGAATAGATGTCGCCGGCCGCGCTCTGACTACCCCACGCTCGGGACAGCCAAGCATTGCGGTAAGTACCTATCAGAAACTGGTAGAAAATATTTATGTGTATTTTCAACAGGAACAGGTATAGTATCTTCAAGTGGCTGTGGTTTCGTTGCCCGATGCAATGCAACTTGTATTATACTATAAAGTGTTATTTATCTCATAAAAATGTTAACAGATCTAGAATTATTATCTGGGGTAAGTATCTGCAGTTGTTATTGATACCTTTGCTTCTTATTTTTAAAAATACTAGGGTGACCATGAATGAAGTGAACCTTAAGTACTTTCAGGGACATAGGTACACATAGACCTAGTTTACTTATTAAAAGATTTATATTTATTTAAAGAGTTGATTTAATATTATTTGAGATAGATAACACTTAATTCTTTTAAAACAGATAGTTGTATCAATTTTCTTTTTTTTTTGTTTAAAATGTGTGATTTTCAGCATAACTCCGGACAATTTTTCCCATTATTATAGCTTGATTTTTTGGCATGAAGTCAAATTTTCCATGAATTTGGCTCAAATTTGCTAAATTCAACCAATCAAAAGAAGAAATCTGAAGGGGTTGCAAAAACTGTGACTTTACCATTGTGCTAGTGAATGGAACGGTGATGGACAAACTATGGTGTACTGATATCTGTGACTATTACTTACAGAGACCCCGCCTGATGCAGACTGCGTGCCAAACTAACATGTATACGCATAGGCTTAGGGCGCATTGTCCACTAAACCGCCACGCACAGGGTATCAGAAAACGTGTAATCCACGACGCGATGCTTTAGTGGATATTGGGCCCTAGTAAATGTAGTTACTGGGCCTCTAGTTTCGATAAATGAAATCTCTTTACAATATGAAATCAAATAAGATTGTTTCTATCTAGTAGATTGGTAAAACTTCACTTCACAACTAGGAAATTAAGTAACAAGCAAAATATAGTTTTTGTGGTTTGTTATTTTTTGAGATTTTTTTGATATAAGTATGTTATTATTTTAATTGATGTTTTACATGTAGGTAAAATGAAATGTTTTTGAATACCTAGTGGGTTGGTAGGTATAGAATATAACATTAGTTAGGTACCTTACTTACACATATTCCAATAAAAGATCAATTAAAATAGGTTTTATCATGAAGATGGATATTTAATTGCATATGTTTTATAACTTATCGCTATTTTTTATAGTAATGTTAGTAGGTAAGATAGTTTTAAAAGTAGGTAAGACATAGTTGCAATATACTTACAGATTTAAATAGTCAACCAATATACTGCTCTAATTATAGCCTGAAAACAATAGCAATGTTTGTGCCTACTTATCATATTTTAACATTATTATATATTAAGTATAGCAATTTAATGTTACAGTTACTCTGCATAGATATTCAAATAACTTTTGAAAAGTAAAGTGGTAGCCTAAGAGCTGCTATGAAAATCAAAAGCGAAGCGTATTTATATTAAACCTAGAACATTTTCTGTCACTAAATAATACTAATTTCCTTCCTTTGATGATATTTCAATTGACACATTCTTACTTGCACATTTGGTTTCAATAGTATAAATAAATATGTTATGTGCAGTCAACTCCAAAAAGATTTGTCAACAGAGATTTAAAAAGACACTTAGATTATTTTTTTAGATGTTGACTGTAGGTACCTACCTATTTATAATTCTTCCTTGAATACCTACGAGTTATATTTTAAAGAATTCGAAATTAAGGTGTACCATAGATTCCTACAACGATCAACGTTTTCCCATAGGTAAATTTATTGTATAGAAAATAGTTTAATTTTATTAATAGCTTAGGTAATTATTGTAATAATTCTAAATACCTTTTTTTATAAACAATTCGCATTATATTAATGTTAATGAAAAATGTTGTACCTATCATTTTTAAATTCCCTTAACTGCTAAGTAGGGAGACCATAAAATATTTTTAATTAAGTCCTAACAGTTTCTCTGTTAGGACTTAATTAAAAATAGCTCTTGTCTTTTACCATTGAATGATATAATGATAAATAGAGACAACTTACAAAAAAAAAATATTATGTAAATTTAAATAGCGTTTTTATTAACTAAGAGAGTTAGTTATCAAGGTTTTAAATTTAATTTATTAGTGCCACTGTAAAAACTTTAATCAGTTCGGTAAGAATATAAGCTAGGTATAAATACGTCTTTGAATAGGTCTGTAAGTTTTGGGTAAATTAACTTCCTCTGTACGTAGAATACCCGTAGGGGCTCAGCAGTAGTGGGATGTGGTACCGTTGATCTTCTTTCGTGTTGAACACTATCTGGAATGCGGGAATCAATCAGTCGGCATCAGTAGGTAACTAGTCTAATGATCATCCGGAACCAAGTTACTTACTGTAGGTACGTACCGGAATGTAGAGGTATACCTAAGCATATAAAATATGGCGTAGGACTAACTTAACTCCTAGGTACCTATAGTACTCTCGTAGATAATTTAATTCGAAAAAGCAGCTTCATTGCGCATGGCCGAGATTCGTCGAGAGAACTATAAAAATAGGTAGGTACTAAAGATATTACTAAATTATTTAAACTTACCTCTATTTCAGGGTAAAGAGTCTCCTTATTCAATGTCCTGTAATAGTCCTCAATTTTAAACACCAGTTTGTACGTCCCCGCCGCCATAGAGTCCTTTGAGAAAGGGAATAGGATGCGTCCATCCCCGTTCGTAGACGTCGTGTG
This sequence comes from Colostygia pectinataria, assembly GCA_951394395.1. Classification (NCBI taxonomy): domain Eukaryota; kingdom Metazoa; phylum Arthropoda; class Insecta; order Lepidoptera; family Geometridae; genus Colostygia; species Colostygia pectinataria. Next base: position 8,259,499 of record OX596373.1, on the reverse strand, counting down.
CCACAACAGCCAGTTGTCCTTCTTCTTGTAAAGTTCTACGAAGACTCCCACTGCTGGTTTGCCCGTGGAAGTGTCCAGAACGTGACTGGATAGAATTAGGCTCGACATTGTAGGAACTTATTTGCTAGAAGATAGCGTGCGTGCGTCTCTGCAGTCAGTGAGATTCTGAGGTCAAAGTAACTGTTATGATAATTTTATCGCGGTAAGATAACGTCACGAGTTAGTTCAGAAACCAATTCTGTTGTGTTGTGACTGTTCTTATGTTCAATGAAATAAGCTTTAAACGAAATGGACCCTACTATGTAGGTAATTATCTATTCATCATCACTTAATGAACTAGGTAATTAGCTAGGTAGGTACCTACTTAGACTAATGTGAAGACAAAGGTACTTACAACAATTAGCAAAACATCCGTCATTTCATTATCGTATCGTGGGGGGCATGTCACGTGGGGGAGGGGGGGCCTCCCTCAAAGAGTAATGACGACCAATCTTGAGACTTCAACATCCACTGACTAGGTAATACCGATCGATTTAATGTCATCGGTCTACCGAGTGACTAAAGTTACCTAATTAGGTATATTACCTACCTACGTACTTAGTACTTAGTTAAACTTTAATTTGTAGACGCCTGAATGTTTAAATAGCAACGCTATAACTACGGGTGAAAGTTTGTAACACAAAATTAAAGTGAGTCTTCCATTTATTTCTACAAAATAAACAATTAACTATGTAGCTAGTCTATAGCTTCAGAGTTCACGTTGGCGGGGCTTTTCCTGACATAGTTCTTTTTGATGTAGACATCTGGATGGAGCACATCCCTTCTCGCCGCTTGCTCCAGGACGCTGTCGTCAACTATCACGTTTGGACCGGTTTTCATTATTTTCCCTCTGAGCTGGTCGGTCTCGTAACCAAACATGTTGAGGCTTGGCTCTCCGTGCTTCATGTAGTCTATCCTCCACACAGGCGGGTCTGAAGGTTCAGTCCTATAGCTGAAATGCCTTCTTTTAACTCCAGCCTGGAACTCGGGGGCTTCAACAGACATCGATAGCTTTTCTTCAGAATTATCTGCAAATTCAGTTTTGACATTCTTGTCTTTATATTTTATTTTGTGGGGGTAGAACTTTCTGATCTTCTTCCTGCCGGCGAAGACGGACGCTTTGGCTTCGTTCTTGTTGGGCTGCGCTTCGTGCGACCAATAGCTCTTTACAGATTTTTTAGACTTTTTAGCTGGTTTGCCGTGCTTCTGTTTGAAGTTTTTTTCTTTGAACATCCCCGTGTCGCTGACTTGGAGGAAATTAGACAAGTCCTCGTTATTTATGACAGGGAATAGTGTTAACTGATAGTTCGGGGAGAGAGTAGTCTTTTCCATCGCCATTTTCTTGTATTTTATCTGTTGAACTGATTTCTCTATCAAATTCCGTAGGGTTTTGTCTTTTGCGATCATATCGCAAGGTATGGTTGGGAAATTTCTGCAGAGAACGTTTTGCATCATAGAGACGACGTTCGGTCTCTTCGTGTTCAGGTCAGCAGGTCCCGCTTCGCTGCTGATGTCGCTGATTTTCTCCTTGCCTTGGAACTGGGAGACCATCTTGGTCATGAGCGCGTTGTTCCTCATTATCATGGAGTTTGTTTGCGTGAGGAAGATGGTGAAGAAGGCTAGTGAGATCGTTCGTTTGAACATCTTGATCTGAAAAATAAATGTTTGAAAGGCCTATTCTTTGAAAATGCGCACTTTCTAAGACTGTTAGAAAAGTTTGTACCTACTACGTACCTACGTGAGACAATTCAGTGTTTTTTGGCATTTTTATGAATCATCATCATGGCAGCCTTCTAATAATCCCACTGCTGCGACACTGGCCTACTCTTGAGTGAGAGTGATTGGGTCTTAATCCACCACGCGAACCCAATGCGTGTTGGTGGATGGCACATGTCTTTCGAATTTACCTATAGTTCTTGGACATGCCGGTTACCTTACGATGTTTTCCTTCACCGTATGGGAGCACTGGCATTGCGCACATAAATTTTTCGAATAGAAAATACATTAGTGTACGGCCGGATTCGAACCCACGCCAACGGCCTTAGAATCGGAAGGCGGGGTCACTACCAATAGACCACCAGTGCTCTTGAACTTTAAATATATATTTCAATAACATTAATGCAGTTGTGTCAGTGGGACACACAGAAATCGGAATAATTATATTTACAATTCTGTGGTGAGACACGAAGCTAAATAAAAGTGAGTTAATTTAAGAACTAACTCACCTGTAACTGTAACACAGGCTGCGTTTCTATTCAGTGGTTGGTGGTGGACTGAAAAATCCTGTGGATGTTTGCAAAAAGTCAGCAAAATGTTTGTAAACTAACTTCAAATATTGTGGGAACCCGTCCGGTGTTGTGGTTCGCTCGCGTGATTTTGATAGATAAGAAATGCTATAGGAAGCTGAGGTAATGTGGGAACCTACAGTACCGAAAGGGTAAAAGGTACTTGTCTGCTGTAACCAGAATTTTTCGTTCTAAAAGTAGTTTGGATAGGAATCAAACAAATGGAAGTTCGAAAGCTTTGCATTGAAAATTGTTATTAACGCCATCTTTTGAATATTTCTAACAACATACGGTGTAGCGCCATCTAGCACCGAGTAGCAGTACTGCATTAAAAACGAAAGTTCTTATAAAATAATGCCATTACTTGGCGCTAGATGTCACATCAAGTAAGTAAACTCAGCGTGAAAAGTATTTTTACAGGGAAAGTGGGAGCTGAAATTTAGATAAAAGATAGGTTGGTGGCTACCACCGAATAAGGAATACCAGTACCAGCCATTGAAGTTAATGTTCAAAATAAATAATCATGTTACAAAACAGATTAATCAACTCTATCATTTCTGAGAAAAACATCATTTATTAAGTGTCAATAGTCTCTACCTTATTAACTAGGTATCAATCACGACGAAGTCATTTTAATAAGATAAATTACGCCTTTGAGAGATCTTGTAACTACATAACTAGAAAAACACTAAAAAAAAATACCGTAACGTCAACCCTTTAGCTAGAGCTAAAAAAAGAAAGTTCGTATGAGTCAGTGGCCAACTGTTACTCTGATGACAAAGTTTATAGGCCGCCCGAAGGCCTCTGAATTAGAGCTAAAGGCATTTATTTATTTTATTACATATTTATTAGGCACAGGCACATAACTATAATTACAAGGCATAGGTTACCCGAAGTCTAGTCTAGCGCGCGTCCTTTGCCAAAAGTCCGGCACGCGGCACTCTACTTGAAAAAAGGGTTGAAAGCAAAACGTTTTTGTGAAACGCTGACGCGGCCCCTCCATCAAACTCAGTGGCAGACCGAAGTGAAAAATAGGCGAGTTACTCGCCGTTGGTCGCATAACTTGTTTTTGTTGGTCAGCAAAACTGCAACCGAACAAGTTATGTGGATACGCCCTGAATATTTAACTACTGTCTGCTGACACATCATTTAATTTTATGCTACTAAAAATTTCTTTATTTTAAAATATCAGAAGACAGACGTTCACTGCTGGACATAGTCTTCCCTTAGAGCGGCATGACCGATCCGACCGATCTTGAGCCTTCCACATCCACCGACTTCCTGCGATCGAATGTCAGCGGACAGGAGTTGGGGGACCACACCACATAGCCACACTACTTACTTACTTCGTTTTCCAGTTCGTAATCGCCTTAGAACCTTTATTTCTTCAGCGGTTACTGACTAATCGTATTATTTATACGATAAACCTAATAAACCTACATCAGATAAACAATAAACATTTTACCAATTTGAACTAAACTGAATGGTCAATGAATCGTTATAGGTGAACGTCCTAAGTGAAATGCTTCGAACATCATCTCTGAGAAAAACATCATTTAACTAATTGATTATTCTTAATGTCTTTGGTGAAATAAAACAAATACTGCGCTTTCGGAAAGGCGTAGTGAACCCTACTTTCCTAGAGGCATATCCATATTGACCTCTCGGCGGCGCGTCGTTTGACAGAGCGCCGCCGTTTGCCCACCGCACCGACACACAACATAACTCCTGCCCGCTGACAAATGCGCACCAGCCAGCGCCGAGCACACTTTGGAAGTTGCCGGTGGTTCTCTACTCTATACCTTATTATTTTAGGTTAGGTTTAGGTACTTGTAGTACTTACTGGAGCTGGACTAATTAGAATAAATATTTGCGCATGCCAGTGCGCTCAGTGAAGGAAAACATCGTGAGGAAATCGGCATGTCCAAGAACTAAACATTTGAAATTGCACCCAATGTCATGAATAGCAACAAACATTCTGGAAATTTCATGTCTGAGAAAGACGAAAGATGTCAGAAGGTACCTAAGGTTTTTTTTTCATGTTATTAAATAGCGAAACGGTCAAGTCCTTCGCCTAAACATAACAGCTGCAGTGTCACTCAAACAGAGTTCCGCGCGGCACTGCACTGTCACCCCGACACGTAGTTTTAAGTCTCTTTCACCCAGTAATTTCACTTGGTCTTCTAACCTAACACAGCGCAGTGCACACTACTGCTTGGAGGCAGAATATCTGGCACTGCGGTAGTACTCTCCAAGACGGACTCTTGCTCAAGAGTTCTACCACAGAACAGATATTGTACTACGTACTGGTAATAGCATTTATTAGTAAGGCTTTTAGATGCGTATAGCAGAGTGATTACGTTCTGATGATGTAGTTTTGAGGACTAGCTTAACTTTATAATCGTCATTAGCTTATAGACGTCTACTGCTGGACATAGACCTCAGAGTGTCAGAAGCAGAACCAATCTTGAGCTTTCACCATCCACCGACTTCACGCAACCGCTCAATGTCATCAACCCATCGAGTGGAGGGCCGACACTTCGTCTTAACTTTATGACAAAATAGGCATATTTTCAGGCTTTAGGTATAACACCCGTGACATTCCGCAGCCAATGGGCGCGCTTGCAACAGTATCGTCATATACCGCGACGAATGGCGGCGCTCGCAACAGTATCGAGCCTCCCCATTGGCCACATGTAGCAGTCTGAGGCGGCACTTCATTACGAAAAATGCTTTTCACCCCTGAAAAGCGTTTTTCGTTGGATGGTAGGCTGTAGAGAATTTACTTAAGGCTATGTGCTTGTGTCGCGTATTTACTGTAGCTTATATGCTCTGGTCGTTTACGTAGAGCCTAGTAGAGCTAGCGTGTACAGCCTCTTTAGATATATAAACTAGCGACCTGCCCATACTTCGCACTGGTTTAATGATAAATGACTGCTTCATCACACTTCACACTAATACTGTAAATGTAAAGTTTGGTTAGATGATGTTTGCTCAAAAGTCAAAAGTCAAAGTCAAGGATGATTTATTTCAATAAAATCACAAGGATCATTTTGAAACGTCTTAAAGCTAGGTGAATTTACGCCAGTTCCACGCGCCCCAGTTCCACGCGCCCCAGCCTAGAACCTACTCGATAACCACTGAACCAAAATTATATAATAATAATAATAAATAATAATAATGCTGGACAATCCACACAGCATCATCTAGCCCCAAAGTAAGCTGCTGTTTAACAGAGCTGTGTTATGGGAACTAGATGACTGATATATATTTAATACAATACAATACATATATATATATATATTTTATATAAAACGTAGATATCTGTCTAATGATCGAGAAGAAGACATAGGCTACTGAAGCATTTTTATCCCGGAAGAGGTAAGTACTGCTCCCGCCTCGACCCAAGTTACCTTAATCCTTATAAACTAACATTAAAATGGTTGTAAAATATAAACGGTACATTCTATCATTAGAGAGCTCTAGCATTTTATTTTGCAGAAACTTCATAATAATCTTCAAAGAACCTAATAACTTTCCAACAAAACATAAACTCCCCGTCGTACCTACTTAAGTACAAAGTAAGTACGAGTAGATATAAAGGAACATCGTACAATTATACCGTGCGAGTGTCTTCGTATTACCTCAGTAGGTGTACCTACCTACCTACCTACTGCCTACCTACATTATTACAAAGATATATCCAGGACGTGAGCGACGGACTCCGTAGCAAATACACTTCAAGATTTTATTTTAAACGACTTAAAAAAAGTAGGATAACATATCGCGCGATTTCATTGCCAATAAAATTATGAATTGATTTGACGATTAGTTTTTTTCTTACCGCTATAATAAAAATTATCTAAATTAAATCATGAAATAATTCGTAATTGGTGATTTTTACTAAAAAAAAATTAAGATGATTTGTGAGTTCTAATGATTCCCGATATTTCGGCGCAGTTAAATGCACCATGATCACAGGAGAACTAAATATCTCGTTTTTAGTGAAAACTATGTGATAGTTTTAAAAATTACGTGCTACAAAAAATGCTACGTCGTAGCACATTGAACAGCTTTTTTATTATTTCGAGTGCTACGGCGTAGCACATGCCGTAGTCGTGCGTGTGACATCGCAATGGTAGTTTTTAAAATACACTATTGTTGCGGTTCCGCAAATTCAACTTTTGCTATAAAGTAAGTAAGTAAGTTCGAATGAGTCAGTGGCCAGCTCTGGTGACAGTCTCCAGCTGAGTTTCTAGTTCGCCCGAAGGCCTCTGTCATGGCCTAACACGGCACAGGAGCGCTCAGTTGAAATATTTTAATATTGTTCCTGTGCATGTAATAAGTAATAAAAATATAAGATTAAGCTCTGCTAGGTTACGTTCTACTGCAGCCGTCTTCCCGGCTGCGACACGGGACAGGGGGTGCGGGGGCAGGGTGGGGGGGGGGGGAGGTAGAACGATATTCAAATTGCGAACATTTCATTTTAACGCTTGCGAAGATATTTGCTCGCTCCCACGCTACTAGTGCGGGGACTGGAGATTTGAGTTTTGTTGGAGTTGTCGATAAAAGACTTAGAAGAATAAAAAAATATTTATTGTTTAGCTGATGAAGGCACAAAAATATAGGCATGGCACTAGTAGGTAGACTCAGCTTATCCATTTTGAACTTACAATATTAACTAGGGTAGATACTACAATGTTAAAGGTAGGCACTTAATTACAATTAATGACAGCCTTTGTTCCTACTGCTGGGACACTGGCCTACTCTCCGGCGATAGTGATGTTTTATAGTGCTAAGCAGGTATTATATAGCCTCTTATTTATGGGGTAAAGGGTTCACCTCTAAACTCCACACTAGGCTAGCCTGGGTTGTGGAGTTTAGTGCCCCCCGTTAGAGAATGAAAACAAAAGCAAAGTTAAAGTAGTAGGAAAGTATGTCTTTGGAACTTTTAGTTTCTGGACATGTGCTGGTTTCCTCTCAAACTAGTGAATAGTAGATTTTTTTAGTTGGCTTATTTTGTCCCTTTTGCTGTATCTAACACAACAGGAAGCGCTCGTGATTAGCTAAGTTGTTCATAGCAGATAAACGAGTTTAAGCTCTGTTCCGCGTTATCACCATTTGAATGGGTGACCGCCAGTGGCAATTTCTGAGCGCTTTCATGCTTCGGAGGGCACGTAAACAGGTCCTAGCTTTTCAAAGTTGAAGATGATGGCCGTGACGTAGGCCTTCGGGCGGCTTAATAACTCCATTATCATAGTTGGCCACTGACTCTGACAAAAAAAAGGATTGTGATCAAATAAAAGCCAATTAAGATTAAGATTTTAAAAGTAGTAGAGTTCTTGTGATAGAGCTCGTCCGGGGAAGGACTACCACCATACCTATTTCTGCCGCCAAGCAGTAATGCTCGCATTACTGTGTTCCGGTTCGAAGGGTATGGTTTCCGGCGAAATTACAGAGACATGAGACTTTCCATCTAACGTCTCAGGGTGGTAACACGCAAGTGATATCTATGATGTTGCATGCGTACTTACATAAGCTACGGTAACCGCTGACCATCAAGTACGCTTGGTTGCCACTCTAGTGGTATAAAATTATAATTAATAATAATATTTTTTTTCCAGATAAGTATGGATCTTATAATTACTTATGCTACGGCCCATAGAAATACCTTATAGACTACATACATAAAATATAATACTGTTAAAAACTACAATATTTAAATAACTGCATTACACTATTTAATTTTAAGTAAAAAACTATTTATATGTCTATCGATATATTGAAGCCACCCCTACTTTAAGTTGAGACGTTTGCGCAATGTGAACATTTCGCGTGTTGATCGCTCCGCGGCGGCGGAATTCTCATTTACTCACCCCCTGCCGCCCCCACCCCTCACCCCCTCCCTGGGGGTCACACCTGTGAGTTTGCAGAACCTATATTGTTATTAGGTTTTTAATTTATGCGAGCTTTTATTTTTATTCGTATCTCTGAGGGGAGTGGTGTCATCATAACACTTTTATGTCTCGCTGTAACAGTAGCCTACACTCAAGCGAGAGTGGTGGGTGATCCACCATGCACTATGTAGACCCAATGCGAATTGGTTTTTTGAATTGGTCTTCTGAAAGAAAATGTATTGCTGTGCTTATTACTATGTATTAGGGTCGCTAAAACTCGACATCGGCTAGATCGATTTGTCTAATTTTGGTCTTGAAATGTTACTCGAAGGTTTAAACGGTGAGAAATTATGGAAAAATTGCGTAAAATAACGTGAGTGAAACCGCGCTGGTCAGCTTGTATTTGTTAAAAAAATATTTTTAATTTAATTCTGCAAACAAAGCCAAAGGTTAATCCCTCTAACAACCTACAGTAACCAACCCTCTCAATTTCGAGTCAAATACCAAATATTCAGTTAATACATTGATAATTACCTCCCCCCCTCTGCCCCTTCACCCTTCCCCCCGCGGGTGGCTCTGCATTGTAATTGAAATCGAATTCCCGCGACAAATTGAAATATCTCAATTCGAATTTTCAACGCACCTTCCGTTTGACGTTTGAATTAAATTTAATTTGAAGATGGCGGATGTATCTTTGAGTCGGTCTTTTGTTGGTGAAATAATTAATTTGAATACAGTAATTTAGAATGGTATTTAATTTTAAGTAAAATTATTTTACTTTTCCATAAATTAAATGAGTTTTAGATTTACTTATATTAAACCTGATAACTTACAAATAGAGCTAAAACTCTAGCACTACTAGGAATCGTTCAAGAATTAATTAAAAAGTATTTTGCTCCTACCAACTAATTAACTTCGTTAATTACTTCGAGTCGTATGTTAGTTGTATATTAATGTCATAGCTAGCATCTAATGTGTTGTATGTTATGACATACTGCTACGGCATACATATTGGCAATTAAACGTAATACAATTGCCATACATACAATACCTACATATATTAATGTCATAGCTAACATCTAATGTGTTGTATGTCATACTGCTACGGCATACATATTTGCAATTAAACGTAATACAATTGCCATACATACAATACCTACATATATTAATGTCATAGCTAGCATCTAATGTGTTGTATGTCATACTGCTACGGCATACATATTGGCAATTAAACGTAATACAATTGCCATACATACAATACATCAGTTGCTAAATAAAACTTTTAAAAATATTTCAATACATCTACATTACCTATACTATCTATATTATTATTATAACGAGAGAAGATTTGTGTATTTGTTTGTTACGAATAAACTCAAAAAGGTCCTTGAAATCGTGGTCCGATTAGTTTTTGAGTTTATTTCTTTTGTTTTAAAATTCTTTTACCACTACAATGAAGAATATTTCTAACTTTCTGAGTAACATAGGCTATATTTTATGTCAACCTGTGCAAAGCCGGACGAGCTGCTAGTTTAAAAGTGAGTTTATAAATTGATAGTGACAGTGGGGACAGTAATAAGTAAAGCAGTAGAGCAGACTACACTACAATACTAAAGAAGTTTAGTGTACAATTTAAATCGGAGTGGGTTTGAATTGTACACTAAACTTCTTTAGTATTGTATAGAGATTTTCTCACAAGACAATATTTAAATAGGATGATCGCGAGCAAACATAGTCGAGATCGATCAGCGATAATGCCAACGATCGATAGATACCATCTCATTATGAAATACTTTCCACAATAAACGTATATAATAAACAATAAACTAATAAAGCCACACAATAAAAAGGAATACGCGAAGCGAATAACAAACATAATTGTGTTTTTTGTTCTTTCAATAGCTTTGTCCGTAAAAACTGGTTCTCAAAAAAGTCACCTTTATAAATTAAGTTTCAAACGTTTCGACCAATCGCGGCGGAGGCGGGGTCCTCGCCGCCGCCCTATTGGCGCACTCGATGCTCTCATCTTACAACATTTTATATAACCGGATGATACAACATATACAGTTAAAGCTGGCGTGCGAGTGAGACGCAGCTATAGCTGAAACTGTGTCTCGTTTCGCACTTTTGCCGTCTCCCTCTGCCAGCCAGCTACTGTCAGTCGCCGAAAATGAAGCAACAGTGTTGATAAAATCGTCGGGCGGAACGTTGGTGGAAACGTCAAACGTTTGAATTTGGAACGCGAAGTTTTGTTTCGTTTACCGCGTTGGATCAAAATTATCACGCGCTCCTTCGCGTAAAAGCTCATAACTTTGATATAAAACTTTTTTGATAAGCGCGTTTAAACAAATACCCTAGTGACTTTTATTGGACAATGATAGTTTCAGTGCGTGCATAGAGGTTTTATTTAATTAAGGTAGTGGTTATAGCATGGAGATGTCGCTCCCCAACGGCGTCGATGTGTCTCAGTTGGTTCAGCATCCGGTGCTCGCGGCGCTGCCTCCCTTCTTCCTGAGAGCTTCCGAGAGATATCAGGTAATGTGAACTAAATTATAGTACCAATATTAATCTATAAAAATGTTGTAGAGTTTTAAGTACTCATTGTTACGTTGCAGGTTTATTTGTTGCTTTTTAATAATAATACTAGTTTTTTTTCGTAAGGTTTAAAAAAGAAGAGTTAATCTGAATTCCCACAATAATGTTAAAAAGGTCAGTAAGATTTTCTTACAGCAAACAATTTTTATTTTGTACAAAACTTTATATCTACATAAATAAATAGATATCGGCGGACATTTTGACATAAGTAGGTATCCGACCGTAATTTTAATGCTCGTCGCATTTTAACAAACGTGTAAAGTGTAAATATTTGAAATGTGAATTTTTGTTATGCGTCGTGAGCTAGCGCCGACGGAAAAAAAACTGTTACTGTTCAAGATAATAATAGTTATAGTTCTCACAACGGATCTCGGCCGTCGTGAAATTAGCCGTTTCGATGCGCAATGGAGCTTTTTCAAACTAAATTGTCTTTGCGCATCACAAACGGCTAACTTCACGGAAGCCTAGATCCGCTGTGCGAACTATACAAGGTGATATATTATAAAAACTTCGGTACTTTCATTGGATTAATAGAGTGGTTTTTCAATAATAGAATAATACTAACTACGATCTAATACGTTTTTATTTGTAATGTTATTTTTATGTTTATTGTGTGGCGCAAAATTAATAATAACAATTACATTCTATTCTATAAATAATAATAACTGATAATAAAAAAAAACCGAGTGGCAAGAATCTTTCAACAAGAGTCTGTTCCGGTGGGTACCACTGCAGTGTCAGATATTCTTCCTCCAAGTAGTGTGTAAGCTGCACTGTCTATGATTAAAGAGCACTGTAGTAAGTGAAATGACTGGGAATTAATGAAACTCGTCGTAGAGCTCGTCCGGGGAAGGACTACCACCATACCTATTTCTGCCGCCAAGCAGTAATGCTCGCATTGCTGTGTTCCGGTTCGAAGGGTATGGTTTCCGGTGAAATTACTGGCACATGAGGCTTTCGATCTTAGCCTCAAGGTGGCAACCCGCAAGTGATACCTCTGGTATTGCAAGCGTCCATAGGCTGCGGTAACCGCTTACCATCTTGTGGGCCGTACGCTTGGTTGCCACTTCAGTTGTATAAAAAAAAAAAAAAAAAAAAAACTTATTAACTATTTCTCATAATGACGAGCTGTTATACAGCTCGTCATTCTGGAAATGGGATTAGTCTTAAAAAAAAGACTAGTTTTGAAAATAATAATAGAGTTTATTTGATATTATGTGTAGTGGTAGTGACCCCGCCTGACACGTAAGGTCCTGGCTTCGAATCTGGTCGTGCACCAATGGATTTTTCTGATCGAAAAATGTATGTGCGCAATGCCAGTGCTCTCATACGGTGAAGAAAAACATCGTGAGGAAACCGACATGTCGAAGAACTAAAAATTCGAAAGACATGTGCCATCCACCAATCCGCATTGGGTCCGCGTGGTAGATTAAGACCCAATCACTCACGCCTGAGAGTAAGGCAGTGTCCCAGCAGTGGGAACATTAGAAGGCTGTCATGATGTAGTGTTACGCAGAACTTTTAAGCTTAGGATGACATCGCATCTGCTATGGTCAGGCGCGCTACAAACAAGCAGTTTTTATTTAAATGAAAATGAAATTACCTTTACAATAACACACAAAAAGTTACAAGTATTATTTCCTCAAATTAAATTACAACATAAACCCTGCAATTACGCAAATTACAATCGCATTAGCACCCTTCTGTAATCGACACGCCAATATTGTTACAAAATGTAACAAAAGGTGTAATATGTGTTACAAAAGGTGTAATAGCACACAATGTGTTAAATGACGTGTTATAATAGCTTAATAATATTATAAATAATTCTTTCAAGCACAAAATATAATGTCTTTTGTATATTTGTGGGACTTTTGGTATAAACTTCCTGTCTGTTAAGAAGTTTCGAATTACGAAAATTATACTTTTGCTACTTTGCCAACACAACACAAATAGTTTATTACTTTAGTTGTATTGTTTGAAGTCAAACGTAACGATTCGTGTTGGGTACATTCCAAAAAGATGTATTTATTTTAATATCAAAGCTCTACCAACGTCAAAGTCAAAAGTTAAAGACATGACAAACAAACAATAAATTTATCTTTATGACAGAGGCCTTCAGGCGGCCTAGAAACTCTGCCACCAGAGTTGGCCACTGACTCATACAAACTTACTTACTTACTAAAGTCAAAAATAAAATTATTTAGTAAAATCACCAGGATCACTTTAAAACGTTGGTTTTACAAGCCAGGTGAATTTATCTTATTTTTATAATTTAGATAAGTAGATAAAAAATCTTTTGATTTGACATTTAAAACAAATGTAAAGATCCGACCTAGGAATAAGACTGTCTAAGTTTAGTTTAATTTTTTTTATTAATTTTAATATAAAAGCTTACTTTTATTAAATTAAACTTGACTAAAAAAATATTTGATGTTTTTTAGTTTTAATTAAAATTGTCTGAGTATGAAAGGGATTTTGACACTAATCCGATAATTTAATTATATTTCAGTATCATAAACATACCTAGCATAGATATAATTATTATCCGCAACTATAAATAATAATAATAATAAACTATCTTTGCATAGATTAGAATAGTATGTTTTAAATATATTTGATGACTAAAGAGAAACGTTTATAAGCTAGGCAAAATATAAACAGACAAATTTTCTGAAAATATATTTTTTGGTATCGCAGACTTGAAATATAATTATTTCAAAAAATATCTTTCAAGAAACTTTATCTAAAACAATAAAGTTATTTCCATTATTCACCTATTTTCTACCAGTTTTCGTAAAAAATATTTTTAATTAAAAACTAAAAGTCTGTGAATCCAAAATATATTATTAGATGTTTGTCTGTTTGTTGCAGTATCATGAAAAGAATACTGAACGGGATTTGATGAGGTTGTCCCTGTTTGAAGGCTTTGAAGCCAACTTTCAACACAGGGTATGTATCTAATGAGAAAAAACGTAGATTTTATATTTACTTTGGCCCCGCTTCCGTTTTTTTTATACTATTAAAGTGGTAACCAAGCGTACGGCCCACTTGATGGTCAGCGGTCACCGTAGCCTATGTACGCATGCAACATCATAGATATCACTGGCGTGTTACCACCCTGAAACTTTAGATGGAAAGTCTCATGCGCCTGTACTTTCACCGGGAACCATACCCTTCGAACCGGAACACAGCAATGCGAGCATTACTGCTTGGCGGTAGAAATAGCTTTTTTTATTATTCTTATTTATGTCAGTAAGTGACAAGACAATCAAGGCGCCCACCTGATGTTAAGCACAACGCCTGACTATTACAGATGCAGTGCCACCCAAAGCTCAAGTTTTTAAGTGTTTGCGTGGCACTGCACTGCGCTTATCAACCCGAGACATTGTTGTTAAGTCTCTTTCGCCCAGTAATTTCTCTTGCTACAGTGCCCTTCAAACCTAAACACAGTGCAGCTTGCACACTACTGCTTGGAGGTAGAATATCTGACACTGCGGTGGTACCGACCAAGACGGACTCTTGCTGAAGAGTCCTACCACCAGGTATGGTATTATGGTAGCGAATCTGCTTAATTACCAATCTATCCAAACCTGAATCTATCGTACACCGCACAAAGGTTAATCGCTAAAGTAACTTGCGGATTTACTGCGATTTTCATCAAAAGATAGAATGATTCAAGACTAATGTTCATATTTATATAACGCGAACGAATTTCGGGTAAATAATATATAATATTATAAATGCAAAAGTCTGTAAGGGTGTGTGTGAATGTTTGTTTCCACGATCTCGTCACGTACGACTTAAACGATAGATAGATAGATAGATAGATAAGTCATTTATTTGCAACTTCAAGCACACACATACAAAATTAATACATTGAAAGAGTGCTATAACTAAAATAATACAGTGAAGGAAAAAAGAACGATTGTGATGATATTTGAAATGTAGATGAGTTAAGTCTTAGAATAACACATGGACTACTTTTTATCCTCGTATTACTTTTTATAATTTTTTTTATCCTGGAAAAATGGTCTGTTGTGGGATAGCATAAAAACTGAATAACTGCGGGTGAAACCGCTCGGGTCAGATCAATTGATAAGTACGTGAATAGTGTGTGCAGTAACATTGTTGTTTGTGAATGTTGTGTATGGTAACATTGTTTTTGTGAATGTTGTATATGGTAACATTGTTGTCTGTGAATGTTGTATATGGCAACATTGTTGTCTGTGAATGATGTGTATGGTAACATTGTGGTTTGTGAATGTTGTGTATGGTAACGTTCTTGTTTGTGAATGTTGTGTACAGTAACATTGTTGTTCATAAATGTTGTGTATGGTAACATAGTTGTATGTTAAGATTGTGTACAGTAACATGGTTGTTTGTTGCAGCGCACACCTAAATGCGCGCGATGCCGCAACCACGGCGTGGTGTCCGCGCTGAAGGGGCACAAGCGCTACTGTCGCTGGAGGGACTGCGTGTGCGCCAAGTGCACGCTCATAGCGGAGCGGCAGCGTGTCATGGCGGCGCAGGTAATGTAGTACAACTCAGCACAGTACAGTACAGTACAGTAATGTTGCACTAGAGTACATTTTATATTCAGTCTAGAAAGATTACTCACTCTCGTAGCTGGTTGCTACGCGGCGTAGCAGACTGCTACGCCGTCGCGACTTTTACTAAAAGTAAGTAAATCAGTTTGTATTGATTCGAATTTGAGTCGGGCTTGAGTGGCTAGTTTTCAGTATTCAGTAGGTTTACTCGTATTTACAATTACTTTGCTTATAAAATACATTCAAACTGACGTAAAAAACTTTTTCTAGTGTCATTAGCATAGAAAACTCAGGCGGAATTTGAATCCGAAGCCTTTTTTTTTTTTTTTTTTTTTTTTTATAAATAAATAAATAATGTCTAGCAATCCACACAGCATCATCTAGCCCCAAGGTAAGCTGCTGTTAAACAGAGCTGTATTATGGGTACTAGATGACTGATATATATTTAATACAATACAATACATAGATAGATATTTTTTATTATACATAGAAAACACCCAGAACACCCGGAACAAATATTTGTAGATCGTACAAACATTTGTTCCGAGGCGGGAATCGAACCCGCAACCTCTGCGTCGCAGGCGGACCTGCGCCCGCTGCGCCACATCGGTCGTCTTCCGTGTATCAAGCCTTCCGCTTGATACACGGATTAACAAGTGATACAATGGGCAGCCTTATTTGGATCAGTTGAGCTATCTATATATTGTTTGTAACGGTCTTTAGATGGCTCAATTGTTTCAATATGCATTTTGTAAATTTGAAATGTAATTATGTACATATTTCTTTTTATTTTGCTAATGACCGTTGTTTTTGGACACGTAAAAGCAGTATCTTCCAGAAAACATTATGTTTGTAAAACGTTGTAATTTGGTTGGTAGGTGGCGCTGCGGCGGCAACAAGCGCAAGAGGAGAACGAGGCCCGGGAACTGAACCTGCTGTACGCGGGGCCGGGCGCCGCGCCGCCGCACCACTACCCCGACATGTCGGATGACTCACCCGGTAAGTAATGATATTGGTATTGAAAAAAAAAAATTATGAATAAACGAACCGTACTCATCGTTTGAAGTAACAGGGGCCTTATTCATAAACTTGAATATCTATGCTTATTCTTAGTTTATTCCAAGAAAGAATATACCATGTTTATTTGTAAGGCTAAACAATTTATTATTAAATCTTGTGTAGTTCTATTCTCTTTGGTCCAGCGACTGAAGTCTTGGAAGGAAATAGCCCAATTTACAACCGGAAGTGCCTCAAGCGAGGCGCTGGGAAGATTAACATCTTGACAACTCTAACTACTTACTGAGAACTAACTTCTCCCGTGGTTTCGCTCGTGTGACCGTCAAATCTACTAAAAAACTTAGTGACGAAATGAATTGGCCACATGAAGCTCTCCAATATGCTCTAACTATTTTAAAAATGAATGGTGAAAAAATATGGAAATACTAGCTGCGCTCTGCGGTGTTACCCGCTGTTAAACAGTTTGTCATCCCACAGGAACTCAGGAAAAAAATAGCATATTTACTATTCCAGACCATAACCTATCCCAGTACCAAAGAAGACTGGCGAAGTTCTTTGAAGTTGAGCCCCAACTATCATAAGCCTCGTTCACGAACGAAATTAACCAAGATTTGTACAACATCACACTGCAAACAAAATGATACTAAAATTTACCCTCTAAAAGTTAGGAATAAAGAGATATAAAAATGAGGTTAGGTTGAAACGAATTTTTGATTCCTGTAATAAGCATCAAAATACAATGATTCTAAGACTTGACTCCTAAGACCTCTTCATTAAAATATGACTCTAGAGTAGTTATAATAGGTAATCTATAATAATCACTGTAAGAACAAACACCACGAAATCTCTGCGTACGCGATTGAGCGGAATCGAAGTAAACAAACACAATGCACACAGTCAGTCTGTCTTTGACATTTTGACACATAATTTGACGTTTGAACATTCCATTACTTTCATTTATTTTATTGCTGTTTTAAATAAAACCTTTTAAAACTGACTATTAATCTATCTTTTCAGTAATAAATCTACAAGTGTGTGCGTATAATGAAACGTTTCTCATAACAGTTAAGTTACACGTTTAGTTTTTGCATCTTTCAAAACGTTTTGTTGTCATCTTACACACATTTTTGATAATAATTTATTTTTTTATTACCAGCTTTAAAAATCACCAGTTTTTAGGATGAAAGTCTGACATTATAAGAATATTCATATATTATGTTTTTCACCGTGAACGGTTCCATAAACTATTGGGTCGACTTTCGCCCAATATTTTTCTTCTTTAATAAAGATCCGTTCAGTCAGGGCGTTTTGCTCCCACATACATACAAACATACAAACATTCAAACTTTCCCCTTTAGATTATTGAGATTGCGAGTCTGCTAGTAAAAAAATAAAATCTAATTATTTCAGACAAAAAATATTAACAGTGAGTTGGTAGGTAAGTATAAAGTAACATAATGTAAAAATGAAGAGGATAACGTTTACTGCAAACGAAAACCCAAACAAATTAAACTGTACAAATAAGCGAGAGTGAACCAACTCCAACAGTCAACAGTCCAACAGCGTAAACCAACAAGCCAACAAAACAACAGTTTCCCTGCAGAAAAGAGCCCGGCTCGCCAATTAACACGGCGCCGGCAAGTGTCGCTGAAAACGCTGGAAATACAAAAAGTCGCGAATCGCGGGGAGATTGTCGCGATCACAGTAAAAAGTGACAAAAACGCGCTGGAAGTGGCGGAATAAGCGGCAGTTAGGGTGCGTGCCAGACTGCAAGCGGATCTAGGCAGTCGAAGTTAGCCGTTTGTGATGCGAAAAAACCGTGTATCCCTATTTCTATTCTAGGCTGGGGCGCGTGGAACTGGCGTGAATTCACCTAGCTTTAAGACGTTTCAAAATGATCCTTGTGATTTTATTTAAATCATTTTTGACTTTGACTCCCTTGACCATTAACCGTGTCCCCGTTAATGGGGACAGTGGGATTTTAATAAAATTATAAGAAAACATGCGTTTTCAATAATCTGTTAATGGGGACTATAAAATATTAATAATTATTCCCGTTATCCACATTATCTGTGCAATATTATAATAACCGCCGGTTTGAAGATTGATCATCATCATCATCATCAGCTTCTGCCATTTTTTGTCCAGTTTTGGACGTCACTCATGGGGACCATTTCATTCCATGAGTCCGGCAATTTTGTTCGAAAAAGCTCCATTGCGCATCGAAATGGCTAACTTTACGACTGGGCTAGATCCTTCGCCTTGCGTAACTATGCATGGACTTTTTATATCAAATATTGGAGGTGCACTATTGACTTACCACGGTCGATGAACGAAGTTCTCTATTAGAATTTAAATTATAATTATCACATTATCACTTATCAACGCAAAAATTTGCCTGTATGTTTGGACCTACTCAACTCAGTAACAGCTTAGCAGATTTGGATGAAACTTGTTTTCCGTTCACAAAAACCACAGTCAATTAATTATTTTTAATTATACTATTGCGTTATTACAAATCGATTGCTGCAGTACTTAGTATGAATTATTGATTTAATAATTGATTTATTCGCAGAATATACAATTAAGTTCTTATTAATAGTGTTTTATAGTCCCACAAATTCAACTATTTTAGTGTGCGAAGTTCTGTTTTAAATTTACACAACAAATATTGAAAACATGAAGAAACAAATTTTTTTTTTTTTCAAAAATACATAATAAAGAGAGAAGAAAAAAGAAAAATAAAAATTGAAAGCCTCTATGATTTATTGGTAATCTCAAAATATAAAAATAATGGTACTTGTACGATGTAGCAAAGGATCTTGTTAAAATCGGTCAATTTTTTTTATTTTTTTTTATACAACTGAAGCGGCAACCAAGCGTACGGCCCACAAGATGGTAAGCGATTACCGCAGCCTATGGACGCTTGCAATACCAGAGGTATCATTCGCGGGTTGCCACTTTGAGGCTAAGATCGAAAGCCTCATGTGCCAGTAATTACACCGGAAACCATACCCTTCTCATCGGAACACAGCAATGCGAGCATTACTGCTTGGCGGCAGAAATAGGTATGATGGTAGTCCTTCCCCGGACGAGCTCTATCACAGAGAACTCTACTACTCTTGAGACAGAACCAGTCACAGAAGCCATAAAATACAATAAAAGAAGAGGTAATACTAAAAATAAAAAAGAGTGACGTAATACCGTCCTCGAGGCTCGACATTCATTTGAAAAGGAAACAGTTCTTAGCGCGACCAGTAATTAACGCGAACGGAAACTTACTCGTTAGTACGTGTGGTTAAAGTTAGAGCGATTTCTAGATGCACATTTCTTATTCATAATGATACTAGATCGTTTTTTTTATAATGAATAGGAGCGGTATATTAGATAGATAGATTATTCCGTCAAAAACTTAGTATAAATGCTGGTTCGGTTTTAGGTAGGTTGTTTTTTTTTTCATTCTTTCAAGAGTAGTAGAGTTCTTTGTGATAGAGCTCGTCCGGGGAAGGACTACCACTATACCTATTTCTGCCGCCAAGCAGTAATGCTCGCATTGCTGTGTTCGGGTTCGATGGGTATGGTTTCCGGTGAAATTACAGGCACATGAGACTTACCATCTAACGTCTCAGGGTGGTAACACGCAAGTGATATCTATGATGCTGCATGCGTACATAGGCTACGGTAACCGCTGACCATCAAGTGGGCCGTACGCTTGGTTACCACTTTAGTAGTAAAAAAAAAAAAAACATGTTATATTTTAATTTTATTGAGTGTTAGTTAGGTTTCTGTGTTGTCAAATAAATACTTTCTTTCTTTCCGACATATCTCGCGCGCTGCTGACCTTTAAAAAAATTAAAAAACGCTTGTTTTGAAGATTTCATATGCCATTTCATTTAAATTTTCAAATTTTATTTCATTAAAATAGCTATATTTCCAGCTCTATCCAACTCTATCGAAATGAATTCATTAGTTAACCCTTTTCATGCTTTCATGGTGAATTCGGCTTTCATTCATGAAACGTTTTGAGCCGCTTCGCCGCGAACGAAACGCGCCGTATTCAGTTAATTGCTGCGTTTTGTACAAATGTGTATAATTCTGTTTGCTTGCGTTTTGTGAAACATCAAGTGTAGGCTCCTACTACGGGTTTCCCTCGAGTTGTATTAAACCGCTGGTAACACACATCAGGTGGGTCGTATGCTTGTTTGCCACCTTGGTGATACACTAGCTGTTATTTATTTTCAAAGTTCGATTATCTAGCATAGGTTTATGCATAGATAGCCTACATAAATTTGCATTGCCTGAAAAGGGCAAATAAGTGCTAAGTGCTATATTACTTTAAGACCATCGTGGTTATTAACATAATTTACACTAAAAAAAGGGATATTTACCATGATTTGTGAGTTTTATTGATTCCCGATATTTCGGCGCAGTTACATGCACCGTGATCACGGAAGACCTGCAACCTACCCGCAAAGACTTCAGTAACAGGTACAATAATATTTTAATATCATTTTTGCCTTCAAATAAATAACAATTATTATATTAAGAATCCTCATAGTAGTGTCTCCAGTTAGTAATTTAGTCTGCAAGGCGGAGTGTTGCTAAATTACTTAAGCAAGTAGCTAGCACGGCCGACTGCGCGGGACTGCCTCTGTGAATACGTTTCTCTTTTAACTCACACTTAGGTTGTTCCCCCATCTAAGAAACAAGTACCAACCTATGTAGGTATTTATTTTATTTGTAACAACTTGTTAGAATAGTAAATTCTAAAAACCAAACTAAAAAAAAAATGTTATGGGAATTGTTGTAAAGTAAATTCGTATGAGTCAGTGGCTAACTCTGGTGAAAGAGTTTCTAGGCCGCCCAAAGGCCTCTGTCATGGCCTAACAACTTGGAAAAAGATTGTTGTGATATGAGGTGATGTAGTTAAAGACACGTTTTTTATGATTTTTCCAATAAGTACTGAACCGATTTCAATAAAATTTATATGGAAGCACTTCCGAAATATCAAACAAAAAATGATTCATCAAAATCAATTCATAAATTGGCGGAGAATCGCGCAATAAACATACAAAATAACATACTGTCGAATTAATAACCTTCTTTTTTGAAGTCGGTTAAAAAAAGAGGTACTACTAAATAAACATGACAACCGACCAGGAATCATCATCATCATGACAGTCTTCTAATGTTGCGACTGCTGGGACACTGGCCTACTCTCAGGCGAGAGTGATTGGGTCTTAATGCGGGTTGGTGGATGGCACATGTCTTTCGAATTTTTTGTTCTTGGACATGCCGATTTCCTTACGATGTTTTCCTTCACCGTATGAGAGCACTGGCATTGCGCACAAAAAATTTGCGAACAGAAAAATCGATTGGTGCACGACCGGGTATGAACCCACGACCTTAGGATCGGAAGGCGGGGTCACTACCACTAGACCACCGGTGCTCTTAAAATAAACTTTCAATCATCGTCTTTGTTCATGACATATGAATGACAAAGAAAGACATTTTTATTTCTTTGGCTTTATGTGGAGGTAATGAATAAGCGTATGTCTATGTCTATATTTAGCAAGCCGCTAAAATCAGTTTTTTATGAATAAGGGCATAAAAGCAAGAGTATTTACGCCTCTATTGTATTACATACAATGCTCTTATTTCTATACAACTCTGTACAGCCATATTTCCCTAACTTTTATTACCTCTTCATGAGAAAACCTCCTCACTGCATAATGAGCTTTAGAACCTCGGTGTAAGGTCGAGTTTCGCCCGGCTGGTGAGGTTAATATGAATGTAAGAAAGTGTGATATAGTGTAACCGCGATATTGCGGTACATTCCGACGCGTCGCGCTCGCAATATCGTAGCAAAGTCGACGGACTAACTCATAAGCGGAAGCGTTTAATAATTGCTAGTTGTGCCCCGCGGCATCACGGTAAACGAACGGAGTTAACAAACATTCACACCAGACTTTCGCATTTACTTATGATATTACAAGGATAGGATAGGATATAGTTTTTTTACCCGCAACAAGGGACATAAATGTAACCAAGTCCAGGCGAACCAGTTTTTTGTCTAATCATAATATTATACTTAGTACAGTGTCACCGAAAGGTTATTCATTTTAATTTTGCGTGTCACTGCACTGCGCTTGTCACACCGACAAACATTAATTTATAGAATTTAATTAAACGGTCACTTCATTGGATTCATCCAAAGGAAGTAAAATCCACCATTAATATATTAACTGGGCGCTTCCATGCTTTGGAAGGCACATTAAGATGTCAGTCCTGACTTTTTAAAGTTAGGCCACGAGGTAAGTTTTCAGGCGACATTCAACTCCGTCACCAGAGTTGGCCACTGACTCAAACGAACTTACTCTTTATTACACAGCGGAATGAAACTGTTATGCCTTGTACCACTCACCACGCCTGTGGTATGTGCTATAATGTGGCCATACTCGTAGATAGCGATAAACGTATTATATTTATGTTATCACCCTCTTGTAGTATTGCGCTGAGGAGATAGCTCCTATTGAGATAGCCAACAATTTGACGGAAATGTTATCACACTAGGACTAGTCACACTAGTCACATCACACTGGTGTCGATTCTGTTGTAGCATTTTCTTAACTAAACTAACTAAAATTGTTGCTGTCCTTTTCTAATGAATTAAAATACAAAGGACCGCAATAATTTTAGTTAGATAAGTTTAGAAAATGCTACAACAGAAGCGACACCATTACTACACTAATATTATGTAATAAAATGTCGGTCTGTCTTATGACTTTTGTCCGTGACTTCACTCGCGCGTTATAATATCGAGTTGTTCTCGATTCGGACAAAATTAATTGGGACCCAGTGTCCCACCCAACTGACACTTAAGTATATTAGTTTTAGTTCTTTCGTGTCAACAACATAATACGGAGCGCTCATGACGTAGCTGTCTAAGTTGTTCATAACAGATCAACTGTTCCGCGTAGTCATCATTTGGATGGGTGACCGCCAGTCACAATTTCAACTGAGCGCTCCCGTGCTTCGGAGGGCACATTAAGCGGTTAGTTCCGGCTTTTTCAAAGTTGTCAGCCCATGACAGAGGACTAAAACCTCTCTCACCAGAGTTGGCCACTGACTCATACCAAGTTACGAGTACTTTTTTTAACATTAATATTAATTAGTAGGAATTAAAAACAAATAAACTCACCTTCCCTTACAAGCTACTAACCCCTGACCCCCTCCCTTCCTCCCGAGTTCCTCTCTTCACCCCCCGCAGAGCACAGCGTGACATTAAATCCTCTTTGATATGTGATGCCACTACTGTGTAGCTACTTGTACGAGATTAAAAAAAAAGCGTTTAAGGATTTTGAAGACAGATGGTGAAATAGGTGTGACTAGTGTTAATTTCGGATTATATATAAATTTTATTTAATACAATTAAAGTGGCAAACCAAGCGTACGGCCCACAAGGGTAAGCGGTTACCGCAGCCTATGGGCGCTTGCAATACCAGAGGTATCACTCACGGGTTGCAACCCTGAAATGTAGATAGAAAGTCTCATGTGCCTAATTTAGTAATTAATCTAGTAATTTCACCGGAAACCATACCCTTCGGACCGGAACACAGCAATGCAAACTCTTGAATATATTATAATTGTAAACTGGCGGACTAAAACACTTTACTAGGATCAAACTAAAAGCATTTTTATATTTTTTTATGTATTTAAATAACAAGACGGCCTGAAGTCTGAATGCCTGACTATAACGGTTGCTCAGTGTTACTCAAACCTTAAATTTTAAAGTTTAGCATCTTCAAGAGATCTTCGAGACATGGTTTATTGTTTCTCCTTCAACCTTTAGTGTTGAGTCGTTCTACAACTGGTACCGAAACCACTGGTACCGAATGGTGTGGGTTGCGAAACACAAAAATAATATTCTTCTTCTTCTGCAACTGGTACTATTTGTACAAATAGGTGGTTTAGTAGGTACAGTCAAAGACCAAACTTCTGTTGACTAGGTACTATTGATAATTGCATAAAATCATGAAACACTATGGCGTTTTGTTCACAAAGTCGTCTCAAGTCTGTTTCTACGGTGACAGCAGTAAACAAGCATCTTGATGGACATAATACAATTAGACCACAATTACCGTAATCCCTCCAATCATCGACAAGCTATCAAGTTACGGTGCGCATGCGCCGGTCCCCGACATTGTTCAAACATCTGTAATATGATAGCAGTGACATTTGGGTAACATTTTGTCATTATGGGTTTTGTGGTAAAAAAAGTTTTAGGCACAGTTAGAATTACAACTACATTTTTAATGATAAACTAGCTAACACGCGCGGTTTCACTCAGAAAGAAATAAATAAATTTCTTACAGTTTAAACCTTCCTTCACTTACACAAATGTTAAGAGAGCAAAGTTAGCCGAACGCGAGTCCATCTCAAACCGAAAACATACCAAAAAATATTTCATGCAATCAAAACATGTCTCAATGGCTCAACTGGTAGAGCACTCACGTCCCTAGCGATCTGGTTGGCAAAGACTAATGGTTAGTAAGACCACGAACTCAGATTCAATGTGTCCCAACTTAATGCCAACCAAAAAATGCTACTCGAGTACCAAGTACTTTAGTCCCGCTTGTGGCTAAAAAAATTGGGATTGCGGGCAACACCTAGTATGTACCTCCTAGGTGTTGCCCGCAATTTCGTTCGCGTGGAACTCGGGAATTAAGCTTTTTTCCTGAAGCATATCTATCTAATGTCTTAGGCAAATCGATTCAGTGGTTGTCGAGTTATAGAATAGAATAGAATAGAAAAATATTTATTTAACGCCACACAATTAACATAAAAATAAAAATAACAATAAAAACCAAAACTTAACTATTGTGACGAAAAAAAGGCAGCCACTCAGCATGTGCTGCAGACATAATGTGTCTGCAGCGCTGGTTTTCAGTGTAGCCTACGAGTAGTAGTAGCAGCAATTAGCTGCGACACGAGTCTCTCACTCACTATCTAACAATTTACTTAGGTACATTTTATAAAGATTTGCTAAGAAAGCCAAAGCGACAACTAAAAACCTATAAGAAGAAACCCTTCCTAACACCTGAAAACTCAAAACTTTTGATTACAAACTTATGAAATGGCCAGATTTGAGTTATTTTACTAAGATTATACCAAAAAACGACTGTTTACGGATCAGATTTTTGAGAATTTAACAAGTATTTTTTAAGATTAATTTTAAAGGTGCAAATAGTGGAAATAATATATAGTGGAACAAACATACAAACGTTCGTCATTTATTATTTATAGTGTGCTAAAGGTAGAATAGAAAAAATAATAGAATCTTAGAATCTCTACATACCAAGAAAAAACCACTACTAAATATTTGGAAATTCGGTGTATTCTTAAAAACCTCACTTCACCAAACCACCAAACTATCACAAAATACCACATTCAAAGAACTTCTCCAGACATTACAAATCTACTCAAGTACGCATCCCTTTCCGACCCACACACAACCCTACCATCTCGCTCTACGATCTGATACCTTTTGTAATTCAAGTGCCATTGGCAAATATATCTGTCCCGCTCACAACTGCAGGTGATGCTATCGTCTCTCTCGTGTCCGCTCAGGTCAGCGTACAGAAGATGTAATACTATCTACGATGAGAAATTTCACATCGACTGGACCTGTGACATTTCAGGGATCATCAAAAAAAAGCTAGGAACCCAGCCGAGTTTGTTGTCAGATTCTTCTAGGCTGGGGCACGTGGAACTGCCGTAAATTCACCTAGCTTTAAGACGTTTCAAAATAATCTTTGTGATATTATTGAATAAATATATTTTTTACTTTACTTTAGTATAGACAAAGTGTTTTAATTTCATAATCGTTCTTTTTCTTGGCCAACTTGCCAATACGGCATTCTTAATTGTTTATCTCGTGTTATTTTGAGTTCTGTTGTGTTTTGGTGGCAGTTTATTCAATATCACATTGTCTTGGCACAAAATGTAGGTGATTGAAATGGTATACCAATGGAGTACCCAGTGTCGGTTTGTGATTTAGTCAAAGACTCTCCTAAACATTTTTTTTAAGGAAAAGCCGCTTATTATAATACGTTTAACGTTTTGGCACTACTTTTATACGTTTCACATTTTTTCAGAAAAAATTTAGATTTATTTATTTATTAAGGTACTCTGTTTTTTATTTCAAAAAGCTAATAATTTCCTAAAAAAAAAGTATTGTCATTTCAAACATACTCTACATTCAGGGTGGCTTGCAGCATAAAGAACCTTCAACCCATCATTTCACGGTTCACTTTCCGATGCTCACGGTCCGCAGTGACGGTTAGGACAAGCGGTCAATATAATACGGTAATGATTCGTTTTTCAATTCGTTGAAGGGTTACATCAAGAGGCAGTTTATTTACCGGTCCGTTGCGTTATTTTCACGGTTGTTTTTAATAGCTAGGATTTTTATTTGTGACGATGGCAATGCACTATTTTCTATGACGGTCTGTCTGAACAATTATTGTTGGTGGACATTTTACACAGCGTCATCTATCCTTAAAATAAGCCAAGCTTATATATATTTTTTTTTTATACAACTGAAGTGGCAACTTAGCGTACGGCCCACAAGATGATAAGCGGTTACCGCAGCCTATGGACGCTTGCAATACCAGAGGTATCACTTGCGGGTTGCCACCTTGAGGCTAAGATCGAAAGCCTCATGTGCCAGTATTTTACCGGAAAACATACCCTTCACACCGGAACACAGCAATTTTAACAACAAATTGGTATTTTTTTTTTATGTCAGCAAGTGACAAGACAATCAAGGCGCCCGCCTGATGTTAAGCACCACGCCTGACTATGACAGATGCATTTATAAGTAAAGCAGCATTAGATATTACACTTTACTATTTGAAATGAAATGAAATGAAATTTAACACACACACCCACACGTTATACTTAGCTTTAAACCAACGAATAGGATATCAATAACAAATAAGTACTTAAAAAAAAATAGCAACTTTTTTTAGAAATCACTTGAAAATATCAACCAAAAGAACACTTCAGTTTCCCCAAAATAAACCCATAGAATTACCTTCAAAACTTTATAATGAATCGGAAAAACAGCTCTCGAACTGGCCAGTTATTGAAACCAATTCAGCAACGCAATTTAAAAAAAATACATCTATTCCAATCAACAAACGAATAACAACCTTATTCCATTCACAGAAAACTCATCATGTCTATTTAAACTTAACCTTTTAACCCAATGAAAACTAAACCTTTAAACATAAAGATAGGACTCATAATGCAATGTTATAAGTTTATGGTGCTCTTTGACAGAAAGTTACAAAGAAAAACATGCGCTACCTTGACTAGATATGGCATAGTTTTGCGTGTGTTGCGTCAAGTGTTGTGGAGTGAGGGGTCGAGACGGGTTAGTTTAATGGGTGAGTAATCTGCCCGGAGGTCCATGTTTTTGATATACTCGGAGTTAAAATCGCTGGATGTCAGTTATTTATTTTATTTATTTTATTTACATTTATTGAAAAGATTAATAAAATTAAAAAAAAAGTTATTTACAATATACTTTTTTTTTTATACCACTAAAATGGCAACCAAGCGTACGGCCTATTTGATGGTAAGCGGTCACCGTAGTACGCATGCAACATCATAGATATCACTTGCGTGTTACCATACCACCCTGAGACATTAGATGGAAACTCTCATGCGCCTGTAATTCCACCGGAAACCATACCCTTCGAACCGAAACACAATGCGCAGCAATGCGAGCATTACTGCTTGGCGGCAGAAATAGGTATGGTGGTAGTCCTTCCCCGGACGAGCTTTAGCACAAAGAACTCTACTACTCTTCCTGGAACTATACTTCCTTGAAAACGTTAAAAAATATATTATATAAAATGTATAAAGTTCTAAGTCAACTCAGATGGTATTACTTCGGCTCCGAAGTAAATATTCATCCATTAAAAACGACACATCGGCAAGAGTTTGTCTATTGAGATCCATCGCAGTGTCACGCAGAACTTTGTAACCTAAGCTTTGGGTGACACTTCAACTCAACCGCAGCTCTTTATGGCCAGGGGGAATACCTATACATAACGTTAGCGCTATTACGTTTTAACGCTCATTTTATGTCAAAATCCCCTTTAGACTGAGCTTGAAGCTTCAAAGGGGATTTTGACACTGAAACTCCCAAAATCCTCTTAAAGGGGATTTTCAAAGGGGATATTAACACTAACCCATTCATTAGCATTTTGACGACCAATGTGGCGCGGTGGGCGAAGGTCCGCCTGCGACGCGGAGGTTGCGGGTTCGATTCCCGCCTTGGGACAAATGTTTGTAGGATCTGCAAATATTTGTTCCGGGTGTTCTGGGTGTTTTCTATGTATAATAAAAAATATCTATCTATGTATTGTATTGTAATAAATATATATCAGTCTTCTAGTACCCATAATACAGCTCTGTTTAACAGCAGCTTACCTTGGGCTAGCTAGATGATGCTGTGTGGATTGTCCAGCATTATTTATTTATTTATTTAGCTTTTGCTAATATAAAAAAAAAAATTGGACATAATGGGTAAACCTCAAAGCTCTTAAATCTCTCACTATCATAAATAAATAAATAAATAAAATAAATAATGCTGGACAATCCACACAGCATCGTCTAGCCTCAAGGTAAGCTGCTGTTAAACAGAGCTGTATTATGGGTACTAGATGACTGATATATACTTAATACAATACAATACATAGATAGATATTTTTTATTATAATATATAGAAAAACATTTTTTTGGACATAATGGGTAAACCATTATCCTTAAAGCTCTTAAATCTCTCATAATCTTAAAGTTCCATTACCACTTCCATTCCTTGTAATATCTATAGCTGTAGGTATCACAATTTTCCCTTTTTATTAGCGAACGTAACCGATACACGTGCTCGATTGATTTATATTTGCCAGTTGCGTTCAGGGCGGAGGGATGGGACACACTTAGATATAAGATAAGATAAGATAATAATATAATATAATTGTTATTTCAGTTATATTATATAGTTTAAAATACAAATAAGTACAAATACAAAAATGTTTATTGCCAAAATAAATAGTGGTAAGGTATACAAAATGCACTAAAAGCACAATGCACAATGCAATAAAGGCACGGATCTAATCCGTGCCTTTATTACGTAAGCCGTGCCTTTATTGCTGTCAAATTGCAGTCGATCGCTAGTCGATCCCTTACGCGCTTATGGTACGCACTGTAGGTGTGAAAAGGACGACCAGACGCAACAACAAGCGATCTACAACGATAGACTTACGTAATCAGGGGGCGGATTGTACAATTTGGCAAATGGAGTAGACCATGGGTTTAACAGCTCACTCGCGCGGGTTCACTCGCGTTATCACATCACACTTTTACTAATAAAACTATCGTGAACTATATCATATGCATATCGCGACGCGGAGGAGGAAGCGCGCCGCGTCACTCAACCCTGATGAAGACTCGAAATTGAGTCGAAATAGTGTCGGTACCTCTTCACCGATATACCGGTACTTGAAAACACCCGTTTTTAAAATGAATCGCATCACACTATCACACTATTATAAATGCGAACGAAAGATTTGGCTGGAATTTAAAACATAGATAGGTAATGACCCGGAATAGGGCATAAGCTACTTTTTATCCCGGAAAAAAGTATGGTTCCCGAGTCCCACGCAAAGGAATTGCGGGCGTCTTTCCATATATTTCCATAAACTTTTTATACGATGAGAGAAATTAATACTTACTCTCTACGTCTAAAAGTATAAGTATGGAAGGTGGGACAAAAAAAGTGTTACAGTACATTATGGTACTAGTGTGTAACATTGGTGATTACCGCTGAGGCGCCATTGAGACCCGAGCCGTAGGTGAGGGTCTTAAGATAGCCGAGGACGGTAATCATCAATACACACGTGTATCATACGACGTTTTTCAACACACTTGTGAATAAAATAACAAAAAAAAACTCATAATAAAATAACAAAAAAAAAATAACTCACTAGTGAGTTATAGCAATGAAAAAGTCATAGTTTGATTATGGGTGTCATTCTGTGCCTAATTGCGATGACCATAGAGCCACTTTATAAGCAAGTGTGTTGAAAAGTATTTTATTCACAAACTTTATTACATATTTTTTTATTACATACATTGAGTCTTACAATACAAGCTAGGTAAAATTACGCCAGTTCCAACGCGCCCGCCGTAAAAGAGCTGGCAACAACACCGGCTGGGTTTATTTTATTTTTATATAAGAGCTCTACTTTTTTTCAGTATGTCTGTTTGTCCCCTCCCTAGTAGATACTCGAGTAACGCAATATCAACAGTTAGGCGGCTTCGTTTTTTTTATTAAAGTCAAAAGAATTGTTTGTTTTCTTTCTGTAGCCTGCAACGTACTGATTAAATCGCGAGTGGTGTCGGATGGCGCGTGTTGCTGGTTTCAAGTGTACCTAGCACGTCAATTGACTTCCTTATAAGACGAAAAGAAAAGAAGAAAAGAAGCTTGATTGATTTTTGTTTTTAAAAATACATGTGTTATTTGAATTATGTACATAATTTTATAATAATACCTGTTTGATATTTTTTTTAATTCTATTTTATTTGTTGTCAATTAAAATATTGTGGCTTTCCTAGTTTCATTTTTGTTTTTTCGTTGATACTTACAGACTCATCTTGTTAGTTAGGCCATGACAGAGGCCTTCGGGCGGCCTAAAAACTCTGTCACCAGAATTGGCCACTGACTCATATGAACTTACTTACCCCTTATTCATAAAACCCTGAACGTTGCATATCATTTATGTAGATACGAATGCTTCAGTCGCCTCACGGAAGGAAACACAAATTGTTTGTTAGCAAACAACCCCTAATCAGATGCATCCCTGCACCCTTCACCCCTAACATTGCAACCCTTACAGATAATGAAAACTAATTAACTATCTGCAATACTGTCGAGTGGTGTGTTCTGGGCACGAGGGGCCATTGTGGTGATAGGGGCCGCTGAGAGCTTCTTGAGGTTGATTGCAATCGGTGATGGAAAACACAAACATCAAATACCAAAACACCAACATCAAATAGATACCAATAAGTTATTTTTTACACTTTATACTACTAAGGTGGCACACACGCATACGGTCTACCTGATTTGAAGTGGTTACCGTATCCTATATAGGTACGCTTGCAATACCAGAAGAATAGCTCATGCGTTTAAAAATTTTAAAACCTGTATTGCGAAAATGTTAATAAAATTGTAGCAATTTGACAATCAATGTTAATTCAGTATTAATAAGTGCTTCGGAGGACACGTTAAGCAGCCAGTCTTGGCTTTTCCAAAGTTAGGCCATGGTAGCCTTTAAGCGGCCTAATTATTCACCAAAGTTGGCCACTGACTCACACGAACTTACGACAATTTAACGAAGCTTTTAGCTATAAAAACAAGCAAGCTCGTATGAGTCAGTGGCCAACTCTGGCGACAGAGTTTCTAGGCCGCCCGAAGGCCTCTGTCATGGCTTAACAACTTTGAAAAAGCCGGGACCGACTGCTTAACGTGCCTTCCGAAGCACGGGAGCGCTCAGTTGAAATTGCCACTGGCTGTCACCCCAAATGATGACTACGCGGAACAGTGCTTAACTTCGTTGATCTGTTAAGAACAACTTAGCCAGCTACGTCACGAGCGCTATAAGAAAAATAAACATAAACAGAACAGTTTACAACAAACCGGCAGTAATTAGCCGCCCTCGCGTTATTTCAGTTAATTCTTTTAATTGTGAGTTTTATGTTTTTATTCAGTTAACAGTTGGGGGAGCGAGCTTTGACCAACGGCCTGTGGCTCGAGAGGAAATGTTCAGTTAAATATGATGGAAATATATTATTCACTTCTATTTATGTAAAGCAAAAATTGAATCGGCTTTATATTACTAGGGACCTGATGTTCATAATTTGTCATTTGTTTTCAACAATACAATACTAATAATTGAGCTTTTGTATATAATTGAACCATTGTACATTTTGAAGATCGAGCGTGTTGACCCAAGTACGCTCCATCGTTTAAGAGTAGTAGAGTTCTTTGTGATAGAGCTCGTCCGGGGAAGGACTACCACCATACCTATTTCTGCCGCCAAGCAGTAATGCTCGCATTGCTGTTTTCCGGTTCGAAGGGTATGGTTTCCGGTGAAATTACAGGCACATGAGAGATTCCATCTAACGTCTCAGGGTGGTAACATGCAAGTGATATCTATGATGTTCCATGCGTACATAGGCTACGGTAACCGCTGACCATCAAGTGGGCCGTACGCTTGGTTGCCACTTTAGTGGTATAAAAAAAAAGTACAATTAGAATTTTACTCTTCTAAGTTCCGGGGCGGTCACTCGTTATGATATCAACGTCTGTTTGCTCGTTCGTTCGTTCGTATGAGTCAGTGGCCAACTCTGGTGACCGAGTTTCTAGGCCGCCCGAAGGCCTAGAAACTCGGCCTTGACGGCCTAGGCCTTTTCATTGACAAATGAATGGAGAAAACAAGGAAATACAATACTTAGCAAGTCGCTAATGACTGTTTATTTAAAGAATAAGGGATTTCTAGGTTAAAATTTAGTAGATAAACTGAGAAATTAATTAACTTAAAAAATAAAAACTGACTCCTTACTAAAAATAAAATAGGTGGATTATAGTGACACATAGTGATGATATAGTTATTGACACTTTTTTTATGATTTTTTCGAAAAGTACAGAAGCAATTTCGATAAAATTCGATAAAAACCTTTGAAATATTAGTATCAAACAAGAAATAAGCATCAAGAGCGATTCTCGTGCCATAGATAAAAAAAAAATCGAATTGGCGGAGAAATCGAGTAACAAATATACAAAAACCTAACCTCCTTTTTTGAAGCCTCCTTTTTTGAAGTGGATTAAAAATAAAAACGTCAGCGGTGCAGTGGCGTGCTACCGGTCAAAGCGACCAACTGTTCGAGTGTACCGGAGTTTTGATCAAATGTTTGTTTGGGCGCGGTGCAGTCGACCCCATAGAATAGTTTTTCAGTATTTGTTTTTAAATTTTTAACCCCACTTTCATAAAGGTTTGAAACCGGTCGTGCACTAGTAGATTTTTTTATACGATAAAACTATATTGGCAATACCAGTGCTCTCAAACGGTGAGGGAAAACATCATTAGGGTTTCCTCATGCACGAAGGCATGAAGCATGTGCAAGAACTAAAAATGTGTGCCATCCACCAATCCGCACTGGGTCCGCGTGATGGATTATGATTTATACACTCTCATTCGAGAGTAGGCTAGTGTCCCAGCAGTGGGATTAGAACAAAATACCAAACTAGTAAAAAACATGGAAGTTTAACCCTGCCGCATAAATTCAATAAACTCAACAATTCAATTAATACACTCCAAATGACTTTAAAAATTAATAAAACCACCCCCGTGTCGTGTCGCAACCCCTAATTCCTGCCCTCCGGTCCATTCTCGAGTGATTACCGATTGCTACTGACAATGCGGAACCCTGGCCTGGGCTCCAATTGTTTGCGACACCTATTATTTACAACCGGTCACATTCCAAACCAATTCCAACATTACTACCAACAAAATAAAGCCTGAATTCGAACGGAGTGAAGTAAGTTTTTACGATTAGTTTAACTTAGGGTTGTTACGAATTTAAACTTTAATGGTTCCGAAATATGATTGGATATCGAGTGATAGTGAATTGTGAACGGTGTAACTTAAAATCGGCGGGTGGTAACAATAAAAGCGATTGTTGGCAAATTGTATAGCAAGGGCGATTAGTTTGATTTTGTGATCTCAGTAGCGGGGATAGGGTTTAGTTTAAATTGGAAGGTTAGGGGTGAGCGCGCACTCGATCGAGGAATTAGTGTTCTATTGCAATGCAATCATTTGGCTGGTTAGTAGGGCTGTCACACGTTCTTCTGCTAAACTTCATTAATACTTTTAATTTGCATTATAAGCAAACACTCCAGCCTCTTTATACGTAGAAAACATTTTAAACCTGCAAATATGCAAAATACATAATACCTATAGCAACATTAATTTTTAATTGAACTTTTCAAAAAATATACAAAAAAGGCTGTCATTTTATTCAGCAAAAATGATTTAGGCAAACCAAATAATTCAGACAAAAACATTCCCCATGCATCTCACGTTATCCCTGCGTCATCGTATTTTACCTCCGCACCCCTGCGAATTCACTGAGACGTCTGAGTTATTTAGTTTGCCTATTTTATATTATAAAAACTAATGCACCATGCTTCAAGCAAATAGACAATTAAATGATATTGTTTTGAACATTTCATTTCATTTCATATGATTAGTACAACAGTGACAACCCTAGCCACGGACCGAAATTAAATAAGTGTGTAGTCCGTAGTCCCTTGTATTGAAGGCATCTTATTGTGACGGATTACAGAATGCAAATAAATATCATTTCGAATGCGATCAGGCTTTGTAGTTTATTAATTTTATTATTAGGGTTACTTTGTAAGTAATAGTTAATAAAGCTTGTAATAAAGTTGCGAGGGATACCAGTTTGTAGATAATTATGTTAAATTTAAGATTTACGATTCAAGATTCAAGATATTTGCATAAATAAGTGTTACAAGAGGTAAAAAAAAAGTACATTATATGACCCCGCGGCGAGTAATATGATCGTAATTTTTAATTTTTGATTTCAAGTTCATCCCAATCTGTTGAAAAAAGCTTTCTTTTGAATCTAAAAGACACACATACGAGTACATACATACAAAATGACAGACATACTATATTATGATATGATATTGCTACAACATCACCTATGACAAACGACTGATGTGGCGCCGGCGGGCGGCGGGCAAAAGTCTGTCTGCGACGCGGGAATTGAACCCGCAACCTGGGTTGGCCTTGGAACAAATGTTTGTACGATCTGCAAATATTTGTTCCAGATGTTCTGGGTATTTTCTATGTATAATAAAAAAAACAATCTATGTATTTTATTGTAAGTATTTAACAGTTATCTAGTACACATAACACAAGCTCTGCTTAGCTTGGGCTAGATGATGCTGTGTGGATTGTCCAGCCAGTTATTTATTTATTTATGATAGCTTCAGGCATGAATATAAGACTCGCACATAATAATTTTCTGAGGGGAAACTATATAATTCAGTTGCAATCGATAGTTTCAATAAAAAACGGCTTATTGACAGTTCTCTGATTATAATCGCTTTGCAACTGTGTTGCGTAATCACCCAGCTGGTGATTGAGAACGAGTAAAATTATGAACTTTGATAACAAAAATAGAACAGTACAGTCAAGCACAGACGCCAGTAAATCTAAAGGACAATGCTGCGCGGGTACTGTCGGGGATTTATGCGCTACATCTACTGCGACACACTAGCGGGAACGAACGAATGAACGAATGAACGGGGAATCGGGTTGTATTTTAGATTGGAATTTACGTTTCGAGTGATGAATTTGGTTTACAAATAAACAACTGAGTTCTAAGCTATATCATAGAACTATATTTAAGTAGAATGAAAGAGTTCGTCGATTTTTATGGAAACCGAGCGTGTAACATTTTGCGAATTTGTATTTTTCACACAAATGTATTTTAGTGATGGGAAACTTAAGCCGTGCCTTAAATATAGTTCTGGGCCCAACCATGAACTCTTATGGCAATACAATTAAGGACCTAAACTAAATTGTCAAAAAAAATTGTACCATGATATCAATTAGACAATAATGTCATGATATAAAAATATTTGACAATTTAGCTTAGGTCTTCATTTGAATCGCTATAAGAGTTCATGGTTGGGCCCCTGTGGTCTCTAAATTTCAATCGAGGATAAATTTTTAAAAGGCCTATTACATTACACGATTCGTCGGCACGATGAGCCGTGACGACAGATCAGACGTTCTGTTTACACTACACGATAGCCTCCCTAAATCGCCTTTGTAAAGGCTCAATTACATTTCACGATTCATCGTGACGATGAATCGTGAAACGACGACGAACTGCCTAACAGCGATTACACCTTGCGATTTAGGCTCCCTGCTTCAAATCGTCACGATGAATAGTGAAATGTATTCGAGCTTTAAGATTACCTACAAATATTTAATGAAACTTTTTGTGTAGATATCGATTTATGGTTAACATCCAGTTTTAAATTATTAGTTTTAGATCATACAAAAGATCAGTCACGACGGGAGTTTTTAAATGAACAGCATTCTAATCCAAGAGCGATATATATTTTTTTCTTAATTTTAAAATGGAAAGAATACCGTTTAAATAAAAAAAAATTCCAGCAGTTCCTAATTGTCGGTTTAACTAGTTACCTATAAATTGCGTTATGAACGTAAATTATCGATATGCTATGCTTTACTGCATTGACACAACCTCATGTAGACAATACACCGACGCATATATACCAGTGCGTGGTCAGTGTTATAAACAAAAGCGTTAATCATCACAGAACAATGCAGTGTCCGGTGCAAGCCAATGTGTACTGTAGAGGATATAAGTGATTATTGATTTTTGAGCCTATTGTCCAAGAGCAATATTCGTATGATTCAAATTCAAACTGTACTTTACTGAGATGAGTGAAAGCGCTGGTGGCTGGTCCTTGCCTTCCTTCTATCTTTCCGGTCGTGGGTTCACACCCTGTTCTGAGCCGTTAGTTTTTTATTCAAAATAATTTAAAGAAAATAAAATATGTACATTTACATTACATTACAAAATATACAAAATACATATGAAACTGTTGAGCCATCTAAATACCGTTACAAACGACCTATAGATAGTTCAACTGAACATGAAAAAAAATTTAAGCTATTAAATAAGGAAAAATCGTGAGA
The DNA here is from genome assembly GCA_951394395.1 of Colostygia pectinataria. NCBI lineage: Eukaryota > Metazoa > Arthropoda > Insecta > Lepidoptera > Geometridae > Colostygia > Colostygia pectinataria. Next base: position 8,222,216 of record OX596373.1, on the reverse strand, counting down.
TAATCGGCATGTCCGCTAACGAAAAATTCGAAACTAACTTATTTGCGTTGGGTGTAGATAAGTGAATTATCGACATCTCTCTCGCTTAAGAATAGGCCCGTATCCAAGCAATAGGATATTTTTTGTAAGAACAACGTGACAGTTTGCTAAAGAGTTTGTGATCAATAAATAAATTTACATAATAAAACTACTTGTTATTGGAAATACTAACTCAATTTAAATAAAACTTATAAATGTGATTCACACAATGGCCAGATGGTTATATTAAGCCGTATTTACACAAATAAATTAAAACATGCCCACATCGCATCATTTACAAGCAGATGTCTTTATTAATTCAACTCTTTTCAATGCATCCCTTTCATTTCCAAACAAAACCTCTTTCATCTCGCTCGCTCCCACATAATGATATTCAAAAATGGCCAGTATTATTTTTATTGTGAAAGAAAAGTGTTTGCTCAAAAAAGGTTTTTTATTTTTGTGAATAGCGAGGGCGTTTTTTCTTTCTTTGTGGTTTTTACGCGTTGTACGAATACATTGATGGTTTTTTCATTCAATTGGTTCACTTTAGCTCGATGTCTATTCAATGTAAGCGTTTTGGTTTTTTATTGAACGTTTCGATTACATTCTAATGGTTTTGTTCCTTTTGGGTTTTTGAATGATGGCTTTTGAGATTTCGTTTTAACACAAGTGGCTAAATCTAAATCGTAAGTCTTTTTATTTAATCTTTAACTGACTTATATGACGAGCGATGTGGCGCAGCGGGCGCAGGTCCGCCTGCGACGCAGAGATTGCGGGTTCGATTCCCGCCTCGGAACAAATGTTTGTACGATCTACAAATATTTGTTCCGGGTGTTCTGGGTATTTTCTATATATAATAAAAAATATCTATCTATGTATTGTATTGTATTAAATATATATCAGTCATCTAGTACCCATAATACAGCTCTGTTTTATTATTTATTTATTTATTTAACTTTTCTACAAGAAACGCTTTTACGGCTCTTTAAGAATATATTTCACGTTTCAATATAAATCGTAGTCAGTCTCAGAGTTCAGTTGATGTAGCTTTCCCCAGCCTATAACCTATTGCAACCTCAGATTATATAAACAAATTATATTCTCGATGTCTTTGATGGCAACAAACTCGGCTTTTTATCTGTGTGAAATGTCCGACAAAATTTATGGATGAATATAAGAATGAATGAATGAATGAATTAATGAAAATACTTTAGCGTGCACCTAAAAATAACTTCAAAAAAACAAAACACATTTTATAATTTAAGTACTATGGGCAGTCATAACGCTTATAAGCGATTCCTCCTGACTTCCAGATTTATTTATATCTTGAGATTTATCATTAAAATATTAATCACATTTCCACATTAGTGGTGAGTTCGAACAGTGAGCGAACTCGGTTCACCGACGACTCGATACGTCTACGCCCTTGCCTCCCCTTCAGATGCTGACATTGGCAGGGTTGGCACTTTTGTAGAGTTAACTGACACGTCTTGTTCATAGATTTGATTCATTTACTTAATTAATTAGAACGGTCACTGTAACCACTTACTCGAATCAACATAAATTATAATAATAATAATAGGACCTATTAGCAACATAAGTGCAATAAAAGATTTGTAGGTATTTGTATTTGATCTACAAAACTATCAGAGCTATCTACAAAATATGGATTCTAATTGGTTTATGTACGGCTTATTTAACTTCTTATCCATATTATATAATAAGAAAACGGTGAATCCTAGATTAAGATAAATAAAATAAAAATAAAATACAATATTAGAAATTTTAATTAAAGACGTTGATGAAAATAGTACACAAATACATTTATAGGTAAAGCAAAATAAAAAAAAAACAGAGTTTAATTATTTTTCTGTGCTACAGCTTATACATAAGGACCGAATAATGGACGGTTATTGCCTGATAATAATGATGGTGATTAAATAATTCGTTTTTTTTTCAGTTGTTAACATTCCAATAATAAAAAAAATTGTTTATCTTCTATCGACAGCCCTAGCGGCCCCACCACGGCCGTTTAAAAAACAATAACTTCACCATTAAATTCGCACACGCGACTGCCGCCGTCCTAATTGCACGAGCACAATGAATTGTTCCCGCGACTGTACCGCGTGTACCGCCACTGCGATTTCTGATAGCTTCAATGTTGAACTGTTCATTATTATCGCTTTACTGCTTATAAAATATATTTTTTTATATTACTTATTTGACAAACAAGAATAGGCCCACCTGATGGTAAGCGGTTGCTGTAACCGTATGAGCGATTATACAGTAGGAACATTAGAAGGCTGCCATGATAGACGCTTGCTTTAAGAAGAACTTAAGTACCTAACTAATCCCTGAACATTCATAAAACCTTTTTTTTTCTTGAAACTAGTTAAAAAAAACGATAGCAACTAAGGCAAACCAAATAACCCAGACGTCGCACTGCATATTTACGGTGGCTCTGCAAGGCGATTATGTAATTTGGTTGCAATCGATTTCACTTGGTTTCAATCAAAAACTGACGTATTTTCTATGAACATGACAGCTTATTAGGTTTGCTTGAAATCGGATTACAACCGAGTAGCGTAATCTCTCTACAGGTCCTTAATCGTGAACATTTGTCACCTTTTACCAACGCAACCCCCGCGTCATCACATGCCACGCCTCTCGTCCCTAATAACTAGCAAAGAGATGTCTGAGTTATTTGGTCAGGCTATAGTAAGCTTTTTTTTTTATACAACTGAAGGGGCAACCAAGCGTACGGTCCACAAGATGGTAAGCGGTTACCGCTGCTTATGGACGCTTGCAATACCAGAGTCATCACTCGCGGGCCACCTTGAGGCATAGATCGAAAGCCTCATGTGCCACTAATTTCAGCGGAAACCATACCCTTCACACCGAAACACAGCAATGCGGGCATTACTGCTTTGCGGCAGAAACAATCATTTGAATTTAACCGACGTATGTTATAAACTACATAACAAATGTGTATAGAACAAAATGTAAAACAAAATGTACACAATAAAATCGACGTCTCAAAGAATTCCCCTCCACTCATCGCGCGCCTCATTGTTTTGTTGTTCATTTGTTCATTTGTTTGCACTTTTGTCCCCGACTGTATTCTAGTCGAGTTGTTTATTTTTAAATTCTTTGAGGCAAATGTGTCCTTTGTGGTATTTTAATGTGCTGGTTAAAATAAAGGACATTGTAGAAGGCACTGGGCCTTATGTGACTCGACTTAAGGGCACTTTTTGAAGAAAAACTTAAGGCAGGCACTGGGACTTGTGACTTGAGAGCCCTTATCGAAGAAAAATATCAAGTTTTCATTCTTTGACTTTACTGGTTGGCCATTGACTCATAGATACTTTACTTGTGCAAATGACCTACAGTTTTCTTTTAGAAATACGTATTTAGCACTTTGTTTATTTCTAAGTATACTTTATCAGTTAGTAGCAAACGTAAATATAACTTTCTATTATCATCAAAAACCTGAATACCTAAACCTGAATACTGAATACTGAATACTGAATACTGAATACATTCTTTAATAACCAAATCATTTCTTTGTCCGCAGTTCAAAAACGCGCTCGCATCACCGAAGTCAGTTCCAGCCCCTCTGAAACCCCTCAAGAGTCCAAAACCACCACCCCGACCCCCCCTCTCACCACCCCGCCCCCCCGCTCACCGTCCGACCACGAGCTGAACGTGGAAGAGGAGCTGGACGAGTCAGAACCCTCCCTCACTCCTGAGAACCTCTCGATGAAAGACGACGTCCCTGTGAAGAAGGAAGACGAAGACAAATGGAATGAGGACTACAAATACAAAATGTTCAGAAGAAAAGAGGACGAAGACACTCCATACCAGAAGTCTCCAGTCGACGTTCTCATGAAGGTATTTCCGAGAAAAAGTCGTCAGGAAATTGAGGGAATCCTAACCCGTTGCAAAGGTGACGTAGTCGCTGCGATGGACAGCATGATCAACGGCTCCGATAACTCAGCTCCTCCGTACAACCTGACGCAGGAATCCCCTCCATATCTGCAGAACTACCAATCAAAATCAGCGTTTTCTCCGCTATCCAATCAGAGTTTTAAGTTCTCACCATCGCGGCGGTTTCTCACCCCTCCGTATTCTGGGACTGGGTATCTTCCAACTGTGATACGACCTCCTCCGGAATACCTGTCTTCGTTCTTGCCTCCTTCAGAGCTGATGTATGGAAGACAGCTGCAAGTTCCTTCGCCTGGAACCTCCCCTACTTCAGACAACACCAACAACGAGGGGTTTTCTGATTGATGCAAACTGTCATGAAGAACTGGAAAGTTTGAGTGTTTAAAGACTAAGGTTTCTTCGTAGTGTTAGCTGTTGAATACACAAAATCTTACTATCAAAATGAAAATGTTTGGTTAGATGTTTGTTACTCAATCACGCCAGAATGGCTGAACGGATCTGGATGAAATTTAGTACCGAGATAGGTACCTATATACATGTATATTTGATTATTAGTGCGCGATATTCAAGGAATATGTTTCACACACAAAAAAATACATGTTTTATTTTTTACATTTCGTCTGAAAATTTTTGAGTAAATCGATCACGTTTATCTGTCAATACGTAAGTAATCGCTATACTCGAGATTTTTAAGATAAAATATACAGAATAAAAACATAGACCGTACATTATTTTATTTGTAACTTTAACTTAAGTTATTCATTTGTTCTTAGTGCTAATACAACTTAGAGCTAATTTAATAATTATATAAAGAGCTAATAAAAATGTTGATATGCTTAAACTAGGAAAACCTGTATTTCAGGCGAAAAAAATAAAAAAATACTAAAAGTACATAAATAATAAACTAAAAATATAAATATACATATTTTATACTTATACTTAATAATATTATCAGAGAGCTCAAGTCAGTCATTTATTCTTGTGTGGAACCTGTTCCTTCGAATATTGTGCACTAATTAATCAAAAACCCTGTATTATAGTCTGGAATACCACATAGATTGATTTTTATCCCAGTAAAATGACCTTACTTCTGGGCACGTTGGTTTTTTTAAGAAAATACAGCATTTGTTTGCACTTCCAATTAAAATTATTTTTATTTATACGCAATCACGGTTTCTGGTGGATCTGTAAAACTGCAAGGCACAGTTAGTAGCTTATAAAATAGCAGATTTAGTTACTTACAGTAGTTTTGGTCTGTCATTTTTAAGGAAATAAACAAATTTCAAATTTCAGATTACAGCCGTATAACATATAAAAGCACTTTTATGGCACTATCAATTTGGCATTTCCATTCCCGCATTTGTGTTTTGGTACTTTGTATACATTGTAATCGCATACTAGTTTAACCTGCTCTTACTTTAAGTTCAAAACAACAAGCATACACTGAACAATTTGGTCAAATACCTGCCCCTTGATCACATAACTCTGTTAGCAATCTATTAAGACAGTAGAGCTATAGTCAAACTGACTTATTAGTCCAATCAAATCAAATCAAAAATGGTTTATTTCAATAAAATCACAAGGATCACTTTGAAACGTCTTACAAACTAGCGGTGTGACGTTTAGTTGGATGTCCAAGCGGCTTGGTACCCGAACACCTTTAGTATTATTTTAAGCGTTTTTCGTCGTCTTCTGTATAGAATAAATTATATATTGTAAGGAATTGTACATTTGAATTTCAATGTTATACCTGTATACGTACTTATTTAGATAATTTTTCCTTTTTATAAAAAATAGTGAAGAAAGTGAAAGAATAATAGCGTAGGACGCTAAATTGTCTGTAATGTAAATATTATTTATCTAGGAACCTATACCTAATGTAAGAGTCATAGTGGTCGTATTGTATTAAGTAGTTCTCTTTAACAAACCAACTAACTCAGACATCTAAGAGTAGTAGAGTTCTTTGTGACAGAGCTCGTCCGGGTAAGGACCACCATACCTATTTCGGCCGCCAAGCAGTAATGTTTGCATTGCTGTGTTCCGGTTCGAAGGGTATGGTTTCCGGTGAAATTACAGGCACATGAGACTTTCGATCTACGTCTCAGGGTGGCAACCCATGAGTGATACCTGGAGCGAGAAGCTCAAAGTAAGGACAAAAAAAGTTTTATTCAACAAATCACAAGAATCATTTTCACCTAGCTTGTGAAACGTCTTACAAGCTAGGTGAATTTACGACAGTTCCAACGCGGCCATGTCGTAAAAGAACTGGCAACAACACCGGCTGGGTTCCTATCGCTTTTTAGGCTACCTTGCTATTGTAAAGGGACTATTGAAAAAAGTAGCCAGGAACCGCTGAGTTTGTTGCCAGAATCTTCTAGGCTGAGGCGCGTGGAACTGCCGTAAATTCACCTAGCTTCAAAGACGTTACAAGATTATCCTTGTTATTTTATCGACTTAAATTATTTTGAAAATTAATTTAATGTTATAAATTCCGAGTAGCATGGTCTCCGCGCTTCACGCCCGCGCCTTAGTACGTTTCCATGGAGATGTCATAGTTATTTGTTTTGATAATAGTCTCCAAAATATGTTAGTAACTGTAAAAATAAAACGTAATACTCGATTTATTATTATATTAGTGTTCAATAGTTAGTAGAAGCTAGGCATCAAAGTAAACTATTTAAATTAGTAGATGTAAATAAATATTATCAGGTTTACCTACGATAGGAATATTCATAGGTAAATTGTAATCCTAGAAACTAGACTTGCTGTATAAATAAAATATTCGTGTTCAAAAATCAAAAAGTGTTATTCTTTCTTCCTCAAACTTAAGTAAATAAATTATTCTGCTTTTATTCAACTAACAAGCTGACATTTTAGCAACTTGCTAAGTATTTTAATTCCTTGTCTTATGAATGATGATGAATGATGGACTCTAATGGAGCGCTCGCTAATCTGGCTAAGTTGATTTTAACAGATCAACGAAGTTAAGCACTGTTTCGCGTAGTCATAATTTGGATGGGTGACCGCTAGTGGCAATTTCAACTGAGCGCTCCCGTGCTTCGGAGGGCACGTTAAGCAGTCCGTCCCGGTTTTTTCAAAGTTGTTAGGCCATGACTCGTCGACATGATTTACTTACTTTATAGACATAATTATGATGATGGTGAATTATCCTAAATTACCGCCCCCCGTAAAACGCAGGAGAGGTAAAAGTTATTTAGTTTAAAGATTTTAGAACTTGACTCTTTGCAAGAGATTTCACTGATCAAGTACTTACAATGATTGACATACTATATATTTTCAGTTGGTTTAGTTTCGATCGCAGTTTGTTTTCTTAATAACAAATTCCATCAAAATAACAGGGTTAGTGTCAATATCCTCTTTAAAGGAGAAGAAAACACGATAGAACAGAGTTGCGTGTCGTTTACAATCTACCAAAAGTTTACTAATAGGATCGTCGCCCTGCTGGACAGTTAGACAACAGCTTTAGAAAGCCAAAGGCTAACACACAGTCAAGCGAAGGCTCGTCGATATCTCGACGTCAGTGCCCTTTGTGCGACGAGTGACGTCACTTGTGTCCGTCCCGCATGTGACGCTGAAGTGGACACTCGCTCAGATCTAATAGGCAGGGTTGAGCTAGCAGTATACTCGTAGATGTCTGATACGATGAATTTAGAATGCTGGACAATCCACACAGCAGCATCTAGCAAGCTATGCAAACAGGGTCATTCATTATCAACCTGACAAACTTAAAGGGATAGGTTCCACACATTAAAAATAATATAATGTACCTATATTTTTTTTTTATGTATATTTTGTCTTCAAAATCCCAAGTAAACAAAAAAATAGATTACGTTTTTCTGCTCAATTATTATTTAACATTGTTGGGAATCGAGATAAGCGGCGTAATAATGAAAAATTCGAGTGTGCCCGTAGCGGGTCATTGAAACGCAATGTCGGCTCGTGTATATATGGGCGAGCCCTACGTTAAACAAGTCAATGGCTAAAACTAAGCGTGCAGACACATTGCGCGGTCAATCAGATCACAAAGGCGCATGTCACGCGCGCCGTGCCCACATCCACTAGCACTAATCGAGAAGCACAAAGCAATCTGAGGCCGGCAATTACCAGCTCGGACCGTGTAGTGCTCGTCATTGAACGGTATTCAAATAAATCAGCTGTGTGTGATACACAAGTATATTAAATAAGGTAATACATAAGTAAAGTTTTACCCTTTCATCATAAGATAGCTGTCTTTGTTCTCAATGTTGGGACACTGGCCTACTCACGGGCGAGAGTGATAGGGTCTTAAAACCGCCACGCCAAGTATAGTTGCAAATATACGAGAAATGAGCTATATTGGTGAATAAAATGGATTTTTCCTACCTGTCACCCTTTTTTGCAATTGGGTGACAGATAGCACTTTATTTTTTCAAAAATCGTGATCCCTATCAGTAACAAGAAGAAAAATAAAACTTCTGTCGCCCCGTCACTAACAGAGTGACAGACAGGCATATTTAGACCTCCAGTTTAAAAATATATTTAACACATGTTGTCACTAAGTTTTTAATTTTTTATACAACTGAAGTGGCAACCAAGCGTACGGCCCACAAGATGGTAAGCGGTTAACCGCAGCCTATGGACCCTTGCAATACCAGAGGTATCACTCACGGGTTGCCACCTTGAGGCTAAGATCAAAAGCCTTATGTGCCAGTAATTTCACCGGAAACCATACCCTTCACACTGGAACAGCAATGCGAGCATTACTGCTTGGCGGCAGAAATAGGTATGGTGGTAGTCCTTCCCCGGACGAGCTCTATCACAGAGAACTCTACTACTTTTAATAAGATATAAGATCTTAATATATAATAAGATGCAATTTTTGTAGTTTACAGATGAGACAGATTTTTTTATGATACACATACATATGTAAGTTAAGTATTACCCCCTTACTCATAAAAGAAACTGTCATATTAGCGGCTCGCTGAGTTTCCCTTGAGAGTTTCATCGGCCATCTTGCCATTACGAGATGTCCTCCTCCCATTTTGTGTTATCTATCTAAATGTGGCAGTTTTTATCCAATATGAATCGTCTTGGCGCAGAAGTGAATGAATGGACAAAGTGGTGTTGTACATTTTACAAACGGGTGTTTTCACGTACCGGTATGTCGGTGAAGAGGTATGATATAGTTCACGATAGTTTTATGAGGGTGATGTTGGTTTATAATGTTTATTTATTTATTTTATTTATATGATTATAGATGAGCAGCTTTCGCTGATGTGTCTACGTCACACAGTGTTGGAATTGAAAGTAGGTATCTATTGTCTTTGTTTAGGTTTGGTTCACTTTTTTAAACACTGATTTTTTGTTTCGTAGCCAGTCATAGAGATTTGTTTTTTAATTATTAATGTAGTTGAACAATCCTCTAGTATTTATTTTTAAAGAACGCTGTCATTATTTTCAAAATTTTGTTTGTTTGTCGTCATTTAAAAGCTTGCAGATCATTTGAAACTCATCATTTTTCTGCCCTTTTTCCCACGTTATGTGGGGTCGGCACAACATGTTCCTTTCTTCCATTCCTCTCTATCACCCGTCATCTCAGTACTCACTCCTTTCTTACTCATGTCATCTTTCACACAATCCATCCATCTTTTCTTTGGCCTACCTCTACCTATATATCCATCCACACTCATATCTAACATTCTTCTTGTCAGATGACATTCATCCCTCCTCATAACATGCCCATACCACGCTAACCTATTACTCCTCATTTTCTCAGTCACTGGTGCCACTTTCAGACTTCCTCTAATGTATTCATTCCTTATTTTATCCATTCTCGTCACTCCACACATCCATCTGAAACATTTGAAACAGATCATTTGAAACTGGACCACTAAAATAAACCTGGAATGATATACATATACAAGCATATCATTTAACAATTTATCTAGCACCAGACATCGAACCCGCACTTCTCGCTCAACCGACCACTCGCCCACGCCACAAAAAACAATTCCCACGCAATTTAATTCAAATCCACACATCGTTACCCTAATCCCTAAAAATCAGCAAACAATTCAATTTAATTTCCCCACCACTTATCCGGCGGCATTATGTTAATGATAATAAGATTCAAATTGCAGTGATTTGCGGTAGTGAGTGGACTTAAAAATGGGTTGAAGCGGCCATCTTTGTGGTCACGTGTCGCCTACCAATAATCTGATCGCAGTGAATAGTTGACGCACTGTTCTTAATGCGCTGTGACATTGATTTTTGTTCAGATTATCTTTGCGCGTTTTGATGGCGTGTTTTGGACCGGACGTATGCTAACTATTCATTAATATTATAGTGAATAGAATACAGTTGTGAGCCTATTTTTATTTTTATTATAGACTAGTTGTTGCCCGCGACTTCATTCGTGTGGAACTCGGGTACCGTACTTTTTTTCGGGATAAATTTGTATTGTATTTGTATTTTGTTATGTATAAAAAGTCCTATTCCCGGTCATTTGTCTGCCTGCAGGTGCGACGCGGAGGTTGCGGGTTCGATTCCCGCCTCGGGTCAAATGTTTGTACGATCTACAAATATTTGTTCCGGGTGTTCTGGGTATTTTCTATAAATAATAAAAAATGTCTATCTATGTATTGTATTGTATTAAGTATATATCAGTCATCTAATACCCATAAAGCTCTGTTTAACAACAGCTTACATTGGGGCTAGATGATGCTGTGTGGATTGTCCAGCATTATTTATTTATTATTTATTATCTATTTATGTTATAATATCAACGGTTGGTTCAGTGGTTGTCGAGCTAAAGATGAATAAATATCCATCAAAACATTTAAACTTTCGCATTTATAATATTAGTGTGCTATCACACACCAATCCACACTATTGATATTAAATAGTGTTATGCAAAAATCTGTGCGAGTGTGTGAATGTCTGTTACCACGTAACGACTTTACCTATTGTGATGGAGTTTGGAATGTAGATGACTTAAGTCCTGGAATAACATATGACTACTTTTTATCACAGAGAAAATTTACTCTTCCTAGTTCAGCCCCCCTACCATGAACTCTTAAAGCGATTCAAATTAGGAACTAAACTGAATTGTCAAAAAATTTTGTATCATGAATTCAATAATTAATAATTTCACGGTAAAAATTTTAGACCATGAACTCTTAAAGCGATTCAAATTAGGACCTAAACTGAATTGTCAAAAAAAATTGTATCATGAATTCAATAATTAATAATTACACGGTACAAATTTTTTGACAATTCAGTTTAGGTCCTAATTTGAATCGCTCTAAGAGTTCATGGCTGGTCTCAATCCACCACGCGGCCCCACAGCAGATTGGTGTGGATGGTCTTTCGAATTTTTAGTTAGTAGTAGATGCGTTGTTTCCTCACTATGTTTTTCTTCACCGTATGAGAGCACTGGCAAATGCATTGCAGGTGCACGATGGGGTTTGAACCCACGACTTTAGGATCGGAAGGCGGCTTCACTACCACTAGACAACCAGTGCTCTAATCAGGTCAATAGTATTTCCCTCACTATTGGTTTATTAGCTGAGAAATAAATTAATAAACATGCTGAGTGGCTGCCTTTTTTACATCACAATAGTTTAGTTTTAATTTGTTTTGTTATTTTTATGTTTATTGTGTGGCGTTAAATAAATATTTTTCTATTCTATTATATAAATTAAAATAATAATAGGTTTCGTAGAGCTATCTACGACGTCTACGCCGTAGCAAGTGCTACGAGTTAATTTATTTGCATGAGTTTTGGTGACATACTTTTCATGTTTTTGCAATTATTTGTTTTGATATTAGTCAACGTTGTGGGTTCGAACCCGGTCGTGCACCAATGGAATTTCTATTCGAAAAATTGATGTGCGCAAACCAGTGCTCTCATACGGTGAAGGAAAACATCACGAGGGTACCGGCGTGTACAAGAACTAAAAGTTAGAAAGACGTGCCATCCACCAATCCTTATTGGGTTCGCGTAAGACGATTAAGACCCAATCACTCTCGCTCGAGAGTAGGCTAGTGTCACAGTAGTGTATTAGAGTTTTCAAACACAGAAAGCTAAGCTACACTGAGCTTGTTGGTCCTGGGTGAGCATCAAACCCACACAAGGAAGCCACCTTTGTTTTTCCGCGTATCCTGTGAAACTGTAAAGCTCCGTACAAACAGTGGGTAGGTACAGTCAGCGACAGCCCGGCGCGAACAAAGGCCGAGTGTACATAATTGTACAAGTTCGCGAGTAACTCACCGGACTGGCGCTGTTTCGAATTCTGGACGGGTACATGCAACATGTTACCGGCTACATACTTTCTTAGCATAAGTATGTAATCAGTAGCCTTTATTTACTTTAATGGCACAACACTGAAGCTTTATGATGATAAGGGATAATCAAAAAGCTAAGAACCCAGTCGAGTTTCCTGCCAGATTCTTCTAAGCTGGGGTGCGAGTAACTGGCGTAAACTCACCTCGCTTTAAGTTTCACAATGATTCTTAGATATTAATGAATAAAACTATTTTTAATTTGAATTTGAAAATTAACAATGCCTTTACCTTTTAACGTAAGATAATGTCAAAGGTTATTGCAGAAGCGCTCGTAGTGTAGTTGAATTATGCCATAATACTCAAACGCCATTTAAATATTTAAGATGCTGTTTAAGGGGTCATTCGTATTCGAAATCGTATAGAGAAATCTCAAAAACGTCATCAAATAGGCTTCTACTAGTTATGGCGGCTGGATTTGGCTATAATTTATGTAAAAATACTTAGCACTTGGTCAAATCTATACTGAGTGGAACCTAACAGATAAATAAATAAATAAATGTTCACAAATTCCTTTACAATCGAATTTAGCTGCGGCAGAAAGAAGTTAAACCACTTTTCCCGCAGTCTTGGTGACCACCAGTGTGGTGATATTAATATTATATGAGCATTTCTGTGCATTTTTTGTTCGTGCCGTCTGGCATTTTGTCCAACAACTGATAACATTTTAAAGCAACTTTTATATAATAATATATATTTAAAGATTAAGTTTTACATTCGCTAAAATAAGAATGTTTTATTTATATTCTTCTACTGACTCAATGTTGCATACCACCATCCTCAACCCGCCATAATTCAATACTTTCTTCGCAGCTTCCACTATTACAATCGCCGCGAGAACGAGACAGAGCTACCGCCAAAGACGCGCGCTAGAAAGAGAGGGATAACCTTTTGTGCCAAGTTTCAGTCCAAGGGAATACGGATTGAAAATTTTCAGTTCCAATTTTGAATTTATTGGTGAAATAAAATAAAGTTTGGTTCAGACGAAGGGTCTTTGTGAAGGTGCAATTCCGTAACACGTTTATTTCAATGATTTAAAATAAAAGTTTGTTTATTTATAACATTTGGTATTATTTGGTAAAAACCGGTTAAATGTTTTTAAAAACGCTTTCTACTTAGTAAATTGCAGTAAAATTATTTGATAATTTTATTTCTTTACTTCCTTGAGGATCAAGCAAGATGTCCTAACTATGCAAGCTTAGAGCCAATGTAGCCAATGTATGTAAGTACGTATGAGTCAGTGGCCAACTCTGGTGACGGAGTTAATAGGCCGCCTGATGGCCTCTGTTGTTGTAAATAGACAAAATACCTGATATACGATCTACTTTAAAGACTATTAGCGCCATCTGTACTGGCAGTGTTGTTTATGAATAAATTAGTTGTTTCAGTCAGTTCATGAAAAACAGTCGTTTTATTTTATCTGTGTTATGTTTAAAGTAGCTACTACTCTACTGCTGTGCGTTAGGCTCGACTAAAACTCGACAACGGCTGGACCGATTTGGCTAATTTTGATCTTGAAATATTTGTAGGAGTCCCCCCCCCTACCATGAACTCTTATAGCGATTTAGATTTAGTTTAGGTCTTCATTTGAATCGCTATAAGTGTTCATGGTAGGGGGGGGAAGGTTTATACGGTGAGAAATTATGGAAAAATTGCTAAATAAATAACGCGAGTGAAACCGCGCCGGGTCTACTAGTATAATATAGAGTCCAATCAAACGCCACTGTCCGGCCCAGTCGCAGTAAAGAACAAAATAAAATATTAAAACAAATACAAGCGGTTAGAGGGCGGGGGGAAGGGGGGTCAATAATAAAAATAATTACTGCGAGTGTGGCCGTGACAGCGGCGCGATGCAATAAGTGTGGAGAGGGCTTTATTATCACAAGCTTATTAAAGTTGTAACTTAAATTGCAACGGTTCTTGTGACGCTTAAGTTGATCGCCTGGTGTTTAGCGCGCTTTGGCACTGCACTGCGCTCGCACCAACCAGCTGCCAAGCATTAATCCATTTTGGTGTGCTTCATCTTCTTCTTCTCTCTTTTTCTTCTTCTATATTATGAAGAGAGAACTTACATTTTTGTACTATTGTATTCTTGTTTGTTACGAATAAACTTAATACTCAATACATTGCTGTCACTCGTGACATGTAGTTGTTACTATTACCAAATAGGTGCATATTATGAGCCCTGTGTTAGAGTACGGCAACATGAACGGTTTAAGAGTAGTAGAGTTCTCTGTGATAGATCTCGTCCGGGGAAGGACTACCACCATACCTATTTCTGCCGCCAAGCAGTAATGCTCGCATTGCTGTGTTCCGGTTCAAAGGGTATGGTTTCCGGTGAAATTACTGGCACATGAGGCTTTCGATCTTAGCCAAGGTGGCAACCCGCAAGTGATACCTCTAGTATTGCAAGCGTCCATAGGCTGCGGTAACCTACTACTGGTTTAAAAAAAACCGATTGCAAAAATTCTTTCATCATTAGAATGCTACATTATCCCTGAGTAACATAGGTTATATTTATTTCTAGCGACCTGCCCGGGCTTTGCACGGGTGCAATGTCTAGCACCCAAGCTGGGGCAGATCGGCTCGTTTTAAATAAATAAATAAATAAAAATAACTCAAAGTCAAAGTCAAAGTCAAAAATGATTTATTTCTATAAAATAACAAGGATCATTTTGTAACGTCTTAAAGCTAGGTGAACTTACGCCAGTTCCACGCGCCCCACTCCTAAGCATATGGTTGCTGGAGTGTATGCGTTGCATCCGTTGTACCCGAAATTACCAACCCCCTTTAAAGGGGATTATCAAAGGGGATTATGACACTAACCCGCTATACGTTGTATCCGTTGCAGTAAAGTCTGTTACCTCGAATAATATAAATTAATTAATTAATTTTTATTAAAACATCCAAAACAAGAACACACAAATACATTTTAAGTTAAATGTGAAAACAAATGAATTACAAGAAGAGATTAAGAGTATTTTAGCCACTGTGCTAGGTAAAACCTGTATTACAGCTGCTAAATTTTCTATATTATAGAAAAGCTCTCTCCCCACTTGGCAAGCCGCAGCCGCAGCAGTGAATAATACTGGCGCGAGGCACAAGTATTGCGAATTAATCGAAACAACCACCCCCTCCCCTAGAGAGGGTTAATAGAGAATCTATTGGTTTTAGAGCTGTTTAATCTGTGGAGAAAGACAACTTATACTTATTCTATTTTTTTTAATAGATTTTTTGATGTGAGTAGGTTTTATAGAATAAATATTATTTTCTCTTGTTAAGGAGAATATGGGTTTTTTTGTGTCAAAATCCCCTTCAGACTGAGCTCGATGCTCCAAAGGAGATTTTGACACAAAAATTCTCAAAATCCACATAAAGGGGATTTTGACACTTACCCGGTTTTACGTAGAACTCATACATAGATAAATATACATATTTGGTTTTGCTGTAGTGGTGTTATATTTAATTATTTTAAATAAATGAATAACTGACGTACATGTAATTCAGTAAATATTTACTATAGTTATGTGCGAGCGAAGTCACAAGCGGCAACAATTTTTTTAAAAACAAAAAAGCTCTTGACTCAGTTGCTTTTATATATATTTTATTTATTATTATTTGTAAGTAAGTGGTACCTACCTATGGCCTTTTATTATTATTTGTAAGTAAGTGGTACCTACCTATGGCCTTTTATTATTATTTGTAAGTAAGTGGTACTTACCTATGGCCTTTTATTATTATTTGTAAGTAAGTGGTACCTACCTATGGCCTTTTATTATTATTTGTAAGTAAGTGGTACTTACCTATGGCCTTTTATTATTATTTGTAAGTAAGTGGTACCTACCTATGGCCTTTTATTATTATTTGTAAGTAAGTGGTACTTACCTATGGCCTTTTATTATTATTTGTAAGTAAGTGGTACCTACCTATGGCCTTTTATTATTATTTGTAAGTAAGTGGTACTTACCTATGGCCTTTTATTATTATTTGTAAGTAAGTGGTACTTACCTATGGCCTTTTATTATTATTTGTAAGTAAGTGGTACCTACCTATGGCCTTTTATTATTATTTGTAAGTAAGTGGTACCTACCTATGGCCTTTTATTATTATTTGTAAGTAAGTGGTACCTACCTATGGCCTTTTATTATTATTTGTAAGTAAGTGGTACTTACCTATGGCCTTTTATTATTATTTGTAAGTAAGTGGTACCTACCTATGGCCTTTTATTATTATTTGTAAGTAAGTGGTACCTACCTATGGCCTTTTATTATTATTTTGTGTTTAATTTTCTTTTATTGCTTTCTCTGGGAGTCAATAAATGTATTTTCTTTCATTCTTCTTTCTTTCTTCCACATAATTGGCATCATCCGCAACCCTTCAAAATGTATCAATATCATCCCTTTCTAAGTTGCAGGGTGGTTTGTTATCGGAGCAACTCTCCCACGCGAGTAGTCAGGTGTAGGGGATGTCCCACGGTGGTTCTATTGTGGTATTGTCTGTTTGTTTGTACGGCTTGTTTTTGTTAGAGCTTTTACCGCAGGTGATACTATTATTTACTTTAGAAATGTATTTTTAAACGATCGCTAAGTCAATCACATTCGTGGTTATGGTAACTTAGTAGTTCTGATTTATGCCATATTCGTCCCGTGGAAGTTCGGCCCAGATAAAAAGCTGCTTTCGTCCCGCATTACGGCAGTATTACGGCCCTTAATTAGTCTTTTTTCAAAAATCCTAATTCGTCTTGGCCCCTATTCAATATTTTGTAGATATTGTAGATTTTCGTTCGAATTTACGACAAATGCTGTTTATAAAACCTATAAATATATCAAAAATGTACAAGTATATTTCATACAATTGTTACGCCTAAAAATTCGTTCAATAAAGATTACATAATAATTATTAAAAAAATTACATTTAATTGTATTTTACAATTTGTAATGTTCAACGTTCTGCGTAGGCAGTTTTGGATGAGTGGCCATTTAAATTAATGCAATCTAAATCTGTGTCCCTTGCTGTGGAGGGTCAGTGCCAAGTAGTGCCAACTTTAAAACGTCTGCTATCATTCTTAACCAATTGCGTTTTAACTTGTGATCGAAAAAAACGGGTCAAAAATGCAGTTTCCATAAAAAGTAGCCTATTTTTTTTTATGCTGGACAATCCACACATCATCATCTAGCCCCAAGGTAAGCTGCTGTTAAACAGAGCTGTGTTATGGGTACTAGATGACTGATATATATTTAATACAATACAATACATAAATAGGTATTTTTTATTTTACATAGAAAACACCCAGAACACCCGGAACAAATATTTGCAGATCCTACAAACATTTGTCCCAAGGCGGGCATCGAACCCGCAACCTCTGCGTCGCAGGCGGACCTTCGCCCACCGCGCCACATTGGTCGTCATTTTTGTAATG
The DNA here is from genome assembly GCA_951394395.1 of Colostygia pectinataria. Taxonomy (NCBI): domain Eukaryota; kingdom Metazoa; phylum Arthropoda; class Insecta; order Lepidoptera; family Geometridae; genus Colostygia; species Colostygia pectinataria. Next base: position 8,204,488 of record OX596373.1, on the reverse strand, counting down.
TTATTGCCTTATCTCTGTGAGTTTGGTTAAAAACGTATTTGTTGCCGAATGCTAACAAAAGCATTTATAAAGGGTTTGTGCGAGTTGGCTTAGCTTTTGTGCAAGTTATAGTTCTCACGGCGGATCTCGGCCGTGGTGAAATTAGCCGTTTCGATGCGCAATAGAGCTTTTTCTAACTAAATTAACTTTGCGCATCACAAACGGCTAACTTCACGGAAGCCTAGATCCGCTGAGAGAACTATACACTTGTTTTCTTGAGAACTCAGTGATAAAATCTCGTACATGACGTTGACGATCGATTTAGAGCGGGTGAAGGTCCGCCTGCAACACGTAGGTTCGACTCCCGCCTCGGAACAAATGTTTGTACGATCTGCAAATTTTGGTTCCGAGTGCTCTGGGTTTTTTCTTTTTAATAAAAATATCTAAGTATTGTATTGTTATATCAATCATCTAGTACCCATAACACAAGCTCTGCTTAGCTTGGGGCTAGATGCCGATTGTCCAGCCTTATTTATTGTTTATTAAATAAGAAAGCGTAGTTTTCTGACTAGTGAGCTTTAATGAAAAGGTACTGATTTTATTTTTAGGTAAACAATCGTGGAATGATTCTAATTTAGCTTTTTGAATAAAAATATAGGCATTATTCTTTATAGAAACTATCAATTTAGCAGCTCGCTAAATTGATCTCTGATATCTGAAGTCTTTCGTGTCATTCTCAATTATTCTTAATTTTGGTTAAAGCTGTTAGTTCTGTGAGCATCTAAATTTAAATAAAGAATAAATGAACAAAAACGATGACATACTGAAAAGACACATTAGTTAACAGAGGTTTATAGTGTGATTATAAATAAGGCCTTTAAAAGCGACAGCATGGCGTTATAACATTATTCATGGCATTCGCGTATTATTCATGGCAAATATCATGGTTAATTTTTTATGTCGGTATAGGTTTAGGCACTGGCACTGGTGGTCTAGTGGTAGTGACCCCGCATTCCAATCCTCGTGGGTTTGAATCCTATGTGCATCCATGGATTTTTCTATTCCAATTTATATGCGCAAAGCCAGCGCTCTAATACGATGAAGGATAATGATAAATAATATTATGATGATTAATAAGTAAACATTCGAAGGACATGTGCTATCCACCAATTCGCATTGGGTCCGCGTGGTGGATTAAGACCCAATCACTCTTGCTTGGGAGTAGGCCAGTGTTCCAGCAGTGGGAACATTAGAAGACTGTCATGATGATAGGTTTAGGACATTCAGAAGTGAAGTGAACCACAAAAACTGTCTCGATATTACGTTATTCTCTGAATAATTAAGTTGTATAGCTTTTTAAGTTTAAAAAGCCGATTTTTTCTAGCTTTTTAAACTTTAAAAAGCTTGAAAATCGGATACACAGAACAGCAACTCAATATATTTTGACACTTCGCAAAAACTCCCATTCAGATAAGGCTGTTTGCACAATTTGCAATTTTCCGCTTCGCCCGTCGCGTGTGGTTTCACCTTAATAGGCTAGTAGTTGTACAGTGCACTGCTGTAACTATGGCACATCGTAGAAAGTGTATTGTATTGCTAAACCAGCGCTGCAGCACATGCTGAGTGGCTGCCTTTTTTTCGTCACAATAGTTTAGTTTTATAATAATAATAAATGAATAGCACTTTATTGAGGACACAAGTAGTACAAGAGTTACTTATGTGTAAACAATACTAAGTCCTACAAAATTTCTTTAATTTGTATTGTTATTTTATGTTTATTGTGTGGCGCTAAATAAATATTTTTCTATTCTATTCTATTCTATTCTATTGTTAACATTGTCAAATTAGGTCTGGATTATGGTTTGGCTTTGACATGCTGGTATTTCTTACCGGAATTGCGCAATTACAAAGAAAGATAAGATAAGATAAGATAAGATAAGATAAATGTTTATTTTAAAATGGTCATCATAGTACATGAATAAAACATATTCGTGTACTAATTACAAAGAAGGCCGAAGGAAGATTTCTCCGGTGGAATTACAAGCACCATGAGTCTTTCTATCTAACGTCTCAGGGTGGTAACACGCAAGTGATATCTATGATGTTGCATGCGTACATAGGCTACGGTAACCGCTGGCCGTCAAGTGGGCCGTACGCTTGGTTACCATTTTAATGGTATAAAAAAAAAAGTAGTTACACAACTAAAAAATTTCGCTAGTCTGGCTTCAGCTTTTGCAGTATCACGTGCTACACTCCCACAAAGAGCGCTCCCGTGCTTCGGAGGGCACGTTAAGAAGTCGGTCCCGGCTTTTTCAAAGTTGTCAGGCCATGACAGAGGCCTTCGGGCGGCCTAGAAACTCTGTCACCAGAGTTGGGCACTGACTCATACGAATATACTTACTTACAAAGTGCCACAGCAAGGTCCGTGAGCTGTAGCAGTTTTTACAGTGTGCAAATGTGTTTAGTTCACGTGAGTGGGTCCCTGATCTGTTACAGTTGGTATCGACGTGACGGATGGTTCCCGAAACCTTTCGAGGAATTAAACAAACAAATTAATTGATCTATGAAATTAAAACGCTACAATTTTTTTTATACAATCAAAGTGGCAAGTAAGCGGTTACCGCAGCCTATAGACGCTTGCAATACCAGAGGTATCACTCACGGGCCACCCTGAGTCGTAGTTCGAAAGTCTCATGTTTTCATTTCACCGGAAACCATACCCTTCGAACTGGAACACAGTGCAAACATTACTGCTTGACGGCAGAAATAGGTATAGTGGTAGTTCTTCCCCGGACGAACTCTATCACAAAGAACTCTACTACTCTTAAGTACGTAATATGTATTTTAACTTGTATTTGTGGGGTTTTTTGAAATTAATAGAATGATGGTAGGTACGTGGTAAGCTACGTTAAAGATTAACCACAATAACAGGACTCACTACTGACCACTAATGGGACCACTTAAATAAGAATAAGAATAAGAATAAGAATTTCTTTATTTGACACACACTTTTTTTTTGTAGGAGTCAGAAGGATTTTAACCCACCTCAAGCGTAACATTCGGAGGTGGATATCATGCAGTCTCAAGATTGATCCGTTTAGGAGAGCAGTACAGTAAAAAGGCAAGAAAAAAAAGGTCAAAAACAAAAACAAATAAATTTATACACAAAAAAGAATGAAAGACCTAGCGCATTAGTGACATAGTCTCTCCTCGTGAGTGCGCTCAAACAGGTCCAGTCTCAGCTTTATGCCACTCCCGAACATAGTAAGGATGTGACGCCGGTTATCAGACTGAGCCTCAACAGGGTGACGTCACTTCTGGAACATTGGCTGATTCTCGAGCCAGAGTGATGCTGATTGATAGATGGCACAAGTTTTCGAATTTCTTATTTCATTATTTGAAGCTAAGCTGGACTGGTTATAAAATTTATTAAATTATATTATGGAGCACTGGTGGTCTAGTAGTAGTGACCTCGTCTTATAATCCTAAGGTCGGGGGCTCAAAACGGGTTAGTGTCAAAATCCCCTTTGAAAATCCCCTTTGAAGGGGATTTTGGGAGTTTTAGTGTCAAAATCCCCTTTGAAGCGTCAAGCTCAGTCTAAAGGGGATTTTGAAACAAAAAAATTCCACTTATGAATTGTTCTACTCGAAAAATTATTAGCGCAATGCCTGTGCTCTTACTTTTTCGATTTTCGAGCTAACTTAGACCTAACTAATGAAAAACACCGTGAATTTATACGAGCTGACCCGCGTGGCTTCATCCGCGTTTTTTTCAGTTTTTATACTATCCCATAAACACTTCCAATTTTTCAAGATAAAAAGTTGATGTTTTATTCCAGGACATAAGCCATCTACATTCCAAATTTCATCACAATCGGTTAAGTCGTTACGGAGATACGTGGTAACAAACATACACACAGACTTTCGCATTAATAATATTAGTAGGATCTATAAATTTTCTTACCTTTATAATATCTTGTTAAAATCTTGCAATCTTTAAATTTTGCAAAAAAACACTTTCTACCAATCATTTCCTTGATTCAAAATATCAAAGATTCTTAAAAACGCTTCTATTCTATTTCGTGAACTCAAAAAGAGTTGATTTATTTTACAACAACAATGAATCTGTCATCCAATACTTTAAAACGCCCAGATGTGGTCTTCAGAAGCAATTTGTTTTTAATTGTACAAAAAATGATTCAATGAAATCAATAGATTCTATAGAAATCAGGTAAAACCAAAAACCTGTATAACAAGATCTCTCGTCCTATAAAACTATAGTACTTGTATAATAAGATATTAATATAGAGTCATCATCACAATAAAGTCACCATTTTGATTTCATTTTTTATTTTTTTTGATATTTTTTTATTTAAATTACACGTTTTAAATATTACAGGGTTTGGGGCTCTTCAGTTAAGTTTTAATGACCTGTGTAAGAAGAGCCCCCTTTTAGCTGTGATCTCTTAGGTATGGGTAACCGGCAGTGGCCATTTCAATGCCCTTCTGTGCCTGTGAAGTTGAAGCTGACAGTAATTTTTAAAGTTGAGGCACGGAAGCCATGTTTGTCTTTTTACTCCATCATTAGAGCTGGCCACTGACTCATACAAACTTACATATTATATATACTCTATAGGCAAACAAAAAATGTACGTTACCTGTAGAATAGTTTTGTCATGGCCGAAATTCCATTAAAAATCCCCTCTAAGGAGAAAAAACCCCATGCCAAAATCGATGTCAAAATCCCCTTTTCATTGTCGTTCTTACACGAAATTGTCGTTAACATGAAATTTCTACGAAAGTCGCGTGCAACAGCTAAATTACAACAGTTATATTCTAATTTCTACGCAAGTTTGAATATTTTGATTGTATGTGTTTCATTCACGCTGACGTTTTGAGTAAAACTCAGAGTACCTAGTAATATTTTTGAAATAGCATAAAGCCTATTTTTATCGAATTATATAAGTATTTTATATAAGTAAGTACAACGCGAGTGAAGCCGAAAGCTGAGAGTAGTAGCATAGTTTTTGAAGAAACGGTAGAGGTCCAGTTAAAATGGTCGTGTTGTTATTCGAGACCCCTGAAGGAGTATCAATTACGTGTTGTTGAATGATCGCAGATCAATGGTTTTTTTATTGCAAACATACCCCATAGTCATAATAAACCTTATATATATTGTGTAAGGTATAAAATCGTTTGTTTTTTTTACTTGATCAGTTATTGTAAGTTAAATTTTGGTAAAACTATTTTGTTTGTTATAGCAATGTTAGGTTTGATAGACGGGCTGGTTTCTTTACTTTCATCAAATTTAACAAGCGGTAGGATTTGAACCCGCACTTTATGTCCTGGACTGGCAAAACCATTATAATATTGAAACAACGAGATTTAAAAAAATAAATTAGACAGACACATCTATCTTTTCTTATTAATAAAAATGAATTTGTGTTGTTTAGTCTCGCTAAAACTTGAGAACGGCTGAACCGATTTGGATAATTTTGCTCTTAAAATATTTGTCCAGGGAAGGTTTAAACATAAGAAAATAACGCGAGTGAACCCAAGCGGGTCAGCAACTTTCCATTAAAAAGAAATTACATCTACATTGAAACCAAAAAATTAAAAATCAAATCAAATCAATTATTTTTTTATTGAATTTAGTATTGAGTTCCCCACTGTGAGGTAACCACACCCTAATTTAAAACCAATTTTATTTTAGTTTGTCCACGCCCTAATGCACTCTACAATAGGTCATGTTTTGTGAAAGAAATAATGAAATACCTTAATAATTCCTATAATACACCATAAATAAGTAATTACACCTATTAAATTATTTGATTACCTTTCGAATGTAAAGTAATAATAAATAAGGTACATAAATGTAGTTAAAATAACTAGAAAATAGTTATAGCTTCCAGAGAATTAGTGTTCAAAATCATTTGCATCATTAGTAAAAATTACAATACATTACTATCCAAAACCAAGCCAAAAATAGAACCTAGACAAGACTTGAACCAGCAACTTTCAGCATTTTTTTTTACTTTTCTGGATAATGCATTTTTCTAATATAAACTTTTACTAAGTTGCGTCTCCACGGTGCATATAGAAGTCATAACGTAAAGTCAAACTAAAGGCCTATATACATGATACAAGTTTCTTGAATGTTGCATACAATTAAATTGAAGTAATAAATTACTTGCGTGGTATAAACAAGAAAATGACATCATGTAAATGAGCCTGTTATTCATTGCTTCAATTAAATTGTATGCAACAGGCAAACAACTTGTATCATGTGAATGGGCCTTAATACAATTCCATGGTTTAGCCATTACGGCGTTATTAAACCACAAATATACAATATCCTAATCGGATTTTTAAAAGTATTTGTAGGATTTTTTGCCTCAAGTTTGCAACCCGCGCGTACCATGCGCCGTGTAAACGCACTATAAACGGTAGGTAACTCGAACAAAATATCGTTGACTCGAGTATGTAATTCAATAACAATTACATAGTGCCCTTAGAACTAAAGAAAACAATAAAAACAATTAGTAGTGCCATTGAAATGAATGCACTTGGGGCACAAAGCGAGTGAACGGGACTCGTGTGGCGACCATGTTTACCCGACTGTGAGAGTTCGAGGTAGTTATTGTTCTGGCGTAAGGGTGTGTTGAGGGTTTTTGTTAAATTATGCTCCGATGATATGATTTAGAATGACTTTTCTTAAGGTTTCTTAACCTTTGTGCTCAATGTCCTACTGTTTTAAAGTGAAGCAAATCTTTTTTCGTAAATACCTTTTCTTGACAGCCTTCTAATGTTTCCGCTGCTGGGATACTGGCATACTGGAACGAGAGTGATTGGGTCTTAATTCACCACGCAGACTCAATGCAGATTGGTGAATGGCTCAAGTCTTTTAATTTTTTTTAGTTCTTGGACATACCGGTTTCCTCACGATGTTTTCCTTCACCGTATAAGAGCACTGGCATTGCACACATAATTTTTGTTAATTTTTGTTGCGAAAAATCCATTGGTGCACAACCGGATTCGAACCACACCTTAAGATCGGAAGGCGGGGCCACTACCACTAGACCACCAGTCAGGATGACCTTTTCTTAAGTTTTCTTAATGACGTTCTTTGAAAATTGTCAGTGAAGCAAACCTTTTTGACAAAAATTTAAATTTTCGTGATAAACAAGTTAACAGTCCACATGTTGGTAAGAGGTTATCGTATCCTATAACCGTTTACCTGATCAATTGCACGTTCGCTATAAGGACAGGTTTTTGTCTGATGTATGGTTAGCTATGTTAGCTTTGCAAAAATGTGTATTTACCTTTTTTTTTATACAACTTAAGTGGCAACCAAGCGTACGGCCCACAAGATGGTAAGCGGTTACCGCAGCCTATGGACGCTTGCAATACCAGAGGTATCACTTGCGGGTTGCCACCTTGAGGCTAAGATCGAAAGACTCATGTGCCAGTAATTTCACCGGAAACCATACCCTTCGAACCGGAACACAGCAATGCGAGCATTACTGCTTGGCGGCAGAAATAGGTATGGTGGTAGTCCTTCCCCGGACGAGCTCTATCACAGAGAACTCTACTACTCTTAAAACTTACTAACCTAACATTTGTAAAACACAAAATCCTTAGACAATCGAACCGTAAACATCTGTTTATAATCTTTCATATTGGTCAAAAAGCTTTACTGGCCGAGCGAGCGAAGCGTAAATTGTATATAAAATGCTTCAGTAAATGTTTTTTTTTTGTTTTTTCTTATTTCTTTTTCTGGTCTGGCAAAACTTGCTTCTGGCTGTCAGTTTATTGGTAATCTCCTCCTCTACATGTCATATTTTACAACCGAAACTTTAAGGTCTCATAAATATTTGGTAAAAAAAGTAAGTTCGTATGAATCAGTGGCCAACTCTGGTGACAGAGTTTCTAGGCCGCTCGAAGGCCTCTGTCATGGCCTAACAACTTTAAAAAAGTCGGAACTGATTGCTTAACGTACCCTCGAAGCACAGGAGCGCTCAGTTGAAATTGCCACTGGCGGTCACCCATCCAAATGATGACTACGCGGAACAGAGCTTAACTTCGTTGATCTGTTAAGAACAACTTAGCCAGCTACATCACGAGCGCTCCAAAAAAATAGGTAAAAATGAGGATCTTAAGCGTGATGAGCAGAATAGCTCCTCAAAATGCAGTGAATTGCTCACTTTTAAAAGTTTGTGGTCACGAATCTGTTAGTGGCGGGGGGACAGATAGAAATATAATAAAAAAAAAAAAAAAAAAAAACATGAGAAGACAGATACTCTTTGTACGATCTGTCACCCTAGTTGGACAGAGCTGGGTGACTGATGAAAATAATCCTCCTATTCGAAGAACTATTAGTACATGTATTTTATAGTAGCCCTTACTTGGTGGCAGATATGGTGGCACTTCAGACGAGCTCTCGACAAAACTCTATCGAGACGGCAAGAGGTACCAAACAGTAAACGGTCAGTTGCAGTGTCGTCGGTGAGTACAGAAGGCGCAGAGTGCTGAGAGTGCGCAGGCGCACGTGGACGGACTTAGACGACATACTGTAATACATCACCATATCAGCCTAACTATTACTCTGTGGCCTCAGTCCACAGCTGGACATAGCAAAATATGTAATTCGTCATTAGCTTTAACATTTAATGTACGACTTGTATGTATTTTACAAAGATCTGGATTGTGTTTAATTAATAAAATAAAATAATTTTCCTGCAAACAGTGTTAGATCTTGAGCCTATATCATCCACCGTTTCTTTCTTCGTCTTATTTGATTGAAACCCAGTGAAATAGACGGCAACTGAATAACATAAGCCTCTATAGATTCACTGGAAAACTCGAAGAAGATAGATAGTTAAGGCACTCTTTGTGAAAGGTGTCTATACCTAGCAGTGTTGCCATATCTTTAACGCGCGTTGGAACTGGCGTAAATACACCTAGCTGTAAGACGTTTTAAAGTGATCCTTGCTATTTTCTATATAACAATAAAGAAGAAAGATTAGTATTTTTATATTTGTGTGTTTTTGCTTGTAACGGACAAACTCAAAAACTACTGGTCCGTAAATATATTTCACCATTAGAATGCTACATTATCCCTGAGTAAAACAAACTATAATTATAAGGTACTAGAGACCTGCCTGGCTTTGCACGGGTGCTCAAGTTTTCATTCATCATCATGACAGCCTTCTAATGTTCCCACTGCTGGGACACTGGCCTACTCTCAGGCGAGAGTGGTTGGGTCTTAATCCACCACGCGGACCCAATGCGGATTGGTGGATGGCACATGTCTTTCGAATTTTTAGTTCTTGGACATGCCGGTTTCCTCACGATGTTTTCCTTCACCGTATGAGAGCACTGGCATTGTGCACATAAATTTTTCGAACAGAAAAATCCATTGGTGCACGACCGGGTTTGAACCCACGACCTTAGGATTGGAAGGCGGGGTCACTACCACTAGACCACCGGTGCTCTCATTAAGTTTAATTTAATAAGTTTTCATTGCACCCGTGCAAAGCCGGGGCAGGTTTTTTTTTTAATACAACTAAAGTGGCAACCAAGCGAACGGCCCACAAGTTGGTACGCGCTACCGCAGCCTATGGACGCTTGCAATACCAGAGGTATCACTCACGGGTTGCTACCCTGAGACGTAGTTCGAAAGTCTCATGTGCCTGTAATTTAACCGGAAACCATACCCTTCGAACCGGAACACATGTGAAACATTACTGCTTGCCGGCAGAAATAAGTATGGTCGTAGTTCTTCACCCGGATGAGCTCTATCACAAATAACTCTACTACTCCTAAGTCGTCGTATTAAATAAATCTCTTTTGACATTGACTTTGAATGTTTATTTCTACTGGTATGATGATGTCACCTGACTCCAGCCCTGCAATACCTCCGTGCTAGTATTTTGTTAGTCGGCCGCTTTGTGGCAGTCTTGTCTCCACACCCCTCTCGCTCGCACGCCGCGCGCCAGACAGAGACGGAGCACGGTCACGCCGCACCGCGCATGTCCACAGTCACAATATTTGATCACTTATTGGCTACAATGCGTTTATTTGTACACTTGACATTTTTTGGTTCTCTAGGCTTTTTAACTGTTGATTTTCGAAAGAGTTGGTTTAGTAAAAAGCTACCCTTTCGAAAATGTTGAAGAATGGTGTTGCGGCGTCATTTGAGAACGCAAGGCGTGAGTCGAGCTAACACTACACTCATCGGGAAACACAATATGAAAGTTGAACTTGAATATTTAGTTTTCAATTGATTTATAGCTTCAGTTATCGCTTAGTGAAGGGGACAAAATTAGGTTACAGATGGTTATAATCAATTTTGTAGCATTTTATGAATTAGTACCTTTAAGTTGCTGACTACTTTTACTTTTATATATTAGTAGTACCCGGCTTTACACAGGTGCTTATGGTTTGTTTAATGTTCCTCTTGAATCACTTTATCTATTTACGAAAACCGCATTAATATCCGTTGCGTAACTTATAAGATGTAAGCGGTACGTACAGTGGACAGAGGGACAGATGACGTGGATATGAATATAGGTAAGCAATGTTATTTTTTGTTTAACCTAAGAGTAGTAGAGTTCTCTGTGATAGAGCTCGTCCGGGGAAGGACTACCACCATACCTATTTCTGCCGCCAAGCAGTAATGCTCGCATTGCTGTGTTCCGGTGTGAAGGGTATGGTTTCCGGTGAAATTACTGGCACATGAGGCTTTCGATCTTAGCCTCAAGGTGGCAACCCGCGAGTGATAACTCTGGTATTGCAAGCGTCCATAGGCTGCGGTAACCGCTTACCATCTTGTGGGCCGTACGCTTGGTTACCACTTCAGTTGTATAAAAAAAAACCTATTTCGTCCCACTGCTGGGCAAAGGTCTCCCCCAAATCTCTCCAAAGATTGTTTATTAGTTTTTACTTGTTACTACATAGACATTGTCGAGTATTGTTCTCAGGTATGGAGTCCACAGTACGATGTTTACATTGACAGAATTGAGTCCGTCCAACGCAGATTTTTGCGTTTTTTGCAATATAAATGTAAGTGCCAGGACATTGACTACTATGCAAGGTGCAAACGGCATCATATTTTACCATTACTAGAAAGACGTCAAATGGCCGATATTATATTTCTATGCAAGATAGCGCAAAGTAAAATTGACACCCCACAACTTTTAGAGAATATTAAAATTAGAATCCCAAATAGATCTGTCCCATTCATTTAGCAGTACCATTTAGTGCCACCAATTACAAGCAAAATTCTTATTTCAGTAGAGCAGTAATTGCGTTTAAAAATCTGGCTAATATCCCTGAGCTTGACCTTTTTGAAACTAATCCACCAAAAGTTAAAACGATTTTAGCCAATCGATGGTTCGGCATGCCTTCTTAAGGCAACGTTTTAAGATTTTATATAAAAGTTAAATATATATATATATGTATATATATATATATATATGTATGTATACTTATATAGTTATAACAAATATTTATGTTTTGTATACCTACTTACTTCTATTGTTATTATTATTCTTTTCTTTTGTATTTTTTCAACGAGCAAGTTTTTTAGATTCGATATGCGGTAACATGTTAATAGTCATTAGTTTTAATTTTAGTTTAGTTATTAGATTTTAAGTACTGTTTGTTTCCCAAATAAACGAAAATGAAATAAAATAAAATAGCTGACCCGGCGCGGTTTCAATCGCGTTATTTTTTTTGCAATTTTATCTAATTTTCTTGCCGTTTAAACTTTCCCTGAACTCGTAAACATATTTCAAGACCAAAATGAGGTAAATCGGTCCAGCCGTTGTCGAGTTTTAGCGCGACTAATGCATATTCATTTTATATACAGCGTGTGAGAAGACGGCTGCCGAATACGAAAGGGGGTAGAACAGCACCCCCGAAACCAAACCAAAAAAAAAAACACTTGCCTGAAAAAAAAATATAGCAGAAGAAAACACGATTTTTATGTTTTTATTTAAAATCAAAATCAAAATCAAAAATTATTTATTTCAGTAGAATCACAAGGATCACTTTGAAACGTCTTACAAGCTAGGAAAATTTACACCAGTTCCAACGCGCCCATGCCGTAAAAGAACTGGCAACAACACCGGCTGGGTTCCTATCGCTTTTTTGGCATGATCCTATTATTATGGATGCCAAGTAGAGTTGGAGCACATTCGTCCCAAGCTTTTTTATCATCTAGGTAATCGGTTGTTTTATAGTAAGCTTTTTAAGACAGTTTTTGTTTAATTAAATACCTAGTTATTGGAAATTACAAAAAAAAAATTAAGAACCTAGCATGACTATGCGTGACTGGAATACAAAGTGGCCAGTTTAAATAATTAACATCCCAAAAATCTGTCTTGACAAAGGTAGGTATAGTTCTCTCGGCGGATCATGGCTTCCGTGAAGTTAGTCGTTTCGATGCGCAATGTAGCTTTTTTCTAACTAAATTGTCTTTGCGCATCACAAACGACTAACTTCACGGAAGCCTAGATCCGCCGAGAGAACTATACAAAAATTTCTGATCTCAGAATTAATTATTTGTGTAATCAGATTAATAGGGATGTCCTAGAAGTCCAAAATCAATAGTAAAAACAGATAATCACAAAGTATTGACTTTTATAGTTAAAGTAAGAAGATGGTCACGTAGCGACGGTATCAAGGCCCCTGGCGACATCTTGACCAATGTTTGCGGTCGCCGCTTTCAATAAAATGTGTACGGATGCAAAAAATATGACATAATATTATATCAAATATACATTATAAGAGGAGTAGAGTTATTTCTGGATTCCGCAACCGTTCTCCGATGACCGATTCGTCGATGGACTGGTCGCCGACAGGATGATTTGTCATTGACCTGCTCGCCAACAGGACGATTCGTCACTGACCTGTTCACCGACAGAATGATTCATCATTGACCTGCTCGCCAACAGGACGATTCGTCATTGACCTGCTCGCTAACAGGACGATTCGTCACTGACCTATTCACCGACAGAATGATTCATCATTGACCTGCTCGCCAACAGGACGATTCGTCATTGACCTGCTCGCTAACAGGACGATTCGTCACTGACCTATTCACCGACAAGACGATTCGTCATTGACCTGTTCACCGACAGGACGATTCGTCATTGATTCACAAATATTTAGACTGAAGTCGTAACCTGTAAACCAAGTTTCATCGACATCGGTTGTAAAGTACAACTTGTAAAGGAGTAGGTAGGTACTTTACAATTTGACTGATACAGGTAAGAATTTTTTGCCAAACTTGAGCAGTTATCCTTATAACACTTTTCTCGCTCACTCACATGGATGCACAAGGATCACTTTGAATATTGTACACATCCATTCACTACTGACTGCTTCTGAGTCAGACCAATATTTCTCCAGGTTGCCTGGAAGAAATCGCTTAAAAAGCAACAAGCAAGCAAACAGCTCAAAGCTTTTCATTTACAAAATAGTAAGAAGATGATGGAAAATGGAGAATTTAAATATTTAGTTTTATAATGATTCTGTAGACCCTACACGATTCACTCGAAAACATTTAATCTCACCAAAAACTGGAAATTACATTAAGATGTCCAACGTACACTGTCCAATATTGAAATATTAACAAACAGACACACAAACGCATTGTCTTATACGTATCACACACACATACACACCACACTTTGGGCACTTAAACAGGATGCTCTAAGTATGATAAATAATTGTTTTTAAAGATTTTTATAAAGAGTTTTACGAAGAGATGTCTTCTTCAGAATAATTAACAATGATCTGAGTTCACTTGGGATATTCTAAACAGCTAAAAGTTTGATTAAAGCTATCGTGTATTAGATATATAATTAATGGTACCTCTTCACCGATAAACTAAGCACTTCCTACGTATTTGTAAGCTATACTTACGTACTGTCTATATTATATTTTTTCTTACTTTTGTTATTGTGTAGGTACTTATATTGTAAATTTTTGGTGAATAAACGTTATTATTATTATTGTTATTATTATTATATACCTACTGGTACGTGAAAACACCCGTTTTGCAAATGAAACCAAAAATGGCTGGCGGCAGATATTGTAATTTTTTCATTTAAATTTTTCTATTATTTTTAAGTTTGATTGATTTAATATTAATTTATTGAACAAAAGTGAATGCAATTTTAGAAGCTAATTAAGATCTGGAAGCATTTGATCATAACTTAACTGCAGTTTTGTTGTATTTGTTGAGCATTTGTTGAGAGGATTGATATTTGAACACCCTGTAGCTAGAGAGACACACAGACACGCACATTGTGTTATTCTAACTAATGACGTAATTATAATCGCCGTTTGCTCAATTCCGCTGTTTGTTCTCAATTAACCCGTTTCATAGACACCATATTTAATACAGTTTTGTATAAAAGTATTATAAATAATTCTTATTAATATTCAAACTATATCAAAACTATATAAAAATATAATATTATACCCAGCACCCCAAAATAAAAAAAAAACATCTCAACTTGTCCCAAAAATTATTTCGATGAGACAAGCTGAAAAATAAGTGGCACAGTTGGTAGTACATCCGTGCCTCGTTACATTTTGGTATTAATATAAGTAGTATTGTAATCTTATTCATAGTTTTGTTATATTCGAAAACAATACCTTCTGTAGCAAAAGTGCTACAGCGCTCTACGAGTGCTACGGCGTAGCAGTCCAAAATAAAACAGATTGGGAAAAATTGGTAGGTTACTTCCAGTAACCTCACTATAATTTTGAAAGGAATACTATAATCCTTTTTGATACGTATAAAGGAAAAAGTCTATTGACTTTTTACCTCTAAAATTGGAACAGTGAAGTAAAGTAAAATATCTTTTCATTCAATCATATAACATGAATCATTTTTAACGTCTTATAGCTAGGTGAATTTACGGCAGTTCCAAGCGCCCCAGCCTAGAAGGATCTGGCAACGAACTCGGCTGGGTTCCTAGCTTTAGTTTTCAAGATTAAGAATTAAGCTGACCTTAATTCTTAGGTCAGCTTAATTCTTTCAAAGTGCAAGAATTACTTGTCTGTTTTATTAGCTTTTCACCTAGCTTAAGACGTTTAAAAACGATTCTTGTGATATGATTGAATAAATATATTTTTGAATTTGACTTTGACTAGAACAGCTAGTAGTAACAGATAAAAGTATGCAGGTACTTGGGAACCGTACCTTTTTCCGAGATAAAATGTAAAAAAAAAAAAAACCTGTGTCCTATTTCCGGTTACTATTATGTTTAAAATTTCAGCTAAATTGATTTAGTGGTTAGCGAGTAGGAACAAACATCTATTCGAACAACTTTCGCATTTATTGTGATTGTGTGATGGTGTGATTGGTGTGATAATGTGATTAGTGTGATAGTGTGATTTGTGTGATAGTGTGATTTGTGTGATAGTTTGATTAGTGTGATAGTGTGATAAGTGTGACAGTGTGATTAGTGTGATTAGTGTGATAGTGTGATTAGTGTGATAGTGTTATAGTGGACAATGCAACACTATATTTTATTACTAGCCGATCTGCCCCGGCTTCGCACGGGTGCAATGAAAACTGAAGCACCCGTGCAAAGCCAGGGCGGTTAAAAAATAGCCTATGTTACTCAGGAATAATGTAGCATTCTAATAGTGAAAGAATTTTTGAAATCGGACTAGTAGTTTCTGAGTTTATTCGTAATTTACAAAAATACAAAAATACAAATGTTCTCTCTATAAAATAATATAAAATAATAGTTTAGAAATATTATAGATTATTAATGTTGCAGTTTTGTGCGCGGCTGTACCTTGCAGGCAACACCGCTTGATCGCCTCAATACCCGATATATTGACACTCACTGTTGACCACCGACCCGCACCGACTCAATGTTTGGTTACTTTACAAATCCAAGCAGACCCATCACTCACATGCACTTTCAAGGTGAACGAACGTTACAATCTATAACGTTGGATTTAGTTCATGATGAATAAATAATAATAATAATAACTAATAATTAATGCTGGATAATCCACACAGAATAAGAGTAGTAGAGTTTTTTGTGATAGAGCTCGTCCGGGGAAGGACTACCACCATACTTATTTTGCCGCCTAGCAGTAATGCTCGTATTGATGTGTTCCGGTGTGAAGGGTATGGTTTCCGGTGAAATTACTGGCACATGAGGCTTTCGATCTTAGCCTCAAGGTGGCAACCTGAGAGTGATACCTCTGCATGGTATTGCAAGCGTCTATAGGCTGCGGTAACCGCATACCATCTTGTTGGCCGTACGCTTGGTTGTCACTTCAGTTGTATAAAAAAAAAATTATAAGATTTCCAATCCCTTTGCAGTGAATCTTTTGTACTTCTACTATAACTTTAATCTATGTCTTGAATTCAATTTTTAGAAGCAAGATTTAAAACACAAAGATACTCATGCTCAAAATTTTATCGAATTTGAACTCTACAAGAACACAATAAGGGTTAAAACTGAAGCATGACTTTAGTGAGATAAAAATTAGTATGCGTTCCGCCCGACGAATGAAATATTATAATGATTTCTACTTTATCTTAAATATATTTGTATAAAGAATTTTAAGTTGCTTCTAAAGTACTTAATAGATTTAAGTTACGTAGTTAAGTACATATAGTTTTCGGTCAGGGCCAGAATTTAAATGGAAAACAATCATCTTATAACGGAATTTATGAATGATTTGGCCTTTAAAAATACCTACCTACTATAAAATACGTCTGTCAGATTGTAATATTAAAACGAAATAAACTCAGACATTTCCTGTGAGGCTCGAAACACGGGTAAGATTACAAAAATAGTATAAATGTGAAAATCTGGGTGTATGTGTGTATGTTTGTTACCACGTATCTCCGTGACGACTTAACCGATTGTCATGAAATTTGAAATGTAGATGGCTTAAGTCCTGGAATAACACACATGTTACTTTTTATTCTGGAAAAAATAACTGTTCCTGTAGGAACTGCAAAAACGCGGGTGAAGCCGCGCGGGTTGGCTCGTATGAAATAAAGTTGCTTCAATCTTCTATGAAATACCCGTGCAAAACCGGGGCGGCCAATAATTGATATATTTTATATGAGGTGGTAAAAGGCTCGACTATTCAGTCCAATTGTGCTCTAAATATTAAGTAAAGTACCTATAATTTGATTATCATCCCTAAATACTCACGCGCTAGTACGTCGTATTTGCAAAACATTACAAAAAATATTCAATAGTACCAACAAAAACGACTAAATAATACTCTATTCAATACAAAAGTATTGGATTCCCAATTGTACACTCTTACGAACATTTTTTATTGTATTGTGCTGTTTCTAAAGCGGTGTACAATGAGGTTTTATATTATTAAAGTGATCTTTGGTTTCCAATAAAAAAACTGTAAAATCTACTTGTGAATGCACGTGGTGTAAGAATTGTCTACATAATAAAGTTAGTTTTGAACATCATGTCGTAACTGAGTAACTAAAAAATTTCGAAAAGAAAAATTATAGTTTTTCTTTTCAAATTTTACTTATTTTTAACTTGACTGCCAAAGGAGGGTTTTGTTTTTGTGTGTATTTGTAAGTATGTATGCTGTAATTTGAAGATAAATTGACAAACTTTTAGCGTGGTTACAATTTAGATTGGTGACTGGTAGCAACTAGATCCAACCAATGTGCTAAACTGCAGATAGGATCAAAACACATTGGTTCACGTAACCAGTGACACGGAGGAAGAGAGATACTGTAAACAAAGCAATTTCTTCCAGACAAATGAGTAACCTTGGATAATATTATCATAAAAACGCAACAAAAAGGGGAAAATGTACTTTTTCTCAAAAGAAAATCTTCTTTTGACATAAAGTGCTTACAAAATTAGGGTTTCGCAAACCCTTCCTTATTGTGGTTTTTATCCTGCATTTTATTACTTTTTTATTTCTTTTTAACGGCATTAGGGTCAGATATTGATATTATTATGATGTTAGGGGTGCCTCGGGGGTGCGTAACAACGGATATTTTGAGATAATATTTTTAATGTGTGGTTTTGAGTATTTGCTTCGAAATCTATTGTTACGTAATAGCCGTGCTGGTTACAAAATATAGTTTGAATTAGGAACCCTTAAAGTTATTTAAAAAAAAATATTACCATAGAGATTCACACCAAAAAGAACTAATTCGAAAATCAAACTTACCTCATTAAAACTCAAAAAAAAAGAAAAATAAATTCGAATGTCGCAAATCGCTGCGCAATAACTTTTTTTTTTGTTTTCAGAGTGTATGCCGCCTTCTGATCCTAAGGTCGTGGGTTCGAAACCGGACAAAGATAAATCCTACTAATATTATAAATGCGAAAGTCTGTGTGTGT
Source organism: Colostygia pectinataria (assembly GCA_951394395.1). NCBI lineage: Eukaryota > Metazoa > Arthropoda > Insecta > Lepidoptera > Geometridae > Colostygia > Colostygia pectinataria. The sequence goes on along the minus strand of OX596373.1, from coordinate 8,186,123 downwards.
TTGTTATCACCTCCGTGACGACTTAACCGATTGTGATAAAATTTGGAATGTAGATGGCATTAGCCCTGGAATAACAGATAAGGCTACTTTTATGCGGAAAAATTGACTGTTCCTGTAGCATAGCATAAAAACTACAAAAATGCGGGTGAAGCCGCGCAGATCAGCTCGTGTTAAATTATAACTTTGTTTTTCTACAAGTGGACAGAGTGGCAACCCTGGGTTCAGGGTCATCTGTCATATGCAGCATCCAGGAATGCATTAGAAGATTTAGAAGATATTACTTGCAGATAATATTTAGCTATTGGAGGAAAGATCGTTTGAATGGACATTAGGAGGAAAGAGTAGCTTTTTGTGATAGAATTGAGGGAAGTACAGCTACCCACATGACTATCTTATTTTACGACCGATGTGGCGCCACGCGGCGACCGAAGGTTCGCTTGCGACGCAGGAGGTTGCGGGTTCGAATCCCACCTTGAGTCAAATGTTTATACGAACTGCAAATATTTGTTCCGGGTGTACTGGGTATTTTCTATGTACTTATAATAAAAATATCTATCTATGTGTTGTATTGTATATAATATTACCCATGAACAAACTCTCCTTAGCTTGGGGCTAGATGATGCTGTGTGGGTTGCCCAGCATTATTTACTAATATTTAATAATATTATTCCGCCATTAAACTTCAAATTCAAAATTCAAAGTATAGGTCTCACAACGGATCTCGGCCGTAGTGAAATTAGCCGTTTCGATGCGCAATGGAGCTTTTTCAAACTAAATTGTCTTTGCGCATCACAAACGGCTAACTTCACGGAAGCCTAGATCCGCTGTGCGAACTATACTACCTACTCTATTCAATAAAATTACAAAAGTTACTTTCAAACGTCATAAAGATGGATGTATTTATATTTATAGTAGGAACATGACCTAAGTACCTACACAATAAAAAAATCGTAACTTAAGTAAGTATAATTCGACAATGGAAGAGGATAATAAAGAAATTATAATAGAGTAAAGTAAAATAAAGTAAATCTGTTCTTAAAGAAAACACAACGTAAGACAATTTCCTTTTCGCAGAAAAAAAAAACAAATTAAAAGAAAACCTTGCCGAGCGGAACTCTCCAAATTGAATTTCCAAAGAACCCATGAAAGCGATAGCAATATATCCACAGTGAGTTAGAAAGAGATGAACACAGAGATCAGAAGCCACAAAGACCAAGTAATTGTAGACAATGGTACTGAAAAAGACATCTCTTTAACAAGATTTCTATCAGTGTTTTGCCTTAGGACTTCATGCAAACATTCCTTACCACGCAAACTTTCACCCACCACCCTTGTGTCTATAGTTTTAAGACTCATAACCGCATGTGTTTAGTTATATCAATGTTTAAATACTTTTGTAAGGACTTGGAGCGTATGTCTTCCGTGAAAATAGGTTTGTCATAAACCAGTTACGTCTGATCTCCGGTTCCAAAGCGGTTTTATAAGAAGTTAAGTCAAGTTAAGGTGGATTTTGCAACGTTTGATAACAGTTTGTTTCAAGATATTCCCCGCATTTGGAAATAGTTAAGTAGGTAGGTACCTACTACTTTGTAGCTTAATCCCCTTATTCATAAAATAAGTCGAGCCGCTAAAATGACAGCTCCAAGACAAGAAAGACAATTATTTTGGCTCTTTAGTCGACTGGCCCCGCTCGAACTGGCCCTTCGAGTCCAGTTGACCTAATGCATGTTTTGAATTGGTCGACTAGCCCCGCTTACAGAATTTGTTATTAGTATAGACAAGAAGAAAAGTGTTTCAACTTTTGTCGATATTATCATGGATTATATAATTAATCGTCATATGTAGATTTCAAACAAAATAGAAGAGTACTTGATTATTGTAACAACTGTGATTATTAAGTATCTATTTTAATTTAGTATAAGTGTATAATGTTGATTTTGGATATTTCTAAGTAAGCATTATTTATTCAAAAGACTCGTTTACCAATATTTTAAATTTTACTTTATTATATATTGTTAATTTTTAATAGTTCTCAGTAAGCAAGCATATATCAAAAGGCTGATTTTTAAATATTTTAATTTTATGTTGTTGGTTAGAATACTTCTGTTAAAGCATTAATCAACCGACTGTGACTTTTAAGAACTTTAATTTTACATTGTTGTATATTGTTGATTTTGACTAGTTCTAAGTAAATCAAAATAACCCAATAAACATAAGTATCATATAACCATGGTGTTTCATTTTTGTTTATCTCAAGTAAGTTTTGTACACATCTGTACACGGGTTTGGAATTAGACTATAGATTTTTTATTTAAATTAGTAATGGGCCCAGTCGACTAAAGAAAATTAATAAATTAAATGCATTAGGTCAACTGGCCCCGTAGGGCCAGTTTTTTCCGGGGCCAGTCGACTAAAGAGCCATTATTTTCTTGTCATTCTTAAGTCAATGATCAATAACGATGGATGTGAAAGACACTTTACCTATCAGAGGTTTGTAGTATCATAATGAATAGTGCCCTTAACTTAAATGCTAACATTACCTCAGGAGGAAGTTTGTATTTAAAAACTGAGCGTGGGCAATACCTGCACTTAGATTGATTAAGATTGAGTAAGACACCTGATATTACTTGAATATTTTATAATTTTACTTTATTTATGCCTATTTTTACGATAAATCACATTCACTTAACTACCTAAAACTCAATACCTTAGTTTTAGTAGTAGTTAGTTCGTTTAGGTGTTTCGTAAACTCGTTAATTTTACATCCGCTAGCAAATAATTTGATTAGGTAACTCCAACCCCTTTCTCGCCCCTGTGGAATCTACATTCATCCTAAAATGTATTTCAAATTACTTTTAACAATAAATCAATCACCATAACAATTTAAATAGAATTAACACTCGTCAACCCACCCCGAAACGTCATTTGCAAAACCGAAGTTTAAAAACCACCCACCCTTATAAATATCACAGGAAAGTAACATTATGCTATAGAGCGCTATAGCACTCTATAGCTTATGCCATAAATATAACCAACTGGCATACGAAGAAGTTAAACGGCTGGTGGCATTTCTTTTATTAGAATTTTAATTATGTAGCTGGTCATGAAAATGTATAAAAAGTCCCGCTTATTTTCTCACTACTTATCTAAAATTAATTATTTAACCATTGAACTTATGATACATACATTCAAGGTCATCAAACCTTGTACAGCCCCCCTACCATTAACTCTTAGAGCGATTCAAATTAAGACCTAAACTCAATTGTCAAAAAATTTTGTACCATGACTTCAATAATTATTAATTTCATGGTAGGTACAAAATTTTTTGACAAATCAGTTTAGGTCCTAATTTGAATCGCTCTAAGAGTCTGGTCATTAATACTTGACAAAAATAATCTAGTGACAGATGCGTTAATGAAATAAACATTTGACAAAAAACCTCAGGCCCGAGTCACAGAACATATTATTACTTCCCGAGTAAACACTGTTCTTCGAGAGTAGACTTGCATACAGGAAGACTTACATACCTACTGTGTGAAATGCATGCCTCTACCTAGATAGGAGGTAACTCTACTTGTACTTTACTCGACACGACTTTCCGTAAAAAATTACGTTCATATCGGATCACTGTGTGGACACAACCTATCGATATTTACCATGATTTGTGAGTTTTATTGATTCCCGATATTTCGGCGCAGTTACATCATGATGAATATCATACAAATCATGGTAAATATCCCGTTTTAAGTGAAAATTATGTTAATAACCATGATAGTTTTAAAAACTATACAACCTATCGAATTATAGATAGATAAGTATGTATTGTGATTAGGTGAGTAGGTAAGTATGTTTAGCACCACTTCACGAACATTTCCTGAATGTTCTGTATGAACCTATGAAACATTAAAATATGCTGACGCTCTACCTACTGCTCTTACCACTCTTCGGCTAACAGATCTCCAATAGGTATTGAAATAAAATGATTGTTCTGTATCTTCACGACGGAGCGTGCGGGGGATTAGCGGGGCGCGGTAATTAAATGTATAGGGGAGGGGGGTTGTTGAGCGTGACCAGGCTTAACCATTCACATTTAACTGGGCAATTAAAAGGTAAGTAATCAGACAAGGCCAAGCGAAGCTTTCTGAGGAGACGTGCCTATCATAAGAGCCACTCAATCTAGACCAATATAGGTATGTTATGGTGGTCGTAGGAGTGTCTGATTTAGAAGTAGAATCACACAATTAATTATTACACACAATTAAGGGTGGATTCGACCGCAGAACACAGTAAACTTGCACACTACTGCGTAGTAAAAATAAATATCTTGAAATCATGAAATCTTGTAGTAATAAAAAAAGTATTAACAAAAAGTAAAAAACACAAAACACAAAAAAATCTTATTAAACCAATCCTTGAACTGATGAACTGCTAACGCTACCTAGCGGTGAGTAGATCGTTTGTAATGCCATCTGTTGTGGAGTAGATAATGTGATTATAAGCCTCGTTTCAGCAAAAATAGACATAAAATACAGATGGCGTTGTTATAAATTTTTCTTGCAGGCAACGCAAACGTGAACATAGTCTGCAATTCGCAAATAAAACGAATAGTTTGTAGTTGGTCATTTGAAACTACAACAAAGTTTTAAAATATTTTATTTCAAGGCACTTTAGGTTCAGGTTGATCGGAATTTTAAATTCCTTTTTAATAACAATCACAAAAAGTGTTTCAAAACAGTAAAAGCAATTAATTAAATACAATTCTAATTCTCATTATGATTCTCGCAAATCTACAACACAAATTCATGTAAAACAAAACTCTAATAACATATTTTTAGATCTAAAAATTATCAACAGCGCTACAAACTATTTTTTAGATACAGAAACTATCAACAGATGGCGCTATATAAAACTTTATACATAACCACAGATAACATACATAACTTTTATTGTAAATTAAGAAACTATCAACAGATGGCGCTATATCAAACTTTATTATTTTTCTTTTTAGATCCAAAAACTATCAACAGATGGCGCTATATACATTATAACTAGCTCCTAATAAGGTACTCATTAGCGATGGTCTTCCAATCGGTAGGGTCACCGTTCTCATCGGGTCGTCCCTTCCTGATGCGGCGGAGGATGTCCCACCCGTGGGCCTTCTCCGTAGAGTTAACGTAGCTGTTCGTGGGATCCTGGGACAGGGTGTAGGCTCCGAGAATCAGGCTTTGGACTAGACGCGCGGAGATCAGGGTCTGAAAAACAAATTATTGCTATTACTTTATTTTTAGAACTTATTATTATTATTATTTTATATCACTAAAGTGGCACCCGAGCGTACGGCCTACTATGGTAAACGGTTACCGTAGCCTATGTACGCATACAACATCATAGGTATCACTTGCGTGTTACCCTGCGACGTTAGATGGAAAGTCTCATGTGCCTGTAATTTCACCGGAAACCTTACCCTTCGAACCGGAACACAGCAATGCGAGCACTGCTTGGCGGCAGAAATAGGTATGGTGGTAGTCATTCCCCGGACGAGCTCTATCACAAAGAACTCTACTACTCTTCCACATCACTTCACTAGTACGACTTAATGCGACCGCTTTAATGTCATCGGTCCATCTAGTGTTGGGCATCATATGCTTCGTTTTCTAGTTGGTTGTCTGCTTTACCTTCAGCCTGTAGTATTACCACCAGAAGCCTTACCTTCAGCAGTCTATACTCGTTGTCGGGCAGTCTCCGTGTGACTGTGTACCCGGCTAGCACGAGCGCCCCCGCCCTCACGTCCTGTGCGAGCAGGATAGCGTACGTCATAGCGATGCTCAGCTCGAACACGTAGCACGAGTGTTGGATGTCGCCGAAGTCGATGATGCCTTCTATGCGGTACTCGCTCTTACTGGAATAGGAATATACTCTAAAATTGTATGATAACAGACGCTCGCTCTTACTTTAATAGGAATATGCTCTAAAATTGTATGATAACAGACGCTAATAAACAAGAAAAGAATAAGGTATAAGCGAGATGTCTAAATAGTATCATAAACTTTTTTCGTTGATTTTCAGTTTAAGAATTGGCAAGATTCAAGATTCAAGATTCAAGATTCAAGATATTTATTTGCACAAATAAGTGTTACAAAATGTCTTAAAAGTAATATACAATAATAGCAAACAGTTGATTTTTATTTGTAGCTTTTTCAAAGTTGTTAGGCCATGACAGAGGCCTTCAGGCGGCCTAAAAACTCAGTCACTAGAGTTGGCCACTGACTCATTTGGGCTTACTTACTTAGTTGTATTGTTATTTTTATGTTTATTGTGTGGCATAAAATATTTTTTTTTTCTGTAATATAAAAATTTAATTGTGATGTCTCAATTTTTTTTAGTATATAATAATGATGAGTAGAGGGAGTGGCTCTGTAGAAAATCGCAACAAATATTTAATCTCACTGCTTTATCATCTCAGCAAACAGACGAGACGCGATCTGATGATAAGATTAGGAAACTAGCATCATCATCAATTTATTTTTATTTAATTTATTAGGCAACGCCAACAGTACACATAGCAAACATTAAATAAACAACATTACAGCTTAAATACTATGAAATGTGTGCTAATTACAGGCATACACAGCATTTTCCATAAAATTACAGACAACAGCTAGAATTTTTTTTTTTCTTTAATACAGTTTAGCAATGCATTTAATTATATTACGATCTAGCCTTATGTTTAGACTAATGAGTAATTTAATGTTGACCTAGTTTTATAGAAAAATATTATATGTTAAGATTGCTAAAAATTAATATTACTTACAACTTACAATTAAAACGAGAAAAAAAAGATAAGAAATATATATATGTATATGTATATATATATATATATACATATATATACATATAGGAAATACATCAGGCAAAAAATGATGATGCTTACTATCAAGTTATTGACAGGTATATTGAATATATATATAAATATATATTCGATATATATATATATATATATATTAAATATACCTGTCAATAACTTGGCTGTCATGATGCAGACATACCTGCCGCCAGGCTTGAGGCCGACGAGGATATTCATCTCGTTGACATCTCCGTGGATGACCCCAGCTTCCAGCTCGTCTAGTTGCGGCACGATGGCGTATTTGTACTCTTCGATCACCTGGAAATAGTGGTATTAAAGATTATAAATAATAATATAATATCCCTAATATTATTTCGCCCCAAGCAAAGTCAAAGTCAAAGTCAAAAAGTTTTTTTTTTATACAACTGAAGTGGCAACCAAGCGTACGACCCACAAGATGGTAAGCGGTTACCGCAGCCTATGGACGCTTGCAAAACCAGAGGTATCACTCGCGGGTTGCCACCTTGAGGCTAAGATCGAAAGCCTCATGTGCCAGTAATTTCACCGGAAACCATACCCTTCACACCGGAACACAGCAATGCGAGCATTAATGCTTGGCGGCAGAAATAGGTATGGTGGTAGTCCTTCTCCGGGCGAGCTCTATCACAAAGAACTCTACTACTCTTAAAATCTTTATTTTAATAAAATCACAAGGATCATTTTGAAACGTCTTAAAGCTAGGTGAATTTACGGCAGTTCCACGCGCCCCAGCCTAGAAGAATCTGACAACAAACTCGGCTGGGTTCCTAGCTTTTTTATGGTGATCCCTATTCATCACAAAGCTTCAGTGTAAAGCGGTACCTTAAGCGGTAACCTGGTGGTAGAACTCTTCAGCAAGAGTCCGTCTTGGTGTGCAAGATGCACTGTGTTTAGGTTTGAAGGGCACTGTAGCAAATTAAATTACGATTTAATAAAATTAGAAAGAGACTTAACAACAATGTCTCGGGGTGATAAGCGCAGTGCAGTGCCACGCGAACACTTAAAAACTTTAAGCTTTGGGTGGCACTGCATCTGTAATAGCCAGGCGTGGTGCTTAACATCAGGTGGGCCTGTCACAAAAACGGAATCTGAACCGCTTGACACGCGGGTGCTCTACCAATTGAGCTATCGAGACATATCTCGCTTGGACGAAATAATCATTCGGATGTGTTCGGCTCGATGCGCCGTTAGCTCCACCTACAGGGGAAACGTTGCAGTTATCCAAGCCTGTTCAATGTCTAAAGTTAATAATAGTGGCCTATGTCCAGGACTTCAGCCAAATTAATAATTCCCATCACAATCGGTAAAGTCATCGTCACGGAGATACATGGTAACAAACATACACACAGACTTTTGCATTTATAATATTAGTAGAATGGGATATATAAATAATGCTGGACAATCGACACAGCATCATCTAGCCCCAAGCTAAGCTATACAAGCTAAGCTATACAAGCTAAGCTATACAAGCTAAGCTATACAAGCTAAGCTATACAAGCTAAGCTATACATAGTACACATAGACATAGACATATTTTTATTTGCTATTAAGACACACATACAGTACATACAAAAAAAAAAAAGAAAATCAGCAGTACTCGTAACAGCAACAATAGGCATGATGACTGATTTTGAAAAACTGTTCTATTGTATTCAGAATTATTGACTTTAAGCAAAAAATAACCTATTATTCCAGAAATTAATGGTTTAGCAGTAGAAAAATTGCGTCATTATGTCAGTTTCAATAGAAAATTTTAGCAGTAAGGTTCAAAGTTCTGCAATATTTTTGATGCCACCAATCAGAGAACTTAGATGCTCCTGATCGTTGTTTAACTAAAATATGGCGGATTGCTGTATTTTGTAGTTTTATTGTTTTCAAAAAATCACCAATCTCGCATCTAATTTAAAAAGAAATATGGTTTTTTAATACCTTGAATCCTTTTTCATAAGGTGAAGACGTGATTTTTATGATTATTGGTTACTGTCATCATGCCTATTGACGCCGTCATGTACTTGTGTGCCACAACAGCAAAAAGGCGTCGACTCAGCATTGTGCCTTGCCACTAGAAAGAAGCTAGGCTTTGCTATACATAGAAAATACTCAGAACAAATATTTGCAGCACGTACAAACATTTGTCCCAAGGCGGGAATCGAACCCTTCCACCGCGCCACATCGTTCGGTCCTACCTCTTCAGCTAGTTCCAGCTTCTCAGCGTCTTTGATGGCGAACTTGAATTTCTCCAGGTCAGGAACCATCGACAGCATCCAGATGTGCTGTCGCGAGACCAGACCGGAGTGGTTGAAGTTCTGACAACGGACAAATACAATACTTACTATACAAATACAATACTTACTATAATTGTATAGTAAGTATTGTACTAATACTACAATACTTACTATACAAATACAATACTTACTATAATTGTATAGTAAGTATTGTACTAATACTATAATACTTACTATACAAATACAATACTTACTATAATTGTATAGTAAGTATTGTACTAATACTATAATACTTACTATACAAATACAATACTTACTATAATTGTATAGTAAGTATTGTACTAATACTATAATACTTACTATACAAATACAATACTTACTATAAGTACAATACTTACTTGACGACCGATGTGGCGCAGAGGGCGCAGGTCCGCCTGCGACGCAGAGGTTGCGGGTTCGATTCCCGCCTCGGAACAAATGTTTGTACGATCTACAAATATTTGTTCCGGGTGTTCTGGGTATTTTGTATATATAATAAAAAAATATCTATCTATGTATTGTATTGTATTATATATATATCAGTCATCTAGTACTCATAATACAGCTCTGTTTAACAGCAGCTTACCTTGGGGCTAGATGATGCTGTGTGGATTGTCCGGCATTATTTATTTATTTACAATACAAATACAATACTTAAAACTAAATTTTTATTCATCCGTTTGTTGTCACAAAGGATTTTTACCTGGTGGTAGGACTCTTCAGCAAGAGTCCGTCTTGGTGGGTACCACCGCAGTGTCAGATATTCTACCTCCAAGCAGTAGTGTGCAAGCTGCACTAAGTTTAGGTTTGAAGGGCACTGTAGCAAATGAAATTACTGGGCGAAAGAGACTTAACAACAATGTCTCAATTATAAGCGCAGTGCAGTGTCACGCAAACACTTAAAAACTTAAGCTTTGGGTGGCACTGCATCTGTAATAGTCAGGCGTGGTGCTTAACATCAGGTGGGCGCCTTGATTGTCTTGTCACTTGCAAACATAAAAAAAAAAAAAAATGTATATAAGGTATCTAGCAATATAGTTAACCTATAATTTTTTAATACTTACCTACCTATAAAGTATGTTTATTTTTATGTAAGACGAATCTAAGTACATGTAACATGTCTAAAGAGAAATAAATATTATCATCATTATCATTGTCATATCATTATCAATAATAATTCGTTCGTTCGTTCGTATGAGTCAGTGGACAACTCTGGTGACAGAGTTTCAAGGCCGCCTGAAGGCCTCTGTCATGGCCTAACAACTTTGAAAAAGCCGTGCCCTCCGAAGCACGTGAGCGCTCAGTTGAAATTGCCACTGGCGGTCACCCATCCAAAAGATGAGCCCGCGGAACAGTGCTTAACTTCGTTGATCTGTTAAGAACAACTTAGCATCATCTAGCCCCAAGGTAAGTTGCTGTTAAACAGAGCTGTGTTATGGGTACTAGATGACTGATTACTTAATACAATACATAGATGGATATTTTTTATTATACATAGAAAATACCCAGAACACCCGGAACAAATATTTGTAGATCGTACAAACATTTGATTCGAGGCGGGAATCGAAACGCAACCTCCGCGTCGCAGGCGGACCTGCGCCCGCTGCGCCATATCGGTCGTCAATAGATAGCTTATTGTCTGAAAACAATTTTACAGTCATCTTTCATTCATTAAGTTAGACCTTGCCGTGTAATTATGTTGTAAGATAATGTGGCGTAGCCATGTTAGTTATGTAATGTTTTACCTTCAGTTGATCGGTTTCAATTGTATTCAGAAAAGGCCATGCGCTATGGGTACTATTATTAATGTGTGAATCAGTCGAAATATAACGTGAATATGTTCCAAATAGATACTTGTGTCTGAACACAGATATGGGGAAGTCACTGTTTTTCTGTAATACAGTTTATGTTAAACTAACACGGAAGGCAGAGCTGCACATTTACTTTTTTTTAAAAGTAAAGTCAAGTAAAGTAAAAGTAAAGTTTCTATAAAATCACAAGGTTTACCGACGGCTCGGCCCCGAGGCAGCTTAGCTGAGGCAATGTGCGCCCGAGCGATCCCGAGGCACGTCCACACAGACCGAGCATTTGGCTCGCGAGGTAACTGCGCGTGCGCGTTGGAGACCTAGCAATTAGCTATGTAGAAGCACAGAACGCCCTACCTCCCACCGGTGCCACTTACCTCACCCCGGTCGCGAGTTTGCCGGCACCAAACAGCACCTTTCGCCGGCACTAAAGGTTATAGGCTATAGGCACGCGTTTATTTTGATTTTGTGTAGGTCCAAGCGCGCGCATGCCAGAGCGAGCGAAAGTGTGCTTCTCGCTCTTGCTATAGTTGGGTGGGGACAACCATGACACTCACACATACAACAGCACCGTTTGCGTACACAAACTATGCGTGTGGTGATTGCAACGTTGCTTCATACATTTTATTGAGTGTCCGGGGTGTGCCCGAGGCAACGTGCGCTCGAGCGTTCCCGAGGCACGTCCACACAGACCGAGCATTTAAAGTTAGATCGCGAGGCTACCGCGCGCGCGCCCTGTCGAGACCTTGTCGAATTAGCTTTTTTTTACTTAGAATAGGCTAACGTTTGACCACTATCTCGCCTGATGTAAAGCGATGTGGTCTACGGTGGAGCACGCTTGCCTAGAACCTGTTCACTCGTGATTTGAAGTCACCCAGGTTGTAATTATCGGGATACACAGACTCCGGCAAAGAGTTCCATTCTTTAGCGGTGCGCAGGAGAAACGTAGAAGCGAAACGCTTTGTGCACGCGGGCGGTGGTATATTGACCATGAAATGATGACGCTTCGCGATGAGTCTGCTCGTTCGATGGTGGCAATCTATGGAGCTATGTAGAAGCTTACCTGCAGCTTGTTATCCAAGTTAGCCACGAACTCTCCCAGCTGGTAAAGCAGTGGTTCAGTGCAGGGCACGTCGCTGAGCCTCGCTCCGGGCACGAACTCCAGCAGTCTGACAGCATGCTGCTTCTCGCCAATGGTCTCGATGGAGTACAGGTGCCCGTAGACATTGCGGACTGGCTTTGGGCAGACGATCGAGCGGGCGTCTGGTTTGAAAGTGAAAGGGTGATGGCTGTACTTTTAGTAACTTAGGTCACCATATTCCTAAATATAGTGACTTTCTGACATGTAACTTGGCGTTATTAATAAACTATTTTACCTATTATAAAGCTTTTTGTTATGGCCAAATAAGCGTTGGCAGACAAATATATTCGTTTATAAGACATCAATATCTAACGCTTGACATTAATTTCGTTCCGGTATCTGATGACGTAGATGGAGGGGTTCACCACCTTTTCGCGTGTCTGCCGAGTACTTCCGGCCAACTAGGAACGGGCAGACAAAAAAATATTGCATCTACTAAGAAACGGTCAACTTTTGGCGTATGTTGCGTTCCGGTATCTTATGACTTAAAATCTGATGAATTTTGCGACCGGAAGTGGCCAATTTTTTCGCACTTGCGGCCAGTTTAGGCTTGGCAGACAAACTCAGTGGTACTTGTTAAAGTCGTGGTCAACTCCTAGTACCAGTGTGGTGTCGGTATCTTATCACGTAGGTAAACCTACAGTCAACGCCCGTACCATTTAGTGCAAGAGACCCCTTTGCACGTATTGAACTAAATATCAAAGGCGACTGACTGACAGATCAAACCACAGAGTAAACCATACCTAATTAAATATATGGAGTGGTAACATTGTTCTCAAGGTGTAGAGGTGCAATATGAAAAAAAATCCAGTAGTTCTACTCCTTATCTCCAACCAATGATGTTCAGCGCTAAAGTAATTTTGTATGAGTCAGTGGCCAACTCTGGTGACACAGTTTCCAGGCCACAACCAACCAACCAACCAACTTTGAAAAAGCCGGGACCGACCGAGCCCTCCGAAGCACGGGAGCGCTCAGTTGAAATTGCCACTGGCAAATGGTGACCACCAAATGATGACTACGCGGAACAGTGCTTTCGTTGATCTGTTAAGAACAACTTAGCCGGCTACGTTACGAGCGCTCCAGCACTTCTGGTTCAGCGCTTGATTTCCCTATTAGTTCGTTTCGTTGGATAAACTATTGAGTGAAGTTTGATTTATTACTGTGAATAAAATAAAGTTGTAAATAACATGTACCTACGTATTTATCAATAATATTTATTACATTTATTAGACTTATGTGTATTATATTAGTGTTGTCTGTGTTGTCCTATTTTATTCTGGATGTAATAACAAATCACCTTGTTACAAAATTACGGTCTCTCTCTTTTATACCGACCATCTTAAGTCTCAGATCCTCCATTGTCTTACTGTTTCAACCCTGTCGACATTGACATTGGCAAAATTGTGGCAAACCCGGCCACAGACGCCACAAATTAAAAGAAGAAGAAGAGTGAAGTTTGTTTATAAAAATCAACGAGGACAAAGTCGCGCGGCGTACCACTAGTGATACCTATTTTTTTTATGTCAGCAAGTGACAAGACAATCAAGGCGCCCACTTGATGTTAAGCACCACGCCTAACTACCTATTAAAATCAAAAAATCAAAATCAAAAATTATTTATTTCAATAGAATCACAAGGATCACTTTGAAACGTCTTATGAGCTAGGAAAATTTACACCAGTTCCAACGCGCCCATGCCGTAAAAGAACTGGTAACAACACCGGCTGGGTTCCTATCGCTTTTTTGGCATGACCCTTGCTATTGTTATGGATGCCGAGTTGAGTTATGCACGTTAAGCTTTGGGTGGCATTACAGATGCAGTGCCACCCAAAGCTTAAAGTTTTCAAGTGTTTGCGTGGCACTGCACTGCGCTTATCACCCCGAGACATTTCACCCAGTAATTTCACTTGCTACAGTGCCCTTCAAACCTAAACACAGTGCATCTTGCACACTACTGCTTGGAGGTAGGATCTGACACTGCGGCGCCGGCGGTACCCACCAAGACGAACTCTTGCTGAAGAGTCCTACCACCAGGTGAAAAACCTAAAACGAAATCCCTAACCTAGCTTATCTCTTAAGATTTAAGTGTATTGCACTGCCAAGCGTAGATTGTGGTCTATTGATCTTCATTATCTTCGGTCTACTTGAAGTAGAGGTTCAATGACACGTGTGGTGAAACCCAGACAAACGCAATGACATGGTAGTCAGTTAGCCATTCAAGACATAACACACTAAACAATAGAAATGTGAGCTATTGAAAAGGTTAAGGGTGAGTTGCACCATCTAACGTGAACGTTAGACGGTGCAACTCACCCTTACAGTATTTAGTAATTTTAGGGGCCCAACCATGAACTCTTAAAGCGATTCAAATGAAGACCTAAACTAAATTGTCAAAAAATTTAATACCATGACACAGAATAGATATTAGTACTACGTAACCATGTAATGATTGTCTAATGGTCCGGTTATTTTTGTTTTTATAGTGTTAAGTAATCATCATACTAAGGGAATATTAAATTTTTGGGATATTATAATCTTTTTTATACTCTGCGGTATCTCAAATAGTCTAGCTGTCAGTAAGAAAGCTACAAATACCAGGTAAAAGCAAACATTTTTTAAAATTGTATATCTGATCAAACACGGCACACAAGATCCATATAGCTAGACTAAACATTGTTTTATTTGTCTCATCGTAATTCGAAGAGCTGAACGATCAATTGGAACATCCTGGCACACGTATTATACGAAGACAAAATAAACAGACATGGGAGGACTACTTTACTTTCGAACACGATCTAATTGATTGATTGAGTAATGTTTAGTCAGTTTTTAGTTGATTCACAACAGTTTTTATTTTTTAAAATGATGTGGTCATCTCTAAAATGTCACGCCAGTCTTGTTCCTCCGACCTTCATGTCGGAGGAACAAACGGCGCAACAAACAATAAAAAAAAAATAGGAAGGGACATGCCAAAAAGCGGTAGTTATATCTAGCCGGATAGCTAGCCGGTGTTGTTGCCAGTTCTTTTACGGCATGGGCGCGTTGGAACTGGCGTAAATTTTCCAAGCTTATAAGACGTTTCAAAGTGATCCTTGTGTTTTTTTTTTTTTTTTTTTTTTATACAACTGAAGTGGCAACCAAGCGTACGGCCCACAAGATGGTAAGCGGTTACCGCAGCCTATGGACGCTTGCAATACCAGAGGTATCACTCGCGGGTTGCCACCTTGAGGCTAAGATCGAAAGCCTCATGTGCCAGTAATTTCCCCGGAAACCATACCCTTCACACCGGAACACAGCAATGCGAGCATTACTGCTTGATTTTATTGAAATAAATCATTTTTGACTTTTGAATGCAACTGGATGAGATTGTGATACTCACTCAAATAATTCATGATCTCGTTCTGTGCTTCCACGACGCTTGGGTTCTTGGAGTCCATGGAGTTCATGATTTTGAGCACATAGCCGTGCGGGCAGTGCTTCGTGATGAGTGGGTTCTTCACATTGGGATCCTGAGTGGCACAATGAAATACTAAAGTAATAGACGACCGATGTGGAGCAGCGGGCGCAGGTCCGCCTGCGACGCAAAGGTTGCGGGTTCGATTCCCGCTTCGGGACAAATGTTTGTACGATATACAAATATTTGTTCCGGGTGTTCTGGGTATTTTCTATATATAATAAAAAATATCTATTTATGTATTGTATTGTATTAAATATAATATATCAGACATCTAGTACCTATAATACAGCTCTGTTTAACAGCAGCTTACCTGGGGCTAGATGATGCTGTGTGGATTGTCCAGCATTATTTATTTATATTTATTCAATAGTTTTTAAAACTATCACGGTAATTAACATAATTTTCACTAAAAACGGGATATTTAGATACCATGATTTGTGAGTTTTATTCTTGATATTTAGGCGCAGCTAGGTTCATGTAACTGCGCCGATTTAATATCCTATATAATTTTATATTTTTAGCGAAACATATGTTGATAGCCATGATAGATTTAAATAGATACTACTGCAAAATGTATCTAAATAATATTAAATCTCATCCATAACGACCGATGTGGCGCGGCAGGCGAAGGTGCGCCTGCAACGCAGGAGGTTGCGGGTTCAGTTGAGAAGCGAAAGGTTGCCAAGACCCCCTACCCTTCCTTCGGGCTTATAGAGACTACACGATATAAAAAGGGTTTTAGTGACACACTGACCTACAACGCTAGACCTAAACTTGATATTTTTTCCTGACTTTTTAGTGCTGAACTCAATTCACAATTGTTTATGGATTCTGAGGTTTATGACTAGTCTGTGGCTGATATAGAGCACAGATCAGATATTAGTACTCTGTACAGAATGCCCAGTCCCTACCTCCTAATGGTTTTATTACCCCACCCCGAGAGCGAGTTTACCGGCACCACACAGCACCATTGCCGGCACTGAAGCTAAAGGCTACTAGGCACGCGTTTATTTTGAAATAAACGCGCGAGCGTAAGTGTGCTATAATTGAGTGGGGACAACCATTACACTCCTAAAACACTGTTTTAGGAGTGTGTCGTTGCCTTGAGCTTGTTCCTAGACGTTTTAAACGTCAACAAGATAAGATATTTATTGATCACAATGAATGAAGGTTTACAATTTTATAAACACTGTCACTTATACTAGGAATTCTGTGCTGTAAGTGACAGTTGCGACTCGCAGTTTGACAAGATACATTTTCGTTTGCAGCAAGCTATAGGACACATGTATACAAGTACACTAACGAACTAAGTGAACTAAATGAACTGAAGACACATTTGAATGAAGGGTGAACTAAATGAAGTACTTCACTTACCGATGAAGTAGGTACTTCATTTCCTTCATTCATTCGCGATGTACCCATGACTATAAAACAGCACCATTTACAAACTATGCGTGTGGTGATTGCGACGTGTTTGCTTCATACATTTTATTGAGTGTCCGGGATATCTATAGGCTTGTACTGACCTCGATAACCTTGTAGTTCTTATCGTCGTATCCGTTCAGCTCAGTGAGCTGCAGCACCGAGATGCCGTACAGCCTCTCAGCCAGCAGCTTCACGCTCTCGGGGTCGACGACCGCCTTGATCACCCGCCCCGGCTCTAGTGCCGTCTCCGACATTTTCACTTCTACGGGAAATTGCGTTAACATTGTATCGTGTTGCGGAGGGCACGTTAAGCAGTCAGTCCCAGCTTTTTCAAAGGCCATGACAGAGGCCTAAAAACTCTGTCACCAGAGTTAGTGAAATTACAGGCACTGGCAGCAAAGAAGGGAGCAGAAACTAGTAAAATGTTAAAAAAATATATAGCGGGATTATGTCACTTTATTTTAAGCAGTCGAACTAAAGCTATAGGTAGATGTTTTAAAGTGGCAGTCTATAAAAGTTTTTATTATCCTAGTTTTCTACATAATTTCCTACAGAAAGCATCATTGAAGATAAGACAAGTGGCGCCGCCTGCCGGTAGCTTGGTGACGTTATTATCACATGATTTACCGGTCGGTGCAATGTTTATTTTGCTGTGCGTGCATACATCCAATTAATAAACCAAGTAACCACAGTAGGTACCTACCTACCTAATGATATTAACTTATCACTAAGTTCTTGTGAGTCAGTGCCCTACTCTGGTAAGGGAATATCCCGCCTGAAGGCATTCGTCATGTTCTCAAGTTAAAACCGACAGCTTAACCAGCCCACCGAAGCACGTAAACGCTGCGTTGAAACATTTGCACCCATCCGATACATGGTCACCCATCCGATACCTACTGATGGCGCAGTATGATGCTTTACTTTATTGAACTGTTAGGATCGAATTAGCTACGCTCGAACAATTTTCTGTCATATGACTATTTATTATGCACTAAATATCAATAATAGGTAACATTCATAATAATTTAGGTAGGTAAGTACTATTACTCATCTAACCTATTATTCTAAATCAAAGTAACTGCAAAACTCACCTTTTTATCAAACAATAAGATTCAAGTAGCACCGCAGACGTTCACTATTCAACTGATACACATCCGAGTTATACAAACACTGATAATGGAGATGAAACTACAGTTACTATTACGTATGATAGCAACTGGGGCTATTGCTATCATACTCTGAGATTGATTGAATGCAAGAAAATATAGAAAATAAAACCTATACTTAGTACAAATTAATAACAACTTAAAAATAGATCTGAATTCGAATTCTACAAGTAATCAATTTTTTTTTTTTATAGTATTTATAAATAACTGTCACAAAGTAGTTTTTTGTTTTATTTCTATGGTCAATTCTGGTGAAAGGTAAAAACAATTAAATATTTAATTTTTTATTTATTTATTTCTGGTAAGTATTTAAATAACCCAATCAGTTTTTAGTGTAAAGTGCTGGCCATAATATGGAACACAAACCATGGGTTAAATTGTATTTTATATAATATACATGTTGCAGTGGGAAGAGGAAGATAATGGTCGTTTATTAAGTAGTATCAAAAAACCTGCACCGCTTAGATTTCAAAAAATAATAGGAAACTACCACAATGTATATGTGGACTATAACTTGCGAATCACACGTAATTTGCGCCTTTGTCGTGCATGACCACTTGACAGTCACCATCGCTGTCAAATTAATGTAATTTGAGAGTTACGTCGCTTTACTGAACAATAGTCGATTCTACATTTCGCATTTAGTATTTTTTATCTATTTTGAGAGTTAATTAATTTTAAATATGACGAATAAAGTGGACATTTCACACAACGCTATTTAGCCCTAAACTAAGCAAACAACGCTGGTACTGGTACTAATGAATATTATAGATAAATACTAAAATACTTTTTTGTACACCCTACATAATAAAATTATAATCCTATCTGATAGGCTTATAATGTTCCCACTGGGCCACGGGCCTACTCCCAAGCGAGAGTGATTGGGTCATAAATAATCATATTCATAAACGCGGGCCCAAATTCTAGGACATGCTGGTTTCCTCACGATGATTTCCTTCACTCATTGAGAGCACTGGCATTGTGCACATCAATTTTTCGAATGGAAAATCCATTGGTGCACGACCGGTTTTGAACCCTACTACCTTACGATCCGAAGACAGGGTCACGTCCACTAGGGTACAAGTACTCTTTAAAATTGGTTACATAAAAATGAATTGTTTATTTACATTATAATCTTTCATCCGATCAGTCACTAGATGTCAGGATAAAGATTAGATTACTTTTAGGTTAAATGGTACTTATGTCGACTATTGTGGACGAAAGCGATATATCGCAAAAATTTTTAAAAAAATACGTGGTTCAGGTTATGTCTGTGGATGTTTGATGATTAGTTGACTGAAGAGTAGAGTTCCTTTGTCACCAACACAAGTTGAACTGCGATATATTATGCCGTGATTGTCGTTTGTCGTAGGTAGACCCAACGTAACATTGTCGTCATGATAACGTAGAATAATCTAGACGTGATCATTCAATTTGGAAGTTGCTCGAACTCGAGGTATTTTTAGTCAGTTTACATTATTATTTTGGTAAAGTCTTGCAGGTATTTTACTTAGTTACAAAGCAGAGTGAAATGGCGCATGGCGGTCCGCTTGCGATTCAGGTGGTTGCGGACTTGCGGGTTTGATTCCCGCCTCGGGCCAAATGTTTGTACGATCTACAAATTTGGCAAAGCGACGTTTCGACCGATTATATTGCTTCCCGCAGTCTATCCCACGGTATGTAGGATACGCTTAGAGCACCCGTGCGAAGCTGGGGCGGGTCGCTAGTATTGTATTACATATAGGTATGAAGCAAGAGTCTCCTTCAAAGTCAGTCAGTCAGTCTTGGTTTTAAAACTTATGATGCTAACCTACTTTATTGCATTTGCGTCATCTGTTACACGTAACTTGTACTATGTTCGAGTGTCAAGAACGCGCGACACTAGAGCCTAAGGAATCTTTAGTTTTTACTATAAAAACTAGATGTCAGTTTTCACCAAAAACTCGCAAATCATGGAAATATCTCGTTTTTAGTGAAAATTATGTTAGTAACCATGACAGTTTTAAAAACTACAGATGTCAGTTATAACCAAATTTCAAGTTCTTAAAACGTGATGATTATTCATTTCTTCTTCTTTTCTTTTATGGCCTCTGTGGCTAGTTTGCCACAATTTTGCCAGTGTCAAGTGATTAGTTTGATTGTCGCTTAGCAACGTAAACAAACGAAATTTGGAAAGAAACGATGACTTTTCTTTCAAAATTCTCTTGGAAAGTCTTTGACTAAATTACCAACCAACATCACCCCTCCATTTCAATTACTTACACTTGTGCTAAGTAAACAAGTTAAATTGGATAAACTGCCAACAAATTTACGCAATAAAACTTAAAATAACACGAGAAAAATAATTAAAATGGGAAGACCCATGTCGTTTTGACAAGATAGCCAACGACAATCTCGTGATGATTATTCAAAAAACAAACTTTCATTTTAGCAGCTTGCAATGACGGGATTGTCTTTGGCTATCTTGTCAAAACGACATGGGTCTTCCCATTTTAATTATTATTCTCGTGTTATTTTAAGTTTTGTTGCGTAAATTTGGTGGCAGTTTATCCAATTTAACTTGTTTACTTAGCACAAGTGTAAGTAATTGAAATGGAGGGGTGATGTTGGTTGGTAATTTAGTCAAAGACTTTCCAAGAGAATTTTGAAAGAAAAGTCATCGTTTCTTTCCAAATTTCGTTTGTTTACGTTGCTAAGCGACAATCAAACTAATCACTTGACACTGGCAAAATTGTGGCAAACTAGCCACAGAGGCCATAAAAGAAAAGAAGAAGAAGCTTGCAATGACAGATTTGAAACACATAAGTTATTAGACATTTATAGTATGACTTATGAATAATGTCCTTAGTATTCGTATGATGGTAAGTAGATACTATTACTTATTTTAGGAATAAAACAGACAAACCATGTTATTCAATATTTACCTACATATTTTATTCTCCAAGTATTAAAAATAAATCACAAGTTTTTATACAATATTAGATAGCCTAGACCATTGATGATTCATTTCAACTTATCATATTATAAGCTCTTGATGATGGACATATAAGTGTATCCTACAGATTGTGTACTTATTTATTTATTTTAATAGTATTACCAGGCGTTACAAGAAAATATTAAAACTAAACAAAGGTTACCTAAATTAAAGACAGATTTGTTGCAATAATAAATAGGAACAATGAACAATAGACATTTAAACTAAATAAATGTGCACAGATAGAAAAAACCACAGACACATGTCGTAGTACTAATGTTCTACGTA
Source organism: Colostygia pectinataria (assembly GCA_951394395.1). NCBI lineage: Eukaryota > Metazoa > Arthropoda > Insecta > Lepidoptera > Geometridae > Colostygia > Colostygia pectinataria. The sequence continues at coordinate 8,164,721 of OX596373.1, read as the reverse complement.
CAGAATGGGCATCCCCACCTCCCACCGGTTTTCTTACCCCACCCCGAGAGTGAGTTTGTCGGCAGTACACAGCACCTTTCGCCGGCACTGAAGCAAAGGGTAAGGGCACACGTTTATATGTGCGAAAGTGTGCTATCTCGCTCTTGCTATAACTGGGTAGGGACTACCACGACACTCACACATACAATGGCACCGTTTACGTACACAAACCATGCATGTGGTGATTGCGACGTGTTAGCTTCATACATTCTATTGAGTGTCAGGGGTGTGTTAGTACGCCCTTAGCTTCAGTGCCGGCAAACTTGCGACCGGGGTGAGGTAAGTGGCACCGGTGGGAGGTAGGGAGTGTTCATTTCTTCTGTACGTAGTACTAATATCTGTTCTGTGGTACTAGGGTGTGCGTACTACAAACATTGTGGATGACATCAATACATATGGGGCATGTAACTGGCTGATGCAACTAACCGCCACGCAAATTGGGAGAGGCCTACGCCCAAAAATGGAGTGACAAATGATGATAATGATGATGATGATGATAATAATGATGGTAATGATGATGACGATGACAAAAATTATATTTTTATGAAAGCGTGCATCAAGTAAGGAACTTCCAAAATTCAACTCTTAGAAAAGCAATGGGCTATATGAAGTTTGTTAAAACGCGAACAAACATCAATCAAAATCGTTTGACAGCTCATCATCCGATGAGCTGTCAAACGGTTTATTAAGCATAAACTTAGACTCTATATTAATAACATTCGCATCATCGTCCTGCATTTCCACATCTATCCCTTGGTCCTCCGGAAAGTCTATCTTTAAGCGCTTTGGTGGTATTTGGGGTATGGTAACCGCAGGGGTATCGGGCAACGGCTTATGTATATACGGCTTAGCTTGCTTACGTTTTTTGTTCATATCTGAAGCGTACAGCTTATAATACTCCGGCGGCTCATTGGACAGGATGTAGGACCACGTAAACATGTCTATAAACCTTTCCCTCAGCTGTATCAACAACGTGTTCAGAGTGATGTTCTTGCGAGCCATCAACTTGATGTTCATATCGCTTTTCTCCTTCACGAACATGTTGCTGAGTAGAGTTAGGATCACCCTTGATCCAGTGATGGTCGCAAAGTTCGGAGGTGCCAGAAACTTCCTCCGTCCAGCAATAGTCCCGAATAACGTGGGTTTGATCAACGGTTCGATAGTCACCATCGCATTCTTGGAGTACGACTTCATCTTGATCGTCGAAACATCCACCACAGTCAGATCCTCGAGATCTTCAAACCCTCGTCCCACAACACTGTAGAAGAACTTGTCTCTATCAGCCAACTTCGCGTTCAGAAGGATCAGGAACTGCTTGATGTTCAACAGATTGGATTGATCCTGAGGTCTCGAGGATATATCCCGGAGGTTCAGCATCTGGAAGTCGTTTTCCACTCTCGCCTTCTGCGTTTTGCTGATATGTTGGTGTCGTATTTCAAGGGTGGCGATCGTGCTCATGATAGCGTCGTGGATCGCGCTGTCGCTGGATTGCCGGGAGAGCGAATGCTTCTTGGTCTTGGATTTGGTTTGTTCGGGGATGATGTCTCGGTCGGCTTGCATCCTGGTGCGCAGGTTGTCCCGCGCGCGCACCAGGTTGGAGACGGGCTCGCCGTGCGGCAGGCGGCGCGCGGCGCGGCGCGGGGCTGTCGAGATCTCGCTGTGAGGGTGACTCTTCATCCATTTTATCAGGGTGTTGTATCTAAATGGGGGACATCGACTTCAAATCAACTCATTCTATGGGGGGAATCGCGATTCTATAATTCTATGGGGGAATATGGAGCGCTCTTGACGTCGCTGGCTAAGTTGTAACAGATCAACGAAGTTAAGCACTGTTCCGCGTAGTCATCATTTGGATGGATGACCGCCAGTGGCAATTTCAACGGAGCGCTCCCGTGCTTCGGGGGCACGTTGAGCGGTCGGTCCCGGCTTTTTCAGAGTTGTTAGGCAAGGACTGAGGTCTTCGGGCGGCCTAGAAACTCTGTCACCAGAGTTGGCCACTGACTCATACGAACTTACTTACTTACTTACTTTATGGGGGAAACCACAAAGCTCTTGGAATAAGCTGAAGTGGCAGTAGACAGGCCATATGGCTCGCAGAACCGATAACAGCTGGGGAATACATCAAAACTTTCTAGATTGAAATCAGATTGCAACTGAGTTGCGTAAGTCTCTACAGCGCTCTAGATCAGAAGTGCTCTCAATCCTCTCATCTGGATCTGATAAAGGCTCTCACCAGGATCTGATGAAAGGATTTCACCAGGATCTAACATAAATCACACATCAGGATCTGAATAACGCTCTTACTTAGATCTGACACAGCTCTTACCTAGATCTAATAAAAGGCTCTCAACTGAATCTGATAAAAGGGTAAGAGATAAATTGAATACTTATATTTTTGTAGCTAATCTGCATAAGATAAAAAAACAGTCGAAAAATCTCTAGTACTACTCCGCTAAAATTTAAAGGTTACTAGAGATTTAGTACTAGTACTAGAAGTTATCTTGTAATGTATTTCTGCAAAGTAACGTTTGAATCTATTAATTATCTAATCTGCATACTTTTTTGCATGACTAGAATGGTAGAAATAGGTGGTACTTTTAATAAATAATATAAATAAATAAATAAAGCTGGACACTCCTCACAGCATCATCTAGCCCCAAGGTAAGCTGCTGTTAAACAGAGCTGTATTATGGGTACTAGATGACTGATATATATTTAATACAATACAATACATTATAGATATATTATTATTATATATAGAAAATACCCCAGAACACCCGGAACAAATATTTGTAGATCGTACAAACATTTGTCCCGAGGCGGGAATCGAACCCGCAACCTCTGCGTCGCAGGCGGACCTGCGCCCGCTGCGCCACATCGGTCGTCAACCTAAGAGAACCTTGGAACCCTATTTGAAGCAAAAAATAAATGATTGATTTAAAGGCTTACCTAGATCTGATATTCTGGCGATCCTTCCCCGGGAAGTGCTTGGTGGCTGTTGAGAAGTTGGTCCTAGAGTCCTGGTTCGCCATGATCTGCAGCAGCTTCTTGTCGTCCTCCACAGACCAGGTGGTGGAGACGCGGATCTTGAGGAGCAGGTTGTAGCGCACGCGCAGCTGCATCGCCGAGCGCCCGGATAGGAAGCTGGACATCTTTCTGGAACCAGCAGAGTTAAACTTCAGTCGGTACTGCTTGTTTGTTTTTAAATGTTTTTTTTTTTTTTATACAACTGAAATGGTAAGCGGTTACCGCAGCCTATGGACGTTTGCAATACTAGAGGTATCACTCGCGGGTTGCCACCTTGAGGCTAAGATCGAAAGCCTCATGTGCCAGTAATTTCACCGGAAACCATACCCTTCACACCGGAACACAGCAATGCGAGCATTACTGCTCAGCGGCCGAAATAGGTATGGTGGTAGTCCTTCCCCGGACGAGCTCTATCACAGAGAACTCTACTACTTTTGTTCAAGTTCTTTATTCAAAAGTTCTTTATTTTACATAAACACAGTACATAACATATAACTAAACACAGTCTAGCAAATAAAAACATTCTAAAGTAATGTAAGTTGATCTAAGATATAAATAAAAAATAAATAATGCTGGACTATCCACACAGCATCAGCTAGCCCCAAGCTAAACAGAGCTTAAATTTTACTTACTTCTAGATACTGGATGACTGTAACAGTCCTCTAGTACTATACAGGATGGTCCAAACATAGACGTCAATAAGAAAAATTTTGATGCCCCAGATTCAGGGGTATCCGAAAATACCCCATGTATGTTCCCCGATTTTTCGTATTTTTCGAGTTATGATTTTTTTTATGTTTTTTTGAGAATGTTTGGTCGGAACGTTTAAAAGTGATAAAAAAATTTTTGGAGGTTTTTTTCCAAGATTTTTTTTGTAAAATGATCTCAATGAGTTGTACAATCATGCAAAAAATAATCAACTTCCTAGCATTAGTGCAAGTTACAAAATTTTTGATGAAAAGTGACGAATTTGTGTTTGAGAGAGTCAAAGTTGAATTTTCAACATTAAATTAAAAATCAAAAATCCATAATTCAGGGTTTGTAAGTGTTCTTAAAAACTTTCAAGGGCTCTAAGCTTTCATAATACCACAAAAAAATTGCAACTTAATAAAAAACAGTGTCTTCCCCAAAACCTCCAGAACTTAATAATAAAAATGTTATACTAAGCGCTGTTGGTTTGTTATAGGAATAAAATACCATTTAAATTCAGAAGCTTCAACTTTTTTGGGGTCAGTTGAAAAGGTGAAAAAAATATTAACTATTTGTTCATGGCCTAACCATTATGCAAAAGCCGGGACCAACTGCTTAATGTGCCCTCCTAAGCACAGAAGCTATGAATAAATTATTATTATTTAATTCTTTATTGCACAGAAAATACAGTACAAAAGGTGGGCTTAATGCTAACAGCATTTTCTGCCTGCCAACCTCAAAGGTAGGTAGAGAAAAAAGGCGTGCTTTACTTAATTATTACCTAGGTACCATTGAATATAACTAACTTAGGAGAAGAACAAACTAACAAACTTAACCTAAAACAAACTCTTATTAAAAAATATTATACATAATAAAATATTATACATAAATAAATGATTGTTTGAGAATAGTTATCATTTGTATTTGTGTGGTGGGATGCAAAAATGTAATGAATTCCTTACCTGAAATCAGTTCCATATACATTCACGAAGTTAAGTATAACGGAATCTTCTTCTGGTAAAAATCTGCCTTTCCTCCCACCAATCATTCTCAAATATTTATTGTAACATTGGATCTTAGTTCGATTCTGCATAGCCGCTGCAACTTTACCCCACGGTATGTAAATCTCCTCTTTATAAAGATCTATGACTCGTTGTAGATAGTTCATTTCTTCCTCTGTCCATTTCCTGCCACTGGCAGCATGGTTCACATTAGTTCGGAAGTAGACAAAGCATTGATAACCCGTGCGACCTGTGTTTAACTCCTTAGCGATGGATTCCCAATCTTGCATGTTCTTTTCTCCAGCGATTCGTTGCAAATCTTGATGCTCTTTATGACCCCATGCCTGTTTATTAACCCGGGGATGGAAGAAAAGGTTCCAGATGGCTTTGTACTCCCGAGAAGAGTGACGTTTGTTTAGCTTCATAGCTATTTCTTCCCAGTCGAACTCCTGATCGAGCGGAAGATCTAAATCCTCTAGCTTTTTTTTTTTAATTGATAATACTTCTTCTTTAAGCTTGGATATTTTACTTGTGATCACTTTGGTTTTAACTTTTATTCTCTGTAGTACTGAGATCTTCTCGTGGATCTTTTTTTTACTGATTTCTTTTGACAGATCAAGGAGGACTGCTAGTAAGCGGGTTTTGTCTCCAACAGTCCACCCGGAGACTGTCATGACGTTTGAGAAGTCATACATGTGGTACTGTTTCATTATTAGTGTGTCTTCATTGTCGGGGGGATGGTTGAGGTTTCTATCTTTGAAATAGGGCTTACCTACGCTAGCGTAGCGGAAAATATTCCGTTTATGGAACTCAGTTATGGCTTGCCGCTTTTCTTTGGGCTTTTTGAGTATTGCTTGGATCTGGTGTAGCCTGTTCAGCAGGATCGCCTCTTCGGCCCCGTACTTTTGTTCTGTCACACTGTTAGCTTGTATAACCGCGTCGTATGCTTCGACGACAGCGCTTATTTTCAGCCGTGACTCTTTTTCGGCATCATTCTGCTGCTGCGCTGATTTTGAGGTCGAAGCCATGATTTTAGCGGGATAAATACCGAACCAATTGTCTTTTACGTTATATGCACTGTACTATTAACGTGATTTCTAACACTACATTTTCTGCATACCACAATCACAGAAATCACATCGTTATTTTATTGCGAGAAACTAGAAAAGAATCGGTAAATTAAAAGTTTGTTTGTTGTTGTTTTTTTTTTTATTGTCTAAAGTTGCCAGCTTGGTGTATTGTCTTTGGCTAAAATCATCGATGTTTAGCTCTAATGTAATGACGGCGGAGGTGGCGCTGCCGGCGCGTCGCGGCGTGGTGGGTCCGTCGCGGTTGTATTTTGCTTAATTTGTTTAAACGACAAGGATAGCAACACACTGACCCGACCCGACCCGCACCCGACCCACGCACTCGTTCACTTACTAACATTATGTAAGTAAGAAAACATACATTAATATCTTCAATGAATTGCTGTGCGGGTATGCTTGCTAAAACTCAAGAACGGCTGTCCCGATTTGGCTGATTTTGACCTTGAAATGTTTGTATTAGTCCAGGGAAGATAACGCGAAAAATTTAACGCGAGTGAAACCGCGCCAGGTCTACTAGTGTTTCTTAAATTGAAGAAATTAAAGCAAAAATCTACTAACTCTAGCAACATTAACTACTTTATTTTTTTTTCATTCCGCATGTATCATGGTTGATTTATTCATATTTGCTAATGTCAATGTCACCGATTGAAGTTGACAGATAAAATTAAGTAGGTTGTCGCTGGCTGGTAGAATACTTGCGTGCTTCGTAGAACGAAACCCATGAGCTGTACATTTGTGTGCATTCCTCATTTTGAGAGGGCGCGGCCGGCGTCTCGTCGGCCACCCACCCGCCAGCACGCACTATTAGAGTGCAGTGACGCTGGCGATGGCGATTCGCGCCAGCGTCTTTATGCTGGTACCTAACCTACCTACCTACCTACTATTTGGCCAGCGCGCAATGAATGGATAAATCGGGTTATACGCGAACGAAATCATGGGCTTGAGAATATTGAATTGAGAATTAGATATGTAAAATAGTTCTAGTACGGTGATTAATTTTATTATGGTTCCTACCAATTATGACACCCTGCTCTGCATTCCCTGCCAGCCTGTTGGCAGCCTACCTTCGCCAACTTGGTTATCTGTCCAATTAGTGATGTAGCTGAAGTGTTATTAACATCTGAAAATGGTAACTGCTCTTGTAAACCACATTGTTATTCGATTGACTAGTGGATTAGCATACAATGTGACAGTGACGGTCAGTGGACTACCCACACCCACACTGTTAGTATAATTTCTAGTGCAGTTTTATCTCTTCTACCTACTTAGGTACCTACTTACTGCCCTTTGCAACAGAGCCACATATATAAAAAAAAAATTGTAGCTAAGACAATGGGAACCAGATGTTTTTATTTGTTATTTTTATAAAGACCTACTATAAATAACTTACAGACAATGATGTTTTAAAATGTTCATGGAAACACTGTTCCGTAGCAGAGATAGAACCCACAACTTTCGCTTTTCAACCGGGAATCGCCTACCGCGCCACGGAGCAATGTTAATAACTTTTGACACTTTCTCCTTGAAATTGTCAAAAAACTATAATGTTGTATTTAGGCATTTAGCGCTCGTGACGTAGCTGGCTAAGTAGTTCTTATCAGATCAACGAAGTTAAGCACTGTTCCTCGTAGTCACCATTTGAATGGGTGACCGACAGTGGCAAATTCAACTGAGCGCTCCGGTGCTTCGGAGGGCACGTTAAGCATTCGGTCCCGGTTTTTTCAAAGTTGTTAGGCCACGACAGAGGCCTTAGGGCGGCCTAGAAACTCTGTAGAGATAAGTTCAAAGAAATCAATATTATGACAGTACCTACCTGTCAATATATTTATGAAAATCTTATGTATGTTCGCAAAAATATTAATCTGTTTAAAAAAAATTGTGATAATCATAATGTTAATACTAGAAATAAAAATAAACTCGCTGTTCCCACAGTTAGGCTCACTAAGGTCAGTAAATCTTTTAAAGGGCAATGTGTACGCTTCTTTAACAAAGTCCCAAGCGACATACAAAATTTATCAATTGTCAAATTTAAAAACTTAATTAAACAAAATCTGTCTCAAAAAGCTTACTATAAAACAACCGATTACCTAGATGATAAAAAAGCTTGGGACGAATGTGCTCCAACTCTACTTGGAATCCATAACAATAGCAAGGGTCATGCCAAAAAAGCGATAGGAACCCAGCCGGTGTTGTTGCCAGTTCTTTTACGGCATGGGCGCGTTGGAACTGGTGTAAATTTTCCTAGCTTGTAAGACGTTTCAAAGTGATCCTTGTGATTCTACTGAATAAATAATTTTTGATTTTGATTTTTGATTTTTGTCACCAGAGTTGGCCACTGATTCATACGAACTTACTTACTTTACTGGTTACGCCACAAATAAAAATTTTACTCTCTTTACGAGTAAACTTTATCATTTTTATTAAATAAATTAATATCTACCTAGGTATCTTAGCAAGATAGAGGTATCTATGCTGCTAATCGAGCCAAGCGTGTGATCAGCTGATATTATGTCAAGTCGTGAACATGAGATCACGAGGGATTAAAAGTACAGGCAGCTCGGTAATATGTAACTTTTGTAGCAAAGTACATGGATCTCTTTTCAAGTATCGATCTCTTTTGAAGGAAACTTTGCAGTTAAAGTTGAGTCATATTTTGTATTGTTATTTTTATGTTTATTGTGTGGCGCTAAATAAATATTTTTCTATTCTATTCTATTATGAAAATTTAAAATGGTGGTTCATCTAAACATCCAAACTTTCGCATTTATATTATTTTATTGTGTTAAAGTTCGTATGAGTCAATGGTTAACACTGGTGACAGAGTTTTTAGGCAGCTCGAAGGCCTCTGTCACGGCCTAACAATTTTTGGAATAAAAAGTAACTTTTTAATAAAAAGTAACGTTCATGCTAATCGGATAAGTCGCAACGGAGATACGATTTAACAAACATACACACAGACTTTCATTATTAATATTAGTGGGGACAGTGGCACGGTAAACAGTAACAACGTGTCACTGTCCCCATTAAAAATAGAGCGTAATAGGGACAATGGGAAGTTATTTTTTGACATCCCACTGTCCCCATTAATGGGCTCCATGACGGCTCCGGCACCTTTTTGGAGAAATGGTAGTGTTTTGTTTTATAACGAGCCACTCGCATGAGTACCGGATCGTAAGACCCTTACGTAAAGGCGGCAAGACCTTCCGCAACTGGTCCTGGCTTCGGTCAGACAGTGGCTACCGCGTATAACCTGTATTGGTTGGTCGGGCGGCCACTAAAATAAACTGTAGTTGATAACGGGTGATGTCCCGATTAATGGGGTCAAAATCATGGGGACATCGGGAATACACGGATATTATGACATGATAAAGTGATGGAGCTGAGTGTACCGCTGTAAATAAGTCGCAATCAGTCACTCACACGACTCAACATATGCGGGACCTATCACGATCCACTAATTAATAGATCTTAACTCATTAATCTATAGAGGTTACAGAGAAAAAAGGATTTAAGTGATTCCGCCTAGGGTAGATAACACAAATACAAGTAAAGATACAATTACAAAATATTAGCCATCGGCAGGGGATCCATCCACACACTCTAGAGCCAGGTTGGTCGCGCACCGTAAGGTTTCAGAGGAACTTCCTCCCGCGAACACTTAGGCTGTGGAATGATCTCCCTGCTGAGGTTTTCCCTGGAGACTACAGTATGGGGTCCTTCAAAAAGGGTGTTATAAAATTTTTAAAGGGTCGGCAACGCGCGAGTGATACCTCTGGTATTGCAAGCGTCCATAGGCTACGGTAACTACTTAACATCAGGTGGGCCGTATGCTTGTTTGCCACCTTGGTGGTATAAAAAAAAAAAATTAATAACTGACAAAATAACATGGAAATAAGTTACTATTAGTCCCCGCACAAGGCTAAGCCTGATTACAATTTAGAGATTACCATTGATCTAAAGATATTATTTGTTCGTATGTGTTGACTCAGTAACAGAGCAAAATTTTGTAAAAATAAGTATAACAACCTAAATATCATGTATGAATAAAAACTAACCTAAAAATGTAAATAAGTATAGGTCTCTCGGCGGATCTAGGCTTCCGTGAAATTAGCCGTTTCGATGCGCAATGGAGCTTTTTCTAACTAAATTGTCTTTGCGCATCACAAACGGCTAACTTCACGGAAGCCTAGATCCGCCGAGAGACCTATAACAAACTGCATCATCTGAGCACTAATGGACTCCGTTAAAAAAGTTTTCCACTGACCATAAGAGTTTTTTTTATATAATAAAAATATTGTCCAAAAACTCAAACGAAATCGCGAGCAAAACATAAAAATTAAGTCCCTAATGATGCGAATATGGGAATTCCGTACATAAAAATACAAATAAGGCAGTTTGTTCGTATAAGTATGTGAATTCGTTTCAATACGATCACTTTTTAAAATATTTTATTTTGCCGTTATTATAAGTGCTGCCGAATCAAGGAGATAGGTACTTTACTAGAAGAGACACTGAAGCAAAGAAAAGTTGTTAGTAGTATAGTTCCCACAGCGGATCTAGGCTTCCGTGAAGTTAGCCGTTTGTGATGCGCGAAGACAATTTAGTTTGAAAAAGCTCCATTGCGCATCGAAACGGCTAATTTCACGACGGCCGAGATCCGTTGTGAGAACTATACCTAGCCTACCTTTTATTAAAAAAAATCAATGCTATTAGACTATTTTCTTTGTTGTATTTATTTAATAAAAACTTCAACTTTAATTTAGTAGGTGTATTTTTATTGTAAACTCTTTACTTTAGCGGAAATAACAAGCGTAAAATTGGGAAAAGTACGCGTCTTTTAGACCCTATTTTTTCAAAAATATTGAACTAACATGCAGTATTTTTCTCTGTTCACTTAAATTTGAAAACTGTGATTATTATAATTGCATTTTTGGAAATATGTTAGACTTTGTTATTTCATAGAAAACATGATCGAAAGTTGACGGAATTGCTCATTTTACGAAACGTGCGTTTCAAATTATTTTTTTAATCAGTTGTGTCTTGAGTTAATTAATATTTGTTCTGTTGACTTAAATTTTAATTTCCTAAATTTTGTTGATTTAGATTTAAATTAGATAAAGCTTTTATCTGTTTTAATTTTCGTTAAAGTATCTTCAAAAGAAAATTCAAAGATTTTCAAGGATAGGGCTCTTAAGTAATTTAATTTTGAATAGTTTTTACAATTCAATTTTGTACCTAAATTTAAAAATTAGTGTGTACTTTCATAATAATCAAAATCTAAGTATTAGGACTCAATAAGTGCGAGTAGCTACGTCACGTAATTTATACGTGTAACTTACGTAATCAGCTGTAATCAATCAGTAGTAGTTAGCTGTAACATATATCTACATCTTGCGTAGCGAGCACCTACACAAGACGTAGCACATAACTACGCGCGGCGTAGCGAGAGACTGACTATGTTTCGTAGTCGTTTATTCGTAGCGTAGCCAAAATGTTGCGTAATAATTTTAAAAAGATAACATCGCCTTCCGATCCTAAGGTCGTGGGTTCAAACCCGGTCGTGCACCAATGGATTTTTCTGTTCGAAAAATTTATGTTCGCAATGCCAGTGCTCTCATACGGTGAAGGAAAACATCGTGAGGAAACCGGCATGTCCAAGAACTGAAAATTCGAAAGACATGTGCCATCCACCAATCCGCATTGAGTCCGCGTGGTGGATTTAAGACCCATTCACTCTCGCCTGAGAGTATGCCAGTGTCCCAGCAGTGGGAACATTAGAAGTCTGTCATGATGATGATGATGATGATGAATTAAAAAGGGATGCCTATAACATTACTCAGCAGTGGGTGAAGTCGGGCTGTGGATGATGATGATGATAACGAGTGTGAACTACTCTGACTACGTAGTAGTAGTTCACACTCATACTGCATATTCAAATACTATTACTACATAATATATTCAAAGTGATCCTTGTGATTTTATTGAGTATACTCATTTGAATTAACTCTTACTTTGAGACCTGCCTGTTGTTTTTCTGGTAAATGAAATGAAATGAAATGATTTATTTTGCTAGAAGTACGGTTAAATAAAATATTTATATTTCTATTTGTTTATTTTTAATTAAATTTCGAGAAACAAACCAAGATATATCTAGTTTTACGTCGTTGGTTGGTGTAAAACCTTCATTCATTTGCGCGCGATACTTCGATGCCTTCATAAACAATTAAAACTGAAAGTATTTAATTATTGCGATATTTTACGGCTTGGTTCAGAAATCCCCATAAATAAACCCTTGCAAAGGGGTTTTCCGAACTTTCTGTTCGCAAATACCCTTACAAATTTAGCTGTGGCTTGGATTTGTGAACGAAAAGTCTCCAAAAAAGTTCAGAAATTCGTGAATTGCGAGATTGAATCGCGTTGTCTCATCCCGGAATACACTCATGGATGTATGGTTATGAGAGTTGCAAGCTCTGGTGACGGAGTTCATAGGCCGCCAGTAGGCCTTTGTCATGGCCTAATTTTGATAAAGCCAGGCATCCTAGCACGGAACCGCTTATTTAAATTGCCACTGGAGGTCAACCATCCAAATGGTGACCACACAAACAAATCAGTTCTTAGCCAACTACGTCACGAGCGCTACTAAGAGGTAAGGTAAGACTGAGTTGCTGTTTATAATAACAATAATAATACATATAGCTTTATTTCAGACACGACATCCACAATACACAAATTAAAATTAAAATTAAAAGAATTGTATGCGAACGACATACTTGACGACCGATGTGGCGCAGCGGGCGCAGGTCCGCCTGCGACGCGGAGGTTGCGGGTTCGATTCCCGCCTCGGATCAAATGTTTGTACGATCTACAAGTATTTGTTCCGGGTGTTCTGGGTATTTTCTATATATAATAAAAAATATCTATCTATGTATTGTATTGTATTAAGTATATATCAGTAATCTAGTACCCATAATACAGCTCTGTTTAACAGCAGCTTATCTTGGGGCTAGATGATGCTGTGTGGATTGTCCAGCATTATTTATTTATTTATTTATACTACATTATAAGCGCCCTCTAGCCCTGACTCCGGTAAACTTAAAGGGACTGGTAAGGAAATGGTATAAAACGGCTTTTTCCTCATGGCCTAACTATATCGCCTAGCTGATTTAGCTACGAGGCCAAACTCGTGTCAAAATAGGCAAAGTACACTCGCCACCGTGGAGAGGATACTATTGAGAGCTTTTCAATGCAATCTCTATTTATCTATCCCTCTGATGTTACTGTTCGTCTTTGTTCATTGACATAAGAATGACAAATCGTCCCGTTGAAAATCTGGTTCTGACCAGGGGCCTTATTGTTGACAGAGGCCTTCGGGCGGCCTAGAAACTCTGTCACCAGAGTTGGCCACTGACTCATACGAACGAACAAACGATTGTCCGAATCGACAGCAAGTCTACTCTTGTACGCGATCGGTATTGGACAAGTATTGGAATATGACATTTCGTACTTTTGACAGCAAACCTAGCGCCAAATTTAACCTTGATTTAGAGAGTAAAAAAATTTTACAACACAGTAAATTAAAATTGGGATTGGATTTAAGAGTAAGGCACCAAAACAGACAGACTTACCCAGCGTTCATCTATTCAGTCGGCGATTTTTATTTCCTGTTCATAAACACGTGCAAAACCACGTGTGAAAGCTAGCAGCCATAATTTTGGCTTGGTATACAAATCCCTTACATGACCTTTGTACATAAGTGGCCTGTTATGTAGTTACCTGCCAAGTACATAATATGTTAGAGTGTTCCAATGGCGGCCATAGATGATTAAATAATTTTCTTAACAACATCTTCGTTAATTCTTAATTTGTTATTATGTCATCACATCACTAACGAGTAGATAAGTAGGTATCGAGTGGCGCCGTCGGCGATAGCTAGTTGAGGCGTATTGTCAAAACACTTAACCTTCTTATTAGGAAATATTTGCCTCCAAGTTGGGTAATAAATAAATATCTAACTGTAGATAGAAACGTAGAAAAATTAGTTAGAATGGAATTTAGTCCGTGCTTCAATGAATTTTGTACTCGAAGAATGGCGCGCTATAACACGTGCTTCAAAGTTTTAAGATATACCTAACACAATAAGTATTGTCTTTGCTTGTTATTCCTATGTCGCTGTTCTGTCTGTGTGTCTGTTAGCTGCTCTAACAGAGGTGTATCATCATCATCATCATTATCCACAGCCTGACTTCACCCACTGCTGGGTATAGGCCTCCTTTAGTTTGTGCCATCTACCACGATCCTGTGCTAATATAATCCACTTACGGCCCGCGACTTTCACTATGTCGTCTACCCATCTCGCCAACGGACGACCGACGTTTCTGTAGCCACTTCTCGGCCACCACTCAGTTGTCGCCTTACTCTACCTGTCATCACCACGTCTTGCTATGTGCCTAGCTCCATTTGAGTTCCATTATCCGATTCCCGACGTCTTTGACCTTGGTACGTCTTCGGATTTCTGTGTGTGGAACTCGGTCAATAAGTTTGATGCCAAGCATAGCTCGCTCCATGGCTCAGAGGTGTATAATTTTTAATTATCTGCGGTGAAACAGTTTTTATCCCACGAGAACACGGGATTAAAAGTAGCATATAAGCTATTCCAGACCATAATCTAGGCCTGCGAAATCTCTTAGAGATCCGTTCAGTCGTTTGGGCGTGATGCTCCCACAAACATATAACATTTAAACATGTATGGTTCGCACAGCGGATCTAGGCTTCCGTGAAGTTAGCCGTTTGTGATGCGCAAAGACAATTTAGTTTGAAAAAGCTCCATTGCGCATCGAAACGGCTAATTTCACGACGGCCGAGATCCGCCGTGAGAACTATACATACATGTACAAACATTCAAACTTACCTTCATTGTAAAACATTGTGACACCCCGTTTTCATTGCTCCCGTACGAAGCTGGGGCAAGTCGCTAGTGATAAATATAGCTAAGTTACTTTGGGATAATGTAGTATTCTAACGGTGAAATAATTTTTGTTTTTTGAGTTTTCGTTACAAACGAAAATACAAATCTTTCCTCTTTTTAAATTAAGAGATTAATATTATAAGTAGACCTATCGTAGCTATAGGATGTTCGTCACAAATCAGTGATAGGTGATTGGGTCTCAAAGCTTTGGGAAGCTGTTAGTAGCGCGTGCGCATACAATCCGGACACCCGTGTCGCGTGAGTGCCTAGACTCTATGTCAGTGGGTTAAGGTGCAATTTGGTGTGAAGTGAGAGTGAATTGGGAAAAAAAAAGTGAAAACTGTTTTGGCTTAGATTAATAAAATAATAGTAGAAATATTTATTCTTTTGCAAAAGTAAACGTAATATTATTAGAGATTATTTTTTTATATTTAAAATAATTTAGTTTTTACATTACTAGGTTTTTTTGATTATCATAGGTAATTTAAAAAAACAGTAGGTCATAAGTAATCAACATAAATAATCAGTTCAAAAGCATAACCTAAATAATTTGTTGTCGATCATTCTAATTTCTAAGACGATTTAAAGTGATTCTTATGATTTTATCGGATAAAACTCATTTTATCTTTCATTGTACGTTTCTTGCTCGAGAGTACCTAAGCCATGTCTCCCAGCAGCGGGAACATGAGAAGGCAGTCATGATGATGATGATTGGATTGAAAAAGTAAGCGTTGGGCTTTTATTTGACGACCGATGTGGCGCAGCGGGCGCAAGTCCGCCTGCGACGCGGAGGTTGCGGGTTCGATTCCCGCCTCGGGTCAAATGTTTGTACGATCTACAAATATTTGTTCCGGGTGTTCTGGGTATTTTCTATATATAATAAAAAATATCTATCTATGTATTGTATTGTATTAAGTATATATCAGTCATCTAGTACCATAACACAGCTCTGTTTAACAGTAGCTTATCTTGGGGTTAGATGATGCTGTGTGGATTGTCTAGCATTATTAATTTAGTTAATTTATTTATTAATTTATGTACAAACTTTTCCTTCCCGGAACTTGATTTTCGAAAATTCCTTCTTCTGTTGATTTTCTGTTTCATCCATGTTCATCTTCCTAAATCATTCGGAAAAGTAGTTCTGGGGGTCGTCGGGAATAACCTCTTATTTCAAGCAAATATTGAAAAAAAAACGCATATTGTATAATTGTTACTGCAGAGCCGAGCTAAACATAATTTTAATGCATAATATAAATTGTTATCAATACAAAGAAATCAGATCTTGTTATCAACAATTTTAGAAACATTGAATGAATACCAATTTATTTAAATCTTCCAAATAAACGGCTACATCCATGCTGTTATGGAAATTCCACGTTGTCTGCATTTTTATAAGATTTGCTATGTTTTATTGTTAAACGAGTTTAGTCATTTTCCTGTTATTCATTTGAATATATAAAATAGTTGGCTGCTGCCTTACTGACTGGTATAGCTATCAGAAAGGCAGTTCTTGCTTGGGTGACCGCCAGTGGGAATTTCAACGGGCGCTCCAGTGCTTGAAGACACAGGCTTTTTCAAAGTTGTGCCATGACAAAGGCCTTCGGGCGTCCTAAAAACACTGTCACCAGATTTGTCTACTGACTCATACTTACAGTCCCTAGCAAGTCCGCTAAAAGTCCCAAATGACCCATTGTAATGAAGAATTAAGCCTTCTTGCTAAAGAACTTGGCTCTTAATTTTTCCCCCTTCTTTTACATACCTACATAATTTCTTGGCATGAGCCTCACCTAGTTCGATTGGCACCACACTGAAGCTGTAAGATGATGAGGGATCATCAAAAAAAGCTAGGAACCCAGCCGAGTTTGTTGCCAGATTCTTCTAGGCTGGGGCGCATGGAACTGCCGTCAATTCGACGTTTCAAAATGATCCTTGTGATATGATTGAATAATGATATTTTTTACATTACTTTACATCCTTTTAATGTGTAAAAGTGCACTAAGAGATTTCGGGAGATAAAGTTGAATTTTGATGAAATAAAAACGTATCGCGGACAAAGTCAGAGGCATTCCACTAGTTCAACATAAGTAACCACAACTTTATATTCCTAACAAACGGTGTTTAAATTTAAAATACTTAAATAAACTTTAGCTAAGTAATAGTAATTAAAACACTGCGAGTTTTTTTTATGTCAGCAAATGAATGTCGAGAAGTTCAGACTGAATAAATTACTAGATAATCAGTCGTGAAGTTAGCCGTTTGTGATGCGCAACGACAATTTAGTTCGAAAAAGCCGGGATCGACGGCTTAATGTGCCCTCCGAAGCTCCGCGGCGCTCAGTTCAAATTGCGACTGGCTGTCACCCATCCAAATGATGACTACGCGAAACAGTGCTAAATTTCGTTGATCTATTCGGTTAGAGTGGATTACGGATTCACAATAGTAGTTTTTTTTTTTATGTCAGCAAGTGACAGGACAATCAAAACGCCTGATGCTAAGCACCACGCCTGACTATAACAGATGCAGTGCCATCCAAAGCTTAAAGTTTTAAGTGTTTGCATGGCGCTGCACTGCGCTTATCACCCCGAGACATTGTTGTTAAGTATCTTTCGCCCAGTAATTTCACTTGCTACAGTGCCCTTCAAAGCTAAACACAGTGCAGCTTGCACACTACTGCTTGGAGGTAGAATATCTGACACTGCGGTGGTACCCATCAAGAGAAACTCTTGCTGAAGAGTCCTACCACCAGGTAAAGTCTTCAAATATACCAATAGTAGACACTTACGCTCAAAAGATCTAGGCAATCGTGGAGGTATTATAACAATAGCAAGACTCATGCTTAAAAGCGTTGTTGCTAGCTCTTTTACAGCATGGGCAGAAAAGTCTTGACTTTTCTATTTATTTTTTTAAAATAGAACTTTTTTTACTTTGTTTTTGTTAAGCGTTTAAATGCGCAATGGATCTTTTTCGAGCTAACTTCACGAATACCTAGATCCGCCAACCTCCCGCCAGCAGTTAAAATTACAGTGTTTTTATGAATAAGGGTATAAATCAAATAATCAATGATTAATGCTTCGGCTAACCTAACTAGTGTTTGAGTGATGGCATCGACTCCACTCCATCATAATTACCATAACTAGAATAAAACGAATGATGGGCCGAATAGTTTAACATAAATTAATAGTTGGATTTTCTATTGATTATTATAATTTAGAAGAGTGGTAACCACCTTGGTTCACGTGAGTTTAACCAATCCCAATTAACATAATCGCAAGATTATTTTATAAATAAATAAATAATGCTGGACAATCCACAAAGCATCATCTAGCCCTAAGGTAAGCTGCTGTTAAACAGAGCTGTATTATGGGTACTAGGTGACTGATATATACTTAATACAATACAATACATAGATAGATATTTTTTTATTATTATAGAAAATACTCAGAACACCCGGAACAAATATTTGTAGAATAATCAGAATAATCAAATTTATTTGTAAATATATGTTTACAGGTCAGATATTTATATGCAAAAAGGTACTTAATGTGCAAACATCGTACAAATATTTGACCCGAAGACCGATTATTGAACTAATATTAAAAGAACTGTCATTAAAAGGGCACATTAGCTAACAGAGGTTTGAAGTACGTCTAAAAGTCCCTTACTATGTAGGTACATTTTTAACAAATTTTTTTCAAAGCAAAGGCAAAGGCTGTTAATAACTTTAGTAAACTTACTTACTTAACACTGCACTGGACTAAGCTAATTTGCATTTACTTACATCTATAAATTGCCACCATCTAATTGATGACTGCGCAAAATCTTTTGTTGGCTCATTTGTTATCTAATAATGTATCATAATTGTTATTATATACAGGGTGTAAAGATACTGCTCCTGAAGCGTCGATTATCAGTCGGTCAGTCAGTAATGCAATGATTATATATATTTAGTTATAATTAATAACTATGCATAGCATACCTAACTAATGATATTCCGGTTCATGACTGTATCAGTCAAAGTCATTGATCAATTTGATCACGGATGAACTACCGATATCTTAATTAGTTTGAACAAGATCCAGTTTTGATACGGTTTAATTAATATAAAGTTTATTTGAACGATCAAAATCATCATCATCATCATCATTAACCTATTGCAGTCCACAGCTGAACCAATAAGTTAATGTCATTGTCTCTTTCAAGGCGCGCCACTGAGACCGACCACTTGTGGCAAACTCAGCCACAGACGCCATAAATAAAAGAAGAAGAAGAGACTGATCTTCGGCTTTTTCATACACTTTCTGGCAGCTACAAATCATCGCTCCATGTAGCCGGATTATTTGTTTTATGTCCAAATATTTATTTACTACCTCATAATAAAATCATAGCTCGCAGCATTAGCCAAGAAAACTAGGGCTCTTGTAAATAAAATACTTCTTAAAACACGACTCATTCTAAAACAGTCAATAACTGAATATCCTTGGAGATAAACTATATTTTTCAATTCAAATCAATTAATTTATTTGACAAGTTACATGTAGGTACTTGGTTAGTCATAAAATACAATTGACAATCTACCTAACACATCTTGCGCTAATTAAGTTTAGAAGGATTGTCTTCTATCTTGTCAGAGCAACATGGGTCCTCCCATTTTAATTATTTTTCTCGTGTTATTTTGAGTTTTATTGCGTAAATTTGGGGGCAGTTTATCCAATCTAACTTGTTTATTTAGCACAAGTGTAAATTATTGAAATGGAAGGGTAATGTTGGTTTGTAATTTAGTCAAAGGCTTTCCTAGGGAATTTTGAAAGAAACGCCGCCATTTGTTTCCAAATTTTGTTTGATTACGTTGCTATGCGACAATCAAAGTCATCTACTTGATACTGGCGAAATTGTGGCTAATATGCCACAGAGGCCATAAACAAAGAAGAAGAAGTTATTAGAAGCTTTTATTGGCAAAGTTGTGGCAAACTCAGCCACAGACGTCATAAATAAAAGAAGGAGCTATTCTTTTACACCCTATATTTTAGAGAAATCATGGTAGGTAGCACCTAATTCTAACATGCAATAAAATAAGCTTGGAATGCTCTTAGAAACATAAATTACGAAAACATGTTTCAAGCAACCATTCAATGTTATTGGGAGTGGAATTATAATTTACACTTTCACTAAAGTTCTAATTTATTAGATGCATTACCTCTTTTGAAATATTTAAAATTGGGGTTCCGTATTAAATCATCATGGCAGAGCGTTCTAATGTTCCCACTGGACACTTGCCTACTCTCGAGCAAGAGTGTCTGGGTCCTAATCCATCACGCGGACACAATGCAAATTGGTGGATGACACATGATGTTTTCTTCACCGTATGAGAGCACTGGCATTACGCACACCATTTTTTCGTCGATCAAAAATCAAGTGCACGACTGACATCGAACTCACGATCTTAGGATCGGAAAGCAGGCTCACTACCACTAGACCACCAGTGCTCTTGTAAAGTGCTCTTGTGTAGCTGAATTCGTTTAATTATAAGAAAAATCCAATAAATAGTCGTTAATATAATGTGACGTGTGAGCGCGTTGAAGTTTTTTGTATGGAACAAAAAGTCAAGAACAATAATTTTGAATATAATATAGTTTAAATCATGCGAGTAAGTCAGTAACTCTAGAATGGTACTTACTCTTGGTGGATCTCGGCCATCGTAAAGTTAGCCGTTTCGATGCGCAATGGAGCTTTTTCGCACTAAATTGTCTTTGCGCATCACAAACAGCAACTGCACGATGGCCCCGATCCGTCGGCAATACTATAGGTACACGACTATGGATGTACTATGGTGTAACTCTAAGCTTATCTATCACAACCGGCACTTTTTTGTTTAGATTGGTTGATATAATCTGGAGGTTATTCTGATGAGTCCCCGAGGGCCCCATTCCCAGAGATACCCGATTTCTAATAAAGACTCTATCGATTAAAAGTCAGTTTTACAAAAAAGTAGTAGAGCACCGGTGGTCTAGTGGTAGTGACCCCGCCTTCCAATTCTAAGGTCGTGGGTTCAAACCCGGTCGTGTACCAATGGATTTTTCTGTTCGAAAAATTTATGTGCGCAATGCCAGTGCTCTCATACGGTGAAGGAAAACATCGTGAGGAAACCGGCATGTCCAAGAACTAAAAATTCGAAAGACATGTGCCATCCACCAATCCGCATTGGGTCCGCGTAGTGGATTAAGACCCAATCACTCTCGCCTGAGAGTAGGCCAGTGTCCCAGCAGTGGGAACATTAGAAGGCTGTCATGATGATGATGAGTAGCAACGGAAAATTGGCTGCATTGTGACGTGTTGTTTTTTCTTGAAACATTTCTGTCAAATTTCATGAACTACGTCTCAGGGTGACAAGCACTGTAAACGTAGTGCTTACATTCTCTTGGAAGCACTGTGATACTGCTGCTAGGTTATGTTAGGCGTGGCGTCGAATTTGACTGGTATTGTCATAAAAATTTGCTAGGTAACATAAAAAAACACAAAATAAAAACTATGCGCGGAACCCACAATGTTATTTAATATTTTAGAATCTAGTTTCCGCCCACATTAAATTCATTGATTACCGTCATCAAATAGAAATCATACACGATTACATTTGAGTCTTACACGTTATTTCGTATGGTGTGACGTAACTTTGTTTTTTAACTGTTTGCTAATGTTTTAAACACTCACTTTATTAGTTTTATAGTTTAATTGACATAGTTATGAGATCAAGGTATTCGCTAAATTACAGTTATACCTAATAATAGCTAAATAAAAATTATCCAAGTAGATAATCGACTACTTTCTATTTTCTGTTCTAATAATAAGTCTTTAACCATAGATAATCTTTTTGTGGACAGAATTTTTATTATTAAATTATGTTTGCAACCAAATCAATGACTTAAAATCTATGAAATTACAAGGATCATTTTGAATCTTAAAAAAACTACTACTTAAAAGATCCAAAACAATACAGTAGTGTCGATCTCTTATAAAAAGTGGCCAATACAATGAAGGACCAAAAGTGAACTAGTTATCAAAATGGCGACAAAAAGTGACCTAAACTCAATACCTGAAAACGCTACCCCAAGCAAAAGTGATCTAAGCGGACATACCGAAAACATAATTATAACCGTTGATGATGGCGGGAAAACTGACAGCTGTCAAACTGACAGTAAAAATGGCGGAACGATACAAAATGGAAACATGGCTGCCATTTTAGAAGTTTCGAACGCGTTGTTGACAGTTCCTTTGTCGAAAAGCAGACATAGGATGTCGTTTATGGAGGAGGAAAGCGCGAAGGAGAAGCTACGGTTGGCACTACTGAAACAATGCTCCGCCATCTTGAAACAGGGGGACCAACGGTACACAAAGGAGTCCTTACATCGCACGTTTCAGGATGTTGTAAGTAAAAACAATTTAAAAAGTATTTTTCGAAGTACTATAACTGCGATTGACCAATGTATCAGTGTAAATTCTTTAGTTAGTCTATCTTACTTTATTTTAAACTATTTATCAATGCGAAAGTTTGGATTGATGGATAGATGGATGTTAATCAGTCACGCCATAGCGGCTGAACGGATTGAAATTCGGCACAGAGATAGATTATAGTCTAGAATGGCATAGGACTTTTATTCCAGAAAAGTGTACGGTTCCCGTGACCCGCGCGAACGAAATCACGGGTAACAGCTACTAACATATACAAAAATTAATAACACTGACATTGATTTTAAAGTGCTACTAATAAAAATCTGATTCTATAATCAGATTAAACAAATTACAAAAAAAGATGTGTAAAAGCAATTAACCCACTTAACCTCATGCATGACGTACTTATGAAATTTCGCGCATGCACTGTGTGACCTCTTCAGAATGAAAGCTCACAGCTCACGAGTTGATTCGATAGTTTTGCGATGCCTAGTGGCCTTGGCTCGGCATATATCGTCAATGTTGTCGTAGGCAAGTATTCTGATAGTATTCTGACCGTCTCAATTAGTAGAATAGAATAGAATATATCTTTATTGTACGTACACCTATCATAGCCAGAACACCTGTAACTACGTCAGGAGTTGACCTTTTTTTTTTTTTTATGTCAGACAATTGACAAGACAATCAAGGCGCCCACCTGATGTTAAGCACCACGCCTGACTATTACAGATGCAGTGCCACCCAAAGCTTAAAGTTTTCAAGTGTTTGCGTGGCGGCACTGCACTGCGCTTATTACCCCGAGACATTGTTGTTAAGTCTCTTTCGCCCAGAAATTTCACTTGCTACAGTGCTCTTCAAACCTAAACACAGTGCAGCTTGCACACTACTGCTTGGAGGTAGAATATCTGACACTGCGGTTGTACCCACCATGACGGACTCTTGCTGAAGAGTCCTACCACAAGGTTACGTTACGTTGAGACTGCGGCAGAATAACAGCGTCTACTTAGCACAGCAGACATGATGCTGAGTCGGGGCCCATTTGCTGCTGTAGCACACAATAGTACATTATGGTACTAGTGTGTAACATTGGTGATTACCGCTGAGGTGCCTAATAATAAAATAACAAAAAAAATCTGTAACTCACTAGTGAGTTATAGCAATGAAAAAGTCATAGTTTGATTATGGGTGTCATTCTGTGCCTAATTGCGATGACCATAGAGCCACTTTATAAGCAAGTGTGTTGAAAAAGTAATTATTATGGTAGGTAGGTAGGTTAGAGTACTAGTACCTAAATATTATGTATAATTTGACTATCATTTTGTATTCTTTTTCTATATTTGTTTCTTTTTTGTATAATTGTTTTTACCTACTAATGTATTTGTGTGCTATGTGGTGAATAAATATAATGTCTATGTCTACACAGTTTTACTACATTTTGCAGTCTCATCGTTCTACTTTATAACTTGCTCATTGTAATTGTTTTGAATAAACACTTCTTCTTCTTCATTTACTTTCAACACAAATTTTCTTTTTGAGTGAATTTTTGAGTCAAAATCTCCTTTGGAGCTTTAAGTCAGTCTAAAGGGGATTTTGACCGTCATCTTCTTTCCATCTTCTTCTTCCTATAAATCAAAATAAATTGCTTTTCGATAGGCTCGCTAAAACTCGAGAACGGCTGGACTGATTTGGCTAATTTTGGTCTTGAAATGTCTGTACGAGTCCAGGGAAGGCTTTAACGGTGAGAAAATATGGAAAAATTGCGTGAGAAATAGCGCGAGTGTAACCGCGCCGGGTCAGCATGTACATAATATATTTTTACCTGTAGGTATAAAAAATTTGACCTTTAATATCTCTAACATAATCCTACTCGTATTCAGATCGAACGACCTTACACTAGATATTGACATGACAGTAAAACTGATACACATCTATAAAAACTGACAGGTGACATTGACGGCGTGTGCTGATTGGCTACTGGACTTTATAAAATAGCCAATGAGTAAGTGGCCTAGTTTCTACATATCTATATAATTACACTGAATAGGTAGATAGCAATAGTACATTAGTTCCATGGTAGATAGTTAGCGTACCTACCTACTGGATATCATGATGGTTTCATTCGTAACCTAACACATCCATCAGTGACATACCTATACACTGTCTTGACCTTACACTAAGGTTCCCTGAGTCGTGAGTATAGTATAAAAATGAAAAATGAATTGCTGTGCGTTAGTCTCGCTAAAACTCGACAACGGCTGGACCGATTTTCCTAATTTTGGTCTTGGAAAGTTTGTAAAAGTCCAGGAAAGGCTTAAACGGCGAGAAAATATGAAAAAATTGCGAGAAAAATAACGCGAGTGAGGAAGGACACGAAGGACTTTGAAACCTTAGAATAATAACATGGAGACTGGCTGGACCGATTTTGCTAATTTTGGTCTTGGAATGTTTGTAAGAGTCCAAGAAAGACTTGACCGGTGAGAAAATATGGAAACTAATAAACTAATTATAACACGGAGAAAGGTAGTACGAGAACGCAAACATCAATTGTTTTGTGAATTCACTTTTGAAGACAATTTTGAATGAAATTATCTTTTACTTACGCGTTATTCTGAATTGAAACTGAATTTTTCAGATACTGCAATGTTCTATTAATTAGTCAATAATAAAAACCCTCTTTACTTATACAGTCGGTTAATAAGCTTAAGCCAGCTATCATAACAAGATCTAAAACCACTTATTATTTCACTTTTTGCTGATCAAATGGTCATAATAAACTATCGCCGTATCACTCAATCTGGTATAGATTTTTGTTTCGCTCTACAGGCTGGCGTAGAAAGAGACGGGTGATTCCTATGAATTTATGTATGAAATTGTGCTGGTTCGCCGCCTAATGATGTGGTGTCTTTAAATGATGAATGGTGTGAGGCTGGTGACCATACGTTTTGATTTAGGAGGATTTAAAAAAGCCTTTGAGGGACGACGCGACGGACGGTCGGTATTTCATTCGGGAAAATCCTGATTCCGAGTCCTTCCGATTCCGATATTGCAAAAAAGTCACAGATCGTACTTTTTTTTGGTACTATCTGTCACCATAGCGGACAATACTGAGTGGAATTAATTCCACTGGCGACAAAGTATATATTATTGTTGATGATGTCTGTCATGATGATGAACACAGGTCCTGTTTCATTCGGTCATCAAAGATCGTCATGACATTCTTTGATGGTCTATGCCTACCATGAACTCTTATAGCGATTCAAATGACTCGCGGGTTGCCACCTTGAGGCTAAGATCGAAAGCCTCATGTGCCAGTAATTTCACCGGAAACCATACCCTTCACACCGGAACACAGCAATGCGAGCATTACTATTAAGAGCATTACTGTCATGGCACAGAATAGGTCATGGTATAAAATTTATTGACAATTTAGTTTTAGGTCTTCATATGAATCGCTATAAGAGTTAATGTTTGGGCCCCAGGGGACGTTTACTGGCTGATAATATGATGATGATGATGAGGCTGTCAATTGTTTTTCGGCCACCCTACTAAATATTGAATCTCGGCAACACTGTGCCCATACGGCAACATTTGCAGCATGCTTCCAACGGCTTTTGGAATAGAATCCGTTCATACATTATTACCGAGTGCCTAATGTAGACCGCCACCATTTATGGTGTTTGTCTGCACTTGGGGAATTCAGTTGGATATTGTGAGATGGTTTTATTGACAACTCGCTTCTGCACGCGACTTCTGTTATTATATATATTTTTTTATACTACTAAAGTGGTAACCAAGCGTACGGCCCACTTGATGGTCAGCGGTTACCGTAGCCTATGTACGCATGCAACATCATAGATATCACTTGCGTGTTACCACCCTGAGACCTTAGATGGTAAGTCTCATGTGCCTGTAATTTCACCGGAAACCATACCCTTCGAACCGGAACACAGCAATGCGAGCATTGCTGCTTGGCGGCAGAAAAAGGTATGGTTGTAGTCCTTCCCCGGATGAGCTCTATCACAAAGAACTCTACTACTCTTACCTGTTATACTTACATTGGTAAGTATGTGGGAGATGTCTGCTCTCCCGTGTAGAAAATGAAATAGTCTTCAAGATATAGATTCCGTATATTAGAAAAAACTATAAGCTAGGCTAAGTATTCACATGTAAAACAGTTATTAGTATTACCTAGTCCTGTGAATATACATAGCAGTCCTCAAGCTAGTAATGGCGGATGGCCTCACCTAGTGATGTACCCCGTTTACCGATAGGGATGTGATGTGACCTATCGATTGTAATTAGTGGTGATCGATAGAATATCGCCACTAGTACATTAGATACTCGGTATATCCACAGAGCTATAAACGCTTAGAGTTCATATCACGAAAAACTCGTCAATTTGTATGGGGTTTTTTACAGTGCCTCTTCAATGCAAAATTCCATACATATTGACATCTGAAAGATACAGGTATCGTAGGTCTAATGTTAATTATTTTTTTTATACAACTGATGTGGCAACCAAGCGTACGGCCCACAAGATGGTAAGCGGTAAACGCAGCCTATGGACGCTTGCAATATCAGAGGTATCTCTCGCGGGTTGCCACCTTGAAGCTAAGATCGAAAGCCTCATGTGCCAGTAATTTCACCGGAAACCATACCCTACACACCGGAACACAGCAATGCGAGCATTACTGCTTGGCGGCAGAAATAGGTATTTGATAGTCCTTCCCCGGACGAGCTCTATCATAAAGTACTACTACAGTTGTTAAGCCATGACAGAAGCCGTTTGGTGGCCTAAAAACTCTGTCACCAGAGTTGGCCACTGACTCATAGGAACTTACTTACTTTACTACTGTAAAGCACGGATACGGACCACACTATTACTCTGTGACACTGCATAACTAAAAGTTCACACCTGTATAGTTCGCACAGCGGATCTACGCTTCCGTGAAGTTAGCCGTTTGTGATGCGCAAAGACAATTTAGTTTGAAAAAGCTTGCGCATCGAAACGGCTAATTTCACTACGGCCGAGATCCGTCGTGAGACCTATACCACGGTTTATAATGAATGTCGCACGAACGCACTGTCTTGTCTGCCTGTACCAATATATGGGCGTTTGCTCTAGATATAGTAATTAATTGTATTATACTACATGTTGCTGACATCGACTACAGGCCCGTGAGTCATTAACTTAGCTCAAAATCTACCTATTTCATAAACTTGAGCCTTTTTTAATCTGTGTCTGGGCGGATATTCTGTTAGTTTTTTTTCCTTTTTCACATACCTACTTATATTCTTGGCATGAGCCTGACCTAGTTTGATTAGCACCAAACTGAAGCTTTATGATGAAGAGGGAGCATCACAAAAAAGCTAGGAACCCAGCCGAGTTCGTTGCCAAATTCTTCGGGGCGCGTGGAACTGGCGTAAATTCACCTAGCTTTATGACGTTTCAAAATGATCCTTGTGAATGATTGAGTTAATATATTTTTTACGTCGTCGAACGTCGACGTTAACGTTAGATGGTGCAACTTACCCGTATTCTGTTACAAAGATTAGAATATGTTATTAAGCGAGAAACAAACTGCGATCGAAACTAAACAACTGAAACCACTGCTTGGTTTGTACGTCATCAGTTGTTCTACATACATTAGGCTGCGTTTCCACCACAGATGTGTAGCGCCCTCGCTACACGTCCTCGCGTATGTATGCTAATAACCAATAGAATAGCTGGGCAGAGCAAGGCTAGGTAAATTAAGTTATTTGATTGTTTCCTAACAAACACATCCCTCGCTACCCATCCTCGCACATCTCTGGTGGATACGCAGCCTTAGTGGAATCGAGGCCAGTGTATAAATATTCTTAAATTACATAAACATGTTTTCTTCCTGAACAGATCACGAAAGAACTAAATACCACTTTAGCTGCTTCAACATTTCGTAATTTAAAATAGTAGGTACTCAATTCCCCGTACAAAATGACATGTCTCACAAACATGCAAACACCATCCCTAATAGTCTAATCAAGATATGAGACCGTTTATCCCATATAGACTGCGCAAAACCTAGTAAAATGCATTTGATTCGCCTCCTTATAAAGCTGGTATTAACATACCGAAGTCGGGACCGGGTATTTGCATTGAAAGGGGTTCCGACGAATAAAGGCTTTTTGCTATTGATTTTATCGATTATCGACGACCTCGGTGGCGTGGTGGACAGGGTTGCGGGTTCGATCCGAAAAATCAGATTCAGGTCAATCACGAAAAATTCGTTTGACTATCGTAAACGTTATGCATCGTCCAGATGTCAATTTGTATGGGATTTTTACAGCGCCTATTTCGTGCGAAAATTACCAAAATCCCTTAGACTTTGACTATAGATATACCTACCCCTTAGAATTGACAGCTGGTCGATACGTTAACATTTAACGATTACACGTTAACGATTGTCAAACGAGTTTTTCGTAATTCACCCTCAGACATCATCAGGAAGACACATCAGGGAGAGTCTTCTGTCACCCAGTTTTGTTCACCTGAGTGACAGATCGGATAAAAAAGGTAGATCTATCACCCTTTTTGCAATAATTTCTTCGCTTGATGTTATGCGCCACGCTTGACCATGACAATTGCAGTGTCACTTAAAGCCACAGAATAAGAAAAATACCGAAAGTTTTAAAGTTCTGCAATTAAAAGATACTGTTCAATATTGTGTTTAAAATATGCCCAAGTAACAATTATTATAAACACGAAAAACCTTATGTATATTGCATCACTATAAATATTGATTAGATTAGAAAGAAACATGTATCTGCCAGTTTGGTTTGTCAAAATGGACGTAAACATTGTAATATCCTACCCCCTGCCAGTTACCCAGCCACTAATAGCAACACAATCACACCAGGCGGTCGCTCTACAAGACCAACAAGACAACACAAAAAGGCTGCAAAGAAAAAGGTTGCCAATTACGCGTCCATAAATACAGAATAGCGACTTTTTGTCGCGCGACTTTAAAGGCACTAATTACGGTTTCCTGCCGGACGCGAGGTATGCCGCGCGCGCGACTAAGAAGTCGTTAGGGTGCGCGTGTCGCGCGAGGCGTGTTCACTCGAATAGTTCGAATAAGGCTGTCTACACAGAACTATATTTAAGTAGAATGAAAGAGTTCGTCGATTTGTATGGAAACCGAGCGTGTAACATTTTGCGAATTTGTATTTTACAAACAAATTTATTTTAGTGATGGGAAACATAAGACGCGCAAAAATTAATAAAAGCATCGATAAGCACGCGGTAAACCGATTCTAGGCACTGGCACACCACCACACGCCCCCGGTTGGGAGCAGTGAGTTTCGCAGCGAGTAAAGAGGTTACTCAGCCCTTACTTAGCCCGTCTTTTTGGCACGCGAGGTGCATACACTCACTCATCATGACAGCCTTCTAATGTTCCCACTGCTGGGACACTGGCCTACTCTCATGCGAGAGAGATTGGGTCTAAAATCCACCACGCGGACCCAATGCGGATTGGTGGATGGCACATGTCTTTCGAGTTTTTAGTTCTTAGACATACCGGTTTCCTCACGATGTTTTCCTTCACCGTATGAGACCAGTGGTCTCATACGGATGCCAGTGCATTGCGCACATAATTTTTTCGAACAGAAAAATACATTGGTGCACGACCGGGTTTGAACCCACGACCTTAGGATCGGAAGGCGGGGTCACTACCACTAGACCACCGGTGCTCTCTCTCGATCATTCTACTTAAATATAGTTCTGTGGCTGTCTATGTTTTTATGTATAACTGGTATAACGGCCAACGGATCAGGGCATTTGTGAAGTTAGCCGTTTGTAACGCGCAATAGAGCTTTTTCAAACTAAAGTTTTTGTGCATTATAAACGGCTGATATTACGAATGCCTAGATCCACTAGTCTTACTAACCTATATTACTAACTTATAATACTGTAACTATAACTCAAGAATTCGATAGTAAGACAATGATAGCCCTAGCAAGAATTAGTTAAAAAATGCTACCACTAAGTTATGAATTTATGTTATGACCAATATTTGTACAATTTTAGTTACTCTCCTTTTAAACTATTACGTTGCTTCCATTCTGTGATTCTGATTTTATTTAAATAACAGACCGTTTGTTTTACCTTATTAGTGAAAACTGGCTACTGCCCTCTGCCCATTCCGCCAATGAATAAGACCTTATTGGAGGTCCGTCACGTACCGATACATGTAGTCTAGGAAACTAGGAATGCTAAATAAAAACGGGCAAGGTCGAGCGAGACTCTCACACAGGGTTCCGTACAAGAATATATTTTAATAATAAATTATCGTGATTTATAACATTTATTTTCAAAAAGTACACAGTAAAAAGACACAGTACATATCGAGAAGCGGAAGATGAAGGGCGCCGTGTCACTCAACCCTGATAAAGACTCTCGAAATCGAGTCAAATAAATTGATGGCTTCACAGCCATTTTTGAAATAAATAAGTTGAAGATTATAATCAGTTAGGTATATTTCTTGAACAACTATACGATCGTAAATTATTTCAAAATCAGTGACGTGACCTTATGTTATTTTTTTTTAATTCACAATAGGCTTGCGCTTGACCACTATCTCGCCTGATGTTAAGCGATAATGTGGTCTACAGTGGAGCACGCTTGCTTACGAGCAACCTATTCACTCGTGACTTGAAGACACCCAGGTTATAAGTATCGGGAAACACAGACTGCGGCAAAGATTCCATTCCTTGGCGGTGCGCTGGAAGAATTTTGATGCATATCACTTAGTGCATTATGCATCCATAACAATAGCAAGGGTCATGCCAAAAAAGCGATAGGAACCCAGCCGCTGTTGTTGCCAGTTCTTTTACGGCATGGGCGCGTTGGAACTGGTGTAAATTTTCCTAGCTTGTAAGACGTTTCAAAGTGATCCTTGTGATTCTACTGAAATAAATAATTTTTGATTTTGATTTAGATTTTAGTGCGCATTGGTGGAATCTCGTCCATGTAATGTTATGTAAAGTGAGTAAAGTAAAGTAAAAAATGTCTTTATTCAATCACTAGCAGTCCTTCCCAGCTTCGCGCGGGTGCAATTAAACCACACCAGTGTGAAGCCGGGGCGGATCGCTAGTAATAAATATAGCCTATGTTACTCAGGGATAATGTAGCATTCTAATGGTGAAAGAATTTTTGAAATCGAACCAGTAGTTTTTGAGTTTATTGGTAACAAACAAAAATACAAATCTTCTCTCTTTATAATATTAGTATAGATATAGATAATATCACAGAATCATTTTAAAACGTCATAAAGGTGATCGTTCGTTCGTTCAATCGTTCGTATGAGTCAGTGGCCAACTCTGGTGACAAATAAATGTGATTTAGGTGAGAATCAAGGAGTCCATGGTAGGTACTTTACTTAGTAGTAACATTTCAGGGGTAAAAAAACGTACAAGTATTTAAAAAAATGTGTTGCATTTTTCGAGTCTAAGAGATCGATTAAAATTAATAATTTATCAATGACTTATCGCGGAACTTCCCAGTGAAAAACACACTTTATTCCGTCCTCTTTATAACTCAATTCATCACTCAGTGAATAATGTACTTACCTACGCATGATTATTAAAACTAATCCTTTGGTTTATTATAAAAACAACCGTATGTGCATGGAAATAAAGGTTTTTCTCAGATTGCGGGTATAAGTCCAGTTAGTATCTCAGAAGATTTGACTGTCAGTTTGAATTAAATCGATCTAAGAAGGAAATTGGTTTCCGTTGTACAAAAATAAGTACCTACCTAGTAGTTTCATTGACATATTTATTATCGTTTTGTAGAATTTTGAATTACGAGTATGTTTAGATTACCTACTTAGAAAACGAGAGCTAGTTTGCCTTCAAAAGCTTACATACTTATTACTAATTCTTTAGCGACCTTTTTTTTAATTAAGTATAGCAATTAAATAATCTATGATGTAACATGATCCAAATGTTTTTCTGTAAGTGGGTACATTTTTTTTTTCAACTAACATTGGCTGCTTCGACCTAGTTTGATGTTTATTTGCACATATTATTTAAAACCAAATTTATAAATAAGATCATAAAAATATCATGATATAATTATTTGCTAAGTAGATTTTAAATAACCGCATATTAGATACAAAGTATATTATATTTTTATATGTATTATTTGCTGAGTAAATTTTGAAAAATCGCCTAGTTACTTTAAAGTTTAAATAGTTAAATTTGTGGGACTGGTGCAAGTAGGTACCTACCTACTTACATAGTTCAGAAATTCATTTTAAAACTCGTCATCTGCGAACTCGTTTCTTTAGAAAATTCTTCTTCTTCTTTTAATTTGTGGAACTTTACAGTCTTTGACTATTGAAAGTTCAAAAATCGAACACTCATAGTGTTGTACCGCTGTCACAACACATCAATCCGTAATATCGATCAACGAATAGATAATCAATTACAGTGTTATAATTACTGCACGATGCAATGATCGATTACTGGTCAGAGTTTAATAGAGCCAGGAGCATATCGATTATATTAAATGGTTTTAGGGCGTGGACTGATGGCAGCAAAATATTAGATACATAAGCGAAAGATTAGGTAGATTAAAAGCAATGTTGCCAACTGTACCATTATCACTATAGACAGATTTTTGCAAAAGTAACTGGAAGTAGCTAAACCACCTGTGTTTTACATTTCGCCAGACTTCTTGTGCATAACGCCTGATTCATACCTTCACGTTCACACTCACATCATAAAATTGTCGAATTGGAGTACCGTCTGTTTGACTGTATCAAAAAGAAAGCTCAAAACCACGTACGCACACCACTATGTGAACACGCGCATATAATGTATGTGTTAATTTATGTAGTCATCTATAAACATCATCTATAATTATAATTATCTATATTTTTTTCTTTATAGTTCATGTAATGAAAGCAGCTAAATCTTTAACTACAATTATTTTATTTTATTGTAGCTGACGGGGGCACAAAAATAGCAAGATCTAGCTACAAAATAGCTAAGTTGACAACAGTGTGATTATTATAATAACCACACAAATAATCAACATTATTATAATAATAGTGTTTGTTACTCCTACGAAAGGAAAGTGTAGAAACTACGCATTGTTTAGGTTACAATATTTTATTTCTAGTAGTTTTATATTATGCTAGTAACTGTAACTAAAATCTGGTTATTTGTAAGGTACGATATTATTTTGTAAAGTGAACGAAAATTATCTAATGGTAACTAGAAAATCTACTAAAGATTACTATTTCATAATAGACGCAACAATTTTTGTAATTACCACTCGTTCTTGTAGTCGTGTAATTCTATTTTTTTTCTCATGTAGAGGCGAATATATAGAATAAACTAGATACCAAACGCCGGTAGACGTCCACTGCTGGGCATAAGATAAGATAAGATAAGATATTTTTATTTGCATAGGCCTCCAAAGCACAGTAACCCAATGAGCACCAATGACGACTGATATCGAGCGTTGCCATCCACCGATTTCCTGCAACCGCTTGCCATCTGTACTTCGTTTTCCAGTTTCCAAACGATTATTGAATGATTATATTTTATTTAACCGACTACAAAAAGGAGTAGGTTAGATCTCAATTCGACTGTCCGATGTTTTTTTGTTAAGTAGATACGTGATTTCTCCGCCAACTATGAATTAATGCTGGACTTAATGCTGGACAATCCACACAGCATCATCTAGCCCAAGGTAAGCTGCTGTTAAACAGAGCTGTGTTATGGGTACTAGATGACTGATATATACTTAATACAATACAATACACAGATAGATATTTTTCATTATATATAGAAAATACCAAGAACATCCGGAACAAATATTTGTAGATCGTACAAACATTTGATCCGAGGCGGGAATCGAACCCGCAACCTCCGCGTCGCAGGCGGCCTTGCGCCCGCTGCGCCACATCGGTCGTCAAAAATTGATTTTGATGATTCTTTTTTTGATTGATATGATCTTCAGAGGTGGTCCTATAAATTATATTTAATTAAAATTGGTTCAACACTTTTCGAGAAAAACATAAAAAACGTGTTCATAACTAAAGCAGTCACAGCTATAATCAGTATCTTCACTTCACAATCCATCATGGTATTAGTTTTGAAGTCAGTTTTTGGTTTAAAAAAATAATTATATTTAGAGAAAACTTTTAACAGGAGTATTTTATTACGCAAATCTTACGAATTCAATGATTCGCATGAAAGTATAAACTTTTAGCACTTTAATCAAAGACATTAAGAATAAATGTCCGAAGACTTCAATTAAGTGAATGCAATCTAAGGATCCAGCGTAAAACGTACAACTAAATGTATTCATCGCGGCTTGTAAAATATTTAATTAATCGTAAATTAAGTGTCACAAACCAATAAAAAAGCAAGCAATATTATTGAATTATTTAAAAAAAAAACAATTAATCGCAGTGTAATCGGTTCGATACCAGTAATCGAAAGTTGATCGATAAAGTTTCGATTACAATATTGCATCAGTCTGTTGTGACACTAATGTTATACCTCGTTTTAGGATAGGTATAGGTGTTCTGTGGCCTCGGTTTTCAGGGTACCTACGTACTAACTACTCATTATTCTAAGGCACCGACACCGCTAAAGTTTCATCATATCAACCAATAGATGTCCTCTGGACAAAATTACCTTTAATTTTTTTTTTATTAATTGGTCGGTACCACCGCAGTGTCAGATATTCTACCTCCAAGCAGTACTGAGCAAGCATTACTGTGTTTAGGTTTGAAGGGCACTGTAGCAAGTGAAATTACTGGGCGAAAGAGACTTAACAATAATGTCTCGGGGTGATAAGAGCAGTGCAGTGCCACGCAAACACTTAAATACCTTTTTTGCGTGATTTGAGACTAAGATTCTATTAATGGAAGGTTTTATTAGGAATTCTAATGTCTAAGCCCTGGCATACCTACTCTCGAGCGAGAGATTAGATTGGATCATTACATGCTCTGGTATTGCGCACATTTTCGAGTGGAAAAGTTAATTGGTGCACCGTTTTCGAACCTAGGACCTAAGATCGTAAGGCGGAGTCGCTACCACTAAACTAACAGTGATCTCAACAAATTTTTTTTTTATTATTTGTTATAGACCAACGTTTGACCACTACCTCACCTGATGGAAAGTGTTGGTGTGGTCGATGATGGAGCACGCTGGTCTAGAAATAACCTATAAAATAAATATAGGTATTTACGAGGTAAGTAATGATAGGTCAATCTGTCATTTCTAGCCTTGCAATATCTCGTCACGTTATTGGTTGATTCATGTTTGACTCAGCACTTGAGGTCAATAGCAACCAATCAAATTGTCTATTTTTATTGCTTTATAAATCTATTTTAATAGATGGGTGGAATAATGTTTCTACTTAATCATAGTTGGGTATTATTGATACCCCCTAACACCCCTTATCACTCTCTGGTCTAGTGGTAGTGACCCCGCCTTCCGATCCTAGGTCGTGGGATCTAACCCGGTCGTGCCCCATGGATTATTATATTCCAGTGCTTTCTTACGTAAGGGCGTGGCAAGTTAGTTATACCAGTAGTTTACTTAGTTCTAGATAATAATTAGACATCAATGCAATAATTTGACGACCGATGTGGCGCAGCGGGCGCAGGTCCGTCTGTACGATCTACAAACATTTGTTCCGGGTGTTCTGGGTATTTTCTATATATAATAAAAAAATATCTATCTATGTATTGTATTGTATTAAATATATATCAGTCATCTAGTACTCATAATACAGCTCTGTTTAACAGCAGCTTACCTTGGGGCTAGATGATACTGTGTGGATCGTCCAGTAAAAAAAAAAAAAAAAATCTATACTAATTTTATTTATCAATACACTTATCTAAATAATTCGGTTTATAGAACTTTACTATACTCATGAAAAACTTTACAGTTCACTTATAGTTATATAATATTAAG
This sequence comes from Colostygia pectinataria, assembly GCA_951394395.1. Lineage (NCBI taxonomy): Eukaryota > Metazoa > Arthropoda > Insecta > Lepidoptera > Geometridae > Colostygia > Colostygia pectinataria. Next base: position 8,128,485 of record OX596373.1, on the reverse strand, counting down.
CTTAAAATGTAAAGTTGGTGGTTCGCTCGGTGCAGGTACTTTAGTCTAGGTATATACACCTATCCATCGCTATGCACGTGCGTAAACATATATGCAGTAGGTATCTTAGTTAAAATTGTATCAATGACCCAAACAAGATAGGTATAGTTCGCACAGCGGATCTAGGCTTCCGTGAAGTTAGCCGCTTGTGATGCGCAAAGACAATTTAGTTCGAAAAAGCTCCATTGCGCATCGAAACGGCTAATTTCACGACGGTCGAGATCCGCTGTGAGACCTATACGTAATATCGTTTGTATTTATTAGGCACAGTTTGGTACCTAGTTACTCAACTAGAATAATTACCTACAGTTTTTTTTTTTTATGTCATTTGGAGGCAAACATGCTTACGGCCCGCCTGATGATAAACGGTTACCGTCGCCTATTGACATCAACACCAGAAGTACAGTTGATGCGTTGCCTGCCCTGGATGACTCTTTTTATATTTCCCTTAAAGCGGCCCATATTGTAGCTCAGCGGAAAGACAGCGGAAGGAAGCTCATTCCACAACTTGCACGTATTGGAAAGAAAAGTTCTAGTAAAGCGTGTTGTGCGAGATACCCACGTGTCGATGAGATGTGGATGAGCCTTGTTATTTGTTGATTAGTTACTTTACAAGACAGTTTAGACTTAAATAGAGATAAAAACTAAATTAAAATGGAATATTATAAGGAAATAAGAATACATTTTCAAAAATACGTATGAAAGCATGTCACTAAAATTGTAGAAAAATGTATTAAAATAAAAATAATAATATTGGAAATAGATATATATCAAAATAAAAAATTATCAGAATGTAGAAAGAAAGAAAGAAAGAAAGAAAGAAAGAAAATGGATTTATTTGTGACGAGCATAAGTAGATACAATATACAAAATAGGTACATTTAATTCTAATAAAATAACAATTAAACTAAAAAAACCAAAAACTAAAATTAAAAACTAAGTAAGTTAGAATAGGTCGTGTGTTGTACCTACACAAAAATGCGGTCGCCACAAAAAGGCTCCAACTCAGCATTTGCTGGGTCGCATAGCTACCCAGCGCTGGTCTTCCGTTGGGGCCTACAAGGAAAGAAGCACGGATGTCAGCCCAGTAAATACAGTACCTAATAAAAATAAAATACTTAAATAAACGTATTCAGTCAGACAGTAATTATGCAACAGAAGTATTACTAAATATCAATAGAAAACATACATAAATACATTTAATTTTAAATATATCATACGTATATATAAATAGTTTAAGAAAATCTAAGATAAAAATAAGAAGGTTTATTAAAAATAAAAATAACGCGGACGAGCGTCATTCTGTTCGCTCGGGTTAAATCGTCAAACGGATTGTCTTTGGCTATCTTGTCAAAACGACATGGGTCTTCCCATTTTAATTATTATTCTCGTGTTATTTTAAGTTTTGTTGCGTAAATTTGGTGGCAGTTTATCCAATTTAACTTGTTTACTTAGCACAAGTGTAAGTAATTGAAATGGAGGGGTAATGTTGGTTGGTAATTTAGTCAAAGACTTTCCAAGAGAATTTTGAAAGAAAAGTCATCGTTTCTTTCCAAATTTCGTTTGTTTACGTTGCTAAGCGACAATCAAACTAATACACTTGTGTAAGGTTTAATTAATTTTGATAAAAGGAATCTGTTTTTAAATTCGAGCTGTGGCAACATTGACGGCAGAGTGGCGGTAGTAGGTCGGGTTGATCGGAAAGAACGGGCGGGTGAGCGAAGGACTGGGATACTTTCTTTGGCGCTGAATCTGTACGGACAGTGCGAATTGGTTAATTTGCCTTGGCTAACGGTTAATGGTTTTGTGTTGAAGTTATCGGTAGTTATTATATAAGTTTGGAGTTAACATCGTGTTGGTTATTTCTGAGATACCTTATACTTGACACTGGCAAAATTGTGGCAAACTAGCCACAAGCCACAGAGGCCATAAAAGAAAAGAAGAAGAAGAAGAAATCGTCAAACGGCAATGAGAATGAATGAGAATGTAGGATGTCACACATTTCATTTCATCCACCAATCTTCGAACATTGCTATTTGCTACGTCTAAATGACGTGAGTACGTGTAGGTACGTTACAATCTACCACAGGTGCGTGAGTGGTTTCTAATTATCAATAACAGCTCAGCCATTAATCTTAATGCAGAAGGCGAACCTTGCTTTGGATATTATCGTACTTACTTGAACACTGTCTGTTAACTATTTATGTAGGTAACTATTTATTATGATCAGCCTTCTAATGTACCCACAACTGGGGCACTGGCCTACTCTTCAGCGAGAGTGATTCAGTTATATAATCCAACACGCCACGCCTAACTATAACAGTTATAATACCACCCAAAGCTTTCCGTTTTAAAGCTCTGCGCGGCACTGCCCTGCGCTAGTCATCCGACGTGATGACGTAGTTCTTCGCCTAGTATTTTTACTTGCTACAGTGCCCTTCAAAGCTAAACACAGTGCAGCTTGCACACTACTGCTTGGAGGTAGAATATTTTGCACAGCGGTGGTACCTAGTACCTACTGAGACGGACACTTTACCTTGAGTCCTACTACTAAGGACTTAATGATGCAGATGTCTCCTGTCTTTAGAAAGTTGGTCGCCAAAGATTCGTAGAGTAGTAGAGTTCTCTGTGATAGAGCTCGTCCGGGGAAGGACTACCACCATACCTATTTCTGCCGCCAAGCAGTAATGCTTGCATTGCTGTGTTCCGGCGTGAAAGGTATGGTTTTCGGTGAAATTACTGGCACATGAGGCTTTCGATCTTAGCCTCAAGGTGGCAACCCGCGAGTGATACCTCTGGTATTGCAAGCGTCCATAGGCTGCGGTAACCGCTTACCATGTTGTGGGCCATACGCTTGGTTGCCACTTCAGTTATAAAAAAAAAAAAAACCTAATGTCAATTTCACAAATCTAAATAGTGTTTTTATTTTATAATCTTAATAGGATTCACAGTTTTCTTAATTGTATAATATAGGTAAGAAGTTACATGAGCCGTACATAAACCAATTTGAATCCATATTTTGTAGATAGCTCGTTCAAAATACAATGCAAAGGTAGGTAGGACGGGGCGGTAAATATTGCCGCTAACAGCTAACAGCTGTGCATGTACTTAGGCATGACGTATGATGACACAGAACCGAAGAATTCGTTCCATGCACAGAACAAACAATATTACTAAGTTTATTAGACTTAACAGTTAACACAAATGCCACAGGATGAGTGGTCATAAATAAGTAGGTAATACATTTAATGCACCTACAGCACCAACCATCACACATGCCCAACCAACACTAACTAATATCATTTTAAAAACACAGAATGAACAACAAAAATCTTAAAGCAAAGTCTTAAAGTTAGAATTTGACATAAAGTATTGCATAATACAATACATTTAATTAAGAAATGTATGTATTATATATTTTATATCGCACAATAGGGAGAGTGTGGGTGTGTGTGTGTGGGTGTGTGCATGTGGATTTCCTTGTTCCTCCCAGTGTTCTACGGAATTTCCGTCAAAAGATTTACATTTCGAAAGAAATTGGCTTTCCAAATGGTTTAACATACCCATTGATTTGAACCCCAGATCTTTAGGATTGATAGACCACTACCACTAAACCAACAGTGTTCCATTCCATACAACCACTTAATATAAAATTTAAATTATACAGGACCTAAAAAGATTATAGGGCACGATATGCAATCGGTCCCGGCTTTTTCAAAGATGTTAGGCCATGACAGAGGCCTTCGGGCGGCCTAGAAACTCTGACACCAGACCACTGACTTATACAAACTTACTTTTTACTTAGTATAAAATAGTTATACCTACTCCAGTCGCAGCTAACTTTACCAATAGTAATGGTAATTTATAACGGGCAGTTACCGTCGGAGTGGTAGTTAACTTATTCATTACGTCGCAGGTAATTGGTAGATTTCTAGAAACCGAGTTGGATATAAATTTAGTTGGACAACTTAATTCTGTAGGAAACTCATATCTTATAGGCTTAGACTCATATAAGTATTATAAAAGGTCCGTATGAGTCAGTGGCCAACTCTGGTGATGGAGGTTATAAGCCGCCTGAAGGCCTCCGTCATGGCCTAATAACTTTAAAAAAGCCAAGACCGACAGCTTAACATGCGCCTCGAAGCACAGAAAGCGCTCAGAGGAAATCGTCACTAGCTGTCACCTGTCCAAAAGGTGATTACACAGAAAATTGCTTATCTTTATTGATGGATTTTTTTAGCCTAGTATCAGTAGTCCGGTTAGTTTGTCCGATGATCGGACTGATGAGACCTTGTCGTCTCAGTAGTTCGGGGATTAAAATCCTCGGACTACAGAGGCATAACACGAAAAACTGGTTTGACAATCGTAAATGTAAACATATCGTCCAGTTGTCAATTTGTATAGGATTTTTGACAGTACCTCACTAGCGCGTTAAATGAAATAGGTACCAAAATTCCATATAAATTGACAGCTGTACGACACGTTTACGTTAACGATTGTCAAACGAGTTTTTAAAGAAAGAAAAAGAAAGAAAGAACACTTTATTGGGTACATTTTTACCTACATTAGGTAGGTACTAATTGTACGTATCTACTTATGTCTAACTGGAGTCCTTTTAAATCAAGGTACACCATAAAACACACTAAACACACACTAACACACACACTAAACACTAAACACACACACTAAACACACTAAACACACACTAGTACACACTAAAAAATAAAAATAAAAATTTCGTGCGTGGCACGTGACTTTTGATTAGCACGTGACCTTTTGACTGAGACTGAGACTTTTTGTCCGTTAGTGAACAGCCAAAAAGTTTGTTAGTATGACTTATTCCCATTTTCCAACCTAGCTTTCCACCCTAGGTTCGAAGTCTACGGATCTACTTACCCCAGATCGAAATTAGTAGGTTAGATTATGTTCGGTTAGTGGAATACTGCGCGCGAAATAATTTTTGATTTTGATTTTGACTGAGACGACAAGGTCTCATCAGTCCGATCATCGGACAAACTAACCGGACTACTGATACTAGGCCAACTTTTCGAGTAGTAGAGTTCTTTGTGATCGAGCTCGTCCGGGGAAGGACTACCACCATACCTATTTCTGCCGCCAAGCAGTAATGCTCGCATTGCTGTGTTCCGGTTTGAAGGGTATGGTTTCCGGTGAAATTACAGGCACATGAGACTTTCCATCTAACGTCTCAGGGTGGTAACACGCAAGTGATATCTATGATGTTGCATGCGTATATAGGCTACGGTAACCGCTGACCATCAAGTGGGCAAATCAAAAAAAAAGCTTATAACCAAGCACATGTCTAGCTGTTAATACATATGGTATATTACTTTTTAACAATGCTTGCGCAACTTTCTGCAATCCATCTTGCGTTGATTACCATTTGAATGGTATCCTGACAAATGAGTGGTAGCATTGTTAGTAGGTGACTGTCTGACGAATGATCTTGATAAGTAGGTGCTAAGTTTGCAACATATTTGATACTGGTTAACTTTTACCGGTGACTCTTCAGCAAGAGTACAGTTATAGGGTGCCAAATATATTCTGTTCTGCCCCAAGCAGCAGTGTGGAATTTTTACTGTGTTAGGAAGCTGTGCATATTATTTAGTATTTTATTCCCTTTCCTAGCCGAAATGACAAAGAACACAAGATTGACAATACCAACTAATATCTATTCCGTGTCAATACGTAGCAAGTCACTGGATTGTAGGTTTTTATGAATAAAGGCATTATGGATGATCAAAGATTTCGAAAGTTTTAATGCCACGTAAAAGTTAGCAGTGGTTTAAAGTAATGAAATGAAATGAAATATATTTATTTGCTTGAAGTATGATGATGATGAAGACGAAGACGATTATGATGATAATGATGATGATAATGACGAACATGTACTAGGTATGTAGTTCGCACAGCGGATCTAGGCTTCCGTGAAGATAGCCGTTTGTGATGCGCAAAGACAATTTAGTTTGAAAAAGCTCCATTGCGCATCGAAACGGCTAACACGACGGCCGAGATCCGTCGTGAAAACTATAATACTGTCGATAATGTAAAAGTGCTTGTTATTGTTACGACGTTTGATTAATTGGGCATTGTTGAGAGATCGGATTACAATTGAGTTATTTGAACAATACTGGCGACCCGCTTTGCCTAGTGCTTTCGTCTTGAAGCGATTTTGTTGTCTTGTATTGAGTAACATTATAAAAAGCTTTTTTGAGTGAAAATCATAATATTAAACGATTTAAGTATTATAACGGCTTAGTTAACGGCTTTTACAGTGGTATTTTCGTGTATAAACAAAATATCCAGATTTGAATTCAAAATAAAAAATATGTTATATTGGTGTTATAGTGGTTCTAAAAAAGATTTTACATAACTTTTATTAGAACTTATTTTTAAGTCGGTAATAAAGTCTATTGTTTAAGGCTTAGGTACCGTTTATAAAGAATTTCAAGAAGGTCAATGAGCTTCTATGGCCCCTTAAAGACCATAAACTGACAATAAATAATCTACACACTGTAATTTCACACCATTATACGCTGCCTTGATGCCCTCACGACCTCACAGATCTAGATCAATGCTGCGCAAGCGCAAGTGTCACCTACCTACATTAATACGAGCTTCGTGACACACAGCTTATTATTGTCAATCGGGGGCGGGTAGACGGGCGACTTGCCGCAATAATTCAGCAACAAATTAAAAAATAGAAATATCTGCAGTTCTTTTTCCATCAAAGTCAAAGTCAAAATTATTCAATAAAATCACGGTTGTCGCTTAATATACGCCAGTTTCAATCAATCTTCATCATGAAGCTCCGTATGGTGCCAATAAATTCCTTAAATCCCCTTCAAAGGGGATCTTCAAAGGGGATTTGACACTAACCCAATCTAACTAGGTGAGTGACTCTTTCTACAAAAAAAAGTAAAAGTCTGTGGTGAGGTAAAGTTGAAGGGTATTTATTAATAGGTACTAATGTAGGTATACGGGTATGTCTATGGGATATCACTTAAACCGATGACAGGAAGACAGTGGGTGGTGAACTCAGACAAGTTCTAATTTGTCTGAGGTGGTGAAGGCTCGAGATCGGTCATCATGGCACTCTTTGGAGTAGGGAGACATATGTCCAGCTGTGGACGTCTACTAGCTTTTAAATTTTGATTAATTATGATGGTGTCGACCTGAAAACTTTTTCAGGTATAGCGAATGTGGTGTATGCGTACGACGCTTCGGGGCCGAGTGAGCTAGACGGTCGGGTACACAAAAATTATTTATTTCAATAGAATCACAAGGGTCACTTTGAAACGTCTTACATGCTAGGAAAATTTACAGCAGTTCCAACGCGCCCATGCCGTAAAAGAACTGGCAACAACACCGGCTGGGTTCCTATCGCTTTTTTGGCATGACCCTTGCTATTGTTATGGATGCCGAGTAGAGTCGGAGCACAAGTTTTTTTATCATATAGGTAATCAGTTATTTTATAGTAAGCTTTTTGAGACAGTTTTTGTTTAATTAAGTTTTTAAATTTGCCTATTATTAATAATTAATAATTTTTTTATGTCGCTTGGGACTTTGTTTAAGAAGATATATTAAAACAATATTAATCGTTTTTATTGAAGCTCCGTGTTTCCCAATCCTGTAGGATACGAGCAGAACCTCAAAGTCAAAGTCAAAGTAAAAAAAATATTTATTTCAATAAAACCACAAGGATCATTTTGAAACGTCTTAAAGCTAGGTGAATTTACGCCAGTTCCACGCGTCCCAGCGGCAGTCCTCACGGCGACAAAGAGCGACTTTTTATCGCCCGTCTGCATCAGCCCTACCCACGTATCATAATGTGAACCGTAGCTCTCGTGATATCAGATCGACCTGACAAAAGCCCGCACATAAATTGGAAATATTCCACATTTATAAATAATGCTTGCTTGTTAGATCCTGGACTGTGTATACTGATGGTTAACTCTTAACGAGCTAAAACGATATATCGTGAGAATGATCACTATTCAGCTTATATTGGTAAGTAAGTAAGTTCGTATGAGTCAGTGGCTTAACAACTTTGAAAAACCGGGACCGACTGCGAAGCATGAAAGCAGTTAAAACACCAGAGACCATCCAATTGGTAAAAAGTAAGTAAGTTCGTATGAGTCGATCAGTGGCCAACTCTTTGAGTTCAACTTTTTCTATGTATAATAAAAAATATCTATCTATGTATTGTGTTGTAAAGTATGTCAGTCATCTAGTAACCATAACAAACTCTGTAGCTTGGGGCTAGATGATGCTGTGTGGATTGTACAGCATTATTTATTACGAGCTGACCCGCGCGGCTTCACCCGCGTTTTTGTAGTTTTTATGCTATCCCACAGGAACAGTTTATTTTTCCGGGATAAAAAGTAGCCTATGCGTTATTTCAGGACTTAATCACTGCATCTGTAATAATCAGGCGTGGTGCTTAACATCAGATGGGCGCCTTGATTGTCTTGTCATTTGCTGACATGAAAAAATAAAAATACTTAAGCTGCCTACATTCCAAATTTCTAATCGGTTAAGTCGTCACGGAGATACGTGGTAACAAACATACACACAGACTTTCGCATTTATAATATTAGGTATTTACCTATGAAATTGCCGTTTTGTATGGAATAGGTGAAAGTACTTATTTTTTTAATTCATCATTGTTGACCAAAGTCTCCGGACGACCACGAGCTTCATTTTTCAAGTCAACATTTCCAGAACGGAACCGGGAAAACCAATAACGGGTTGTGCGTTCGTTTGTACTGAGTGCTTAGCACGAAAAACTCGTTTGACAATGGTAAACGTAAACGTATCATCCAGCTGTCAATTTGTATGGAATTCTGGCAGTTCATATAACGCACTAAAGAGGCGCTGTTAAAAATCCTATACAAATTGACAGCTGGACGATAAGTTTACATTTACGATTGTCAAACGAGTTTTTCGTGCTAAGCACTCAGTATCTCGTTTTTGATGTTACGTGCCGTTTGAGTGGCGTTGGTGGCACGACAAAACTCATATTCCATAATTACACGAATTTTTAAAGTATCCATTATGACGAAAAACGTTCAAATGTAATGAAAATACAACGCTAATCAATAAACAAAAGACTGAGTTTGTAAAAATAATGTCATGTTTTTAAAACAAAATAATTTGAATTTAGAATACAAAGCCATTCCAAACTTTTTTTCTATTTGAAATGACCAGTAAGAACGGCAATTTCATTGGTAAAGACCTATTTATTAGTAGGATTTACTGCGGTTCTACCGTAATGCTGTGTCTATGTGCTCTCCATACTTATATGCTGATTATCTATCTTGTAATAATGATATTACACGAGTCCACACCATATTTACATTATTTACATTACTTAAGGAATGGAATCGCATGCTTCTGTCGCCTGTAAGGTGTGCTTAATGGGAATACCTACTTATACATGGTAGTGGTTACTACTGGGTGTGATAGCTAGATTAAATTAAGGCAGGTAATGTGACAGGACATGTGATATTATACATTTTTTGTGTGTGGAACATATTCCTTGAATATCGAGCACTAATAATCAAAGATCCTATATTATTCACAACGGAATCAAAAGATTAAAAGCTTGAAAGCTCTTGAAAGACAAACATTAATCATGGTACAATTTATATATATATTTTTTTTTATTTCTGAGGATGACATATAGAAATCTTTGCTGAGGATACAACTTAAATTATACCATTGTCAGAGTAGGGTAAAAGCACCAGTTATTAGCTACTTAAGCGCCTTGGTCAATTTAAATTGGTATAGTTTCTTTAGGCGTCATCCAAATGATGTTTTTATGGTGTTAGTGGAGACGGAAAAAGTTCTAGTATCATTTTAATAACAATAAAAATAATTAACATTGCTTATAAAGTTATAATATTCATTCAAATAAAAAATGTTTTACTGGCACCCCAGAATTAGTTACTGGCATGTTTGGTTTCAGTTATTGGCTGTAGCATTTTTTACGAAACACAGCAGATTATAGTCATTTTTTTTAAGAAATACAAGGAACATAATTATCGAGTTCTTAGCTCTGATATAAACGAACTTTTCGAATACCTTGTATAAATAATTACAGTATAAAGTACACCAGACAAACTGAATTAGTATCGGTTTCGGCACAAGTTTATTTCAGGCCATCGGATCTTGAACTGATCTCTGCATGCGGTGGTTACTCAACTGGGCATCTATGCTGTGCTCTTCAGCAAACGTCAGATTGGCGGAAGAAGGCCATTTTCGCCAAATTTGACAAATTATAAATTGAATTCGTAGGTGACTGGCGGTGATGTACATGTATAGCCAGTAACTTAAAACTTAGTTTTTTTCGTTTCTGTTATTGGCTATACCTTAATTTAATGTTTTAAAGTAAAAAAACAATAAAATACATTTAAATTAAGATAAAATAACTTAAATAGTAACGAAATATGGATCAACTACAGAGATATGAGGTATGAGACAAGTTTCATTCGAATTGTAGTCAAACGCAATACTTACCGTTTTCACAACAAAACCCCACCATAGTAGCCGGATTGCCGATTGTCAATCAATTATGATTTTTTTATACGAAATTATTCGAAAGGTGGTACAAATCGGCACAAATATTAAAGCTAAATATGTAAACTATTCTCTAGAATGAAGGGAGATATTGTACTTAGCATCAGTAGCTTTTAGGAAGTGTTTGAGTATGAAGTAGCCAATAACTCATTCATTTACCCTATCAGATTTAGACAGAAACACGTGTGATAATGATTATTGTTTGGATACAACTTGTTTGTCAACCTCGCGTTTACAGTAACATACAAGTTCGAAACAGTACTTGTCGAAAACATTTTTAACATATAGTTCTCACGGCGGATCTCGGCCGTAATGAAGTAAGCCTAGATCCGCCGTGCGAACTATACACAAGTTTTTTTTTGTTTGGACACAACTTGTTGGTGTGTAGGGTAAATGCGGAATTATATATATTGACAGAATAATCTCCTATTTATACGTACTTTATTGTAAACGATGTATGATTGGGAACAAAACTCACAAAGCCTGTTAATATACTGCATTTTAAATTAAATCTGAGATTTTTAAAGATCAATTTATTCAGTAAAAAAAATGGTTTTAATAAATGTCCTAAGGAACCCTAAAGGCTAGTAAAAAACTGTTAGCGGACCTGATTACAATTTCCGTGGGCAAAGCCTTTCCTCTGTTGATTATTTCTTAATAAGGTATTATTTTCTGCGGTTTACAACTTTTTTATTACTAACCGGATGTAGCGTGTCAATTACGTCACTTCCGTTCCTTTAACGTGTTATTATTTATTAAAATTATTATTTATGTGGTAATTTCGTTCTCACGCCCCGCGGCGTAGTAACTGTTAGGACGCTGTGGTTCAAGTGCTTGTATGTTGTGTGCAAGCCTTAGTGAGACACACGGTCGGATAGTTTAGCAAACGAACAACAAAAGCACACAAAACTGGCATGCACATTGCACACTCTTCAGCAAGAGTTCGTTTTGGTCGGTTCCACCGCACTCCGCAGTGCCAGATATTCTACCTCCAAGCAGTGTGAAAGCTGCATGTGTTTAAGTTTGAAGGGCACTGTAGCAAGTGAAATTACTGGGCGAAAGAGACTGCGTCTCGGGGTGACGAGCGTAGTGCGGTGTCGAGCAGAACTTTAAAACAGTTTATGGGTGACACTGCAGCTGTTATGGTCAGGCGTGCTTAACATCAGGCGAACTGCTTGAGCGTCTCGTCATTTGCTGACATAAGAAAAAGCTTACACCAGCAAAGAACGAGTGTCAAAATCCCCGTAATTTCATAATGAAAATTAATAAATTGTCAACGGTTATAGCGTTGTCAGCTAGGCTAAAACCTCTGGCTAATACGCGGTTTTGAATGCAGTCCGTTTTGAAAAGTTCACATTTGGATTTTGTACTGCGAAATTATATATTATCCCAAAATATAATTCGCCTAAAGCGGGACTTTTAGAAAAAAAAGTCATTCTCCTTGACCATAGACAAAGCTCAGTGATTCTTCCGACCGTGTGTCTCGAGCCCGTTATTACGTAACGATATAGCTTAATAGCGATTATGCTAATAGCAATTTCTTCGGAGGCCACACGTAATTGAGCCGCGTGTTATCGTACCGTTGCTAATCGCACGACAAATTAATTACTTAAATCTATGTATATGGTAATCAGCTGATAGGAGAAGCAGATTGAAACCTCGAATCAATGACAACTGGTGGCGTGGTGGCCCGATTGTAAAGACATAATATGTATAGTTCGCACAGCGGATCTAGGCTTCCGTGAAGTTAGCCGTTTGCGATGCGCAAAGACAATTTAGTTTGAAAAAGCTCCATTGCGCATTGAAACGGCTAATTTCACGACGGCCGAGATTCGTTGTGAGAACTATAAGTAAAAATTTTATGCGAGAAATACTACTAAGTTTTTTTAAACAGAAATAAGTATGGTGGTAGTCCTTCCCCGGACGAGCTCTATCACAAGAATTCCACTACTCTTATTAAATATGAAAATGTAATAATGATAATAAATTATATTCGTGTTTTTTTCTTAAAACGGGATTTTGAGATTTCTGATCTGTCACAATCCCCTTTGGACTGAGCTTGAAGCTCCAAAGAAAAGATTTTGACACTTATATTCCCAAGTTTTTTAAAGGGAGAGTTGATTTTGTGTTGAACCAATGTCAACAGCATACACGCGTTTAGAATTAGCGCAATCGCTGGTCAGTAGTACCACCTTGAGCGTAGCCACGCCTTTACATAACTGTGAGAATAAAGATTTATTACTTGTTAGTTTTGCGTACTGAATTACTTCTAATGTTTAATGGCTAGATACATGACCGCAAAAGTTTATTTTTTTATTTTTTTTTTTTATACAATTTTGGCAACCAAGCGTACGGCCCACAAGATGGTAAGCGGTTACCGCAGCCTACGGACGCTTGCAATACCAGAGGTATCACTCGCGGGTTGCCACCTTGAGGCTAAGATCGAAAGCCTCATGTGCCAGTAATTTCACAGAAATAGGTATTTAAATAATAATAAATAAATAATAAATAATGCTGGACAATCCACACAGCATCATCTAACCCCAAGGTAAGCTGCTGTTAAACAGAGCTGTATTATGGGTACTAGATGACTGATATATATTTAATACAATACAATACATAGATAGATATTTTTTATTATACATAGAAAACACCCAGAACACCCGGAACAAATATTTGCAGATCCTACAAACATTTGTCCCAAGGCGGGAATCGAACCCGCAACCTCTGCGTCGCAGGCGGACCTTCGCCCACCGCGCCACATTGGTCGTCGAATCTATCTAATAGTATAAGATACTGAACGACCTTTGACTATAATTAAAGAAATCTTTGGTTGCGACATAAAGGTATCAAGACTAAGCAAAGACTTGATGGAAGGTCGATTAAAAAATTTACAATAGGTCCTTGATAAAATATTTTTTATCGATATCAAACTAGATAGATACATAGATAAATCATTTATTTAATCATCCTATGATAAGGCTGGTATAAACTCTCTTTGTTTTATCTCTCTTTCTCTCATGCAGACTGTGCAATGAGGCGGACGAAACGCCTGCGCATCTGAGTGTGGACCACTAATGCAAAAACGTAGCATACATCTGGGTAGGCACATCCTCAGCCCAGATGAGCTAAGAGACATCACCCCCAAGCAAATCCTCCAGTTCTTAGTATCGGCAGGGCTGGATGTGAACTGTAAACGCCCCCTAAGGGCGACAACACAAAGTGGCGAACACAACAGGCCATGGCCGCAGTGTTATATAAGCAGCACCAATTTAATAAAATAAAAAAATACTCTCATCATCTCATGCAAGAGTAACAGAGAGGGACGAAGTATTTAGGTATAGTTCTCACGACGGATCTCGGCCGTCGTAAAGTTAGCCGTTTCGATGCGCAATAGAGCTTTTTCAAACTAAATTGTCTTTGCGCATCACAAACAGCTGACTTTACGGAAGCCTAGATCCGCTATGCGAACTATACCTCAAAACGTGTGACCGAAGCTTCTTCTTCTTTGAAATACGGCGTCTGTGGTGAGTTTGTATGGAAATGAATACTTACATGAATACCATGATGCTTCAGACACGCCAATCCAAGGAACATAACTATCCTTCGCCAATCATTTGTCACATAAAATGAGGGTAGTCATTAACAAACAAAATTACCTACCGCAAACAACTTACTTTTACATAATAATTTGCGCTTTTAGTTACACTAACCTACCAAAAGTAATCTCAAGTGATAATCAACTATATTATCAAAATACTGTACACCTTATTGGATGTATTAATACCTAAGTCGAGTAAGTGGAGCCGCTTAAAAACACATAGATCTCATGGCCTTTCAGAAAGAATGGTAGGACACAAGGACAAGGACAAATGAAAAGCCTTTGAGGAGATCTAAGCTTTTGAGGAGATCTTTGCCCAGTTGTAAAATACATATAAAAAAAATAGTTTAGATGATGCGTTGTTCCAGGACTTGCTGGAGAGGATCTACCGGCTGTTTGATATCGAGGGCGAAGGATACCTGGTGCAGGAGGATTGGTTCGAGTTCCTGAAGCAGAGACTCACGTGAGTACACGACAAAGGGGATGCAGCCCTCATCATCATGACAGCCTTCTTATTGGTTATTTTTTTTATTGTTTTTATAGTGATAGATAACCATCACACTAAGGGAATACTAAAGATTATAATATCCCAAAAAATATTTCGCCTCAAGCGGGATTTGAACCCGCAACCAGCGCCTGATACGCGGGTGCTCTACCAATTGAGTTATCAAGACATATCTCGCTTAGACGAAACATCATTGGGACGTCTTCGGCTCGAAGCGATAGCTAGCCGAAGACGTCCCAATGATGTTTCGTCCAAGCGATGGCCGATAGCTCCACCTACAGGGGAAACGTCCTAGCCTTCTTATGTTAGGAACATGGCTGCTGGGACACTAGCCTACTAACAAGCGAGAGTGATTAAGTCTTTATTCACTACGCTGACCCAATGCGGATTGGTGGATGGGGACATGCCGGTTTTCTCACAAGGTTTTCCTTCACTGGATGAGAGCACTAGCATTGGTGAGTCAGTACTCAGTGGCTAACTCTGGTGTGAAGTTTGGCATCCAAAAATCCCTAAAGGGATTGTACAAGGCTAAGACAATCCCCTTTTTTTTTTTTTTACGTGTGGGAATCCTCATGGATACCCTTTCGTGCAAGGGCAACGAAAGGGTTATGCCGGACTCCTACCGGCTAAAACCACACGGTGTCCTTCTCACGCGCGTAGAGCCGGGGCTGCGGGAACTCATAACTTCCGCGGCCTAAGACAATCCCCTGAGCTAACTGTCTGGCGTCAGGCGAACGATCTTACTCACTCGTCATACTGAGAAAAAAATCTTGCAGTTAGTTATTTAGTTAGTTATTTATCCATGTAAACTTAGAATTAACATTACAGATTTCCAAATCGTTAATGTAGCTATATAAATATTTAAAGTTTTAATAAAATGTCCTTATAATAAAAAATAAAATGAAAAAACAAACAGAACTATTTCTAATAATATAAAATAATAAGTAATAGAACCGACAAATTAAAACATAAAATTTAAAAAAATTAAAACAACATACTTTTATACAATAAGATAACAATAATAAAATGACATATTATGAAGTTCAACAGACAAATCAATTATACCTATAAGTAGGTATCCAAAGTTTGGTGTAAGTAACAAATGAACTAGCACGGTACTAGTGAGCTGGGTTCTTGCATTCTTCCACGGTACTAGTGAGCTGGGTTCTTGCATTCTTCCACGGTACTAGTGAGCTGGGTTCTTGCATTCTTCCACGGTACTAGTGAGCTGGGTTCTTGCATTCTTCCACGGTACTAGTGAGCTGGGTTCTTGCATTCTTGCTGGCTGCAGTGAAACTAAACAAAAAATCACATAAATCACACTAATATTATAAATGCGAATGTTTGTATGTTTGGAGGTTTGTATAACGACTATAACTCGACAACCACTAAACAGATTTGGCTGAATTTACATGATAGATAAAATCAAAATCAGAAATTATTTATATCAGTAAAATCACAAGGATCACTTTGAAACGTCTTACAAGCTAGGAAAATTTACACCAGTTCCAACGCGCCCATGCCGTAAAAGAACTGGCAACAACACCGGGTTCCTATCGCTTTTTTGGCATGACCCTTGCTATTGTTATGGATGCCAAGTAAAGTAGATATAGATAATAGGATCGAGGATAATATCAGTCTTATGTTTTGTGAGCAAGACGCATAAATGTGTGCTCTACTATTAATTGATTGTGTTTTATTTATTTATCTACCTTTCTATTTATTATTTTGTCTATTTTCGTAGGATTATGATGTCATTAATTTTTTTTGACTTGTAATTAAATCTAAGTATATTTTATTTTTTCTGTTTCTATTTTAATTTTTTTATGTAATAATTTATTTGTATCTTGATATTATTTATATCTTTTTTTTTTTTTTATAAAATAATGCTGGACAATCCACACAGCATCATCTAGCCCCAAGGTAAGCTGCTGTTAAACAGAGCTGTGTTATGGGTACTAGATGACTGATATATATTTAATACAATACAATACATAAATATATATTTTTTATTATAGATACAAAACACCCAGAACACCCGGAACAAATATTTGCAGATCCTACAAACATTTGTACTAAGGCGGGAATCGAACCCGCAACCTCCGCGTCGCAGGCGGACCTTCGCCCACCGCGCCACACTGGTCGTCTATATCTGTATTTACTGCTTATTATTATTGTAAATTAGAATATTACCTACATCATATCTTTAACTAATGTAATTGGAACTTCTGTTCGTGTTAATTAAAGTAAACAAATAAATAAATAAAAATAAATAAATAATGAACAGGAATAGGACATAGGCTACTTTTTATCCCGAAAAAAAGGACGGTCCTCGATTTCCATGCGAACGGAGTCGCGGGCGACAGCGAGTAAGTATATTCATATTTTGAAAATCTAGAATATAGTGTACCCCTTTAAGAGTTTAAGAGTAGTAAAGTTTGTGATAGAGCTCGTCCGGGGAAGGACTACCACCATACCTTTTTCTGCCGCCACACAGTAATGCTTGCATTGATGTGTTCCGGTTCGAAGGGTATGGTTTCCGGTGAAATTACAGGCACATGAGACTTTCCATCTAACGTCTCAGGGTAACACGCAAGTGCTATCTATGATGTTACATGCGTACATAGGCTACGGTAACCGCTGACCATCAAGTGGGCCGTACGCTTGGTTGCCACTTTAGTGGTATAAAAAAACCCCACAGGGACGACAAGCAGATCGACTTCGTGGAGCAGGTGGAGAGCGTGGCGTACGTGCTCTGCGGCAATGACGTCATCACCAGCGACGTCTTCCAGCACATACTACAGAATAGGGTTGTAAGTGGCCATTTTTTTCTTCTTGACGACGACCGTAAAGTAAAAATCTCTTTATTCAATCATATCACAAGGATCATTTTGAAACGTCTTAAAGCTAGGTGAATTTACGCCAGTTCCATGCGCCCCAGCCTAGAAGAATCTGGCAACAAACTCGGTTGGGTTCCTAGCTTTTTTTGATGATCCCTCTTCATCATAAAGCTTTAGTGTGGTGCCAATCGATTAAGGTAAGGCTCATACCAAGATGCGTCACTTACTGACATTAAAAAGAAACATGGAACCTTGTAATTGTTTAGGTAGGTAGTTAGGTACCATCGCAGTGCTTGATATATTGCCTCCAAGCAGCAGTGCGCAAGCTGCAGTTGTTTAAGCTTAAATGGCACTGTAGCAAGTGAAATCACTGGGCGAAAGAGACAATAATCGCAGTGCTTTACCACTTACGTTTTTGGGTGACCATGACCACGCTGCAGTTGTTATGGTCAACGATTTGACCCGTCTCGTCATCTGCTGAAATAAGTAAGAAGTATACGTTATGATGCCCATATTCTGTGTTTCAGGTGACAAACAGGCTGTTCAGGGTTTTGGATTCTGATGGTGACGGGTTCACCACCGCCGACGAGGTCATGGAGTTCATATCCGCTGTTTCCAGCAACAGGTAGATATAATGCATTGAAATTGAATGAATTGAGCTGGCGACTGCCAGTGACATCACACTGTCACACTAATACTATAAATGCGAAAATGACGTTTGTTTGGATGAATATTTGTTTCCACTGAACTGATATAGCTCATAATATATATGTAAAGGAGTACCAACAAACTGACAGACGAAAAGCTCTGCTTCAAGTCTGGCAAGATACCAGAGACGCTTCGACGGTTCGGTCAAAAATGTGTGTAATAAACATTTCAGACCCAGAGTGGGGTTTGACAAGAGTAGCGTGGACAGACTGGAACAGCTGTTCATGAAGACGGTGGGAGACCAGAAGGAGATCACCAAGGAGCAGTTCCGCAAGATTATGGAGTCTAAGAACGTAGGTATAAAATACATTCTGGCATTTTAGTTAGCTACTATTTGATGTTGTTGTTGTAAGGTGCTCAATGCTTGTGGCATTTTTTTACAAATATCGATGCAGTCATTGGTTTTTTTTTTTATACAACTGAAGTGGCAACCAAGCGTACGGCCCACAAGATGGTAAGCGGTTACCGCAGCCTATGGACGCTTGCAATACCAGAGGTATCACTCGCGGGTTGCCACCTTGAGGCTAAGATCGAAAGCCTCATGTGCCAGAAATTTCACCGGAAACCATACCCTTCACACCGGAACACAGCAATGCGAGCATTACTGCTTGGCGGCAGAAATATGTATGGTGGTAGTCCTTCCCCGGACGAGCTCTATCACAAAGAACTCTACTACTCTTAATTCTGGTTTCTGTCATTCAGTCACTTCTTAGTGCATCTAGACCTCAAAATAGGTCATCTCTAAAGGATTCCAATTTAGCGATGAATCAATGCTAATTTGTCAGGATCACTTTCTCGTCAAGCAACAATCATTAGAAGGCTGTCATGATGAAGATGAATGATGAAGTCAGCCTAGCCCAGCTTCAAAAAGTCGTTAGGCCATAACGAAGGCCTCCGGGTAGCCTATTGATTTTGACAGTAGAGTTGGAACCAAACGAACTCGTACTAGATTAAGAATATTAAGTAAAGAAGATTACTGACCTACTTTTAGTCTACCTTGATCATACGAGCTTATGCCATTCTTGTTCCAGCCCTTCTTCACGGAGCGCGTGTTCCAAATCTTCGACGAGGACAACAGTGGTGCTATCTCGCTCCAGGAGTTCATAGCGGCGGTGCACCAGTTTGCAGGCAACTCGCCCGAAGACAAAATCCGGTTTCTTTTCAAAGTCTACGACATGGATAGTGAGTGCAATCTTTTAAAATTTCTAGTGTTTTTTTTACATACCACTAAAGTGGCAACCAAGCGTACGGCCCACTTGATGGTCAGCGACTACCGTAGCCTATGTACGCATGCAACATCATAGATATCACTTGCGTGTTACCACCCTGAGACGTTAGATGGAAAGTCTCATGTGCCTGTAATTTCACCGAAACCATACTCTTCAGTTCAAACGTTTCTGTCCAGTTTTGGAAAATCATCCTCTGCAGAATATGACCTTACAGCTTCTGTGTCTGTCTGTCCTTACTATTGCGTAAATTAAATTGCGTGTGTCTGTCACCTTCCAAAGAATGTCGGTCAATCAAGGGATGCTAGAGCCAAACTATCAGGGTTTTGTTGTC
Source organism: Colostygia pectinataria (assembly GCA_951394395.1). NCBI lineage: Eukaryota > Metazoa > Arthropoda > Insecta > Lepidoptera > Geometridae > Colostygia > Colostygia pectinataria. The sequence continues at coordinate 8,108,633 of OX596373.1, read as the reverse complement.
CAACTCTATCTAACTATCTATTAGCCCGTTGGCACTCACTGCTGGGTTATATGCCAGGCTGCCAGCCGCATCCGTCCGATGGTGACAACAAGGCTGGTGTTGTTGAGCTGATCAAATGAGCTGTGAGCCAACTCAGTGAAACAAAAATGAATGAATATAAATTCTAATACTTCAGATGATGGTCTAATCCAGCACCGTGAACTACAGCACGTGATGAGGGTCTGCATGGAGGAGAACGGGATGCAGTTCAGCGACTCCCAACTCTTGGAGCTGACTGCCGCCATGTTTGAAGACGCGGACACGCAGAGACGAGGCGCTATTACTTATGAGGCGTTCAGGCATATGCTGGAGATGCATGGAGGGCTGATGGAGAATATCACCACCAGGTAAGGTCCACAGAAGAAAAGTAGGAAAATTTGCGAGGACAGATTCACTATTCACTATACTTTTATTCGTTATATTGTATTCACTAAACATGTACCAGTAGTGCACTTGGTTTTTATTTGTCAACAAAATGGTAGTTTGCCTGATGTAGAATCAGAATCAGTGGCGGAATATCTGGCACTGCAGTAGTTGTACCCACCAAGAAAGACAGTCTTTTTCTGTATAGTTTACCACCAGTTTGAATTGATGTGCAATTACTTAGGTACAGAAAACAAAATATCAAAATAATAATAAAAAATAATAATAAAAGAAATCAAAACAAGCAAAATCAGGTGAAAAAGTTATACTAGAACTATTGTGCCAGAACAATCAAAGTAGATATAGTTTTTTTTAGTAATAGAGGCGACAATACTGAAAAACGGTATCCCTGCAGAGTATGCCAGAATGTTACAACATATTCTCTCTACCAACTATTTTATATATAGGGGAAACTATTATTTCCAAATAGACGGTGTAGCAATGGGAAGTCCGGTTGCTCCCGTAGTGGCAAACATTTGGATGGAGTATTTTGAGAGCTTGGCTATTTCCACTGCCCCTTTACCTGTTAAGTTGTGGAAGAGGTATGTAGATGACGTTTATTGTATTTTGGAATTGAAGCAACGGGAGATTGAAATTCTTTTGGCACACCTTAATGGAGTACACAGTAAGATGAAATTTACATATGAAATAGAAGACGACCGTCGTTTGGCGTTTCTAGACGTATCGGTACAGGTTCGAGAAGATGGTAGTTTAGGCCACTCTGTTTACCGCAAACCTACGCATACGGACCGGTATCTGCATGCTAACTCTCACCACCATCCGCGGCACCTCGATTCCGTTGTAACCTCGCTCACTAACCGAGCATTCGATTTGTGTGATGATGAGCACATAGAAGGAGAGTTGGTGCATGTCGAGAAAGTTTTACGTAAGAACGGATACAAGCTTCGAACGTTTCCATCTAGAACCAAGCCAAAACCCCAAAGATGCAGAGTAGAAAGAAAGCCAGCTTTTCTACCGTATATCAGAGGAGTTACGGACAAAATTGCTAAAGTCCTAGGCAAATTGTCCGTTAAAACCATCTTTATTCCTCTAAAGAAGATCTCACACTACCTGCGGTCACCAAAAGATAGTTTTCCACTGGAAAAACCAGGAGTGTATAAGATTGACTGTAGCTGTGGGAGTTCATATATTGGTCAAACAAAACGTACGATAGCTTGTCGAGTGAAGGAACACATCAGGGCGATCAAGAACATTGACATACAAAAGTCAGCCGTAGCAGAACACATTTTGGAATCGGGTTCGAATCACTGGATTGAACTACACAATCCACAAGTAATCTCGACAGAACGCCATTACATACCAAGAATGGTTCAAGAGGCTATCGAGATTACTAAACACAGGAATTTCAATCGAGAAGATGGTTTTAAATTGTCTGGAGTCTGGAATCCTGTGGTGAGAATGTGTAGGAGACAAAAACCGGTGGTACCGCCTGTGCGCCCTGATACTGTTAGTGTCGTGTGTCGAAATCGAGTTGTGTGTGAGAATGAAACCGATGGTAGTATCGGTCGCAATAAAAGACTAAGAAAGAGGGTGGACAGATTTGTCTGTCAATAGTTATAAGAGCTACCCGCACAGACATCAGTTCTCCCGTGATCATGGTGCATGTAACTGCGCCGAAATATCGGGAATCAATAAAACTCACAAATCATGGTAAATATCCCGTTTTAAGTGAAAACAATCAAAGTAGAGTAGTAAGAGTAGTAGAGTTCTCTGTGATAGAGCTCGTCCGGGGAAGGACTACCACCATACCTATTTCTGCCGCCAAGCAGTAATGCTCGCATTGCTGTGTTCCGGTGTGAAGGGTATGGTTTCCGGTGAAATTACTGGCACATGAGGCTTTCGATCTTAGCCTCAAGTTGGCAACCCGCGAGTGATACCTCTGGTATTGCAAGCGTCCATAGGCTGCGGTAACCGCTTACCATCTTGTGGGCCGTACGCTTGGTTGCCAATTCAGTTGTATAAAAAAAAAAAAAAAAAAAGTAGGTTTAAAAAATAAAAAATGATCGAGCTGGCCAACAAATAATGAACAATAGGGTATTTGAAAAAACCGTTACAAAGCTTCTACTAAATTACGTTACATTGGACATTTCAATAAACAATTCAATATGTAGTACTTTAATTTTATTAAAACTTGCAATAGGCACAATAGATGAAGCACAAACATAAAGATACTTAAAACTAAAATAAAATAAAGCATACCCAGTACTTACCCCCAACACCAAGGAAAAACTAAAATGTAAGCGCAACAACGTAAAATATGACCTTGACCACGTTTAAGGGCGCCACTTGTCACGTAGGGACAAGAAAAGGAAAAGAAAAAAGAAATATAAAGTGAACATAAATACAAAATTTAATACAAAAAAAAGAAATACAGCGTTTATGAATAAGAGGTCGTGAGTTAGCCTAGGTCATATTTCACATCCCTACGGTTTAGAAATACAGCACTCTCCTTCGAGCTATCTCCTGGACGTTCTCCGCCGTGTTCTCCGGTTCCCCGGACTCTCGAGTCCCGGCAGTAGTAGGTATATAGGTGAGCGGCCCAAAGTCCAGTCCTCCTTCCAAGTTTTCAACCGGGGGGTGTTCCTGGAATCGCAACACTCAGGCATTACGATCACGTAACGAAAGGGAAGTCAGAAGAAAGCCTAGGGATCATACAGTACTCCCAAACTACAAATCAGCTATCCCAAGGCGGAAAGAAAGAAAGGTGGCATTTACAATAATACAGTTCAATGTGAAATAGAAAGAAGTAGTACAGAAAACAGTTATAGATTAGGTAGGTACACAGTTTACAAGATTACAGTGACGCTAAGTTTAAAATGCAAGAAGAAATAACGGCCAAGCTTAGAAAATACGTAAAACACAGCTTACCCAGTAGTGGGAACACAGGGAGCACGGAATTTAGTTATGTACTTCAAGTTAATAAGTAAGTAGCAAATATAAGGTTTTTAGATAGCCACCAGTGCGCTATTTTAAAAGTTATTTGCGCAGCAAAGAGTCGTGGTGTCTGTTTGAGCTCAAGACTGCCACTGGCCGGTGATCAGAATTCAAATGAGCTCCCCGCTATGACCGTTGTTGAAGAACCGGTCCACGCGTCGCCTAGTTGGTTTCACTAATAATAAACGTAACTATTAGGTACGTATGACTGTTTGTAAAAAACAATGTTTTTTTTTATTATTTTTGTTTGAGAATAACGTTCCGTTACACCATCGTTAAAAATTATGAACTTCTAAAGGATCGGAAGACAAAGGTGATTGCACTACCAACCACTGCTCTCTTAGTGACTGTAAAATATAATCATTAATTGTAATATTTTTCTTTCAGCATAGATCGTTGGCTCGTCCCCCCGAAAGTAGACTCAGAGCCGACCAACTTTGTCCAAAAGATAGCGAAACTGAAACCGTACCAGCTTTCCCTCCCCTATGCGAAGAACAACTATGCTTTACTCACATACCTGGGGCTGTTCTTCTTGGTGAACATTATTCTGTTCGTGACGAGGTGTTATGAGTATAGGGAGAGCAATGGATTTGTGATCCTGGCTAGAGGATGTGGTAAGATCAGTATTTTGATGTCAATGGCGCAGCAGACGTCTCAGGCTAAAGAGATGCTGGTTCAGTTCCTACACTGCAACAGTTTTCCGTATACTCTGTAATGTGTTTGCAGTAGTTTAGTAGTAGAATTCATAGTCGGTCTGGTTTTGTACTAATAGTAGGTACTGGTAGTCTAATACCTATGACTCGGCAATCAGGACTATTTATGTAACTCTGTTAGTGTACTTTGGCACAGTCGTGATAGAGTAAAAAATGTGGCGTCGTAGCCAGGAAGTAACTTCGTATAAATCTCTGTCCAAATCTGATCACGGAGCTTATAAGGACGTAGGCCTCTGTTATTGTTAAACGATTGCCTATAGCAGCTGCCCTCTAAAGCACAAAATCACCCAAATGCGACCCAACCAACTTATAATCGCCAAACATCGCAGCCAGCTACGCCATAACAAGGATGAAGTATAAGCACACTGGTTATAATATTGTGTTCCCAGGTCAATGCCTCAACTTCACGTGTGCCTGGGTGCTGGTGCTCATGCTGCGGCACTGCATCACGGCGCTGCGCGTGCGCGGGCTCGGCTCCTTGCTCCCGCTTGACCATCACATCTACCTGCACAAGGTATGCAACTATGTAGCAGCAAAGAATCCACGGATCTAACTTTATACCAACCTGAGACATAGATCAAAAGTTTCATGTGCTAGTAATTTCACCGGTGACCGGACCCTTCAAACCGGAACACATTTTTGGTGGCAGAAAAAAGCATAGTGGTAGTTGTAGATTCAGGCTCAGCCTTGTGCGGGAACCAATGGTAACCTAATTCCGTGTTAATAAATATTTTGTAGAACATTCCCGGAAGAGCTCTATCGCTAAAAACTCATAATTCCTAATAATAAAATGCATTGTGTTAAAACTGAGACACTCTTTTACTTTCAGGTCACCGGAGTACTAATTGCTGGGTACAGCTTTCTGCACACTATTATGCACCTCTGTAACTTCAGTATGTGCCAATGTTTTATTTCCTCTTGCTGTTTGCTTCTCATCTTCCATTTTTATGGGTAGCTGAAAAGATATAACGTCATGATTAAGTACCGCTATATCTATTCTACTTTTTTTTTTGTCTATACCTACGTTTTATTGTTTTCAGCAAATTTTACTCCATCTACTGTTTCTTAAAATATGATTATTTTTTATAAAGTATCATCTTTTATGCTACCTACCTTATCGTTTACCTTTAAATTACTTCATCTCTTATTTATTTTCTTTCACCGCATTCTCCTGATTCCTTTTAACCATGGTTCAAAAATTATTCTACATTCTACTCTTACCCAGTTTTCTGGTAAGTATTTATACTTTAAAAATATGTGGTCTTATGTTTTAGGTATCATAGTCGTAAATGATCCAGAACTGAATAAAGAAAATTTCACCCTATCTGAGTGGCTGCTCACCGCTCGACCTGGCCTCTTCGGCCTAGTGGGGGGATGGGCCAACCCTACTGGAGTATCGCTGCTCATACTTTTAGCTGTGATGTTCGTGTGCAGTCAAAGCTTTGTCAGGAGACGAGGCAGTTTTAAGGTTAGAATTTGAATAGTTGTCTGACAGAAAGTGCATATCTACTAAGATGTCCTGGTATAATATCTTTCCAAGTGGTTTCGATCTAAGAGCTCAATTCTATTAAATGTTTGAGATAAGTACTTACTTAACAAATCAAGGAAGAACATTCCCACGGGGTCACCATTTAGATGAGTGTCTAATCCACTAATCCGCATTGGATCCGCGTGGTGGATTATAACCCAATCACTCTCGCTTGAGCGTAGGCCAGTGCCACAGCAGTGGGAACATTAGAAGGCGGTGTCATGATGATGATACATTTCAGATATTCTACTGGACCCACCTCCTGTACGTTCCATTCTGGGTGCTACTCATCCTGCACGGGCCGCATTTCTACAAGTGGTTTGCGATCCCAGGCGCCATCTACGTCACCGAGAGGATACTGCGCTACGTATGGATGATGTAAGTTTACTCTTTGTTAAGGTCATTGCATGAATTAGGAGCTAAGCTCTCTTGCAACTGTTTGATACCGTCTTCTTCAGGGGCCAACTGCTCTATCGAGAGGATATTAGGAACTTAAATCAAATTCTTTTGTAACTGGCATACAAACTTGCACTGTTCCAGGTCAGAACGCAGTAAGACGTACATATCCTCAGGGATCCTCCTCCCCTCGCGCGTCACGCACCTCGTGATCAAGCGCCCCCCGCACTTCGAGTTCCACGCGGGAGACTACGTGTTCGTGAACATACCGGAGATAGCTTTCTATGAGTGGCATCCCTTCACCATCAGCAGTGCTCCAGAGTTAGAAGGTATGGGGAACAGTACAATGCTTATGATATAGCCAACAGTCAATCTTAGACTGTCAATTCTAGATTCTGATATTAACGAGTACCATGGTACAATAATCCACAACGTCCAGAACGGTCTAGACATACATGACCATGTCATTAACTGTTTTGGAGCGGAAATCAAACCTGCCTCTTGGACCGCAGCTGAGCACTCACCGTCGAAGCTACCAGAGGCAGTTTGGTTTTAGTCGCCAATTAGAGTAGCTGTAATGCTCGTGTGGTAACCATTGAATTGTCTTTGCGAAGTTCTTGAAGATTTTAGAGATATTACAAAATACAAATACAATCATATTGTTCCTCTTTTTATCCAACGCCAAGCAAATCTGCCTAGCAGTCAGTCTTCAAACAAACTTTAAGATGCGTCGTACAACTCTGACAGGATCAGATATATTTTTACGAGTTCTGCCATCAAAAACCAGTAAACATAAACAGTGACCGTATCACTATTCCAGGCTACATCTGGGTCCACATCCGAGGAGTGGGAGAGTGGACCAACCGCCTGTACTCGTACTTCGAGCGCGAGCAGGCCAGGCTGCACCCCCCGCCGCCCCCCTCCCCGCCCTCCCCCCCACCGCCCCTCTCCCCCCCACCACCGCCCGCACTCGACACACCACATGAGTAAGCACCTTGCACTCTCATTCTCTCCTAGCTAAGCTAATGCAAACGTTGCGCATGCAACGGTTACGTGATCGTTCGTTCGTTCGTATGAGTCAGTGGCCAACTCTGGTGACAGAGTTTCTAGGCCGCCCGAAGGCCTCTGTCATGGCCTAACAACTTTGAAAAAGCTGGGACCGACTAAGCACGGGAGCGCTCAGTTGAAATTGCCACTGGCGGTCACCCATTCAAATGATGACCCCGCGAAACAGTGCTTAACTTCGTTGATCTGTTAAGAACAACTTAACCAGCTACGTCACAAGCGCTCACGAGCGGTTACGTGATAAAAAGTAAGTAAATTCGAGTGAGTCGGTGGCCTACTCTGGTCACAGAGTTAATAGGCCGCCTGAAAGCTTCCATCATGGCCTAACAATCGTACCTTCAAAGCACTGGTAGGCTAGTGGTCGATCCCGGTCGTGCACCAAATAATTTTTCACTCGCTCGAGAATAGGCTAGTGCTTGACAGAAGTAACTTGAAGGCTAACCATGATGCAAATATTGCTCTGGAGCGAGAACAGAACCCGCACTTGCTGTAGCCAAGGCAGGCCATGCTTGTAATAACAAATTAGTAAAAGGTTTAGAAAATAATAAATAGTTACATTAATATTATAAATAAAAGCTTTGTTTTGCCAGGAAACTAGCCAGAACCAGCTCAAACCAGAGCAACAAGAGCACCAAGTCCAAGGGCAAGAAGAACGGCTCTTTGCGGATGAGCAAGAGGGTCTTTTTAGAGGCCACGCCCACCAAGTACATCAACCACGGGTTTGAAAATGACACACATTTGGAAGGTGATATCTAGATTTATTTCTCTCATCTCTTATTTTAAAGGTGGTTTTCAGAGACTGTATTTGCAACCCTGTTCTAATGCTAGATCTAGATAAGTTTAAAAATTATGTCCATTGTAGCTTTGCTGCTTAGTTTGCACAAACGTCGACAAGCAAGGTAATCTTCGCGAGCTTATTATCATCCTAAACTTGACATTAACCCTAAATATTTTTGGCTTTTGGTTGCTGGTGATGGTTTAGTCCACCAGTAGACTATTGACTTACCTATCTATCTACTTTTTTAATATGAATACCTAATGCATAAACCTCGGCCTTTCTCCATGTTGCAATACCCTAATAACAGGGTTCATGTGTGATACTACTTATTCTGTAACAACTATATAATGTACCATATGACAGCAATAAATGTATTGATTGATTGATTGATTGAATAAAAACTGTTCTATCCCAGGTCTGGCCCTACCGAGCCCTCGATCAGAAGCATTTTCTCCTCAACGTCTACTGGAGAAATCCCGTTCTATGCCGGATGTGCAGAAGAAGACTAACAAAATTGCGTAAGACCACTAACTTTTATTATGATTATTCAACTACTGTAGCGAGATTTTTTAACCAACCACATTGATTTAGTGGAGAGAGATGGTTTTTCTCTCATTGTTTTAGAAAAACGTCATGTTCTTCATGACGTTTCTCTAAACAACCGGCTTCCCAGCAGTCATGACCATATTAGAAAGCTGGTCACTTGTATCGTAGGTTACATACATCGTACCACAGTAATAGTCAACAATAAAAACCCTCCCCCGACAGCCTCAAAGACTTCATCCGCTCAGAATCAGAGCGCAGTTTCGACTCCCGCGGAGTGTCACTCCTCAAGCCGGAAGTCGCCGCTGACGTGTACAAGTCTCCGCAGCACAAGGACCTGGAACACCGCTTCCGGTACATGAGGACCAAGCCACCAATCATCGCATTCAAGACTCCGAGCTTCGAGGATAGCGAGAGGAGACGGAGCAATGAGAGTATTATTACACTGGGTTAGTAGACCTGCAGAGCTGATGCTATGCTTTGCTTTTTGACAAGTCAAGTGAAGCTACATTCAGAGTCAGCTTCCGTGGATTACGGGCATATAAAAAACTTTTTTTTTAATGTCAGCAAGTGACAAGACAATCAAGGCGCCCACCTGATGTTAAGCACCACGCCTGACTATAACAGATGCAATGCCACCCAAAGCTTAAAGTTTTTTTAGTGTTTGCGTGGCAATGCACTGCGCTTATCACCCCGAGACATTGTTGTTAAGTCTTTTTTGCCCAGTAATTTCACTTGCTACAGTGCCCTTCAAACCTAAACAGTAATGCTTGCACACTGCTGCTTGGTAAAAAACGAATTTTTACATCTAAAAATAAAACAAAATGAAATAATTTTAATCGACAGACACCACCTGACTGACTTTTTTTTTTATTGATTATAGTCAAGCGTTTGACCACCACCTCACATAATGGTAAGTGATGGTGTGGTCGATGATGAAGCATGCTTGCCTAGAAAGAACCTGTCCACTTTAGCCTTAAAGACTAATCTCACGCTGACCTGAGTCTGCTCATAATATTAATATCCTAATACTTTTTAGCCAGACGACGCCTCTCAAAGACCATCTCACCAGACAAAGACGTAGAGTCTATAAAGGAGAAACCCATCACTGAAGAAAAGGAGCCAAACGGGTCTTCCGATCAGGAAACCGCTCTGGATAATCTATCTATTGGGAAACCTTTGGAGGTAAATCAATATTCGTCGACCGGCCAACACTAAGAGCTGTAACTCCATAACCAGAGCTGGCCTCATACTATCCTACTTACGTATTCCCAATTGTCTGGCTTAGGATGTTTATAACAGCGCCAGTGGCTCAACTGAGCGCTTCCGTGCTTAGGAGAGGTTAAAAAATGGTCAGTTCTTTCTTTAAAGTTAAGTCATGACGAAGGCCTGTAAACCCCAATACCAGAGAGTGAAGCACGAAAAACACGCCCGATTTCCTGTGGATATACCTAGCCAGTGGCTAGGTATATCCACCTATGGCTGCCACCACACTGACTTTCCCAGATTTACATAGACGGTCCGTACGGCGCGGCCTCGTCCCATATATTCCACGCGCAGCACGCGGCGCTCATCGCTGCCGGTATCGGAGTGACGCCCTTCGCGTCCATCCTCCAGGCCATCATGTACAGGTACTGGGAGGCCAAGCAGCAGTGCCCCAAGTGCCAGCACACCTGGACCGCGAGTCTGCACAGCCATAACATGAGGTTGCGGAAGGTTGGTTATACTTTTGAGTCTACTTTTCGTTTTTCTGTTTGCGATCGCCAGAGTCGTGTATTCCCAATGGTCCCATTAACCTTATCTACCAACTATTATTAACTGTGTGTCTGGTGTGATGATTAAGTACTCAATAATTTATTGTGTATAACGGATCACCGTGCGGCTGGGATATTTTATCTTCAAGTGGATCTAGTGGATCTAGTAGATCTAGTGGATCCGTTGTATTTCGACTGTCGGTATTCATTGTGAGCGTGAAAGTGCAGATAAATGTACACAGCATCAGTAAAATATCGCAAAACTTTATCTATACTAATATTATAAAGAGAGAAGATTTGCATTTTTGTATTTTTGTTTGTTACCAATAAACTCAAAAACTATTTCAAAAATTCTTTCACCATTAGAATGCTACATTATCCCTGAGTGACATAGGCTATATTTATCACTAGCTACTCTCCCCGGCTTCGCACGGGTGCGGTTTCATTGCGCCCGCGCAAAGCTGGGATGGACTACTAGTCGTTAAATATTTTTTTTAATTGGAGGACACGCAGGAATAAACAGGTCTGTTTCTCCCTGTTGGTGACGGTTGACAGAAGGTGAATTCATCTTGGCATTGGTACTGCCGTAAATTCATTAGCTTGTAAGACGTTTCAAAGTGATCCTTGTGATTTATTGAATAAAACTCTTTTGACTTTGATAATTCCAGGCGGAGCACCGGTGGTCTTGTGGTAGTGACCCCGCCTTCCGATCCTAAGGTCGTGGGTTCAAACCCGGTCGTGCACCAATGGATTTTTCTGTTCGAAAAATTTATGTGCGCAATGCCAGTGCCCTCATAAGATGAGGGAAAACATCGTGAGGAAACCGGCATGTCCAAGAACTAAAGATTCGAAAGACATGTGCTATCCACGTGAATCCGCATTGGGTCCGCGTGGTGGATTAAGACCCAATCACTCTCGCCTGAGAGTAGGCCAGTGTCCCAGCAGTGGGAACATTAGAAGGCTGTCATGATGATGAATTTCAGGTGGATTTCTTCTGGATAAACCGGGAGCAGCGCTCGTTCGAGTGGTTCGTGAGCCTGCTGTCCCAGCTGGAGATGGAGCAGGCGGAGCTGGGGAAGGAGTGCGAGAGGTTCCTGGAGATGCACATGTACATCACCAGTGCACTACAGCGCAGTGATATGAAGGCTGTGGGCTTGCAGTTGGCTCTCGATCTACTACACGAAAAGGTTCAGTATCACATCTTGACATAACACTTCACACTTTTGACGTTTGACGAGCGATGTGGCGCAGCGGGCGCAGGTCCGCCTGCGACGCAGAGGTTGCGGGTTCGATTTCCGCCTCGGAACAAATGTTTGTACGATCTACAAATATTTGTTCCGGGTGTTCTGGGTATTTTCTATAAATAATAAAAAATATATATCTATGTATTGTATTGTATTAAGTATATATCAGTCATCTAGTACCCATAACACAGCTCTGTTTAACAGCAGCTTACCATGGGGCTAGATGATGCTGTGTGGATTGTCCAGCATTATTTATTTATTTATTTATTTTGAGAGAGAGAGAAAGAGATAGCTTTAATTAAGGTTCAATGTACTTACCTATTGACGACCGTTGTGGCGCAGCGGGCGCAGGTCCGCCTGCGATTCGGAGGTTGCGGGTTTGATTCCCTCGGGTCAAATGTTTGTACGATCTACAAATGTTTGTTCCGGGTGTTCTGGGTATTTTCTATATAGAATAAAAAATCTATATCAGTCATCTAGCTAGTACCCTTAGCACAGCTCTGTTTAACAGCAGCTTACCTTGGGGCAAGATGATGCTGTGTGGATTGTCCAGCGTTATTTATTTATTTATTTAATTTATTTGACTTGCCAATGTTACCTATGCAATGTAACGCTATGCTAAATAAATGATTAACTGAATATTTGTATGTTTTGTTCGACTCTCGACAACCACTGAATCAATTTTTTGAATGGTCATGAGACTCATTATTAATAAACTCACTACCTCAACTGTTACCTAATACCTCTTACGTTACCTTGTTAGGCCATGACAGAGGCCTTCTGGCGGCCTTAAAACTCTGTCACCAGAGTTGCCTGACTCATACGAACTTAGTTATAGTTCTCACAACGGGTCTCGGCAGTCGTGAAATTAGCCGTTTCGATGCGCAATGGAGCTATTTCAAACTAAATTGTCTTTGCGCATCACAAACAGCTAACTTCACGGAAGCCTAGATCCGCTGTGCGAACTTTACTTTTTACATCACCTGAAGGTAAGTGGTGGTGTGATTTGAGCCTTCTATCTTAGCAGAGTTACAGAACAGGAGGTCTACTACAATTCAACGAAACGAAAATTGACTAACGAACGAAATCTAAACGAAATTTCGATAGTAGCCTTACCCGTTTTCATTTTCGGACACGCACTAGAAATTCGGATTCATAGACAATTTTCGTGAACGAATGGAATGAACAATAATGTGTAGATACTGCAGATGTAGGTACTGCAGAGTCAAAGAAACTAGTTTCAGGATTTCCGAAGCTTGGTTTTCAAACTCAATTCATTTATTGCTCTCATATGGTTGGTTCATTTACATTATAGGTGGTAGTATCACGTATTATGAAGTATGAACCCTGTCGAAGGGTATGACAACATGGAGATACGCCGAAGTTTAATTAAGTAGGATGTAGATAAATTAAGTAGATAAATATATTTAGCATTAATTCACAGTAGGTATTATTATTATCAAAATATTTGTCAAAGTTTGGTGTTCTATACTGTAGGTTTTCAAGTATAATTACCTTATTTTCAGGAGAAACGCGACCTAATCACAGGTCTCAAGACTAGAACCAACGCCGGGCGTCCGAACTGGGACAAGGTGTTCAAACAGCTTCAGGAACAGAACAAGGGGAAGGTCACCGTGTTCTACTGCGGGCCCCCGCAGCTCGCCAGGACCCTTAAAATCAAGTGTAGCCAATACGGATTCAACTTTAGAAAAGAAGTCTTCTAGAGGGTTCCTGATGTATATAATAGTTCTCTCGGCGGATCTAGGCTTCCGTGAAGTAAGCCGTTTCGATGGATTATTCCCATCTGTCACCTAGTTTTGTCAAGGTGACAGATCGCACAAAAAAGTGCGCAATGAAGCTTTTACTAATTAAATTGTCTTTGCGCATCACACACGGCTAACTTCACGGAAGGCTAGATCCGCCGAGAGAAATATACAATACGGATTCAACTCTAGAAGTCTAGAGGATAGATAAGCACTAGTTTGAATATGGATTCAAAAATAATAATAAAACTGAATTATGAGATTTTTATGATGAACAAAACGCGTAGGTTTATTTCGGAAGAGACTATGTACGAGTAGGTAAGTATTTTAGAAAAATATTGACTTTAGAAAAAAATAGTTATTTTAGTGCCATGACATTCAATTTTATTTATCTTTTTTTTAGGCTGAGGGAGTTTGTTTACTTAGCAAATTCTCATACAGATCTAAATTTATTTTATAAAGTGTAAATTAATTTATAAATGATAATAATTACAAAAGTTACCTTATTGTTGCCAAGTTATTTTAATAAGATAAATATGTTTTATGTTGTTGTTTTGTTATTGCCACTAAAGTATGATTTAATTATAATTGTACTTCATTTAGCTTCGTCGTTCGAGATAAATAAGAATATTTGTAGTATACGTCTAGCTATCGCCTTTTACCACTAAGTTTAAAGCAGAGAATCTGCATTTTTTTTAATAACTTTTTTCCGTTCTACCGCCACTCGGACTGACACTCATTCGCGTTTTAGTGCCTCGCCGAACACCACGTTTTACCTTTTTTCATACAAAAGTATAAAACAATGCCGAAACGAAGTCACAAAAACGAGGATAGTGACGATTATTTACGACGAAAACTAAGAAAAATTGAAAAGAAGCTTGCAAAGAGGACCAGACGATTGAGAGATCGTTCTTTATCCAACAGCAGCTCATCAGCGATTGTATCGCTAGTACAATCGGAGTGTGAGGGTAAGCTAAGTGCAGTTTGTTTTCTTTATTACTCATTTCACCAATGATATTGTGAATAGTTTTTAGGACTATATCCGTATCAAGTATTATGACATGACGTCACCATACGATAAGTGATGTGTACATCTTGTGGGGATGTTACCTTCGCAATAAATCTGAATGCAATTATTTACGTGCCTACTAGTGATTGTGTACATTTGAAAGGAATGTTACCTTCACTTTAATAGGTAACGTTATATGATAATGCAGTACCTACACAATAATATAAGTGTTGTGGATAGTTTTTAAGGACTATTACCGCGCTTGTTATTATTACTATTTTATTTACTAAGTAGATACTTAGTGATAGTACTACACGTACTAAAAACTTTGCAGGGTATGTAGCTTTGAAGCTGTGGCTATCTACTAGGGATGGACCCCTTCGCATTAAAAAGCGCATACATCATAGGTACATAACTATTAAATAAAAACCTAGAATGGTTTATTGCATCGAAAATGTGGCCATCTTATAGGGATGGACCCTTTTTCTTTTTGATAGATATATGTAGGTATATATATATTTTTTGGTACCTACCTACTTAGCCTATGCATTTCATATTCCAGATGAAATGGAAGTGCAATCCGAAGTTCATGTAGTGCCTACTACTGTTGGGGAAACCCATCTAGGCACGTCTACAAATACTTCATCTGCACAGGCGGACGCCCAGCAGGCTGAGCTCCCCGTTGAGACTGAACAGACGACAGAACCTGATCAACCGGAATTAGATGAAGAAATTCTTAATCTATTGGGAGAAACGCCTTCGAAGGACAAGAAGTTTGGACCAGATATTCGAGGCGAATTAGCAGTTCGTTTTGAGCACATCGCTACGACTGGCTTGACCAAAGAGTCTAAGAAAGAACTGCTTGAAAAGCATCTTATTCCAAAGAATTGCACAAAAATTGACGCACCGAAGCTAAACCCGGAGATAAAGGCGGCCTTATCGGAGATGCTTGTTAAAAAAGATAAGGCATTAGAAAATAAGCAGTTACAGGTCGCTGCAAGTATATCTTGCATTGGTGAAGCGCTAACTCGATTGTTCTCTTTAGAACAAAAGGACCAGACAGTAATAAAATTACTTATTGAAGCCGGTCGTTTAATGTGCGATTCACAGCACAGCGAGTCTATGACAAGACGGAGTTTTATATGCTCTACTATAAAAAAAGATATTAAAGATCAACTCTTTAATACAGAGATAGACGATTTCTTGTTTGGAGAAAAGCTAGCCGATACACTTAAGGCTGCAAAAGCGATATCAAAATCGGGTGCTGAGATAAAGACCTTACCTGTTAAGAAAAATAACCCAGCATTTAAACCTAGACCGGGTTTTAATCAGAATTTAAACCAGAAGCCTCCGCTTCCGGCAGCCAGGCAGACGGGAGCAGCGAGGAGGTTCGAGCCGATGCCGACGACATCGACACCAGCCCGCCCTCGGCAGCCGCAGCAGCCGCGACAGCCGCAGCGCTTACAGTATCGCCCGGGCCCACGTCGCTAGACCCGGTACGTTCTGCTGGACGATTATTTCATTTTTACAATCAATGGCAATTGATCACTAATGACCCCGTGATACTATCATGGATAAGAGGATACAAGATCCCCTTTTCAAAACCAGTATCTCAATCATATGAACCGAGTTTATCTGTTTTGTCAAAAACTGAATCTCTTCAATACAAAGTGGCCATCACTGATCTGCTTAATAGCGGAGCTATTTCACATTGCAAAACATGTCAAGGGCAGTTTTTATCTAGCTATTTTCTTGTCAAAAAACCCAGTGGTAAAAACAGATTCATTTTAAATTTGAAGTCCTTAAATAAGTACATCACTACGGAACACTTTAAAATTGAAGATTTGAGAACAACATTAAAGTTAATTTCAAAGGATAGTTACATGGCCACTTTGGATTTAAAGGATGCATATTTTCTTGTGTCTATACATCCAGACTTTAGAAAGTACTTACGATTTAGATACGAAGGTAATTTGTATCAATTTGATGTTTTAGCATTTGGGTTAAATACCGCCCCGTTTGTCTTTACAAAATTATTAAAACCCGTTATGTCCTTACTCAGGTCATTGGGATACTTGTCATCTATATACTTAGATGACATATGTATGATTTCCAGATATTATGAAGATTGCCTTGCTAATATCTCGCACACAAAAACCATTTTAGAAGCTTTAGGGTTCATTATCAATATTGAAAAGAGCTGCATGACGCCAAATACCGTTTGTAAATACCTTGGTTTTCTGATAGATACCAAGAATTTTCACGTCAGCTTGACCGAAGAAAAACGGCATTTAGTTAAAAAAGAATTACAGTCGTTTCAATCACAACGTCGCTGCAAAATTAGACATTTTGCTCGCTTAGTAGGCCTTCTCACTTCGTCATGCCCTGCTATCCAGTACGGTTGGATGTATACCAAACAGATGGAAAGATGTAAATACCTTGCTTTGTGTAATACAGACAGCTACGATAGCTATATGTCATTGCCACGTTACTTACAGAATGATTTTTCCTGGTGGTTAAAATCTATTGAAATTGCAGTCAATCCTATTAGACAAGACAGTTACTGTTTAGAAATCTTTTCTGATGCTAGCAAAAAAGGGTGGGGGGCAGCATGCGATAGGGAGACCGCCAGTGGCCAGTGGAGTATTTCAGAATCGGTCAAACACATTAACTACCTAGAACTCCTGGCAGCATTCTTAGGTTTACAGACATTTGCAAAAAAATTCAAAAACTGTCAGATCTTGCTGCGTATTGATAACACAACTGCTATTTCGTATATCAACCGTATGGGGGGAGTTAGATTTCCGCATCTCACAGAAATTACTAAATCCTTATGGGAGTGGTGTGAAGCTCGCGGAATATTTGTGTTCGCTTCATACATAAGTTCAAAGGATAACGAAATAGCAGATGCCGAGTCACGCAAATCACATCCAGACAATGAATGGGAGCTTAAAGATCATGCTTTTGATAAAATTGTGCAAGCACTTGGACCACCAAATATTGACATTTTTGCTTCGAGAATTAATCATAAATGTGAGAAATATGTATCATGGAATAGAGATCCTGGAGCATTCGCCGTAAATGCATTTACTTTGGATTGGAAAGATCTTTCTTTCTACGCTTTTCCTCCCTTCGCCGTCATATTAAAAGTTTTAAGGAAAATAATAACCGACCAGGCAGAGGGTATAGTTGTAGTTCCCTTTTGGCCAACACAACCCTGGTTTCCCCTGTTCCAAGGCCAAGGCCTTCTCTGTTCCGAATTAATACAATTTAGACCTTGCGATAATGTATTATTATCTATTTCCAACAGTCACCCCAAGCTGACGTTGATTGCAGGGAAGTTATCAGGACGGCACTAATGAAGAGAAGCGTACCACCATCATCGTTAGATATTATGATAGCTTCCTTGTCCGAAAGCTCTATTAAACAGTACAACGTCGCTTTAAGACGCTGGGTGATCTTCTGTAAAGAACAAAACATTGATATGTACGAAGCGTCAACTCCAATGGTGATATACTTCCTAACCGAATTATTACAATCAGGTTTACAGTACGGCTCGCTCAACAGTCATCGTTCCGCTCTATCTTTGATCCTCGGATCGAGAGTGGGGTCTGATGACCGCGTTACTAGACTTTTCAAAGGTTTTTATAGACTTCGCCCACCAGCCCCAAAATATAACATCACATGGGATCCATCAGTGGTCTTAGAATTTCTTTCTAAATGGTACCCCAACAACAGTTTAAGTCTAGAACAACTTACTAAGAAGATTGCGACATTAATCATGCTGGTTACTGCGCACAGAGTGCAAACTATTAGCAAGATAAGTTTACAAAATATATTTGTCTATAATCAGCACATATTCATAAAAATAGAAGACTTAATAAAAACATCACGCCCCGGTTTAACTCAACCTAGTCTGAACATTCCTTTTTATAAAAACCGACCGGAAATATGTCCGGCAGAAACGTTGTTGGCGTATATTGACAAGACGAAGCCTATAAGAAATAATGAAAATTACCTATTTATTAGTTTTAAAAAACCGCATAAATCAGTATCCAAGGATACTATCAGCCGGTGGATAAAAAATACACTATCAACAAGTGGAGTTGACACTTCCATATTTACTGCTCACTCCACCAGACATGCAGCCACTTCAGCCGCTCATAGAGCTGGTGTCAGTATTGATACGATTCGTAATACAGCTGGGTGGAGTGGCAACTCTACTGTATTTGCCAAATTCTATCATAGAGATATTCAGTGTGATCAAATTGATCAGTTTGCTTTGTCAATTCTAAACACTTAAAAAGATTAAAAGGTTTAGAAATGTATTTATATTAAATTCTAATCAAGCATTATAATAATATTCTTAGTTTTATTATCATATGCAGGGCTAAACAATTTACCTAATAAAACAATCTTTTGTTTTGATGATTACATGTGAATGTTTTAATATTTCACTGTCTTTCAAAATCTACAAATATTCTTATTTATCTCGAACGACGAAGCTAAATGAAGTACAATTGGAGATTAAACGAACTTACCTGAAGTGAAGTTCTATCCAAATTGTACGATTTAGCTTCGTCGGAGAGATAAGGTCCCTCCCAACCCTACGACCCCTTAATTCTGTGAAATATTAAGGCTGCAGGCTTTCAACTAAATGAGTGTCAGTCCGAGTGGCGGTAGAACGGAAAAAAGTTATTAAAAAAAATGCAGATTCTCTGCTTTAAACTTAGTGGTAAAAGGCGATAGCTAGACGTATACTACAAATATTCTTATTTATCTCTCCGACGAAGCTAAATCGTACAATTTGGATAGAACTTCACTTCAGGTAAGTTCGTTTAATCTCCAATAATGATATTCATTTTTTATTTTTTTATTTAAGCACAGAACTAAATATATTAGTTCTGTGCATAAAACCGACAATTTTTTTACCAATTACCAATACCTAGATAGGTACCTAATAAGTAACTACCACTAACTACCAGCTTAGCGCTCAGCATAGCCTACATATAATTTGCAATGCCTGATAAGGGCAATTAAGTTCTAAGTGCCATATTACTTTTAAGACCTTTTGTAACACTTATTTGTGCAAATAAATATCTTGAAATCCAGAAAAATCTCGAATTCTGCAAAAAGATATTGAGAATTTCCTCATAATAAGTAGGTAGAGGCGTGGAGGTTAAAAACCTACCTCAACATAAAACTTGACTCTGAAAACAACACGGAAACGAACGCTATCCTACGTCATTGTGACGTAAATATCATCACCTATCATCGTCACAGATAACACGCGGAAATCGCACATACTGCGAACCTTGGGCCAGCGAGGTCGTCTGCACCAGCGAGGTCGACCTTCGCACGACCTCATGAACAAGGGCACACCTTGAGAACGAGGTCACGTCCTTTATGAACAAGGTCAAAATTCTGCACAAGGCTCGCGAAATTTGACCGCGAAAATGAAGGTCTGCGGTTTGTGACCGTGAAAATCAAGGTAATATTTTGTGGTCGCGAATTTTCAGGGATTCGCGTCTGGCCTCGGTTGAGGACATGTGCTTGTTGGAGGCCGTTTTAGTGCTTTGGCGATTGACTTGCGGAAGTAGGTAAATATTGTTATTTTATAAGTAGGTATGTAGGTATAGTAATAATGTGATTATGGTTAATAGGCCATTTTATTTTACCTACCACTTAGTATGACATCAGCTTATGAACAATGTAAAGTACCTTCACGTAGGCATTCCTAACAACTTAATTATTCATGATCATCATCATGACAGTCTGCTAATGTTCCCACCGCTGGGACACTGACCAGAGACCACTTAGGTGATTGGATTGCGGATTGGTGGATGGTACATGTCTTTCGAATTGTTAGTTCTTGGACATGCCGGTTTCCTCGCGATTTTTTCCTACACCGTATGATAGCATTGGCAGTGGCATCCATTGGTGCACGACCGGATTTGAACCCACGACCTTAGGATCAGAAGGCGGGTTTACTACCGCTAGACCACCAGTGCTCATCCATCTAATTAACTAAATTATAGTTATCTATACTAATAATAAAGAGAGAACATTTGTATTTTTGTTTGTTACGAATTAACTCAAAAACGAATGGTCCGATTTTAAAAATTCTTTCACCAATAGCAGGCTAATTTTAGCCCTGAGTAACATAGGCTATTCATATAACTAGCGACCCGCCCCGGCTTCGCACGGGTGCTTAAGTTTTCATTGCACCCGTGCGAAGCTTTTTTTTTTTTTTTTTCATGGTTATAGACCAACGTTTGACCACTACCTCACCTGATGGGAAGTGTTGGTGTGGTCGATGATGGAGCACGCTGGTCTAGAAAGAACCTGTTCACTCTAGCTGGAACAGAGTTTTATAATAAGTTGTATGTGTTTAAACATAAATTAGAAATGTTTTTAAATGATCAGTTTTGGCCTAGTGGAATAACATTTAGGCGCTTTGTGCATTTTTTGTACCAAGCAAAATCGGAAAATATAGTTAAAGTTAGTCATTTATTATATATTTATATTTTTATTATATATATATTTATATATTATAGTTAGTCATTTGCTTATGGATTTAAGCCCCAATCAAGATATTAACTTTATTAGTTATAATTGTAAATCTTTTAAACGGTCGATTGATGATATACGAAAAATCTGTGGTATGTCTGACTTGGTTGCTCTTCAGGAGACATGGTTGCTCCCCCATGACGTCCCCCTGCTGGGAACTGTTTCCAATAATTTTGAATACACGGGTAAGTCCGCTGTAGATACGTCTGAGGGGTTACTCACGGGAAGACCATATGGAGGAGTAGCTATTCTCTGGAGAAAGGGCATTTTCGAAAACGTGTCTGTGGTAAAATGTTGTAGTGTCCGGCTAGCGGCTGTCAAGATTACTCTATCAGGCGGGCGGTCTATTATTGTATTCTCTGTATACATGCCCACGGATTCATCTGAAAACTTGCCTATTTTTACTGAGGTGCTGGGTGAAATAAGTGCAATTGTAGCAATTGAGGATGTTGAGAGTGTATTCATCTTAGGTGATTTTAACGCTCATCCGCATGAATTATTTTTTAATGAACTTATTAGTTTTTGTTCTGACCAGCTTTGGGCTTGTGCCGATGTAGAAATACGTGGCCTGCAGTCCGACACATATACTTTTGTCAGCGAGGTGCATGGGTGCAGGCGTTGGCTTGATCACTGTGTTGTATCGCAGTCGGCATGGCAAGCTGTTGTCGAAGTAGGCACCTTAGAGGATGTTTTCGTTTCGGATCACCTACCTATTTATGTAAGTTGTAACTTAAATGTAGTTAGACCTAAATTAGTGACAAGTAACTTGCACCGTAGCTCAATTATATGGGGCGAGAGAGATGAAACTCAAATAGCTAAATATCATGCAATATGTAACGGTAGATTACGCGATATAGACTTTCCTAATGAGTTCTCGGAATGTAGTCATGGGTCATGCAATCTGAAGAATCATACACAAATTTTAGACCAGATTTATGATAATATTGTGAATATATTGAGTGACGCAGCTGGGGGATCTGGTGGAGAGCGCTGCGTTAAGCAAATCAAAAGCCGAAACTTATGTGGTTGGAATGAGCATGTTCGGGAAGCTCATCGGGCGGCCAGGCTTAATTTTAAAATGTGGGTCCTGTATAATAGACCAGCTTCAGGCGTAATTTACAAACAAATGTACGAGTCACGTAAAGTTTTTAAAGGGCGATTAAAGTGGTGCCAAAATAACCAAGATCAACTCAAAATGGACATTCTAGCTAATCATAGAGAGACAAAACATTTTGGTAAATTTTGGAAAACAACGGGGAAGTATGATATTAAGCCTGGCCTCCCGGTGAGCGTGGATGGAGAAAGCGAGTTGGTGCGTATTGCAAATGCGTTTAAAGAACAATTTAAAGTGCGCTCTCCACTTGGTCCCTCTGCTGCGTTCACGAACTCTGTTTCGGAGTCCGGATGTCGGGGAAATGAGCCACCTGTACTTTTTACTGCAAATCAAATAAGAAACGTCCTTAAGCAAATGAGTGGTGGTAAATCTCCTGGGCATGATGGGCTCAGTATTGAGCATTTGAGGTATGCAGGGGTTCACCTTCCGAGGGTACTGGCGCTGTTTTTTACAATGTGCATTAGTCACTCTTACCTACCACACGATTTAATGAAAACCATCGTTGTGCCCATTGTAAAGAACAGGACCGGAGACATTTCGGATAAGGGGAACTACCGGCCTATTTCTCTTGCAACAATCATTGCTAAAGTATTGGACGGTATGCTTGATTCGCTATTAGATAAGTACATAACTCTACATGACGCTCAGTTTGGATTTCGATCTGGACTCTCTACTGAAGGCGCAATTTTAAGTCTGAAGCATACCGTCCAGTACTATACTGAGCGTAGGACGCCGGTATATGCCTGTTTTCTTGACCTCTCTAAAGCGTTTGACTTAGTGTCATACGATGTGCTTTGGAGAAAGTTAGGAGACAGGAGCGTACCGGCAGGCGCACTAAATATTTTCAAATATTGGTATGCCAACCAAACCAACTGTGTGAGATGGGCCAATGTTCTATCTGAAGCATATAGGCTGGAGAGCGGGGTGAGACAAGGGGGGGTTAACATCCCCCAAGCTCTTTAACTTATATGTAAACGATCTTATCGTGGAGCTGAGCAGCATGCGTGTCGGATGTCGGATTGATGACGTCAGCATTAATAATATAAGCTACGCGGATGACATGGTGCTGCTGAGCCCGACGGTCGGAGGTCTCAGAGAGCTATTAAAGGTCTGTGAGTCCTATGCTGCTGAGCATGGACTTGTATATAATGTAAAGAAGAGTGAGTACATGGTCTTTAAGGCCGCCGGTAAATGCCCAGATAACACACTCCACATTACCCTAAATGGCTTGAACGTTAATCGCGTTACAAAATTTAAATATCTGGGGCATTTAATTACTGACGACCTTAAAGATGATGGCGATATTGAGAGAGAGCGTAGGGCTCTAGCGGTCCGAGGCAACATGTTGGCACGCAGATTCTCCCGGTGTACCGATGAGGTGAAGATCACGCTTTTTAAGGCATATTGTCAGAGCTTCTACACGGGAAATCTGTGGGTCAAATACACCAAAAGGTCGCTAGATGCCCTGCGTGTTCAATATAATAATATCTTTAGGATGCTGTTGGGGCTGCCACGGTTTTGTAGTGCATCAGGGATGTTTGCGCTGTACCACACTGATGGCTTTCAAGCCATCATTCGCAAAAAAACTGTATCCCTGATCGGCAGAACGCGAGGTAGCCACAATTGCATCCTGAAGACCATAGCGGACAGGTACACATCACCGCTATGGAAGTGCCTTGTGTTGAGGGTGATCTAAAGAGAACTCTACTTATGTTTCTTTTTGGATCATTCTCAGCATAGGAGCCTAAGCCTCTACACCCAGCACCTACTTAGTTTTATTTTTCTCTACTACTAACACATTGTTTTAAATTTTGTTACTAACACACTATGGATTCATGTTGTCCGAAATAAAATCTTTTTATTTTATTTTATTTTATTTATTTATTTATAATGAAATATTGTAGAATATTTTATTTAACACATCATCATCGCCATCTAGTCCCGCAAACTAATCAAATCTTATAAGTAGGGTTCTATAGTTCTCTCGGCGGATCTAGGCTTCCGTGAAGTTAGCCGTTTGTGATGCGCTAAGACAATTTAGTTAGAAAAAGCTCCATTGCGCATCGAAACGGCTAACTTCACGGAAGCCTAGATCCGCTGAGAGAACTATACCTGTATGTGGTTCTACTGATAGAAATATCTAAGTAGGTACACTAGGCACACCTACCTACTTTAGTACCTAATGTTCAAAGAAACACCTAGACCCGGATGTAGATCATGCTTAATGGTGCCGCAGCGGGGATCGAACCCACTACCTCTTGTTTCTCAAGGCACTCGGCTATCTCGCTAGGTACCGAAATCATGAAGTTTTATGACTTTTGAAAATTCGGCAAAATCACCTTAGTCAATTTAATAAAAAAATATTTTCCTATTATTAGGTAGTAGTAGCTAGGTATTAGGTACTTACTTATTTTCCTACAATTCGGTATTAGAAGCGACCTTGTTTAATTACAAAATCATGGTTTGAGATCTAAGATAATAATCTGTTCTGTGATAGGTAAAAAAAATATGGTAAGTAGGTACTGAACATACGGAGTACGGACACAAACGGTTTGTGGAAAAATTTGTAACAGCGGCATCTACTACTAATTTAACAAACTACTGTAATTGCTTACAAAGATTACTATCTACTCCTTCTATTATATGTATATGATAAAGTTCTTACAGATTTCGGTAGATGGTGCTATTTGCAATATTTGTTTATTAAATTTTATTGCAGCTCGTCTAAATTCCCTGAGTTCGATGAACAGGAAAATTATCTTATTATTCTATTTCAAGCAGTTTAAAAAAATTGAATGCTAGATCTTCCAAGACAATTTTTAATCAAGGTAGATAGGTAGGCACCTACGTACATAAATGTACGTACAATCATAGACGAATAATATTATGGTAGGTAGGTACCTACAATCTTTCTACCTGGGTGGTAATAAAGGAAGTTATTCAGAGCCTCATAAACCTATGTAGGTAGTTATACCTACGAGTACCTATATAGGTTATACCTAGGTATAATCTAAGTACCTACTAAGTATTTAATTTTTACCTACCTGGTACTATTCTACTACCTAATAAATTAATCATTCATAGCTTACTACTAAGTTACATAAATAATGATTAGACAGCTGTTTTTTTTTTCAGTCTGTCTGAATAGTTTTCTTGGAACTGTTTTGTCACCAAATCTAATTTGGTTAGTGTGCAAAGCGAGAACGGCCCAATTGCAAGTTTTAACTCACGCCGCCGTGCCGTGACGTGAGTCACCACCGTACCTACAACAAACGTATCGAAGTGAGGTGAGTGAGGGCACGCTCGGTCAACGTCGAATACTATCTAGCTAGGTAGACATAGGTACTACCTACCAATAGAGTCCAAATTACAAGACTGATTTACTTCATTTATTATTCTAAGATTACAAATACCTACAGAAAATGGTAATATTTTTTAAAACTTACCTTAGCCTACTTACTACCTAAATTGCTCCCTATTTTGAAGACAATACGATCTAAATTATAATGTTATGTACCTACCTACCTTCATTGATGTACTTACTTATGATACCTACCTACTAACGAAGCGATACACGTAGGTAGATAGGTAAGTACCTACATAACATTTTAGTTTAGTGATAAGGATAATCGTACTAGATCGTCTAGATCGTATTGTCTTCGGAATAGGGATGAGACACGCCACCGACTATAAGTACCTACTTAATACAAAATGAAATTACCTAGATGAATAAAATTCTAACTGCTGCTCCGGTAGGTAAGTAGATAAATTTCTCTCGGCGGATCTAGGCTTCCGTGAAGTTAGCCGTTTCGATGCGCAATGGAGCTTTTTCTAACTAAATTGTCTTTGCGCATCACAAACTGATGAGTTAATCGAAGATCCGTATCTGAGCTAAGTGTCACCATTATCCCGCTCCCGTCTCGAAGCGTTTTCTAGACGGATGAGTCAATCAAAATGTATCTGAGCTTCTAGAGTGCGTGCAAGCTAGCTTTGCGCGCGAGTGATGGCGTTTGACCTACGTAATAACATCCCTGCCAGCTCTTTTAATCACTTTAGGCATATTGATGGCGATTACCTACATAATAGGCAATAAAAAAGCCAGCACTCTCTCTTGACACCTCACAATCATTTTAAACAAAGGCGGCACACGGTTAGTTCCAATTTCGGCCACGCGCAGAGTTATCTTGCGCGCACTCTACGGCGCATCACTAGTTCTACATTCAGTCAGTCAGTCAGTTCAGTCCAGGTCAGTGAGTCTCTATTTGAGTTTGAAACGGTCGCACGCGCATTGCTCTATTTAAAAATTAAAACTATTTCCATTGTGCTGTGATTTGGCTGTGATGTTCTAGTGGCGAAATGAAGTTCAGTTTTTGTGCGTTTCTGTTTGTTTCGGCAGCTGTTTTGATAACAGGTACAAATACCACTGTATTATGGTATTACTTAAGTTTTTAGTGTATTTGTTTTAGGTAAGTTTATGTAGATACCTACTAGCTTAGAATAATAACACGCCTATTAGTACCTACATAATCATTATTCAATCACACACATAAGTACCTACCTACCTAACTACTTAGAAGCTTAAAATAATAACATAGAAGTACCTACCTACCAAAAAAAAATTAAGATTGATCGTAGATTACGAATAGGTACCTACCTAGTTCTAGCGAACACTGGCGTTGTAGTGGTAGGGTAGCCTATACAAATAGGTAGGTAGGTACCTACCTACAGTTGCGCGTTCTCTAAGGCTGTTCCTCTGTATTACTCTGTGCTAGGGTTGAGGTCATGGGATCGAAACCGGTCGTAGTCCAATTTTTAGAATAGGGTGACAGATCGCACTTTTTTGTGCGATCTGTCTCCCTAGGCGGACAAAGCTGGGTGACAGATGGGAATAATCCGATAATTTCACCATAACAAAAATCTTAGGACATCATGATGTGCCATCAAAGTGCCATCCAATAAGCGTTGGGTCCGCATTCACTCTTGGTCATGAGTAGGCCAGTGTCCAGCAGAACATGATGACGCTGGTCATGATGATGATGATAAGCCGACATACCTACCTACATGCTTGATTGACATAATGAGACAAGATTTTGGAAGTACTAATAGGAGTCGAAGGGAAGCACCAAACACATTTACTTCCAGTTAAATTATAGTTTATTCACAGGCGGACTACGGATAATGTTTTACAAGTCTGGGAGATGTTATTGCGAGTCGACACTGGCGCGGTGGTAAATAAGTAGGCACAGTTAACTTCTAGGAGTAGGATATGCACCTAGGCTTATATAAAGAGCAATCATAACTGGTGTTGGAAGAATTCAAGTCAAGTCCAGACCTCAGGAAAATTTTCACTGGCCAGCTGTCAAAATCAGCTTCTGTCATCAAATCCGCGCGAGTTTCGTTCAGAAACCGCCACAAGATATTTAAATAATCAATCCTGAGAGACTAGACTAGAAGTTCCAACTTCCACTTTCCACTTCATTGATAGTCCTATCAATTTGGCATGAAGGTTGGAAGTGGGTAGGTACCTAGGTACTGTCTACCTAGATTGATTAAGTACCTATATATCTAATCTAATATTAATTTTATTAGTAATTTATTGGTTCATGTGATAAAATAATGTTCTACAATGAAATATTTTTTTTATTTAATGTTGTAGGTATTTTGTCTAAGTTGGACTTTATATATTTTTCAAATAATGCTGAACAATCCACACAGCACAGCATAATTTAGCCCCAAGCTAAGCTTGTGATATGGGTACTAGATGTCTGATATACTTAATACAATACCATACTTTATATAAAATATCCAGAACACCCGGAACAAATATTTGCAGATCCTACAAACATTTGTTCCGAGGCGTGAATCGAACCCTCAATCTCCACGTCGCATCCGGACTTTAACCCGCCGCGCCACGTCGGTCGTCATTAACTATGTAATATGTAATTTGCAAGATCTTAATTAACTGATTGTAATTTTGCAAGTAAATGTATCACCACACCATACAAATTCATACAATCTTTTGTTATCTTGTTTTGTTTAAATATTCTTTAGGCGTCGGCGTCGCTGCCGCGGCTAGTGAATCACAGAGATAGTAATAATATTATTAACTTGTTTTGTTCAAAATACCTACCTACCTACTAATATTAAACAGTTGACAGACGTTTTTACTTTATGTAGGTAGGTACGTAACATTTTGTTCTGTTATCTAGAATAATTATATAATAAAGGAGTTGTTTCTCGATGTATGGAGCCGGGCCTAGGTCCTTTGTAGGGGTCTAGATATTTAGATATTCAATAAAGAAACCATTTTAAGCTGTTTATTTAATTTATTTTAGCTTCTTTTACTATCTTATGTAAGTTTATCTTTGTGAAGGAGTGCAACACAATGCAAAACAACATGGCGGGTTTAACGAACAACTGGGTTATTAGGTACTGTCAAAGTCAAGATGCGTCACGATCATTGGCTAATAGCTGTCATGGCGGACCTCCAGTGTTCCCGTTTTAGGAAACTCAACACAACAAACATTTTTCATATAGAACTTTGTTTGTCTACATAAAAATAAAATTGTATTATAATGTTAGTAAGACCTAGGCCACTATGAAATTGGTACTTTAAGAGTAGCAGACTTTTTTGTGATAGAACACGTGCGTCCGGGAAAGTACTACCACCATACCTATTTCTGCCGCAAAGCAGTAATGCTCGCATTGCTGTACTCCGGTATGAAGGGTATGGTTTCCGGTGAAATTACTGGCACATGAGATGAGGCTTTCGATCTATGCCTCAAGGTGGCAACCCGCGAGTGATACCTCTGGTATTGCAAGCGTCCATAGGCTGCGGTAACCGCTTACCATTTTGTGGGTCGTACGCTTGGTTGCCACTTCAGTTGTATAAAAGAAAAATAACTTTTCCTGGTTTAAAGTAAGTAAGTTTGTATGAGTCAGTGGCCAACTCAGGTGGATGCTAAACGTGCCCTCCGAAGCACGGGAGGGCTTAGTTGAATTTGTCTCTGGTATAATAATAAAATTGTACCTCCTAGCTATGATGTACAATTAATCTTACAATACAAATTAATTATTCTTTATTGTTTTTCAATATCGATGTTGAAATTGTTTCTAATGGTTTCATGTGTACCTAACCTATCTAATTTAATGCTATTTCGTTCTGTAAATAAAGAAGGTATATGTATATAATAAGTAAATTAGGAACAAAACGATATAGAAAGGTAATTATATGATTGTAGTTTCGACAATTTTTTTTTTATTAATACAAAGAACATGAGTTACCCTATACTATGTATACATAATATACATTACCTACCACCCACCTACCTAATATTAATAAATTTTATCGGTTTGCACTTAGCAGACACTAACATTACCTACATTAGACACGAAGAACATAAAATGTGAAAGCCGCTAAAGTGTTTTTTGTTAAGAATAAGGGTAAATAATGATTAAACTAGTTCCAGGCGGATCTTTAATAACAATTGGTGTTGTTTCAGCCCAAGAAGCCAAAGATGATGAATATGATGGCTTCGCTGTCGACTATGATGACTTCTACAACTATGACCAACTGAAAGAAGAAGGTGAAAAGATTGAGCTTGAGCTTGACAAGCTTAATGCTGAAAGCGACTTGAAAGTAAAGTCAGAAATAGATAATTTCAAAGAGGAAAATGTAGATTTTGTCGAAGGTGATAAAGATGAAGACGGAATTGTTATTGATTATCAGGTTGAAGACAACCGGGATAAGCCTAAAGAAGATAAAGAAATAGATAATTTCAAAGAGGAAAACGTAGATTTTGTTGAAGGTGACAAAGATGAAAACGGAATTATTATTGATTATCAGGTTGAAGACAACCGGGATAAGCCTAAAGAAGATAAAAAAGAAATACCAGCTAACATCGATGTGGGTTTGGTAGCTGATGATGCTATCGATGCTCCTATTGACAATGATGATGACAAAAAGAAACATGATGATCAAGCTGATTATGCTTTGCTCTGGGGTGACGATAGCATAGCACCGCTACCAGTCCCAGATGCAGAGCTTACTTCTGAGAACAAAGATATTTTAGATGAAACTCAAAGGATTTTAAAAAATGAGACCGATGGTTTTGAAGAAGAAATTAATAAAGCCATTGCAAATTTTGAGTCTTTCTCCAATAACAAACCCGGTGACGAAATTATTGATGAGACCAAGAAGATCTTAGAAGAGACTGGTGATGCATTCAATGATAATGACGAAATTAAGACTGATGATGTAATTGATGAATCTAAAAAAGTATTAGAAGAAAATAATGACTTACTCAATAACGCTGACGACAAGCTCAGTAATGAAAGTCTAATCGAAGATGAGCCGAAATCTGCAATTAAAGACAATATTCCTATTGAAAAGGCTGTGGAAGATGTCCCTATTGAAAATATAGCGGGAGAAGTAGATGGAAAAGATTTAGAAATATTTGTCAAGGAAAATAAAACTTCATCTAATATAGAACACAAAGTCATTGTTGATGAAGAAGATACCGTTGACAAAGTTTACTCAGACTTAAATGAAGATTTAGATAAACTGCTTGAGACTCTCGATAAACTCAGTGATAATGGTGCTGACGGTGATGAGAAACTGGAGGAAGTATTTGACAAACTCGATGATCACTTCTTTAAAGAAGATGACAACGACATTGAAGGATCTGAAGAATTGGATGACGACGTCAAAGAAAATGATGAATATAGCGAGGTTGGCTTCGATAAGATTCTAGAAGACATAAACAATGAAAATGACTTGAAATTAAACGATTCTCCGAACATAGATTTGAACGTCCGACTGAACGATGAAATGAATGAACCTAATCCTGATGACGCATTCGAAAGTGATGTTGAGGCTTTACCAGAAGTTGATGCTGAGCCTATCCTTTACCTTGACGCTATAGTTGACGAGCCAAAGAATGCTGAGTCAGTAGAAAGTACCAACTCCAACAATACAGCTGTAATCGACGCTTCAGTTGAAGCTAAAGAGTTAAGTACAGAAAAACCAACTGAAAAAGGAATAAAAGCTAACATAACTGATACTGTAGACATTGATACCTTGAACAGTGAACAATTGGAAGATTTAGTAAAGCAATTCTCAGTAGCTAATAATGACTTATTAGACGTAGAATCTGAAGTGTTTGATCAAAACGTAGCACCTATTCATATCAAGTTAAACTTGGATAACCCAGAAATAGTCACGTCACCGAACTACCCTAGCGCGTATCCTACGAACAATATAGTTGACTGGATTTTTGAAGGAGAAGGGATCGGTATTGAAATGAATATTACTGACTTCTCGGTGAACGGAGCTTTGGGAGACTATCTTCTTGTAAAACCAGGTAAGTTGCTGTTATTTATTAGCTTTTACAGCATCCATGAACCTTATTGATTGACCGCTATTGAAAATTGACAACTAGCTGTTTGTAGCTTCGCCCGCGTGGTACCGGTAAATTGAAATCGGTTCAGCCTATCAACAATTTATTGGTTAAAAGGAGTTGTTTCTCGATGTATGGAGCCGGGCCTAGGTCCTTTGTAGGGGTCTAGATATTTAGATATTCAATAAAGAAACCATTTTAAGTTGTCTAATTAATTTATTTTAGCTTCTAAAATTGTGAAAATCTTATGTAAGTTTATCTTTGTGAAGGAGTGCAACACAATACAAAACAACATGGCGGGTTTAACGAACAACTAGGTTATTAGGTACTGTCAAAGTCAAGATGCGTCACGATCATTGGCTAATAGCTGTCATGGCGGACCTCCAGTGTTCCCGTTTTAGGAAACTCAACACAACAAACATTTTTCATTAGAACTTTGTTTGTCTACATAAAAATAAAATTGTATTATAATGTTAGTTTTATATTTTTTTCCAATTTCTCTATGGTGTTACTAAGACCTAGGCCACTATGAAATTGGTTCTTTAAAACATAAATAGATAATGACCGGGAATAGGACGGGTCTTTTTATCCCAGATAAAAGTATAGTTCCCGAGTTCCACGCGTATTAATGATCATCAGTCATTCAATCTACATTTTGGTTTATTTGTGTTTTGAGTCGTTTTATTTTTATAATAATGATTTATAAATCTCTCAGGTGGTATCGACGAGTCAGGACACGAAGGTATACTCTTCACGTACCGTCTGAACTCGGAGAAACGGTTCCGCTTCACGGATGTAGACCGACTCTTCGTCAGGTTCGAGTCGAAGCGTGGATTGATGAACCTGATGAGGGGTTTCCAGTTCAGCGTCAAGATGATCGGTGAGTTTTGTTCTGCTGGGTTACGATTATTGCAGTTTTCATGTTCTAAAAGACATATCACATTGAAAAGGCATGATGTCTGATTTTGAAAAACTGTTCTATTGTGTTCAGAAGCATCGACTTTATACAAAAAATAACTAAGTGAGTTGCATCATCTA
The DNA here is from genome assembly GCA_951394395.1 of Colostygia pectinataria. NCBI lineage: Eukaryota > Metazoa > Arthropoda > Insecta > Lepidoptera > Geometridae > Colostygia > Colostygia pectinataria. Next base: position 8,076,303 of record OX596373.1, on the reverse strand, counting down.
ACGTTAACGTCAATTTGTTCGACGACGATTGAACTATTTATCGTTAACTTTAGATGGTGCAACTCACCCTATGTGTTCCTAAAATTAATGGTTTAGTAGTAAAAAAATGCAATAACAATTTGAATTTTAAAATTCGCGGTTAAACGCAGTCGCGAGTGACAGCGGTGACGTCATTATGTCAGTTATCAATGTAAAATTTTAGCAATAAGGTTCAAAATTCTGCAATTTTGATTGATGCCACCAATCAGATAACATCAGATTGATGTTCAACTTTATATGGCTGATTGCCGTATATTTTGTAGTTTAATTTTATTAAAAATATTATCAATCTCGCATCTTATGTTAAAACGTTATTTTATTGATTCTTGGTTACTGTCATCATGCTTAATGGCATGTTTATACATGGTTTAGTAAGAAGGAACAGTCTTCTCAACAGATCTCGGCCATCGTAAAGTTAGCCGTTTGTAATGCGCAAAGACAATTTAGTTCGTAAAAAGCTCTATTGCGCATCGAAACGGCTAACTTCACCGAGATCGACCAAGATAATTATATTTGCCAATGCCAACGTACCACAGAAGATTCTTGTGGACAAAAGCGATATAACTGTGACAGTTTCCGTGGTTATGTCCGTAAATGCTCTGAACAGTTTGTCACCGACAATGTTACACAACGATATTTACGACGATTTTCAAAAGTAGATCCTCAAGACACCACACAAAAACTGTCATAAACCGTAGAACAGATATTAGTACTACGTACAGAATGGCCACTCCCTACCTCCCACCGGTTTTACTTACTTCACCCGGTTGCAAAGTTTGCCGGCACTGAAGTTATGGGCTAAGACACGCGTTTATTTTGATTTTGTGTAGGTCCAAGCGCACGCATGCCAGAGCGAGCGAAAGTGTGCTTCTCGCTCTTGCTATAGTTGGGTGGGGACAACCATGACTCACACATACAACAACACCGTTTACGTACACAAACTTTGACACAAGATTGCGACGTGTTTGCTTCATACATTTTATTGAGTGTCCGGGGTGCTTATACAGAACATCTTGATAAAACTTTGTCTACCTATTTTGTTTTCAGTATTTGGTAGCGGTCTTCGATTTACAGACTAACGAATGTTATTGTTTCACAGCGCCTATCCCCGATGAGCCTGAGCCAATCCCTGAGCCGGAGCCAGTGGTAGATCCACCTCACTCTCGCCACACTATCCACCTCGCGGTAGCGATCACGCAATTCTACAACGCCACCTTCAGGGAGAGCTTCCGACTGCTGCTAGCTGACATGGCTGAGCAGTTCATCCAGGACAACCACATCGATCCTGGGCTTAACACCACGTGAGTGCTTTTTTAATAGCTCAGTATTTAGTATCATTTATTGCATCATAATTAAAGGGTAATACAATACATAACAGATCGTAACTTTAAATAATAATCCGAGCAGCCAACACATAATTAAGTACCCTAAGCAAGCAAGCAAGTTCGTATGAGTCAGTGGCCAACTCTGGTGACAGAGTTTCTAGGCCGCCCGAAGGCCTCTGTCATGGCCTAACAACTTTGAAAAAGCCAGATCAGCTGAAATTGCCACTGGCGGTCACCCATCCAAATGACTACGCGAAGTTGATTTGTTATGAACAGCTTAGCCAGCTACGTCACGATGCGCCTGGTACGTATCTCCGCGCCCTCGCATCGTATCGATCGGCCGTCGGCGTCGTACGTAAACAAATGTTCCGTTGTAAACAAAACACAATTTCAAATAAAAAACGTCCCACGCACGCGACAACATGACGTTTCACAGATTTGTCGCTAGCTGGGGATGATAGAGTTGTTACGCTATTAGAGTAATGATGCGCAGTAGAGTGGTAGGTAGGTAAGATAGGTAGGTACTACCTAGGTAAAACAAAACACTGGACCAAGCATTTTATAGAAACTGGCTTAGTAGTAAGATAGGTAGGTACCTACTTACTTCTAAAATGTCGTTGACATTTTTCTGAATATGTAGGTAGCTTAGCTACACAACGCTACCTACCTAACTATTATAAATGCTTATACTTTGCAAAATATGTATCAAAATAGTAGGTTCAAAGTCCAAAATAACATTATAACAACGATTCAAATCGTAGACGTACACAATAAGTCGTGAAATCACTATCAAATTATGTAGGTAGGTAAGTAAGGTACCTACCTACTAGGTATTATCATTAGGTTACCGGCAATAGATTTTTAATAGCTAAGTTAGGTACCTATTGATTTGTTTATTGATATATAATAATAATCTTTATTTCTGACACAAGTTCAATATTGAATAAGTACACATTTAAAAAGGTACTTAAAAACGAACACACTTAAAAAAATAAAAAAATAAAGAATTAAAAATAGCTCGCCATAATTTAAATATCGAAATAAATCGGCATGATGGCCGAAGAAGACTTGCAGTTGCTTTTTCAAATTATTTTTATTTTATTATTTTTTAGTTCTTTTTTCAAACCCTTGACTGAAAAAAGACGAATTAATTATTCCCATCTGTCACCCTGCCCCGTCCGCCTAGGGTGACAGATCGAACAAAAAACTTAGACTGCTCCCGAAAACTTTAGGGTCATGTCTCAGAGGAAATTAGTTAAGTATTCTTAGTCGTCTTTATGTCATGTAAAGTAAGATAGTAGGTATAATTGTTGATATTGTTAAAAAATACCTGCATCGACCTATTTTTCCCATACTTAATAGAAAAGGGGGCCCGATTTTCATTAAAAAAAGTGTAAAAATAACAACGCCCTCTTTCTCAAAAACGAGAGCGCATGAAAAATAGTTCTAGATGCTTGATATCGAACTAAAAACTTGCAATAGTGGTACTGATAGCTACAGAATGTCAGCCACAAGGTTTTATTTATTATATCCAACGTGATTTTATGTGTAAACGCCACGCCATGATAACATTGTTTGAAAACTCCGAAGCTGTTTCGTAATAAATAAACATTTTGAATTCATTGTTCAATACTGAACCATTTTGAATCGTAATTTAGGCAAATTAAAACTAAAGGCAAGGCTTCCGTAGTTAAGAAGATAACCAGCGTGATTTACTACACCTGCTAACTAGTATTGCAGTTATCCAGGCTCAATGGCTCATCTGGTAGAGTTGTGCAAAATACCATGAAAACGAAGCATTCAGCTACCATAAAGTTTCATATAGACAAATAAATAAATACAATGCTGGACATTCCACACAGCATCATCTAGCTAGCCCCAAGCTAAGTAGAGCTTGTGCTGTCTTATGGGTACTAGGTAACTGATATTCATACATTTTGTTTCACTGTCTCGTTGTAGGTGTACCTGTTTTGGGACCGTTTGCGGAAATAATGTGATCCATGCATCGATTTGTTCCTATATAAATGGATTCATGGTGTGAAATGCCTGAAATTTCGGTTCGAAACCACGAAAACTTCAAAATTTTTATACATTCATGGTGGACTTGTTCGAATTATTTGATTGCCTATCTGGGGGCACCGCAGTGCCCCCACCAAGTCGAGCAAAAAAGCGGTATGGCCCAGGTTACTCTTAAATCAATGTATAAAGCCTTTATTTTTTGCTTGTCGGTCGGTTGAACGCGGCAAATGAAATTGAAATACATCGCTTGTATGCTAGGTTTGCTATGCAAAATTGAATAAGTACTTCCGTTCCATTGTGGGCTGCGAAAAGTGGTAGTTAGATACCTAGGTACCTAATCGTTTGCAACTCATTCTAATAAACACCTAGGCTATGCTAGGTGATTATGGAATATAACCTAGATGTACCTACCTACTTATTATAAGTAGGTAGACAGACAGATTCTTACGACTTAGCCAAGAACATGTGTACAATCTGTGGTACAATCACTATCAAAAGTATCAAGTCGGATGACACTGCATTTGTAGGCCCGGCATGGCATTGCGCTTAACATTATAAGAACGATATGATAACCTTAACAAAACCACCTTTAGCAGGGTTTTATATGACTACACTTTTTTGGTATTTAACCTGATAATATTTATTACTATGGAAAACTTAATAGGCAACAAGAATGACAAGGAAAGACAAATTGCTAAAATGACAGTTTTTTTGCATAAGAATAAGAAATAAGGTACTTAATTGATCCATGTAAAGCTCAAACCCATGTAAGGCCTACTTAAGGATGTTTCTGTTGGATTGGAATAGGTGCAGCAAAAATGAATTCATTTGACTATTTCTCATTCATGCGTATTACACGAAACTAGCCCATAATGCATTTTTTAGAGCTCTTGAATAGCTTGATGCTGTTGCTAGTAGACCGTTTTGGAAAGCACACCTTCCTAAGTAAATAACGATGGAATAAATTAATCAAAATAAAAATCGTTAAATAAATCTTTAATTGGTTACCCAATTCCAATAGTTGCTTCTATAAAATCGTAAATATTAAGGACATAATTTAAATCAACCTGTAAAGTGTGTCATAGTTGGCCAGTTAGTTTTGTTGAGTAATTTCTGGCTGTGACTGTAGTATAGTACTGCAGTGTCACAGTATAAGCTGTAGTACTTTTTTTCGCAGTCTCCATTCTATGTATTTTCGTCTGACCTACTTTATATTGCTGAATGCTGAGCATCCGCATAATCATAACAACATTGTAAGTACCTAAACAACTAGTCAACACATCATACAGTAAGTTCAAAGATATTTAATAAAATTCATTTAATTTGTTTATCATTTTTCGTTTATTATTAAGAAGCATGGGTACGGGGCATAATTATATCAAAATCAAATTCAAAATAGTTTTATTAAAATCACAATGATCAGCTTGAGGTGAATTTACGCCAGTTCTATGAGCCTAAGGCATAGAAAAAACTTAGGCAGCAAATTCAGCTGGGTTCTTTGCTTTTTTCAATGCATCGTTTAGCTCCAGACAGTGTGGTGCCAATTGAACTACTACCTAAGAAGTATACATACAAGCATAAAAACGATTCTAAAAAATACACTTTGAACAGTATTTTTATTGCGTGATTAGGTTTTTCCTATATCTTTTCATCTTTAAACAAAAACAGCAAAATCTATTGAGCAAAATATTGTTTAGATAAATATCCGCTGCTGTAAAAGTTTGGGTCATAAAAATATACCATTCACTGCCCCAAGACGCGTATTGCGAAAACCTCTGTACGCATGCGCGAGCTTCGCACACGCGCTACGCGAATGAAATCTATTTCAGTAAAAGCTTGCCCTCGCTACGAGCTTGCACGCTGCCAAATTCCTATAAAAACTAAACCAAAATACAACAAAACAAACTAAAGATGGCAGGCCACGCGATAAACTAAAATTTACTTACAATGAAACGAAAGTGCTGAATCCAAATGCGTCAATGCAGGTGAATCGATTGCCAAAAGCTGTCAAACTAATTAGAAATGGAGCCTTTAATAGACAGAAACAACTTCGCCATAAGCGCTATGGTAACTGTGGCCATGCAGATACTGTTTTTCACCATCGCTTCGCTTTCCCAAAGTGACAAAGTGACGGATTTCACCGGTGGTGCCAACTTCATCAGTATTGCTCTACTGACCTTCTTCCTAGGGCAAGGGGGCACGACGCTCAAGAGCTATGACAGCCGACAGCTAATGGTGACCGCGTTTGTGTGCGTCTGGGGGCTGCGACTCTCCGGCTACCTCATCTACAGAATATACCACATTGGGAGGGATAAGCAGTTTGAAGACAGAAAGAGCAACACACTTCGTTTTGCAGTTTTCTACACCTTCCAAGCTGTCTGGGTATACATCGTCAGCTTGCCTGTGATCATTATAAACTCCCCGCATCATTCGTATCCGAAATCCCCGAAAACAATGACGACTTTCGATTCGGCTGGCGCTGGATTATTTGTGATAGGTTTGCTTATTGAAACGTACGCGGATCTGCAGAAATTCGCGTTCAGACAGGAGCCTGCAAACCAAGGGAAATGGTGCAACGACGGACTCTGGGCCCTGTCGCGACACCCCAACTATTTCGGAGAAATTGTCCTCTGGTGGGGTATATTCACTATATCATTGAACATAATCGAAGGCGTTGAATGGATCGCAATTCTATCACCTTTATTTACGACCGCAATAATACTGTTCTTATCTGGTATACCTTTGCTGGAGCGATCGGCCGACGAGAAGTACCGCGATAACCCAGATTATCTGTATTATAAATTATCTACGTCACCGCTGATACCCATTCCCCCTGCTATTTACGTGGAAGTGCCCAAGTTTATGAAGTTTTGCGTTTGCTGCGAGTTTCCTCTCTACGATTCTACCAACGAAGACTTCCCGGCGACGACCATCGTTACTGAGACCACCAGCATCTCTATAGTGCAGTCGACATAGCTAGCAAATGCCGCGCAGGAGAAGAGCGCGGCTAAAACAGAACCGTCGAAGAACCCTAAGCAGTTGTGACCGAACGAAAAACCCTTACTACCTACGACTTTACCACTGAAACAAAGCAACATAGTAGATATGAACCACTACAACACTTACATGGAAAACTTGAAGAAAAGCAAACGGGTAGCACTAGGTATCATAAACGACGCGAAAGAAGCTATAGAAGAAGTGGAACTTGATGTCAAAATAGATGTAGAAGGCGCAGTGCCAAGTACTAGTAAAGATAAGGCCAAAAGACCTAAGGAAGTAGTAAAGTATGATAGAATAACTTTTAATACAACAGCAGTGTTACATCATTACCCGCAAATAGTTGAAAATGAAATCAAAAAAGCTTCCATTAAATCAGACTTAAATCTGCCTTTAGTTCATAGTGATAATAACAATAAAGCTAAGGATATACACATTTCTAGTAAAAAGGATAGAGTTAATAATAATAAAGCTACTGTTTATGACGAAGATAAGATAGAAGTAATGAATGAATCTCTGAAGTTAGCTGAAGAAAAGCTTGTTTGAACAAGTTTTAGCTACTATATAATTATGTAAGTAAATTACCCCATGGTGTAAAACTTGCAACACAATATAATTGTTTTGTTGAAGTCAATCAAAACACAGGTAAACATAGTTACTCAAAATATGTTTAATTGGTACAAGCTGACAAAATTCTTACTAACAAACCATGAGGATAATTGGTGGAAAAGTGTAAACCAAAATGTTGAAGTTAAGAATTCTCGGAACAGTATAAGTAATCAGAAAATTACAGTCATCGCAACCAATGTCGACGGCATTTACTCAATAAAATTAAAGTAACTTGCATTAAAAATAGTACAAAAATTAAACTTGAAGTTTCCTAAGCCGTGTTAAATAATGTAACATTTAGTGGACTTGCCTTACAAACTCTCGCTAAACATATCGCTAAATTAATGTAAATACCGAAGACTGCGACATAATATGTAGTATTATATGTAATATTTTATTGTAAACTTCCTTTAGCTAGTAAAACAAGGTGTTTATGAAATAGTGCCTAGAGGTTTGTATTTCAGAATTATTCTCTTATAGTGCATTGTTTTTAAATTTTATTTATTTATCATATGAACAATACCTACATTATTATTAACATTACAAAACAAAGTTTAGTGTATACATTATAGCTTAAATGTTATTTTCATGCGAGAATATACATCATAATAGAAACTATTTTAATATCCGTGCAAGTAAGAACCACATTTTAGGGTTTTTCTCAGGGAAGTCCTTGGTTTTTCTAATTATTTTTGTAGAAAATTCGGGTTAGGAGCGACTAGGCAGCAGATATGACTAGATGGCTTTAAGACTAAATCGAGATATGACTATTATCGCGTTCGGGTTAAATAGCTGTTCGACCATGTATGCTTACGTCCTATTATCAGTTCGACTTAATATCGTTTGGACGAACAGTCGTGTTTAAAAGTGGCACTGAGTGGCACTTCAGTTCAACCTCACACTTGCATTTTTTTTTCTTGAATTTATAATTGAGGCGTTACTTTGCGGAAATCCATTATAAGATAAAAAACAGATGAAAAATCTAGTAGTATTCCGCTCAACTTTTTAACTTATGTCTTGAATTAAAAAAAAGTTCCCTGTTATGGACTCAAACCTACACGCGACCTGGTTAGTGGATATAAAAATGCATTAATAAAGTATTAATATAATTTATTATGATTGAAGATAATTGATAATTCTGGAATATAATTCTAGGAGTCAGAGATGGATATATGATACTAAGAAGACTTTGATGTGTTATCATAAGGAAAAGTTTTGGTCAAAATAAGGAAAATGTATCGAGGTAGATAAGATATTATAATGATAAGATTACAGTGGAAAACCAAACGTAACTAAGTCACAATTTTGTTTAACAAAATGAGAAGTTAACTAAAGTTCCGAAAAATATGAAACAACTTGAAATAGTTAGGAAATAGGATTGAATCTGGCCCTCTTATTAATAATAGATCTTGAAATTTCAAAAAGTAGATACAGTCTTTTCTCCCAGTACAATAATACTCTCATAGAAAGTTATTTATTATTGTTCTAAATTCTCAACGCGGTTGTTTGTGTTGATAAAATGACTATGAATAAGAGGGTTAGATATAGTTTTCGCTTCAAGACTCTATTTCTGGTGACACCCTGTAATGTCGCAAATCCAAAGTGCTTTAAAATATCCATAGAATCATTATGAATCCGTCTCAAAAATACACTAAGTATTATAAAATATATATTATACTCGTAGATATAGCTCAAAATTATATCTTACTATTATTAGATGTGTCATGTCAGCATTGTTAAGTAGGTAAGTTGGTTCAATAAAGCTTACTAGCGGGTTTGAGTTTTTATAATTCAGCAAATGATCAGAAATCCTTTTGATTAGTTAGCAATTATAATGAATTATAATGAGATAGGTAAACTTTACTACTCCATCAGTGCTCGAGCACTTATTTATTAAAAAACCCGTGAATTATTCTTATCTGTCACCCAGCACCGTTCGTCTAGGGTGACAGATCGGACAAATAAATCGATCTGGCATTTTGCGACTTTTTTGCAATAGGGTGACAGACCGAACTTTTTATTTTTGATAGGTAGGTAGGTATACGAAAAATGTTTCGATTACCTGTCTAATTAGGCAGGTAATCGAATCATTTTTCGTGCGTAACCTACTTCTTAAACAATGGTGCAGATAAACATTTTCCGTACAGATAATTACTATAATTATGCTAGGTTCTGTATCGTTGATACAGGCGAATGCTCCTGATAAGCACAGAGGTAAGGGAGTTGAAGAAAGAGTTTTCTTGTAAAGTCTAAAACACTGTTGGGACAAAAGAGTACTAATATATGTTCTGTGACAGAAGCCAGTAATAGTGACCTTCACGTCCCCGGCTCGCTTTGCTCTATCACCGCACTAACAAGCCACTCGTAAACACGGGTATTTTTAGCCATCTCACCACAGAACTATATTTATGTAGAATTAGTGAGTGTATGTACCTTGCGTGCTGAAAAGACGGGCTAATTAAGGGCTGAGTAACCTCTTTACTCGCCGCGAAACTCAGTTTGCTCCCAACCGGGCACCGGGGGCGGTTTTGTGGTGTGGCAGTGCCTAGAATCGGTTTGCCGCGTGCGTATCGATGCTTTTCGCGCTGCTTATTTTTCACATCACTATAAGAGTAGTAGAGTTCTCTGTGATAGAGCTCGTCCGGGGAAGGACTAAGGACTACCATCATACCTATTTCTGCCCCAAAGCAGTAATGCTCGCATTGCTGTGTTCCGGTGTGAAGGGTATGGTTTCCGGTGAAATTACTGGCACATGAGGCTTTCGATCTTAGCCTCAAGCCTCAAGCCTGGCAACCCGCAAGTGATACCTCTGGTATTGCAAGCGTCCATAGGCTGCGGTAACCGCTTACCATCTTGCGGGCCGTACGCTTGGTTGCCACTTCAGTTGTATAAAAAAAAAAACATTTGTGTGTAAAATACAAATACGAAAAATTTTACACGCTTGGTTTCCATACAAATTGACGAACTCTTTCATTCTACTTAAATATAGTTCTGTGCATTGCATCTCGCTCTTAAATAATCAGCACGTGTTGAAATCAAATGTAGAGACATTCTCATTCATTAGTGAGGATTATTGGCTAAACCTTTGACTATTTACATAGAAATCTCTAGGCTGAACATAATGTTTGGACTTGTCACTTCATCTTCTAAGTGATCGTCATAATGCTTTTGTGTTTTGATGATGTTTGGTGTCAAGTTGAGATACTTACCTACTTATTGCATCGATCGATATCCAAATTGTATTGAAATAATATACTTATGCATAATTATACTATACTTGTACTTTTTCGAGCATATCTCAATGTCTTTGTTGTACTTACCAAAGCTATGTTGACGCACTACATCTATCCTGTCAAAGATTCGGCCTGGTTATCAGCGCTACCAAGACCCAAATTCTTAAACAACCACCCCGGGGTTTCGAAGCTGATAAAGCGACACTGAATCTGGATGGAAAACCACTAGAGGAAGTGTCGCACTTTAAATATCTAGGTAGCTATATCAGGCACGATAACACCCTAGCATCGGAGATACCATTGCGAATTGCCAACGCTGCTGCCAATTTCGGACGACTCGTTGATCGTGTCTGGAAGTCCCATGATCTCAAGCTAGAGACGAAAATTAGCGTCTACAAGGCGCTAATCCTGCCTGTCTTGTTATATGGCGCAGAGACATGGTGCCTCTACAAAAAAAAAAAAAAAAAAAAAAAAAAAAGACATCAAGAAACTTGACACATACCACCTCAGGTGTCTCAGATCCATCCTAAAGATCAAGTGGCAGGACCGCGTGCCTAATACAGAGGTTCTGCGTCGCTCCGGAATGTACGGTATGGAAGCTCTTCTCATGCAGCGTCAGCTCAGGTGGTGTGGACACGTCTTCCGCATGGATGACTGCCGGTTACCCAAAACTATCTTTTATTCTGAGATTGCAGAGGGTAAACGCAAGCACGGTGGTCAGCATCTGCGCTATAAAGACGTGTTCAAAAGACACCTAAACGCTTGCGCTATTGACCCTACAGGTTGGGAGGAGCTCGCTTCTAAGAGGTCTTCATGGCGCTCTACCATCCATAAAAGTATAAAAACTTTCGAGGAAAATCGCCTCGAAACACTCGACCTAAAACGCCAAAACCAAAAAGAAAGACCTCAGCCTTCCTATACCTATACCATAAACTCACAGGGCCAACTCTACTGCATTCCTTGCGATAGAGTGTTCAAGACTAAGTTTGGTCTAGCAAGCCACATTAGGGCTCACGATAGGAAATATATTAGTTGTAAATAGATCCGTAATATTAGTGTAAATTTTAAAATTAGCTGTAAATAGTTATAATAATTTTGTTTATTTTTGTTATGAATATAGTCAGGGTCGCTGTCATCGAAACCGATGAGGAGGACTATGAGGAGGACTATATGTACTTAATACCTATCTTTTATTTTATTTACAATATAACACCTCTATTGATGTTATTCTTATTCATTCCGTATACCTATAAGTATTATTCATATATTTGTATACCAATTTACCAGCATAAAAGTTATGCTCAGCCCTAAGACATTGAGAATAAAGGCTCAGCCAAACATTATAAGAATAAGAATAAGAAAATATTTATTGTTTAGCTGATGAAGGCACAAAAAGATCTTAATACTAGGTATGGCACTGGTAGGTAAGCTTATCCATTATACAATATCTAGGTAGGTACTAATTTGTCCAAATTGTTACAGCTTGCTTTGCTCGCTCGATCAATAACAAAACAATGTTTCCAATTAAAGCTTGGTACTGTAGCAATAAGTTTACTATTACTATATCTCTCATAAAATCCAATATTATTTTCCTGATATAGGTAATAGTTCTTTAAAAACATGTTTGTTCATACGAACTTCTGAAAAATATTCCGGAATTACTGCATTTTGGCAATAACCCAAAATTGGTTTTGTATGCGGACACTGTGCAAAATATAATCCTTAAATATGTATATGCATGGATCAATTAATAATGAATGAATCTAATAGGTAAACCCTATGGCACATAATCTATGGGGAAATACATTACCGCAAAAGTCCCTTTGAAATTCAATTATTCATTCTTTTTTTTTTTTTTTTATACAACTGAAGTGGCTACCAAGCGTACGGCCCACAAGATGGTAAGCGGTTACCGCAGCCTATGGACGCTTGCAATACCAGAGGTATCACTTGCGGGTTGCCACCTTGAGGCTAAGATCGAAAGCCTCATGTGCCAGTAATTTCACCGGAAACCATACCCTTCGAACCGGAACACAGCAATGCGAGCATTACTGCTTGGCGGCAGAAATAGGTATGGTGGTAGTCCTTCCCCGGACGAGCTCTATCACAGAGAACTCTACTACTCTTATAAATATCATGCCCATATAAAACAAAAGTTGCTCTAAGAAATATATAAAAAATAAAAGCTAAAGTAAGTAGGTACCTACCTAGTATTTCCTTATCATTTTTATGTCAATGAACTAAAATGACTACCGTTTTACCGTAAAGCCGTTCGAAATGATAGGTAGATAGATAGAACACTCTTTGTTGTACATCACAAAAGAAAAATAAAAACAGAAAAATAATAATTACATACAATTTTTATCAGTGAAGTACAATGGTCGGCCTTATCGCTGTGAGCCATTTCTTCCAGGCAACCTTTGGATGGACAGAAACTAGACTATGATGTCTCACCACTATAGTACTTTATAGCTCCAATTTAAATTAGGTACTTACCGTACCGCAGAGCAAAAAGGAGATTGCGTAACGAACGCATTGCAGAATTTGCAGCACCGCATTGCGTAAAGCTAACAAGAAATCAGCTAAGGAACATCCGCACGCGGATTAAGACCTTTGATTTACATTACAGGGTCATTCATTATCAACCTGACAATTTAATGGATAGGTTCCACACATAAGTTTATCAATTAAGTTTGTCAGGTTGATAATGAATGACCTTTATATTATTATGAAGCTCTGCTTTAGGCTCTAGTTTCAATATTGCTAGCGTCCATATTCGGTAACTACTTACCATAAGGTGGGCCGTAGTCTGTGCCGTAGGGTACGTAAGGCGGGCCCTACACCTATAATAACATTACGCAATATCACGAATTGCGCAATTCAATTGATCGTCTAAGGTTAGTATTGTAGAAGTATTGAAGTTTGAGCAATGATTAAACGAAAGTTTGAGCGAGTATTGCACTAATGCACCATATTTATCAATATATCATAAACATTTATAAAATGTTTCTTATTCTATCTGAGCCGACCAAAAACAAAACACAACTTCAAATGTAATAAAAGATTCAAGTTTTATTACATTTGAAGTTGAATTTTTATAACAAATGCTTGATGATAGAGTATTTTACGCAAAGCGTATAGCGGTCCGCTCCGGCTTTGCACGGGAGTAAACTTTTTTTTTATACAAATGAAGTGGCAACCAAGCGTACGGCCCACAAGATGGTAAGCGGTTACCGCAGCCTATAGACGCTTGCAATACGAGAGGTATCACTCGCGGGTTGCCACCTTGAGGCTAAGATCGAAAGCCTCATGTGCCAGTAATTTCACCGGAAACCATACCCTTCACACCGGAACACATCAATGCGAGCATTACTGCTTGGCGGCAGAAATAGGTATGGTGGTAGTCCTTCCCCCGACGAGCTCTATCACAAAGAACTCTACTACTCTTAACCTACCTTTTGAATCATTATATTTATTGATTAAAACTACGCTTAGGTCCGTGGGAAGCGATGTTCTATATACCATGGTGGTGACTATGTAGAGTAGATACCCGCTAGAGTACATAAAGGTCAAGCATTTTATCATTCGTCCGGTGACTTTGTACCTAGGTAGGTTTTTTTTTTTGATCGATAATATATTTTACAATATAGCGATTCATAGATAGATAAGATAAATGTTTATTTCAAAATGGTCATCATACACGAATAAAACATATTAACAATAGTACCTAGGTAGGTAGGTACTAGGTAGTGTTAGAGGGGGTTTTATAGAAAGACAGGTTCAGGTTAATATTACACAAGATATATTTAACTAGACCACAATTATTCGGAGTCAAAGATCACACTCCTTGACATGTTAGTTCTTCCCGTTGCTCCGGTAACGCGGCCGAGCATGCGTATTGCGCGCCGCACCTTTGCTACAGCACACCGCCATCTAGCGACGCCAGTAGGTACTTCTTACAGTAGGTATAGGTAGGTACTAAGTTATATTTGCTTTAGCATTCTAAACCACAAATACCAACCACAGATAATGTACGGTTCTTCCCCAGACGATCTCTACTACTATTAAAATCAGAATATTTGCAGACACGAGTTTCATTACCTTACCTCATCATCGTCATCATCCACAGCCTGACTTCACCCACTGCTAGGCCTCTCTTAGTTTGTGCCATCTACCGCGATCCTGTGCTAATCTGATCCACTTACGGCCAGCTCTGGGGCCTTACTCTTAAACGCTATTGGTATATGACATTACATGACAACCTACGCCAAACTCAACCATGTTTACAAGAGCACAAAAATTTGACGGTAGTCAATTTGAATTGGATTGAAATTGGGATTGAGCTGGCTTTGAAGAGTAAGGACCGATGACGGTAATGTTTTTATTTTTAGATTTAGCTTTTTACATGAGGTACAATATTGAGCACCGGTGGTCTAGTGGTAGTGAACCCACCTTCCGATCCTAAGGTCGTGGGTTCAAACCCGGTCGTGCACCAATGGATTTTTCTGTTCGAAAAATTTATGTGCGCAATGCCAGTGCTCTCATACGGTGAAGGAAAACATCGTGAGGAAACCGGCATGTCCAAGAACTAAAAATTCGAAAGACATGTGCCATCCACCAATCCGCATTAGGTCCGCGTGGTGGATTAAGACCCAATCACTCTCGCCTGAGAGTAGGCCAGTGTCCCAGCAGTGGGAACATTAGAAAGCTATCATGATGATGACAATTTTGAAGTCGGGATTTGTAGTAAGGTTTTTGATTTTTGCGATTAGCATACCTAAAAAGTACCTAGTAAGTTGCTATGACTCAGTGGCCAACTCTGTTTTATTTGTAGTTACTTATAGTTTTTAAGTTATTGTAGGGTACCTACTTAACAAAGAGTTAAAACTATAGTGGTTAGAAATCATTTTAAATTATTAACGGCTATTTACCACTTGAATTGGTCATTTATGCTGACATTTCGAAGCTATTTAGAAGCTCTTCTTCATGAGCACCGGCCGCGACGCGTTCGACATTCGCTCGGCGTTATAGTTCGCACAGCGGATCTAGGCTTCCGTGAAGTTAGCCGTTTGTGATGCGCAAAGACAATTTAGTTCGAAAAAACTCCATTGCGCATCGAAACGGCTAACTTTACTACGGCCGAGATCCGTCGTGAGAACTATACCCGCCGAACTTATAAGTCCAGTCATAGGGTCCAATTGACGTAGGTTTTATTTGTTTTCAAAAAGTATTTTATCTTTCCAGAGCTGAGATCACCCAGATAACTTTAATCTCCGTCTGCTTGATGTCATGGCCGGACTACGAGCTATGCACCGCCGTGACTTACGGCGTGTCGCTCGTCTACCCAGACCTGGAGACACCAGCTATGCTGGATAATTCGACATTACAGGATATGTGGAAGACGTACAGCATTAGGGATCCTTACGCGCTGAGGCTCAGTCGGATGGGGATTGCGGTAAGGAATAGAGACTGACAGACAGAAGGACAACAAATTCATCCTATAGGATTTCGTTTTGTCTTCTGTACGATTTCTATTAGATTTTTCTATTCTCTTTTTTATCAGCAAGTGACAAGAATCTAGACCCTAGTCACTAAATGGGTATCGCCTGATGTTTAGCGCCACGCCTGAGCATAATATAACTGAAAACACTGCTCTTTACACCGAGACGTTTCGCCTAGTAATTTTACTTGCTACAGTGCCTTTCAAATCTTACAAACTACAGCTTAGAGGCAGAATATTTGGCTCTTCCGTACCCAGTAACGTACTCTAGCTAAAACTCCTACCACCAGGTATTCTTGTGCTTGAATCAGGCTTCATATTGTATTCCAGGAGTTCGAGCAGCCCAGCAGCTCGGTGCTGACGGTGTGGCTGGTGATCGGCTCCGGCGTCGTCATCTCCATGGTGATGCTGGCCTTCGTGCTGTGGCGGTTCAGCTGCTTCGAGGACTACACCAGGTATTAATGACGACGAATGTGGCGCAGTGGGCGCAGGTCCGCCTGCGAGCGGAGGTTGCGGGTTTGATTCCCGCCTCGGGTCAAATGTTTGTACGATCTACAAATATTTGTTCCGGGTATTTATTAACATACACAGAACACAGCTCTGTTTAACAGCAGCTTACCTTGGGGCTAGATGATGCTGTGTGGATTGTCCAGCATTATTTATTTATTTATTTATGAATTTTATTTTATTTTATTTATTTATATTTATTTGGGATAACAAACAACAACACTTAAATGTTACTATATGCTTAATTACTAACTTATGAAATATTACTACAAGTGCAGTCAGCCCCGTTATCCACGAGTTAACTAGATAAAGAATAGGCAATAATAAAAAAAACTTAAGTAAGTAAGTATTGTTCTTAACTACCTACGCGTAGAAAGCAGTACAATAAAAAATTAAGTAAACAAACCCATGCTGTGCTTATACCTACATATAATACATATCACCTATAAGCATAAATAGATATAGGTATTATGAACATAGTTCTGCAAACACTCTCAGGAGTACAAACTTAATTAACTTTAATTTACTTACACCTTAAACCCGGACCCCAGACAAACTTAAATACTACAGTAAAAGTATACGTTACATTTATAGAACACGACATAAACACGTCGAATATTTTCTTCTTAAATAAACTAGGTGACGATTGAAAGAATACAATATTCGTGAAGTACGTACTAGATAGGTTCATTATTCTAAGGGAGCACGCTCACCCGCATTCGTTTTACAAGAAGTTGGCGCAAACAAGTATCGTTTACATACGAGCCTCTCGTATATAACAATGGTACCTACGGTGTATGTGTATATATGCATATTTGGTTGATAAGTTTGTTGCAATCAAATTTATGGTGATATATATTAAACAGAAGCATTGATCTAAGAGTAATCCTCTCATCTTAAGTGTTTGATATGAATATTTAGTTGAAAGTGCGTCGTATGGGGACTTGGAACTATAGCAAGTCTAAGCTATTTTTGATACAATTAAATTGGTTACTGTTTCGTGAGCGTAAAAAGTCAAATATGTATTTGTGAAGTACCTATGTATTCGTTATCGGTGTATGAGGATAAGTGTACAATAGCGGAAGGATCGAAGTCATGGCAGTCTATACGTGGGATATAAAAATCACTTACTATGTAAAATAAATCTAATTGGCTGTCCATTAACTCATGTCGTGGCGCGTCTAAGAAGGTAGTATAAGTAAGTAGAAAGGATTTGACTAGGTACACTCCACATATTATTAAATAATACTTACCTCGGCCTTTAAATTTTAAAAGTACATAGTCGATCGATGTAGGAAAGCTATAATCCACTACACGGCTATAACCTATTGTTGTGGGTAGATACGAGGAATGCGCGCTCAGCGTGGAGTCTCTGAAGTGTAAAGACGTCTTATCAATTCACCAGAATATTAGTTATTAGTGTGTTCAATTTAGTCCTAAGTCCCCTACAGTTTTGATAGTAAACCGCAGTTGTATCAAAACATTTTTTTTAAAGTAAAATGTGAATAGTATAACTATGATTTATAAAAAAAAAAAGCCGAATGAGAGATATTACCCACAGATTTTGTCAGGTTAAAATATATCTTATAATAATTAGCAAAATTACACTTAGATAAAAAATAATTTACGGTGTGTCTGGGAAAGATTCAAAACCAATATCATAATATTCCCCAATTGAAAATCTAGAAATGCTCGTAACAAAAGACCCACGTCTCTGGAACTTGACGTAAACACATAGAGTAATGTAGGTATGAGAGACTCCATGCAATGCATCTATGTAAATGATAATTATTTGCCTTAGATAAGAAATACTATCGTGTCGAATACTTACGCTTAAACACCAACTATAAATAAAGCTATATAATGTCACACTATGAAGATATTCAAACATCGCGAAAAAATTGTTAATATATTACAAAAAATATCACGAAGTGGAACACTACACCTAGATCACTGAGCGGGAGGGCAGATTTTTACCAAGTCTTTCTCTGTACGAATGGCGAATACTGGTGCTGTTTCATTACGCCTCACGAGTATGGAGCCATGTTTGATCCAGACGAAACGAAAGCCACACTGTCTAGCTGCATCACGCGTACGTCTGTACAGAGCTTTGTTCTTCAAAGTGAGATGCTCATTAAGAAATACTTTATTGGATGTGCCTGAGATATTCAGTTTATCCGAGGTGATTCCTTTATGAAGGCGAACAGACGATAGAAAGCTATCTCGAAGCAGGCGAGTGGAGAACTTAACTATGACATTCTTAGGGCGTTGAGTACCGCCCTGAGCTTGCGGGACACGGTGAATCGAGACAATGTCTTGCTTGTTGATAGATATTTTTACCAATGCCACAATATCTTCAAGTATGGCTGGAAGGTTTTCCCCACGTTTCTCAGGCAGGTTGCCAATTTCAATGTTGCACTGACGAGCCTGCTGTTCCATAGCATCGAATTTGGCTTCGAGTTCAATCAGCTTTGAAGTGTTGGTTTGGATCTCAGCACTCTTAGTTTCTAAAGCAATGACACGTACAACCGCATCTTGCGTTTGGGTTTTTATACCTTCAAAACTATCGTTTATAAACTGAATGGAGGCTCTAACATTATTAAAGTCGTCAATTAGTCTCGCAAATTGGTCATCCTGCTTGGTGAACCACTTCTCAAGTGTAGATGTAATGCTCAATTGGAATGCTTGAAAATTTTTGCAGAGGTTTTCCACTTCAAGGTTTGTTGCTCTATTCCTTTGAGTGACGAATTGCGGCGGCGACTCGTGGTCAATGAGTACGTTATCATTACTCAAATCACTCTGTTGAAATAACTGGGTATCCTGGTTAAAAGTACTGTTCATGGACGTCATGTCGAAGAAGGTCTCTGATACGCAGGTTACTCTATGTAACACACACCAACAACGCACGGCAGGTAGGAATAGAAGCGCACAGTTAAAGGCTACGCGTTTGTCACACGGCGCGGCGCAGGATGGTATAGCGCGACCGGTTTGCCCAGTGGATTGAGACGGAATGAATGTCTACGAAAGAGGTAACTAAAAAGAGTATTATCTCCCCAGGATGAAGACTTACAGCGACACGGACAGCATGCAAAGCGAGAAGCGCGGGCTGGACCTGTACCCCACCCCGCACCAGACACTGCCGCCGCTCTACGCCGACACCGAGTACAAGTGGCCCGAGGGCGACGACACTGCGAGAGGTAACCTGACACTTACCTGAGAGTCTTTAAAACTACATACTAACGATAATCTTTAGTATTCCCCTAATAAAAACAAAAACTACTAACGATAATTCTGACGAGTGATGTGGCGCGGCAGGCGAAAGTGCGCCTGCGACGCAGGAGGGTTCGATTCTCGCTTTAGGACAGATGTTTGTATGAACTGCAAGTATTTGTTCTGGCTGTTCTGGGTCTATGTGTATAATAAAAATAACTATTTCCAACAAGGATAATTAATAATTGACCAGAAAAACTTTACTCGAGATTTTTCAAACAAAATGTAAAAAAAGTACGTATTTTTTTTGTGGAACATATTCCTTCATATTCCTAATATCCAATTAAAAAAAACCCACTGCTGAGGCTGTTGGGTATTTGGTCCTCGTCGAAAAAATACTCCACGTAAATGATTTGCTTTACGTTTAATTCTGGACCAAACCATACAAGGTGAAATATATGAATATATGAATCTATTTAACAATTACAATAAATCGACGCGTGCGCCACGCTGTTACAGTCAGCCAGTGTTGCCTGCTGTATTTTTTCCTCCCAGCAGAGTTGCCGGGTATGTTTTGTATAAACAGAGGCCTCATATCTATCACGCCTCCTGGCGATCTGATACCAGGGTCCTGGATTTCCCACTCCCCTTACAATGTCAGTCACTTGCTGGAATAATAATAAACATAATTTATCGTTTCTTTTCAGTTGACATCGGCGGTTTTGCCAACAAGAGCTACGCACGCGATATGTATGACTTCGACTCCGATGAAGAAGTCATCACGCCAAGAGAAGTCAGGTGAGATACCTAGCTGTGCCACTAGTCTGCTAGCGACCCCGCCTTCCGATCCTAAGGTCGTGGGTTCGAACCCAGGTGTTAACCAATGGATTTTTTCTGCTGTGTACAATGTGATTGCTCTCTTATGGTTAAGGAAATTATCGTGAGGAAACCGGCATGTCCAAGAATTTAAAATTCGAAAGACATGTTCTGTCCACCAATCCGCATTGGGTCCGCGTGGTAGATTAAAACTCAATTATTCTCGCTCGAGAGTAGGCCAGTGTCCCAGCAGTGGGAACAATATAAGGGTGAATAATGATGGTATGTTAATGTTAATGACATAAAGTGGTTACACACCACGACTTTTTGCATCGATGTAGAGCGCTTTTACTTACGTGACTGAATCGCTACAAACAGCAGTGCATTATGACTGTATGTAATGGATCCTTATTGTATTTTTTCTACCTTTCATCACCATCTTCCACCTAAGATCGAAAGCCTCATGTGCCAGTGATTTCACCGGAAACCATACCCTTCACACCGAAACACAGCAATGCGAGCATTACTGCTTGGCGGCAGAAATAGGTATGGTGGTAGTCCTTCCTCGGACGAGCTCTATCACAGAGAACTCTGCTACCCTTCATATTTTATAAACCAATTTATTATCTAGTTTTTTTATTGTTCCAGGACTGGCGCAGTCACAGCAAGGGACATCTACAGTGGAAGTGTTGCATAATACCAAATATCTAAATACTTAAAAATAGCCTGCATGAAACAAAAACGCCCAATCTTCAGCAATTGTAGAAGGTTTCCCTTCAAAGTAATAAAAGTTATGCAAAGAATATATCTACCACAGATAAGAATTCTACGAGTTATTTACAAAGTCTAAAACTTTATGCTATAAATAGAAAAATAATATAATTACTTATAGTTTTTAGTATTCGTTATTTTAATGTGTAGGTATTGTTATAAATTTTACCAAATCGCAACAATTTGTACTTTATAATACCACCGCTTGATACCGCGTATCAAGCGGTGGTTGCGGGTTCAAATCCCGCTTGAGGCAAAATATTTTTTGGGATATTATAATCTTTAGTATTATTTATTGTGATGGTTAACACTATAAAAACAAAAATAGCCAATTTGTACTTTTTTATAAAGTACCTAGTGCTATATTGCTTACAGTTTGTAAACAAGAAGTTATCCTTACAAGATTTCCCTAAAGTCAGATATTTTTGGTAGTACTTCATAGTAGTTATAGTAGTACTAATTACTAACATACTTCTAAAAACTGAAAGTTACTATTAGACAAATAATGCCAAGTTGTGATTGTAAGATAAAACTGTTGTAAAATATTCTGCATATTTTTATATTTGTTTTGATTTTTAGAAATAAATGATTATTTTTTATTGGTTTCATTTTATTTTGCAACTCACACAATATAATAATTATACAATATTCAATAAACACTTTGAAGAGACCCTACATTGCGTCATAGGCATATGGTGGTTTTCTCCTTCTCAATAAACCTATCTAGAGATTTTCCATTCTCGTTAGATCCATTATTCAGATCCATGTTTTTTAGAGATCTTTTAATTATAGCAATGCTTCGAGTTATATCCAATTGAAAAATATCAAACCAAAATCAAAAATACGTAACACATACTAGTAGGTAGCGCAGGTAGGTACGCTCTGCCACAGATTACATGCTCAGCAGACCAAGGCAGTCGTGAAGTAAGCCGCTTGTGATGCGCAAAACCATTTTTAGTTACAAAAATCTCCATTTCGCATCAAAACTGCTAACTTCACAATTAAGATATCAAACAGACGAAAAATAGACTAGAGTGTTGATATCTTAAAATGGATTTCGGCAAAGTAACGCCTGATTCAATCAACAAACTTCACGATTGCCTAGATTCGCGATTGTACTTTTATCTACTTCCAACACTAACTTTAGCCACGATGTTTGCTAAGCTATAACGACGCATTACAATAAAAACCGTAGAATAATCTTTAGACCAATAAAAATGTTATGTGTACCTACTAATATCTGTACTGTAGTACGTAGTACTAATTATATCTATTCTCCGACTCTAGTGTAACGTTGGAGTCAATCAACACTGCATTGAAGACTTTAGAGGCCTGGGTATTTCTCTGATTTTGCCAACCAGTTTTTCTCGGTTATTTCTTGAATAATTTTTGTCTCGCGATATTTTGGTCAAATTTCCTACTAACTATTACTCGTTTTTGTGGAAATTTTGATTTGTGTGTGTGAGAAATAAGATAGATAAATTTATTCAACTTGCTTCTTTAAATTTCCTCTTAAAAATAAATTCAGAAATTAGAGGGTCATTACTTCTCTGGGGACCAATGTTATGGGAAATAAAATAAAACTTCCGTTTGAAAATAATGAAGTTTTTTTTTTCGTTTGTCCCACGCCAATTTAATAGGGGGTGAGCGCTTGAAATTTTCACCTAAAAATTAATTCAGAAATCAGTGAGCGCTTGGTTGTAGGATCGCCTTCAGAATAACCCAGCCTCTCTCTTCAAGGTCACGTAGGATCTGTGAGCTTAGTGCGCGCCGCGAGCTCTCATTTGTCGCCAGATAGCGCGATGATTAACTGATAACATTTTTCTATTATTACGCCAAGCTTACGTCATTTTCTAAGTGTAATTTTCAGTTTTGTGATAGTCAAAATTCAGAAATTCTTGTAAAAATATAGTTGTGAAAGTTCTTTATTTGTTTTGGAATTAGATTTTTAGTTTTCTTCCTCTACCTACCTTGTAAGTACCTAATCTATTCTAGTTTACTATTTTAGATACCTACTTACCTATAAGTCTTTATTACGTAAACAAAATAAAATATGTAGGTATAGGTAATTACATTATATAATTGCAGTAATAAACACTTTTTAAATTTTTTTTTTTCATTATATTACAAAATATACAAAATACATATGAAACAGTTGAGCCATCTAAAGACCGTTACAAATGACCTATATGTCATTCTAGCTGAGCTATCTATAGGTCATTTGTAACGGTCTTTGATTTTTTGTTGGTCTTTGGTTGAGCTATCTCAACTGACAATTTGCCTATCATTGGTTATGTGCATAGCAGAGATACTAGATACCTACCTACCTACTTACTTAGCTATAATATTTTTGGCCAAAAACTCAACAATGTTCTATCAAGGTAATTTTCAAGAGATGACAATTAGTCATACAATAAGTGTCAAAAGATAAGATAATTATGAAGTGTTAATTTATCATAACGGTTGCAGTATTCAACAATCACACAAATGAGCTAGTTAACAACGCGAACCCTCAACAAGTGATCATGGAAGACTCAACAGTCACTAATCAAAGTGTTATAGAAGTAAACCTAGAAGATTGTAGAGAAAATGAACTTTTACTGAATAAAACTGAATTCACTGAAATAAATAAGCTTTACGACGAATGTTTCAACTACCTAAAACAAGAGAACGTAAACGAATCTGAAAAGAATCATGATCCAGACTACGAAAGCCTCGAAGAAAACTGTGACGACGATGATAACGACGTTGATCGAAATACCGATGAAGAAAACGATGAAATCCAAAACAAAATGATTTACAAAATAGAAAACGAATTGATATCTAACGAAAGTATTAACTATGAGAAAAGATCAGACAGACTACGGCAACTATCACAGCAGTTACCAAAAATAATCATAACACAAAGTAACAGCAGTTTAAATATAAGAAGACATGATGATGTGAACATACGAACCATCTACGAGTTTAATAACGTGAAGAAAGCTGAACATAGAAGTCTACCTAAAATTGTTTACAGACCTCACTATGAGTTTAATGATAATAAACCAGATACGGACAAATATAATTTCAAGCCGGATGGAGTTAAACTTAATAAGAATAAAGCAGATGAAAAAGGTCCGATCGGGAATGGGAAGAAAAAATCCGTCATCACTGAAAGCCAGTAAGTAAACAATAAAAAAAATATATTTTTCTATAATTTTCTTTTGCAGCACTAACTGTCATAATAATGTATTGTACTACTACAACAAGGGCTAATCATAGTAACAGTCAACAATTACCGAAAGGCACATTCAGTCGTGGTGTCGTGAGCACTGTTCCGCGGGGTCATCATTTGGATGAGTGACCGCCAGTGGCAATTTCAACTGAGCGTTCCCGTGCTTCGGAGGGCACATGAAGCAGTCGGTTCCGGCTTTTTCAAAGTTGTTAAGCCATGACAGAGGCCTTCGGGCGGCCTAGAAACTCTGTCACCAGAGTTGGCCACTGACTCATACGAACGAACGAACGATTAATGCTTAATAAATAACAGAGCTACTAACCACATTATACCACACTAGGCGGCCCGTCCTGGTTCGCACGGGTGGACATAAATTATAACCTATGTTATTATGGATAATGTATCGTGCAGCATATAAAAGGTGCAAACATTTTTGGAATCGGTCTTGTTTTGGAGTCTATTCGTCAAAAATATAAATCTTTTCCATATAAAATAATAGTACATAGTTAGATTAATTTATATAGGAGTAGGTAGTCGTTATAATATAATTCAGTATTATTATGACTAGGTACTCTCACGATAGAGGAATCACTCTTTTTTTTTATTCCACTAACGTGGCAACCAAGCGTACGGCCCACTTGATGGTCAGCGGTTACCGTAGCCTATGTACGCATGCAACATCATAGATATCACTTGCGTGTTACCACCCTGAGACGTTAGATGGAAAGTCTCATGTGCCTGTAATTTCACCGGAAACCATACCCTTCGAACCGGAACACAGCAATGCTCGCATTGCTGCTTGGCGGCAGAAATAGGTATGGTGGTAGTCCTTCCCCGGACGAGCTCTATCACAAAGAACTCTACTACTCTTAAAACTTAAACTCTAACTCTTAAACTCTATTGATGTTTCATTGAATGTGACCCGCATTCAATGAAATGAAATGAAATTAAATGAAAAATGAAATGAAATATTTATTTGAAGTAATGAAATAAGGTGTTAGTTCCCAAATATGTTCATAAAAATAAAATAAAAATTTGGTGCGAAACGATAATAGCGTATAAGGTCTCACGACGGATCTCGGCCGTCGTGAAATTAGCCGTTTCGATGCGCAATGGAGCTTTTTCAAACTAAATTGTCTTTGCGCATCACAAACGGCTAACTTCACGGAAGCCTAGATCCGCTGTGCGAACTATACACGCATCCTAACAGAGGGATAGATGGCGGGAAGCGTCTTTCAAAGATCCCGTACGCCATAATCATTGAGGACTATCCATGTTCAGTTCAGATATGAATGTGTTCTTCTTTTAAACAACTGATGTAGCAACCAAGCGTACGGCCCACAAGATGGTAAGCGGTTATGGACTATGAACGCTTGCAATCCCAGAGGTATCACTCGCGGGTTTCCACCTTGAGGCATAGATCGAAAGCCTTATGTGCCAGTAATTTCATCGGAAACCATACCTTTCACACCTGAACACAGCAATGCGAGCATTACTGCTTTGCGGCAGAAATAGGTATGGTGGTAGTAGGTACCTACTTCCCGGGACGTGTTCTCTCACAAAAAACTCTGCTACTCTTGATTGTGTGTGTGATTGCAGTAAGGCACCGAAGCCTCGCAGACCAGGTCAGTCCAACTTCCCGAAAAGGCTGGTCTCCAAGCGGGGGATAGAGAATGTGGCGCTAATCTCCAACGTTCCATTCGCCAGGATCCGACTCCTGAACGACACCTTCCATACTTTGGTAAGCGTTTGCAGTTTGTTATTATTTTTTTCCGTTATTAGTCTGATATTAGGTCGCATTTTCCCGATCCGGGGGGGTAACCACTCCTAGAGCAATATTGAAATAATATTAAGTACACTGTTTTTTTGTATGCCGAAATGTCAGTCTATATTGTTTCAATATTACTATTGAGCTTGTGGTTACCCCACTGGTTGAAACTTTGTATATAGGCAGGTTCTATGATTTCTTAATTTATTTTATCATTTTTTATTTTTATACAACTGAAGTGGCAACCAAGCGTACGGCCCACAAGATGGTAAGCGGTTACCGCAGCCTATGGACGCTTGCAATACCAGAGGTATCACTCACGGATTGCCACCATGAGGCTAAGATCGAAAGCCTCTTGTGCCAGTAATTTCACCGGAAACCATACCCTTCACACCGGAACACAGCAATGCGAGCATTACTGCTTGGCGGCAGAAATAAGTATGGTGGTAGTCCTTCCCTGGGCGAGCTCTATCACAGAGAACTCTACTACTCTATCAACGAGGGTTTATGATTGTCTCCATGTTATTAGACCTCCCCGATTACGTAACTCGGTTTCAATTCGATTTCAATCAGTGAACTCTCAATAAGCTGTCAGATTCATACAAAATACGTCAGTTTTTGTATGAAACCAAGTGAAATTGATTGCAACCGTTTTACGCAATCGGGGGGCTGATTTCAATGGTTTTTTATTTATTTGCAATGCCTGAAAAGGGCAAATAAGTTCTAAGTGCCATATTACTTTTAAGACCTTTTGTAACACTTATTTGTGCAAATAAATATCTTGAAATTTATCTTGAAATCTTGAAATCTTGGTTTCATAAATATATAGTGCAGATCCGATGATAATCTTCAGCGTGATGAGCAGTATAGCTCTTCTAAATACAGTTGGTACTGCTCACTTTTAGAGTTTGTACTTGTGAAGGTCTGTGTTCTCACAGAACTGCTCACTGAACTGAGTTGGGCCCCTGTTAATATTAAACTTCCCAAACCAACATGGTGTGTTCCAGATCAATCTCCGCTGGCGTTGGATAGTGACGGGCACGATTGTGGTGCACTTCACTATCTGGCTGGTGTTCGCAGTGTTCTGGTACATCGCTGCGCTCGCGCACTACGATTTCGAGCCGGATCCTCCCAAGCGGGCCTGCGTGACTGGGGGACATGACTTCTTGACCATTTTCCTGGCTAGCGTGGAGGCGCAGGTATATAACAACACACCCAACAACAATAGGTAGGTAGGAACCACAACATTCAGATCTAGAACGAATATTTGCAAATCATGCAAACATTTATCTTGTCATCATCATCATCAGCCATCAGACAGGCACTGTTAGACATGGCCTCCTCTGAAGAGCTCCATGATGACCGACTTTGTCTTGCAGTGCGAACCAAACCTTAGAATACTCATCATAGTTCGTATGAGTGCCCAACTCTGGTGACAGTTTCTAGGGCGCCCAAAGACCTCTGTTATTTAGATTTAGATTTATTTATTCAGAAATGATAGAAGTTTACAGTATTACTACCAAAACACTTACTATCTTAAAGCCTGCCGTCTGCTTAACTTGCCCTCCAAAGCACGGAAGCGCTCGGTTGAAATTGCCACTGGTGGTCACCCATCCAGACGCGGAACAGGGCCTAATTTCGTTTGATCTGTTATGAACAACAGCCAGCTACGTCACGAGCGCTCATAGGTACAATACCCTGAGATTGAGCTATTAGAACCCATTAAAATAGGCCCACAATCTGCTGGTGGGTGGCAAGGGAACCATCTAGGCAATGTAAAGATCATTCATCACTTAACTCCTACATTATCATTCAAAATAACTTTCGGAGAATCAGTCTAACGACCGGAACCAGCTTATCCTGTGAACTCAGTCATTAGCAGTCACCCATCCATTTTAACACACCGAATATTACGTTCTATCGACATGAGAAGATAATAAAAATAAATACCTAAATACATAGGAAGTATAGCATTAAATCCATTAAGTATCTACCATTGGATTTGGTTTTACTGTGTAAAAAGTTTGCCATTATTTATGAATTGTTTAATTATTTATTGATGGATTAAAGTGGAATAGAAAAGCATTTTTCTTTATACCACTAAAGTGGCAACCAAGCGTACGGCCCACTTGATGGTCAGCGGTTACCGTAGCCTATGTACGCATGCAACATCATAATATCACTTGCGTGTTACCACCCTGAGACGTTTGATAAAAATTCTCATGTGCCTGTAATTTCACCGGAAACCATACCCTTCGAACCGGAACACAGCAATGCCAGCAATACTGCTTGGCGGCAGAAATAGTTATGTTGGTAGTCTCTATCACAAAGAACTCTATTCTCTAACTCTAAGAAGAATTTTTTAAATGAATAAAAAATCTGATCTGAATCTATCAATGCATTTGGTTGCATTGTGTAAAAATATACGCCAATAATTATTTAATTATTTATTGATGGATTAGAGTACGAACATTAAATTAATTCGAATCCGTCAGTGTATAAGTTGAATGGAACAGAAACAACCTTAATGCGACCTTATTGCAAAAAGGATGAATACGACAGATGGGAATAATCCAATTACAGCGCTGAGTTTGAACCAAGGAACATAACTAGGTATCTGGTTTGAACAGATGAGATGTGAAAAGAGTTTGGTAAATTGTTTTTATACACAAACCTGTCAAAACCAGCGCAGCAAAAAGAGTAGGTAGACTTATTTAGCTTCTTGGTCAGCTCAGCCTCCAATGCATCCGCCATCTGCAATGTCATTCTAATAACCTAATCAAATACCACTTAGTGGAACTTACCATCCAAGTGGAAATCAGGAAACCTTAATTCCTCGAATTCAATTCTGTGCACTTATTCAATGAGAGCTCGTCGAATTGAGCCAATCGAGACCAAGAAAGAACATCCTCTTTTGCGGAATAATGGGACTTGAAAAGATTGAGCTGTGGAAAAAGATTTGTGGGGCCAAAGGTCAGTGATGAATGCCTTTATTTATAAAATAAACTGTGCATTTTAGCAGCTTCCTATTATACTCATCTGTTAGGTACCTACTAATAATGTATTTTGTAGGTAAGTATAGTTCGCACGGCGGATCTCGGCCGTAGTGAAGTTAGCCGTTTCGATGCGCAATGGAGCTTATTCGAACAAAATTGTCTTTGCGCATCACAAACGGCTTACTTCACGGAAGCCTAGATCCGCCGTGCGAACTATAACTACCTATGTGCATATAAATGTGCCATAATTATCTTTTCATTCAAATCAATTGCTGTGTCAATTGATTGAGACGATGATTATATCAAAGACATTCTAACAGAAGTTTATAGTTTGTTTATTTACTTCCTATTTGCTTAATCAAAACGGGATTAATGCCAATTACAATACCCTATTAAAGATATGAATGAATAAGGCATAAATAAATGTAATGTCAAAATAAAAGTCACCTTTTGTTTATACGGATCACGTGCATGATTGGCACACATTTATAGAATAGAATAGAAAAATATTTATTTAACGCCACACAATTAATATAAAAATAAAAATAACAATACAAATTAAAACTTAACTAATGTGACGAAAAAAAGGCAGCCACTCAGCATGTGCTGCAGACATAATGTGTCTGTAGCGCTGGTTTTCAGTGTAGCCTACGAGTAGTAGTAGCAGCAATTAGCTGCGACACGTGTTTCACAATTTGTTATTTCTCTCTTCTTATCTTTCTCAATATGACTTTTTAATTGAGTTTATTATATTTAAAAAAAACTCGTTTACCACACATTTACCTACTCAATAATACGCATGACGATATCTTCGCGTGGCGTAGCGATCGAGTAGTCGATTGAGAAGCGAGGTTACGGGTTCAAACCCGCAGGACAAAATGTTTGAACCAATAAATATAGTTAGTTTTTTAAAAGCACAGTAAATATTAGAATGGTGCGAGTCCATACGTGTTCGGAACTGTTGCAAACAAATTAATGTTCTGAATTCAAATCTTTGTTCTGGTGGACATTTTGTTTTGAAACATTCATTTGTTTTGAATATATTAACAGCTGACTTTAAAAAAGGAAGTTTCAATTCTACTGTCTTTTTTTTTTGAATGGTTAGATGCGAATTCTCTTTGATGATTCTTTTTTTAAGTTTGAAGCCGGTTTTCGAAAAATTAATTATTGTGTTATGATTTCAGACTACCATCGGATTCGGCGATCGAGCCATTGACGAGGAATGCCCGGAATCTATATTTTTATTCGTAGTGCAGGTAAAAATAAAATTCAGTTAGGTAACTGTATTTTTTTTTATACAACTGAAGTGGCAACCAAGCGTACGCCCACAAGATGGTAAGCGGTTACCGCAGCCTATGGACGCTTGCAATACTAGCGGTATCACTCGCGGGTTGCCACCTTGAGGCTAAGATCGAAAGTCTCATGTGCCAGTAATTTCAACGGAAACCATACCCTTCATACCGGAACCCAGCAATGCGAGCATTACTGCTTGGCGGCAGAAATAAGTATGGTGGTAGTCCTTCCCCGGGCGAGCTCTATCACAGAGAACTCTACTACTCTTCTATCTTCTTCAATAATATTTCAAATTAAAGATGAAATGGAAAATGTTGATATTGTATATATCATGTTAAATATTTAACTAATCTAATATAACTTATACATATAACATAACATCAGTACATTACGAGATTCAGACCTAACCACCCGTAAGCACATAACATATCATCTAACTTATTGATTATTTTTATAACATTTCGTCGCGAACGAAATGTCTTCAAAAACTCTATTACCACAAAAGTTGCAGGTAATATGGCTTTTCTCAACGATTGAAAACGTTAGTAGCATTGATACAGTGCAATCGAAACGCATCGATAGCGCGATCTAACTCGGAACGTTAATTAGCAGCGCCACCTAGTTCTAAACTATAATAAAAATAGGGTCACAAACAAAGGTCACGAGGTCATGTATCAAAATGGCTTGACTCTAACGGTCATTATTTTGTGGTTACCAACTTTGCGCGTACGCTGCTGGATCTAGCGCCTTCATAGTTATTATTTAGTTTCTTTTTTTTTTCAGCTAATTCTAGGCACAGGTTTATCAGGAGTGTTGACGTGTGTGGTCTACGCAAAGCTAACACGTCCTGAGAAATTGTCCAGAGATGGCGTTGGATTCAGCAAGAAAGCTGTGGTAAGTCAATACACTATCTATCGTTTGCTCTACACGTCTTGCAGTTACACTGTTATGATCCAGCGTGGCACCGTCGTGTCATTTTCTCATACGTAAACACATAGTTTGTTATTATCATTTGCAGATAAGTACACGCGACGGTCGTCTCTGCCTGATGATGCGAGCCTGGGACCTCAACTACGATCACATTATCAGCTCCGAGTTCACAGCGCACTTTGTTCATACACACAAGTAGGTATAGAACATAAAAAATATAGCTTCTGAACATTAATTAGCGCATACAGGGTTAAAATAGATAGGCAAATAACAAAGATGCTTAGTCTAAGGAAAGGCTGCGTCTTCACCCACATAATTGAAGTGAGTGGGGGGGGGGGAGAGCGAGAACAACGAGTAAGAAGTGGTGGTGTATTCAGCTACTGTTCCCGCTCTACTGTCATGTCACCGCTTGCCATCAAGCAGAGAATGTCACAGAGAATAAACTAATTAATAAAAAACACTATGATGCTTTTGAATCATCCATATTATAGATGACACAATTCAACTCAGAAGCGTTTGTGGATCAAACATTATTAGTGATTTTTGAAACACGTAAATCTACTTACTTTCAGGACAAAAGAAGGTGAAACGATCCGGTACTACGCCCATACCTTGAATCTGCAGCAGCGGCAGTTCTTACTATGGCCTGTGACGTTACTCCACGTCATAGACCATGCGAGTCCTCTTTACGCTTACGGGCCTAAAATGGTCGCTAATAATAAGTAAGTTTGATCATCATGTTGTCTGTCAGCCTTCTAAATGTTCCCACTGGTAGAACACTAGTCTACTCTTGAGCAAGACTAATTAAGACTATATCCACCACGTGGACCCAAATCGGATTAATGGATGGCACGTATCTTTCAGCCAGTTTCCTCACGATGTTTTCTTTCACCGTTTATAAGCACTGGCATTGCATTGCGCACATATTATTTTGTCGATTGAAAAATGTATGGGTTGAAGAATGGTTTTGAACTCATGAACTTAGAATCAGAAAACCCCTACCACTAAACTACCAGTGCTCTCAGTTAAAGCTTACATTAGAAACGCCAAATGAAAATAATTTAAAGGCACCAAGCTACCATTAAATGGTAGGGACTGACTAACACATTTATATTTCCAGCTATGAGATCACACTCAGCCTGAAAGGAGCCTCTGCATCAATGGGCACGTTCACCCAGAGCCAGACCAGCTACTTGCCCCAGGAGGTGGCGTGGGGTCACCGGTTTCCACCTGTAGTCCAGTAAGTGCCAGTTTTTTTTATAAAATCTCACGCATGCGGACGAAGGCTCGCATTCCTTTTAACGATTTCTTTTCTTTTTAGGTGATTTTCTTTAAAAACTTTGTAAGAAAATTATTATGCATCGTGTGTTGCCCATGTTTATTGCTAACATCGGTCAAGTCAACAACTTTAACCTGCTTGTTTTACTCACCAGGTATAACAGCAGAAAGCAGAAATATGTGATAGACCACAAGAAGCTCGATGCTATAGAACCTGTGGATACCCCGTTCTGTAGTGCCCAGGAACTCGTCGATAGCTTTTCGAAAATGTAAGCTCTAAGACCTACATCTAGGTTTCATATACCACTTGTAGCCAATGGCTGCTTACATTCGAACTTTGGTATTCTTTTTTATGTCAGCAAGTGACAAGACCGTCAAGTAGCTCGCCTGATTAGGCGCCAGAACAGTTGCACTGCCACCCAAAACTTTTAAGTTTCAAAGTTTGGCGTGGCACTGCACTGCGTCCTTCATCCTTTTCACCTGTAATTTCACGGGAAACCTTACCCTATAAACGAACTGAAACATACCAATGCGAGCACATTGCTACTTTGCAATAGAAATAAATGTATGGTGTGTAGTATGGCAGTACTTAGTACTTACCACAGTTAGCACTATAAAAAACCAATAATTAAAGTTAAAATTCGTTCATGTCTATATTTTCAGCTCTACAGTAGAAAAGGCGGACATGCCTCCATGTCCTGGGACTCCTAACAGCTTCAGTGACAGGATATCTTCGTTCCACTTGAAACGATCCTCGTCATTTAGAAAGGACGCTTCTAAACAACACGAGAAGCAACAGCATTAAACAAAAACAAGCTGAATGGCTAAGCTTGCTCAGTACTCAGTACTGTATTCTATAACTTACTAATTTATGTACGGCTATAGTAACATCAGTAATAACTGTTAAACATTAAATAATAGATATTGAAGTAGCAGTTCTAGGTACACAAGTTTTTTTTTCTATTATGTTGGTATTGTAAAAAAATACATTATTAGAATCTTTTACAACTGTAAATAATAATTATTGTGGTCATACAAATGATAAAATTGCTAAATTTTAGATTCAGTGTTTTATTTCTATGATTTCGCTCGACAAAAAAGAATTTATTAAGTAGCCAATAACAATGCGAAAATATTGCATTTTTCTAACTACTTTTAATTTCGCAAGGTAGAAACACTGACTTGACAATTTGACATGACATGATGTGACAATGACATATTGACAGGTTGCTTGCTTGCTTGCTCTTCTTTTCTTGTTTTTGTTTTGTTTTGGTATGCATGCAGTGCGCCGCGCGCACCCAGAGTTTGTACTTAATTTGTCCGACAAAATTGATAATTAGATTTACTTACATGACAGAACACCTGTATCTCTTTACGATCGACCGTAATGTTTTATTTAAGAGCTGAAATCAGTAATTTTACGTATTGCTCTCTAAACCAAGGTAAGTTTACAATAGGAGATGAAAGGGAGCTTGCTGGCTATATGTTTCATCTTACATGACTTGAGTCGATGCTAAGCAAAAGCTATCGCTGACTCAATAGCTCTGTGAAAGGTACAACAATACAAAGCCATCCTCATAATGAACTATTATCGGCCAAGCCACTTCTCTCTTTACATGATATAATATTCGCTCCGCTCTCTCAGTTAGCTGGTTCCCAATAGTAAATGTTTTGCTTAATTTAGGGCTAGATGAAGCTGTTTATAATATCCACCAGGCACCAATATTCACTGCACTGGTGCACACTGGAGCACTGGTGGTCTAGTGAGCACTGGTGGTCTAGTGGTAGTGACCCCGCCTTCCGATCCTAAGGTCGTGGGTTCGAATCCGGTAGTGCACCAATGGATTTTTCGCTACGAAAAATTTATGTGCGCAATGCCAGTGCTCTCATACGGTGAAGGAAAACATCGTGAGGAAACCGGCATGTCCAAGAACTGAAAATTCGAAAGACATGTGCCATCCACCAATCCGCATTGGGTCCGCGTAGTGGATTAAGTCCCAACCACTCTCGCTGGAGAGTAGGCCAGTGTCCCAGCAGTGGGAACATTAGAAGGCTGTTGTGATGACCAATATTCATTATTAATTAACTTCTGTGTGGTTAATACATATACTTCTGTGTTATTAATATTATAATTTTATGTGTTTTAGATGCCATCAAATCCAGGTAATGTTTGGGTTGCTTCCCATAATATCATGGGGGAATTATATAAGGAAGCTGATAGCTCTGGTCTGATCGTGGATAAAGAGGTAACTCATCATTATTAATAACTGTAAATTGACTCTAGTTAAGGTGGTAGGACTCTTCAGCAAGAGTTTGTCTTGGGGGGTAACCACCACAGTGCCTGATATTCTGCCTCCAAGCAATAGTGTGCGAGCTGCACTGTATGGCTTCAGAGCGCTCTTGACGTAGCTGGCTAAGTTGTTCTTAACAGATCAACGAAGTTAAGCACTGTTCCGCTGGGTCATAATTTGGATGGGTGACCACCAGTGGCAATTTCAACTGATTGCTCCCGTGCTTCGGAGGGCACGTTAAGCAGTCGGTCCCGGCTTTTTCAAAGTTAGGGCGGCCTAGAAACCCTGTCACCAGAGTTGCCACTGACTCATAAGAATGAATGAATGAACTAATGAACTGTATAGTTTGAAGAGCAACTGAAATTACCTACTGGTTGAAAATGACATGTCTCAGGGTCACAAGGGCAGTGCAGTGCCACGCAGAATAAATATTTACAGTTCAGTTAGTATACACAGTACTTTCGCTTGATTGGATTGTTTTGACTGTTCTATGCAATAAAGCAAAATGCGTTGTTGTGAGCGCTTACTTAAGTAACCCACTTAAGTAAACCACTTAAGTAACCCACTTAAGTAACCCACTTAAGTAACCCACTGGTTATAATACTTTGACTTTGACTGTTGACTTATAAATGTCAGTTTGCTTAATATAATAAATATTCTATGACAAAAATATTCATGCAACCTAAAAACTTTTAAACATTATTGAATTTGTGTGAAGTTAAAGGTAGATAAGTTTAAATATTTGTTGATACATATAACGTCAAATTCTAGGACACTACTAGGTATGTATATATTTAGAATAAGTACACAAATTATTATATGTCTTATCTTAGGATATAGGTGTAGACGTTATCTCGGAGATAATATTGTCAGTAGAATTTTAGTCCTTACTCACCAAACTGATTGTATAAAATATTTTAGACGTGTTTATTATATAAACGTTTTATTCATAGTCTGTTAAAAACAAAGTGCTTTTAAGATGTCAATAAAACAAGTTTATATACATGAGGCAGATGTGCAATAGTGCCTGCTTATGGCTACATAATACTTTTAAATACATAAATATTGTAACTAAACTAGTTCAATTAAACTAAAGTCTAGTTCAATTAGACAGTGGTCTAATGACTGATTAACCGGTCGAGCACATAAACAGAAGGAGATAGATATATGAAGCACTAGTAATAGATTAAAATTAAATGAAGTTTAAAAAAAGTTAATGCAACAGTGTTAAAATGCAATACGCACCTGAAAGCCGTCGAGACAGCCGATGTCGAGCTTTAGAACGATCCCTGAGTTACTCCGAAGCTATAGGCAACAGCCCTGACAGATCATCGTACGAAATACCCAAGATTAACGACACAGATGTATACATAAACGAAGAACTGAAGAAGCACAGGATATCACAATCACACGTCGAGGGAAAAGAGATTATTTTTCCGTACATAACAAATACAGAAGCTAAGGAAACTCCTAGCTGTGATGGTCTGACATCACAGTATACCAGTGAAGATGATGGACTGGTTATGAGTATAGATGAGGATAGTTTGAAGGCTGATTTGAAGGATATCTCTGAGGTGTCGAGTCCTGTGGTGGAGAATGAGTATGATAGGATTGAAATGCTGGATTATGATGATACTACAGGCAGACCGTCTACTCCTGGATATTCCACACCTTACAGTAAACGAAAGAGATGGGGAACAAAGCCTAGGTAAGAAAGAAGAAGTAAGAAAATAATGTAATAAGAAAGAGTAGTAGAGTTCTTTGTGATAGAGCTCACGGCGCACGGCACACAAGATGGTAAGCGGTTACCGCAGCCTGTGAACGCTTGCAATACCAGAAGTATCACTCACGGGTTGCCACCCTGAAACGTAGTTCAAAGGCCTCATGTGGCTGTAATTTCACCGGAAACCATACCCTTCGGACCGGAACACAGCAATGCGAACATTGCTACTTGGCGGTAGAAATGGGTATGGTGGTAGTCCTTCCCCGGACGAGCTCTATCACAAAGAACTCTACTACTCTTAAACTTTCATAATCTTTTGATACCGAATAATCTAGCCGTTTCTTGAATTTGGATAAGATAACAATAAAATAGAACGTAAATAATAATAAATAAATAATAAATAAATAATGCTCGACAATCCACACAGCATCATCTAGCCCCAAGGTAAGCTGCTGTTAAACAGAGCTGTATTATGGGTACTAGATGACTAATATATATTTAATACAATACAATACATAGATAGATATTTTTTATTATATATAGAAAATACCCAGAACACCCGAAACAAATATTTGTAGATCGTACAAACATTTGTTCCGAGGCGGGAATCGAACCCGCAACCTCTGCGTCGCAGGCGGACCTGCGCCCGCTGCGCCACATCGGTCGTCGGAATAATACTTTTTTATCTAGAGCCAATATCCCTTTGAGCCATTCTGCGTCTTATAATAATACTGCCTAAACATATTTTTTCCCTTCTGCAAAAATCAGTAATCTTAAATACTTGCAGAATAGTTCGTAAGTTTCAGCAAACAGAGGTTTCCACGGATTCACCAACATCAAATTCGGGTGTGACTAACTCGTCACCCACCAACTGATGTGCACTTGGCTTAGGCCCGTGCATATCTTAAAGTTACCGGCTGTAGTCGAGTAGATAAAAATCGAAAATCACAATAATAATAATAATATAAATGTTTATTCGTATATTAAAAAAAAAGCTACGAACCCAGCCGAGTTTGTTGCCAGATTCTTCTAGGCTGGAGTGCGTGGAACTGGCGTAAATTCACCTAGCTATATAAGACGTTTCAAAACGTTCCTTGTGATATGATTGAATAAGTATATTTTTACTTTACCTTTAGATATTAGAACTATGTACTACTGCTTGGAGGCTGAATATCTGGCACTGCGGTGATACCCACCAAGACGGACACTTGCTGAAGAGTCAGAACAATAGGCTTCCTGGCTAAGCATTGATAAAAGATTATATAATTAATTATCAAAAGCTTGGGACGAATGTGCTCCAACTCTACTCGGCATCCATAACAATAGCAAGGTTCATGCCAATAAAGGGGTTGGGAACCCAGCCGGTGTTGTTGCCAGTTCTTTTACGGCATGGGCGCGTTGGAACTGGCGTAAATTTTCCTAGTTTGTAAGACGTTTCAAAGTGATCCTTTTGATTTTATTAAAATAAACCATTATTGAATTATGAATTATATCTCCGGTGAAATTACTGGCACATGAGGCTTTTGATCTTAGCCTCAAGTTGGTAACCCGCGAGTGATACCTCTGGCATTGCAAGCGTCCATAGGCTGCGGTAACCGCTTACCATCTTGTGGGCCGTACGCTTGGTTGCCACTTCAGTTGTATAAAAAAAAAACTTTTGTAGACGAGGAAGACATGGCCGCCCCAATCGTTCCCGGCGCGTGGTCCTCAAGGATGGAGAGGAAAATGTCCCGGTTAGAAGCAACATCCCTTCTAAGTCCATCAAGTATATGAGGGACATTGTCAATACTGTTGTAAGTAACCCATCATCTGGGACACTGGCCTACTCTCCAGCGAGAGTGATTGGGTCTTAATCCACCACGCGGACCCAATGCGGATTGGTGGATGGCACATGTCTTTCGAATTTTTAGTTCTTGGACATGCCGGTTTCCTCACGATGTTTTCCTTCACCGTATGAGAGCACTGGCATTGCGCACATTAATTTTTCGTAGCGAAAAATCCATTGGTGCACGACCGTATTTGAACCCACGACCTTAGGATCGGAAGGCGGGGTCACTACCACTAGACCACCGGTGCTCTTTACCGGTGGGAACTGATTACCGCTGGGGAATTAAGGTTGTAATTCTTCTATAACTTCTCAACCGTTTAAATCTCCCTGGACTTCTACAAACATTTTAAGACCAAAATCAGCAAAATCGATCCAACCGTTGTCGTGTTTTAGCGAGCCTAACTCACAGCAATTCATTTATATACAGGGTCATTCATTATCAACATGACAAACTTAAGGGATAGGTTCCACACCTAAAAAAAAAAATATGTACCTATAATTTTTTTTTTTTATGTATGTTTTGTCTTAAAAATCACAAGTAAACAAAAAAAATCGATTACGTTTTTCCGCTCAATTATTATTTATCATTGTTGGGAATCGAGTTAAGCGACGTAATAATGAAATATTCGAGTGTGCGCGCCCCGTAGCGGGTCAAGGACACGCGCAGGTCAAGGACGCGCGGGTTAGTGACCCGCAGTTCATTGACGCGCGGGTCACTAACACGTGCCGAGCGCTGCCTTTTCGATTTCTAACAAGGATAACTAATTATGAAGCAGAATTATGTTTTTTTTTTTTGTTAATTTTATAAAAAAAAACTTTTAGAAAAAAAAAAGTACAAGTATTTTTTTTATGTGTGGAACCTACCCCTTAAGTTTGTCAGGTTGATAATGAATGACCTTATATTATAAGAGAAAACTAGATGACCCGGCTCGTTTTACTCGTGTTTTTTTCGTAATTTTCCATAATTTCTTACCGACTCGTACAAACATTTCAAGACCAAAATCAGCTAAATCGGTCCAGCCGTTGTCGAGTTTAAGCGAGCCTAACGCACAGCAATAAATTTCATATAGAAGATAAATAAGCGACCGTCACCTCGCCATGACAGAGGCCTCCGGGAGGCCTAGAAACTCTGTCACCAGAGTTGGCCACTGACTCATACGAACTCACTTCACCTCGCAGATCAACAGCAAATGGCGTTTCATAATCCTGCTAATGGTGGTAGCACATTTAGTGTTTTGGCTCGTGTTCGCCGCCATCTGGTACTGGGTGGCCACCTCGTACGCGGACGACATCGGCGACGGCAAGGAACACTGCGTCACGGGCACATCCTCATTCGCGGGACTGCTCATGATGTCTATTGAAACTCAGGTACAATACAATACTTTTTTGGTAACACCATAGTTAGTCATCTATCACATAACTCTATTAGAGATTGGTCGCTAACAGAGTTATGTGATCATGGGGCTGTTGGTCTCCATCACAAACTGTCTAATAAGACAGTGAAGCTTTTTTTTTTTTTTTTTTATACAACTGAAGTGGCAACCAAGCGTACGGCCCACAAGATAGTAAGCGGTTACCGCAGCCTATGGACGCTTGCAATACCAGAGGTATAACTCGCGGGTTGCCACCTTGAGGCTAAGATCGAAGCTACGGTAAAACTGTCATAATACACATAATTTTCACTAAAAACGGGATATTTACCATGATTTGTGACGACCAATGTGGCGCAGTGGGCGAAGGTCCGCCTGCGACGCGGAGGTTGCGGGTTCGATTCCCGCCTTGGATCAAATGTTTGTAAGATCTGCAAATATTTGTTCCGGGTGTTCTGGGTGTTTTCTATTTATAATAAAAAATATCTATCTATGTATATAAGTATATATCAGTCATCTAGTACCCATAATACAGCTCTGTTTAACAGCAGCTTACCTTGGGGCTAGATGATGCTGTGTGGATTGTCCAGCATTATTTATTTGTGAGTTCTCCCGTGATCATGGTGCATGTAACTGCGCCGAAATATCGGGAATCAAAAAAACTCACAAATCATGGTAAATATCCCGTTTTTAGTGAAAATTATGCTATACATAATACACAGTTTGAGATGGAGATCAATGGAGGATTGGTCGCTAACTGAGATAAGTGATCAACCAGCAATGCTCTTATATCTTTATGCTCTTTAACTCTAGATGGCGCTGTGGAAAATATACACCAAATTCAATTTTACGACCAAACCAAATTTGACGACCGATGTGGCGCAGCGGGCGCAGGTCCGCCTGCGACGCAGAGGTTGCGGGTTCGATTCCCGCCTCGGGACAATGTTTGTACGACCTACAAATATTTGTTCCGGGTGTTCTGGGTATTTCTATATATAATAAAAAAAAAAATATCTATCTATGTATTGTAATTGTATTAAATATATATCAGTCATCTAGTTACCCATAACACAGCTCTGTTTAACAGCAGCTTACCTGGGCTAGATGATGCTGTGTGGATTGTCCAGCATTATTTATTATTTATTATTTATTTATTTATTTATGATGTTGGGATTGCCCCGATTCTGTAGTGCGTCGGGGATGTTTGCGCAACACCACACGGATGGCTTTCACGTCATTATGCGCAAAAAAACTGCGTCCCTCATGAGCAGAGTACGGGGCAGTCAAAACAGCATCCTGACGACAGTTAGTAGTTGCGTCACATCTCCGCTTTGGAAGTGCTTTGTGCAGAGGGTGACTATTGAAGGAAACTATTTCTTTCATTAGTCTTCCTCGGCTTCCTAGCTTGCTCACCCCAGTACCTACTTGTTTGCTCACCCCAGTATAGTTCACACAGCGGATATATCTAGGCTTCCGTGAAGTTAGCCGTTTGTGATGCGCAAAGACAATTTAGTTTGAAAAAGCTCTATTGCGCATCGAAACGGCTAATTTCACTACGGCCGAGATCCGTTGTGAGACCTATACCTACTTATTTATATTATATTTGTTTTAGTTTCTAGTTGCATGTTTTATTTATAGTTTAATTAATTAATTGTTGTTTTTGTTTTTATGGATCTGGCGTTATCTGTAATAAAATATTTTTATTTATTTTATTTATTTATTTATTATTTTATTTTTATTTTATCAAGAAAAAACTCTTGTGTGCATTACAGTTGCTTAATTCACACACCAACGATCAAAATATACTTACTTACTATATATAGACTAATATATAATACAACTAGCAATCCGTCCCAGCTTTGCACGGTTGCAATGAAACCGCACCCGTGCGAAGCCGGGGCGCGGGTCGCTAATAATAAATATAGACTTACTCAGGGATAATGTAGCTTTCTAATGGTGAAAGAATTTTTTAAATTGGATTAGTAGTTTTTGAGTTTATTCGTATCAAACAAAAATATAAATCTTCTGTCTTTATAATATAAGTATAGTTATAGTTAAAGAGACATATATTATATGATATATTATGTATTGATTTATTTACAGATGACCATAGGGTATGGAGTTAGATATCCGAATGAGGAGTGTCCGGAAGCCATCATCATCATGGTGTTCGAAGTAAGTACTGTTTGTATTCAATGTCATAAATATCGGGCTGTTCCCAGTAATTTAATTAGTCAATAATTAGTTA
This sequence comes from Colostygia pectinataria, assembly GCA_951394395.1. Lineage (NCBI taxonomy): Eukaryota > Metazoa > Arthropoda > Insecta > Lepidoptera > Geometridae > Colostygia > Colostygia pectinataria. The sequence goes on along the minus strand of OX596373.1, from coordinate 8,034,335 downwards.
TCCTTGTTAGAAATCGAAAAGGCAGCGCTCGGCACGTGTCAGTGACCCGCGCGTCAATGAACCGCGGGTCAATAACCCGCACGTCCTTGACCTGCGCGTGTCAATGACCCGCTACGGGGCGCGCACACTCGAATATTACATTATTATGATTAAGATTAAAATTATAGGTACATATATTTTTTTTTATGTGTGGAACCTATCCCTTAAGTTTGTCAGGTTGATAATGAATGACCCTGTATATCAGATAGTGGCTGGCACGGCTCTGTCCGGGGGGCTCTCCAGTCTGCTGTTCACGAAGCTGATCCGCCCCAACAGACACGTGTCCTCGGTCGGCTTCAGCAAAAAGGCTACGGTATGTTAGCTTTATCTGTAAATCCACAAAAAAAAAACAAAATTAACTTATTTGTTTGAATGTGGTATAGTTCGCACGGCGGATCTAGGCTTCCGTGAAGTTAGCCGTTTGTGATGCGCAAAGACAATTTAGTTTGAAAAAGCTTCATTGCGCATCGAAACGGCTAACTTCACGACGGCCGAGATCCGCCGTGAGAACTATACATATATTATTATAGTTATTATTTTTAGAACAAAAGTGGCTCACACTCCTCTTACTTACTTACTGGTCAGGTTTGCCTCCGCGACGGGGAGCTGTGCCTGCAGTTCCGCGTGTGGGACCTCGCTAATGTCCACCTCGTGGGGAGCTCCATCACGGCGTACATGCTCAAACCCATCAGGTAACACATTCTGCTGCAAATTTTAAACGGATTACTCCTATCTGTGGGTTAGTTTTATAATCCCCTTTAAAGATCCTATTTAAAGGGGAAATTTTGTGTCAAAATACCTATTGAAAAAGGGATTTTGACATAAAAAAAAACAAAATCCTCATTAAAGAAAAAATATCATTTGCTTATCAGTGAAATCTTTAAATTAAATACCTAGATTATTGGATTACCTGAATAGAATCATTTCTCACTCCGCTCTGGCCGCCTAGGGTGACAGATCGCACAAAAAAGTGCAATCTGTTAACCTATTTGGTATAGGTAACACTTTAAATCTCCAAGCCCTGTTGATACTTGTGGGGATTCTCCACATTAATATAGTTAGTTTTATCTGCTACTGTACGATTTGAGTGGACTGTAAATTTAATCTTTTTTGCTAACAAACTAAATACGAAACACGTTAAACAATTATGAAGTTAAACACGATAAAAAACTATAATTAACCAAATTATGAGTGCAGTTAGGAGCAAAGGATTTCACTAACCTGGCTGCTTCTTCCTGGAACAGCGCCCACGGAATGGGAAGGTATGGCTTCGTATTACCTCCGACTTGTCTGGACTAGCTTCGGTTCAACTTACACCTATACCGAACGCTCAAATACCGTGGGGGCTGGCGCGAAATCTCCTGCTTCCTAGCACTCAACGAAACTGCTTGCACACAATACTAAATTACGATAAATTAAACGAAAACGAAAACAATACGATATGAAAAATTACGAGAACAAGATAAAGTAGCTAACGCACTTGAAGCCGTTACACGAATGTGTCGAATTTAGAGGTCAACCCAACTGCTGACTGAACGATATTTCGAAATTTGAATAAAATGTAGTAGTAGTTTGGTTAAGCCAATCAGCTGTCGCTGGTCATTGAACCCAGTTCATTCACAGCTGACAGGTGACAGCACATCGTCGATCTCGACTTACGAAAATTGATCGACAGAGGGCGTCAAAACTGAACATTCCGACCACCAAAATACACAGTATTTTAACGAGACTATAACTAAACTAACGAAAGATACAAAATAACGAGAAATTTAACCTAACTTATTATAAAACCATTTGACGATACGATAATTAATGGGTAAGAAGGAACATGAGCTCTGAGTCCAGATTCAGATGTTCGGTCGTTGTGTCAGTGCAACCGAAAACACAGACGTAGCACCCTATAGAAGTACGAACTTCTTGATCACGTCCGATGGTCATGTCGAAGGGGCCAGCGTAGTCACCAAAAGACGACGAGAATGACTTTAGTGGACTTTTGCGACAAACAGCAGGCAGTTCTTTTAGCAATGGACGTGTAACTTTTTGAGCAAGGTTGCTACCAAGTTTAATGTGGGAGAGACGACCGGCCACCCTGAAGAAACCACAGGTGTCTAAAAACGGGCACAAGTAATCTCCCAGAGGGCGCGACAACCATGTCGAACCCGACCACCATGTCGGAGCCGCCCACCATATCGAACCCGACCAACATGCCGGAGCCGACCACCATGTGCAACCCAACCAGTATTTAGAACCCAACCACCGTATCGGACCAGAGTTCCTCCACTCATGCGCCGCCGACAAAACCGGAAGCGGCATCGTGGGGGTACGATAGGGTACGTTGAACGACAACGACAATAAAAACGACATTGACAACGACAACGACAGTAACGAAAACGACAACGACATCGACAACGAAAACGATAACAACAACGACAAAAACAATGATAGTGACAACGACGACATATTATTTTTATCGAAAAAGGCGATGAGCGGCACCAAGAACGATAAGCCCTTATGCCGCGAGATTCCAGGCAGCGACACATTCAAGTACCCACCTACGTCATCAACCGCACTATCCACAGGCACAGGCGGAATCGACGGAGTGGAACCAGAGTCAGGTCGCATATCCCGTAGACGACAACTCTCCAAAACGTCAGTTGAAAAACCCAATGACGCTGCAGGACGCGGTTCAAAAATGTGAAACCGATCAAGAGCGACTTTTGGGAAGTCTAAGAGATGAGGTTTAGCGACGGCTAGAGGTACTTCCAACCTACAATCAGAAGTTCGACGACAATGAGTCTCCTTTTGATTGTCACCAGGCATCTCTATTTTTGAAACCACGGGGTTGAGCGGGTCTATATGATCTAAGTCCTGAGACCGTTCGGTAGAGTTACCCCTCGGTGGGCTCGAAACGAAGAAGCAACTCCTTCGATGTACTCCAGAGTTGCTACGAAAACGAGGCAGGCCAGTGTTAACTGCGCAGTCACCCATCAGTATCCACCCGAAAGTAGTGGGGATAGCGATGGGTTGACCGGGACTACCCTTAACTAGCCCAGGCCTTAACGCAGAAGCGAGAACGTTAACACTGACTAGCATGTCAACCGGTCCTGGTTTGTAAAACTCAGGATCGGCGAGGTTTAACCTATCAATATGATGCCACGAAGAAGTATCAATTTCCTCAGATGGCATTTCTGAACAAATTGTAGGAAGTACGGAGGCCTCCAACGAAAGTTTATTTGAGAAGTCCCCATTAGTGGGAACTAACTCACACAAGACTGATCCGAGTGTATCAGTTGATGCTTGACCTATACCGCTCACAGACTGTCGACGATAATTTATTTTCAGCCCTAGACGGTTTGCACAGGACCTAGTTATGAAATTACAGGCACTGGCACTGTCAAGCAGGATACGGGCTCGGACCAAATTATTAAATTTATTTTTAATCAAAACAATAGCCGTTGAGAACAATGCCTCTGTGTGTGGGGTGTATGCAGACAATGCCACCTGTGGATTTGAAGGCTGGACTACTGGTTCAGGCTCTTGCTCAAAATGTAGCAGTGAATGATGGCTGTAGTTGCACTGGCCACACTTCACATTCGATAAACAAGTTTTTACCGAATGCGAAGGTTTCAAGCACAGTATGCACAACTTCTTATCCTTCACTGTTAGGAACCTTTCAGTAGGCGACTGATTAATGAAGCTCGAGCAGCTATCAATCTTGTGGCCTACCTCTGCACACACCACACATCCTTCTGAAGCTACCAACAACGAGGCCTTGTTCTCACTGGCAGACGGTTTTGTAAGAACCGGCTGTTGACAATTTTGTAACGCACGAGAACGTTTTTCAATAAACGACATGATGTCTTCATACTGGGGTATGTCGACTTCTGACCCCAGCTGAAGTTCGAAAGCTTCCCTAGTGGAAGGATCTAACTTTGACCAAACTAGTTGAAAAAGCATAAAGTTCTGGTCGGGCAAATTATACTTAGACAGGATGGCTAAGTTTTCTGCGAAGGTTCGATGAAGTCGTTCTAACTCAGAGCTACTTGTATTTTTCACTACTTCACAGTTAAGCAAACGGTCATAGTAATTTGTGGCAATAATTCTCTTCCTATCGTAGTACTTGCTAAGTGCCCGATATGCTAGAAGATAACTAGTTTCGGACAACGGATAGTTTTTAATCAGGTCATATGCCGACCCATTAACACTCGACAGTAAGTAGTGCAACTTTTCGACATCTGGCATGTCCCTTTTGTGTATGAGTGAGTCATACAGCTCCTTAAACGACACCCAATTCTCTAGCTTACCGTCAAATGGCCTTATACTTATTTTTGGTAGTTTCGCTAAACTACTGTGACTTTCTCTCATTGGCTTAACTTCAGCCAGCCTAAGTCTGGCCATAACACTATGTAACCTTTTGTCAAATGCCACAGTGTAAGCGAACTCACTGTTCCTATCACCCGTTGGCAAGCGCATTAGCAGGTTCTTCTGCGCGGCGTGAAACTCTGAGGCCAGAGCTGTTACTTCCTGTTCCGAAACTCCTACCAAATCTGAAGTATCTAACAGCTCTAACCTCATATTGGCATAATCACGCGAGACTCGATCGCTGTCAGCCATGGTGTCTTTCTCCAGAACTCCCTTACGTGTATCCATTGGCATAATAATGTAGTTGAGTTAATCTGGCTGGAAACGACACGAAAGAACAGTTTTTCACAGCCAAATCAACAAACAAACAAAATGCAAATCAAAACAAAGATAGAAACACGTAAGAAGTTAAGGAGCTATTTTCACGACCGGCACAGATAGGAACAAACACCTGGTCAGTTTTAGAATGAACGTTTGATGTCAACCTGTCAAAACGAAAAAAACGTCAAAGTCACTTTGAGTGATGTTCACCAAATGACAACGAAAAATGACAGATGACAATCAATCGTTCAACCCAACCTACCCACAATGAACCAACGAAAAATTCAATGACCAGCGAAATTACCAGGATAGGTACGGCAAAAGAAAAAATGTTATTCAAATATTCGAAATATCGGTCGATAGTTGATAATATAGCTGAAGGCCAAAATCCAAAGGTGCCTTATCACAATTTATCTGGCTTCGTAGGACCAAAATGTACGATTTGAGTGGACTGTAAATTTAATCTTTTTTGCTAACAAACTAAATACGAAACACGTTAAACAATTATGAAGTTAAACACGATAAAAAACTATAATTAACCAAATTATGAGTGCAGTTAGGAGCAAAGGATTTCACTAACCTGGCTGCTTCTTCCTGGAACAGCGCCCACGGAATGGGAAGGTATGGCTTCGTATTACCTCCGACTTGTCTGGACTAGCTTCGGTTCAACTTACACCTATACCGAACGCTCAAATACCGTGGGGGCTGGCGCGAAATCTCCTGCTTCCTAGCACTCAACGAAACTGCTTGCACACAATACTAAATTACGATAAATTAAACGAAAACGAAAACAATACGATATGAAAAATTACGAGAACAAGATAAAGTAGCTAACGCACTTGAAGCCGTTACACGAATGTGTCGAATTTAGAGGTCAACCCAACTGCTGACTGAACGATATTTCGAAATTTGAATAAAATGTAGTAGTAGTTTGGTTAAGCCAATCAGCTGTCGCTGGTCATTGAACCCAGTTCATTCACAGCTGACAGGTGACAGCACATCGTCGATCTCGACTTACGAAAATTGATCGACAGAGGGCGTCAAAACTGAACAGCTACCTAGATACCTATCTAATTGTCTCTACCTACCTATCTACTATAAAATACTTTAATTTTATTAATAAAACCTATTATATACACACTACCTATCCTACAATAAATGGAGGATTTGCTTGAATTTTTTTTTATACCACTAATGTGGCAACCAAGGGTACGGCCCACTTGGTGGTCAGCGGTTACCGTAGCCTATATACGCATGCAACATCATAATATCACTTCCATGTTAATATTTGTGTCTCTTAAAAGCTCATCTGACTTCCCTAGCAGAATATTGTACGTTAAAAAATTATATATTCATGCAACTGTAATTTTGCCATTATTGTATTAGCAGCGTTGTCCCCCAGACGGTATACTATTTAAAAAAAAAACTGTAATTTCCAGAACTCTAGAAGGAGAACAAGTTAAGAACTACATCCATCAGTTGCAACTGAAACAGGCCCGCGCATTCCTACTCTGGCCCATCACAGTGGTACATGTCATCGATGCCAAAAGCCCGCTATACGACCTCTCCGCACAGGACTGTATGGACTACAGGTGAGGATCCCAGCTCCCAGTGCAGTGCCATCACAGTGCTGCATGTCATCGGCGCACAGTCTGTATGACCTCTCAGCACAGCCCACATACCATGAACTGTTAGAGCGATTCAATTTAGGACCTAAACTGAATTGTCAAAAAAAATTGTACCATGAAATTAATAATTATTGAAGTCACGGTACATAATTTTTTGACAATTCAGTTTAGGTCCTAATTTGAATCGCTCTAAGAGGTCATGGTAGGGGGGCTGGATTGTATAGACTACAGGTAGGGTTTAGCAGTGAGCGCAGTGCAGTGCTAAGCTAAGGTATTGCATCTGTTATGGCCAGGCGTGGTGCTTAACATCAGGCGGGCGCCTTGATCGTCTTGTCACTTGCTGATATAAAAAACTACCCACCATACCTATTTCTGCCGCAAAGCAGTAATGCTCGCATTGCTGTGTTCCGGTTCGAAGGGTATGGTATCCGGTGAAATTACAGGCACACGAGGCTTTTGACCTTAGCCTCAAGGTGGCAACCCGCGAGTGATACCTCTGGTATTGCAAGCGTCTATAGGCAGCGGTAACCGCTTACCATCTTGTGGGCCATACGCTTGGTCGCCACTTCAGTTGTATAAAAAAAAATGTAAAAAGGAATATGATTTTTATATTCCTTGAACCTTTATTTTTTCCATAAGGTGATGACGTAAATTTAGTGATTCTTGGTTACTGTCATCATGCCTCATCATGACAGCCTTCTAATGTTCCCACTGTTGGGACACTGGTCTACTCTCAGGCGAGAGTGATTAGGTCTTAATCCACCACGCGGACCCAATGCGGATTGGTGGATGGCACATGTCTTTCGAATTTTTAGTTCTTGGACATGCCGGTTTCCTCACGATGTTTTCCTTCACCGTATGAGAGCACTGGCATTGCGCACATAAATTTTCGAACAGAAAAATCCATTGGTGCACGACCGGGTTTGAACCCACGACCTTAGGATTGGAAGGCGGGGTCACTACCACTAGACCACCAGTGCACCATCAGTGCAGTGTGTCATCATGCCTATTATGTACATATTATATTATATTAATTTGTTAATTAATTATTTCATTATGTACATAATAATATTTTAATTTGTTAATTAATTATTTCATTATGTACATAATAATATTTTAATTAGTTAATTACTTATTTCATTATGTACATAATAATATTTTAATTAGTTAATTACTTATTTCATTATGTACATAATAATATTTTAATTTGTTAATTACTTATTTCATTATGTACATAATAATATCTTAATTTGTTAATTAATTATTTCAGGTTTGAAATAGTGGTGTGCCTCCAAGGTTCCTCCAAGAACATGGGAACAGTGACTCAGAGCAGGACGTCCTACCTATCCAAGGAGATCATATGGGGGCATCGCTTCAAGAATGTGCTACAGTGAGTCAACTTCTACAGTTCAACAGTAGTACTCCACTAAACTGCATGTTTCATGAGATAGTGAGAACAAGTCTCAACATTTGCATAGGAGAAGCATTCCTATGAGAGGCTAAGAAATATACAAGAATAGTAGTGTTTTTGTGGTAGAGCTCGTCCGGGGAAGGACTACCACCATATCTATTTCTGCCGCCAAGCAGTAGTGCTCGCACTGCTGTGTTCCGGTTCGGAGGGTATGGTTTCCGGTGAAATTACAGGCACATCAGACTTTTCATCTGAAGTCTCAAGGTTTTAACACGCAAGTGATATCTATGTTGTTGCGTTCATAGGCTACGGTAACCGCTTACCGTCAAGTGGGCAGTACGCTTGGTTTGCCACTTTAGTGGTATAAAAAAAAGTTCACTACTATATACTTACGTGCTTTGGAGGGCACGTAAAGCGGCCTTGGAGGCCTTTGGGTGGCCTAAAAATTATAGTACTGTCCTGAAGTTAGCCGTTAGTGATGCGCAAAGACAATTGATCCGCAGGAGGAGGTTGCGGGTTCGATTCCCGCCTCGGAACAAATGTAAAAAGTCAAATCGGTCCAGCCGGTCTCGAGTTTTTTTTCTTTTTTTTCAGTAAGTGACAAGACAATCTAGACGCCCGCCCGCCTGATGTTAAGCACCACGCCTGACTATAACAGATGCAGTGCCACCCAAAGCTCAAAGATTAAGTGTTTGCGTGGCACTGCACTGCGCTTATCACCCCGAGACATTGTTGTTAAGTCTCTATCGCCCAGTAATTTCACTTGCTACAGTGCCCTTCAAACCTAAACACAGTGCAGCTTGCACACACTGCTTGGAGGTAGAATATCTGACACTGCGGTGGTACCCACCAAGACGGACTCATGCTGAAGAGTCCTACCACCAGTTTTAGCAAGCCTAATGCACACCAATTCATTTTAAATAAGATTTATAACATTTACAGCTACTCGAAAGAAGACGAAGCCTACATAGTAGACGACGAGAACCTTAACACAGTGGAACAGGTCGCGACGCCTCTCTGCAGCGCCAGCCGCCTTAAGGAGTTCCAGACTGACATCAAGCACTCGACTGACCGTCTATTCACCCCCACTGATGCCTCCCCGACGAATGTGTCGAGCTTGGGGGAATCGTCCGCTAAAGCGCTGTACAGTTCTATGCACAGCTTGAACAAATCTGAGAACTACGGCTGGAGCTTCAGGAGGTATCAGCTGAAGAAGTATTTGGACGCTCAGGTCACTGTGGAAGCGAGACGGGAATAGAGAAAGAGAGAGAGATAGGTTGTAGAAAATCACGGCTGAACAGGTCTAGATGAAAATTGGCATAGGAATAGTATTTAGGCTACATTTTATCCCAACTTATACATGATGACAGTAACCAAGAATCACTAAAATCACGTCTTCACCTTATGAAAAAGGATTCAAGGAATATAAAAACCATATTTCTTATTACATTAGATGCGAGATTGATAATATTTTTTTTAATAAAACAAAACTACAAAATACAGCAATCCGCTTTATAAGATTAAACACCAATCGGAGCATCTTGGTCTCTGATTGGTGGCATCATACAAAATTGGATAATTTTTAACCTTATTGCTAAAACTTTAGATTGAAAACTGACATAATGACGTCACCGCTGTCACTCGGCTCAGCGTGTTTTGGCGTGAAGTGAAAAATACAAATTTAAATCGCATTTTTTTTACTAATTAACCATTAATTTCTGGATTAATAAATTATATACTTCGGAACACAATAGAACAGTTTTTCAAAATCAGTTATCATGCCTATTATCAACATGGACAAAAAAAATTAAGGAAATGGCGGCGATTCCTTCTAAATAATTTTTAGGTGAGTCTTCTACTAAATTACAAACCAACATCACAGTCATGTACATTAAATTAATATTAAAAATATAAAATATATAAAAAAGTATATTTAAAAAAGGAAAGATTTTTATTTTTAAAATTAAAATTGGACTATGTTGTATTGACAAGATGGCGGATGAAACTCTAATGGCCAACGCATGGCAAGGGATTTTCAATTTTTAACAATGGACATTCAACTCTTGAAAAATAAATCTTAATCTTAATAGTAATACGATCAAAATTCTTATGTTTTAAAATAATGCCTTCGGTCAGTTCATCGAAAAATCTCTTTCGATGAACTGACCATGGAAATATTGAATGAAATGCTTTGAAATGAAATGAAATGAAACACATTTGGATATTTGTCAATCTGTCATGACATTATTATACAGGTTGTAAATAGAATAGTTTTAATAGTAGGTTTAAATGCTTATGTAATAGTGGTTATAATGTTTAAAATAAATTATTATATTGTTTTAAATCTATTTTATTTTATGTAAGAGGAAATCCAATACAGGTTTACACATTAAATACATAAATTCAAGAAGTTAATACTTCTTGATAAATAAATATTTTTTTTTAAACTTTCGCGATCAGAACAGTCTGCCGCAAATATTATAAAATCTATTAATATATAATAAATATTTGCGGACATTTTAACAGCGTCATCTAGCCCCAAACTAAGCAAAGTACAATGGAACCAGCCCCCCTACCATAAACTCTTAGAGCGATTCAAATTAGGACCTAAACTGAATTGTCAAAAAATTTTGTACCATGACTTCAATAATTATTAATTTCATGGTACAAATGACAATTCAGTTTAGGTCCTAATTTAAATCGCTCCAAGAGTTCATGGTACGGGGGCAGGTTACTGATAGAATACACATTCACATTTTTTTAAATACATTACATACATACAAGGAAGCGCCCAGACTCGAATAGAAATGAAACGGGCGGTTTAATAATAATATATTGAAGCGCGTGCACCCAATATTTCCGCCCAAAATGTAAAAAAAAGTACATTAAGTAGGTACCTACTATGTATTTTATAAACCTATACTAAGAGTAGTAGAGTAGTAGAGTTCTTTGTGATAGAGCTCGTCCGGGGAAGGACTACCACCATACCTATTTCTGCCGCCAAGCAGTAATGCTCGCATTTCTGTGTTCCGGTTCGAAGGGTATGGTTTCCGGTGAAATTACAGGCACATGAGACTTTCCATATAACGTCTCAGGGTGGTAACACGCATGTGATATTATGATGTTGCATGCGTACATAGGCTACGGTAACCGCTGACCATCAAGTGGGCCGTACGCTTGGTTGCCGCTTTAGTGGTATAAAAAAAAAAACTATAGGTATTTGAAATAGGTCTAGAATAATAAGTATTTTTGATGTGTAAGTATGTGTTTTGCATTATTTTAGAATTGTTTTTTTAATAAATATAGAACATCGCTAAAAACCCTTGTCAACTACCATTCAATCCTATCCAGGTTAAGGTTTAAGGGCTAAGGTTGTCTGGTAGAGATCGCTATTTAGCGATAAGGTCGCCCATTGTAATACCTGTTAGTAATTAAGATTGTTCTTGTCAAATTTGTTATAATGTGGTGTTCAATAAAGTATTTTCTATCTATCTATCTATCTATTTTTTTGTTGTATGTGGAACTTATTCCTTGAATAGTATATGCACTAATGAAAGACCCTGTATTTAGAAGGTACGGGACCCTAAAAAAAACTACTAGGTACTAGGATACGGCTTTGGAAAAACACCGAATTCATAAATGAGTACAACGTACTCGTTTATGTACCTAACAACACAACAGTTTGTAAATAGCCTTATCGGTTATTTTCAGCGGAAATGTTCTGAAAATACACGAAAACTTGTTCCAATGGGCTTAATGTACTACCTACTTATTTGACAAAACAAATATCAACACAGTTAATAACAATGTTGCTTTTCTTTAAAACTTCGCAACGGATTTTGATGCGGTTTTTTAATACCTACTAATACTTAATTATAATAATGCTGGACAATCCACACAGCATCATCTAGCCCCAAGCTGTGCTAAGGGTACTAGATGACTGATATATATACTTAATACAATGCAATAACATAGACAGATATTTTTTATTATATAATGTAGAAAATACCCAGAACACCCGGAACAAATATTTGTAGATCGTACAAACATTTGACCCGAGGCGGGAATCGAACCCGCAACACCGGTCGTCAATAGATAGAGTAATTCAAGAGGAAGGTTTGTAGCACCCGTGCGAAGCCAGGGCGGGTACGCTAGTTGATAATAAAAACAAATAACTTCAGCCTATATTTCAAAGCGAATATTTCCATCTGTTTAAATGGTCCTTCTAGGGGGCAGCATACTCATTGGGGGCAGCTGGGAAATGGCAGGTTTTTAACAAAACTCTTGGTATTCAAATCACTTTATCGATTGTACATAATATCTGTGACTATCCGATTTTTAAAGCGATTTTTTCCCATCTGTTCCCATGCTCTGTCTTATTCGGGAAAAAAGTTAAATCTGTCCCCCTTTTTGCAACGGGCATAGTTTTGATAGGAGATACTGGCGCCATCTAACCCCAAACCAGAGAACAGATATTAGTACTACGCCCAAACTAAGCAAAGATACTATGGGAATCCTAAAATCTAGATCTAATCTAGAGTAGTAGAGTTCTCTGTGATAGAGCTCGTCCGGGGAAGGACTACCACCATACCTATTTCTGCCGCCAAGCAGTAATGCTCGCATTGCTGTGTTCCGGTGTGAAGGGTATGGTTTCCGGTGAAATTACTGGCACATGAGGCTTTCGTTCTTAGCCTCAAGGTGGCAATCCGCGAGTGATACCTCTCTGGTATTGCAAGCGTCCATAGGCTGCGGTAACCGCTTACCATCTTGTGGGCCGTACGCTTGGTTGCCACTTCAGTTGTATAAAAAAAAAAAAAAAAAAAACTGATAAAATGATTAAATACACCCACCCATAGAAACACTCGGACTCGTAGGTCTATTATGTACCTAAGCTTTCAATCGCTTGTTGTGTCTGGCCGTCTCATTTCACACCTACACTTACTTTAATGCGTACCAGCGTGTAAGGGATCGACAAGCGATTCTACAGCGATGAATAAATAAGTACCTACAGATGATGCTAACATTTGTCCTGCAGCGGGGATTGAACCTGCAACCTCTAGCATCACCCTAACCTTGCCGCACACGCACTACTTTGCTAACTTTGTCAATCGTCTTCCAAAATAAGACGGTTCTTTTTAGCTCTCCTCTCGTTAATGACAGGGTGACAGATAGGAATATTCTCTCAATTCAACTGTAAAAAATCAAATCAAAACTCGAAATTAATTCATATTATGAATTGATTTATTACAATATGATTCATTTTATGCTTGATGATCGTCACGATGTTGTACCTAATCTGTAATGTTTCGGCGTCGTGTCGGACAGTGTGAAAACTCTTTTTATCATTAAACTTACTAACCTACCAATCAACGCACTGTTTTATTGAATGAGGAAATTGCGAGTACCTACTAGGTACCTAATTATTTTATTAATTGGAGCATCCTGCGCCTGCAATATCTGTTTGAAAAAAATATGCGCGCAATTAGGTAGTAATCGCAATAATAAAACAGTGAAGGAAAATATCGTGAGGAAACTGGTATAGTGTCTGAGAGAGAACTAAGCATTCTACTACCGCATGGTGGATTATTACTACTCAATCACTCTCGCTCGAGAGTAGGCCAGTGTCACAGCAGTAAGAATTTCGGAAATTTATTTTTCAGTGCAAGGAACACAATCCCCTCACTTCATCTAGCAGTTTTAAAATTACTTTATCGATTTTACAAATTTCCCTCTCCGCAGCAAATAAAAACACACTACAAAAATTTAGAGAAGCTGATTCAACTAATAAACAATGTTAAACGTTCTATTCAGTTTCAACTCTTGGTTACATAACTAGCTTCGGACTTTAACCAAAAAGCTTATAATATTAAACTGATGGGCAACTCGATCGTTGGCAGTCCTACTAATATTATGAATGCGAAAGTCTATGTGTGTGTATGTTTGTTACCACGTATAGATCTCCGTGATGACTTAACCGATTGTGATTAAATTTGGAATGTAGATGGCTTAAGTCCTAGAATAACACATTGGCTACTGTTTATCCCGGAAAAATAGACTGTTCCTGTGGGATAGCATAAAAACTGCAAAAACGCATAATTATTTGTGATCGATAGCTATATAAGAAGTAACTGCAGCTGAATCGCTGTTCAATAATAGTACAACAAATGATAAGCAGCCGTTCATCTACAATTCGTTTGCAATTGAAAGAAAAGTTATTTATCATGCAAAAAAAAATGTATAAGGATCCTAGTAAATATAAAGAAGCGCGAGAGCTGTAGGCCATACTTTGTTGAAAAGAAAATATTAACCCTCCCGTCTATTTATATCCAACAGGCATCTTTATTTGTTAGGAAAAATTGGACGCTCTTTAAATCAAATTTTGATGTGCACAAAAACTACAATAGGCGAAACAGGAACAAATTAATTCTCCCCTCTACTACCCTTAAATCCGTAGGCAAAAACCCTAAGTTCCGAATGATTAATATTTATAATAAAATACCCGACAATAAAAAAACGAAGCTAAAGATACGATTTTCTATAATAAACTGAAATCACTATTGACCTTGAAATGTTATTATTCCGTTGAACAATACTTATCTGACAAATTGATATAATTAACTTATTTGATTCTATATTAGGGTTAGTATAAAATTTTGACATTTATAGTACTGTGTAATTTAAAATCCTTTGACTTTCTGACATATTACCTAGTTTGACATTATTTATTTTTTGCTATCTGACGTTATGAAAATAAGTATTATATAAATTTAAAATGCATGTCTCAGACTAAACTGCAGTGCCCTTACAGGGTGCATGTACTTACTTAAGCTAATATTTAGACCTAAGCTGTATAAATGTACATGTAAGCAATAAATAAATTCTAAATTCTAAAAGTTAGTAGAATTGCTCTTCTGATGAGGTAATTACCTAAGCATATAAATAGGTAGGTACCTAACTACCTACCGGTATAATTGGATCAGATTGACATGATTCACCGAATGAGTGAGTAATCGATTGAGCTCAATCCCTTCCGGTCGAGTAGTGCTTCAAATACCTCGCGGGTTAAATGCTGTTCTGTGAAGGAAATTAACACTATTTTTTCACGGTAGGTATAAATAAATAACGCTGGACAATCCACATAGCATCATCTAGCCCCAAGGTAAGCTGCTGTTAAACAGAGCTGTGTGTACTGTATGAGTAGAGTAGGGATCATAGTCAGTAATAAAGGAATATTCATTGAGCTAGTACGCCTTTCTTATTTATCAAACTCCCGTCCTTATATGTGTTATGGGTACTAAATGATTGATATATACTTAATAATACAATACAATACATAGATAGATATTTTTTATTATATTATAGAAAATACCCAGAACACCCGGAACAAATATTTGTAGATTGTACAAACAATAGACCCGAGGCGGGAATCGAACCCGCAACCTGCGCGTCGCAGGCGGACTTGCGCCCGCTGCGCCACATCGGTCGTCGTATGTTTAGTAAGTTCTTTTAATAACAAACAAGGCAACTGATTCCTAAGAACTTACCTAATTAACTTTGTTTTAACTAATAAACTACTTTGTTGGAAAAAAAGGTCGGCGCCGGCGTAGGTAAATAAATAACGCTGGACATCCGCACAGCATCATCTATCCCCAAGCCACAGAGCCCAAGCCACAGAGTCAAGCTAAGCTTGTGTTATAGGTACTAGATGACTGATATTAGATTAATACAATACATTATATAGATAATTATTTTTTATTTTACTTAGAAAATACCCGGAAAACCCGGAACATACATTATAAGGCTGTCATGACATGACGATACCATCGAATGTAATAGGTATAGTTCTCTCGGCGGATATAGGCTTCCGTGAAGTTAGCCGTTTGTGATGCGCAAAGACAATATAGTTAGAAAAAGCTCGTCGAAACGGCTAACTTCACGGAAGCCTAGATCCGCCGAGAGAACTATACCTGTTTATTATATTTCTTTGCCTCTCTCATAGGAATGCCTCTCCTATGTAAATGAGATGTCGCTTGTGTGAGAACAAGGCACTATCTCATGAAACATGCAGTTTGAATACAAAGATGGTATTATGCTAGCAGGTTATTGTTTTTTAAAAAGAAAGCATTCATTTCACGGGAGGTGTGGCGCGGACGCCTTTTGCATGTGAAAGCTGTATCGATCACGTTTTTGTTAGGGCTGTCAATAGGTTATTGATGGTGCCGTCTGAAAACCAGCGTTGCTAAAGTTTGTACGAGTCATTGGTCCAACGGTTTTTGTTAGGGCTGTCCATTTTCAAGATTTTATTTAAAGATTATTCAAAAAGCACATAGAAAGGGGTTTACAGACAATGTCCAAAGCACCCTAACTTTAATAGTAGGTATAAATAAATAAAAAACTGTCATACCATACCATCATGCATGAAAAAAAAATTAAGATTAAAAATGTCACCTAATATTGTTAAAATTGAAATAAAAATTAAATTGAACGTAGTTATTGGAACCATGGGTTAGTTATTGGTACTGTCTGAAAACCAGTGTTGCTAAAGTTCCTACGAGAGGTCCAACTTACGAAGCGTATCACTATAGTGTTAGGTATCTTCTTCTTCTTTTAATTTGTGGCGTCTGTGGCCGGGTTTGCCACAATTTTGCCAGTGTCAATGTCGACAGGGTTGAAACAGTAAGACAATGGAGGATCTGAGACTTAAGATGGTCGGATTAACGTAAGAAAAGGCGGTATGGTCTCAGGACTTTAAAGTGTTATATACCTGATTCATCAGGTGGGCGCCTTGATTGTCTTGTCACTTGCTGACATAAAAAAAAAACCTAGGGCTATTACATACTTACTGGTTGGTTGCGCGAAGTTTCTTATCTTTTTCTATAGTTTTATTTTACTACTAAAGTGGTAACTAAGCGTACGGCCCACTTGATGGTCAGCGGTTACCGTAGCCTATGTACGCATGCAACATCATAGATATCACTTTCGTGTTACCACCCTGAGACGTTAGATCGTAAGTCTCATGTGTCTGTAACTTCACCGGAAACTATACCCTTCGAACCGGAACACAGCAATTCGAGCATTACTGCTTGGCGGCAGAAATAGGTATGGTGGTAGTCCTTCCCCGGACGAGCTCTATCACAGAGAACTCTACTACTTTTAAAGAACTCTACTACTCTTAAAAGTCTATAGTTGTTTTTGTTTCTTCTTCTTCTTTCGTTTTATGGCCTCTGTGGCTAGTTTGCCACAATTTTGCCAGTGTCAAGTGTATTAGTTTGATTGTCGCTTAGCAACGTAAACAAACGAAATTTGGAAAGAAACGATGACTTTTCTTTCAAAATTCTCCTGGAAAGTCTTTGACTAAATTACCAACCAACATTACCCCTCCATTTCAATTACTTACACTTGTGCTAAGTAAACAAGTTAAATTGGATAAACTGCCACCAAATTTACGCAATAAAACTTAAAATAACACGAGAAAAATAATTAAAATGGGAAGACCCATGTCGTATTGACAAGATCGCCAAAGACAATCCGTTTTTGTTTCTGTCTTTAGCCCAAAGTTCTAGCCAATTTTTTAAAAACCCTACTGACCCCGTATTTGTCAAAACTTTCAACGTAGTAAATTCAAATTTTAATCGTGTGCAAACCCTAGAGAAAAATACCTTCTTTTCAATACTCCTCGCACGGCTGTTGAGTGTGTAATGTACATCAAAATACCTAGGTACTTGCATTATTAATATCACGTACAAACAAAATAATACCTACCTTGAAGAATGTCACTAAACTATGCAAGTAGGTATTATATATCTACCTATTTATAAAGGTATCTTGTCTATTCTTTATCATCATCATCATTACAGCCTTCTAATGTTCTCACTTCTGGGACACTGGCCTAATTTCAAGAGAGAGTGATTGGGTCATAATCCACCACGCGGACCCATTGCGGATGGTGGACGGCACATGTGAATTTTTAGTTCTTGGACATGCCGGTTTCCTCACGAGGTTTTCCTTCACCGTTTCAGAGCACTGGCATTGCGCACATAATTTTTTCGAACAAATGAATCCATTGCACGACCGGGATTGTACCCACGACCTTGGGATCGGACGGCGGGGTTACTACCACTAGACCACCGGTGGCTCTTCTGTAGCTAAAGCAAGTTTAGAAGAGAAGAGAATTTTTTTTTCCCACTCAGATGACAAACCAGCATGGGGTGGGCCCACGCAGAAGAGGCAATTCTACTAAAAGAATGACAATAAATTGCAGTTGCATTGCATAATCGAATTTTGACACTTTTAGTACGGCAAGTACAGAAAAAGCATCAAAAATCTTACAATGAACTTGTAATTGTAAGACTTGACTTGACTTCTTAACTTGTATCTGTAATTTTGCTGTCATTGTCTAAGTAACAAGTTACAGGATTTTAAAAATTACTTTAGTCCTACTTTGACATCCACAGAACAGAAAATCTATAGTGGGGTTATTCCCGCTCGTCTCCACCTCTCGTCCCCACTGGGGGGACCAACGGAAAAAAAAACATCCCGCTCGTCCCCATTTATATTAAAGATAAGTTAAAGATAAAGATTAGTTTTATCTTTATCTTTATCTTTATCTTTATCTTTAAACATTGCCTGTAACATTGAACTCGTTCGGAATCTATACGACACATTCTGAATACTCAATAATAACATGGGTTGCTTTATTTTAAAACAACGGGTTTAACCTGAAGTTACGAGTATATCGAAGTATTATATTATTAGTGTTATTTTAAATATGGACTCTGTAATTATTACAAAATTATGTGTAGTGTGAAATAAATAAATTGAATTGAATTGAATTGAAGTGTTTTACGTAGGAAAAACCAAAAGATACCTAGTATTTACAGTTCAAAAGTTATTTTACATGTCATGTCTCATGTCGGCGAATAGATATTACCTCTACGTACATCAATATCTATCAATATCTTCTTATACATATAAAATAGAGTCGTTTCGCGGTTTTCATAAATAGATAAAATGATTCAAGAGTTAGTTAAAAACGTTAAAGCACCTGTGCAAAGCTGGGGCAGGTTGTTAGTCTTATATTTATATAAAAATGAATTGCTGTGCGTTAGGCTCGCTAAAATAGAAAAACGGCTGGACCGCTTTGGCTTATTTTGGTCTTGAAATGTTTGTAGGAGTCCAGGGAAGGGAACGGTGTGAAATTATAGAAAAATTGCGAAAAATAACGCGAGTGAAACTGCGGCGGGTCTACTAGTTTATTATAAAAAACTTGGTGACATACCTACTGACCAACGAGAGCGAGTCTCTAAACCACCGGACATAGAAACTTGAACAGGAGATAATCTGTGTAGTATTCGTAAGGATTTGTTGTATTTATAGCATAGCAGATGTAGCGTATGCTAAGAACCTTAGACCTGTATAACCTATAAATGTACTTTACTAATGACATTAGTCAAGTCAAGAGACTATGTCAAGCAGTGGTACCTTGTTTTTTTTGTTTTTTTATATCACTAAAGTGGCAACCAAGCGTACGGCTCACTAGATAGTAAACGGTTACCTATGTACGCATTCAACATTATAGATATCACTAGCGTGTAACCACCCTGAGACGTTACATGGAAAGTCTCATGTGCCTGTAATTTCACCGGAAACCGTAACCTTCGAACCGGAACACAGCAATGCGAGCATTACTGTTTGGCGGCAGCAATAGGTATGGTGGTAGTCCTTCCCCGGACGAGCTCTATCACAAAGAACTAGGTACTCTTTTTTATTTACTTTTTATTTTTTTTTAATGGGAAACCAACAGCTTTGTTTATTATTTAGACATCGCTTTAGTAAATAAGAGCCAATTAAACAAAAATGTAGGTAGGTACTCTAAAATACTAACTAAACGGTAAAGACTAAAACTGATTTAAAAAAAACTATGAAAAAACTAACATTAAGTACCTATATCAACTACATTACAAAACTTGATAAGTACCTACTTACTTCTGAATGAAATACTACCTACAAATTGTAAGTAAACACTTTATCCTAACAAACTACCAGTTATTCTGCGTTGTTATGATTGACTACAATGCCTACAATAGGTACAATTCACGATAGTATTTAACTCGCCCATGCCCAATGCGCACGTTCAAACGAAGAACGTGCTTCAATATTGCCGCGTTTTTTTATGTTCACGTCAAATATTTATAATTTTATCAGTGTTTTTTTTTTAATTTAAATATTAATTTTAGTTATTTTTTACTAAAAGAGATTTTTTAATTCGAGTGATTGTGTGATAAAAATGAAAGTTTTACTATATATTTTGTTAGCGGGGTGTGCTGTGCGATGCGATGAAAACAAGTAAGTTTTAAGCTTATTTAAAAAAAATGTTACAGAAATGTTACCTCTGCTATTCTAATAAAAAAAAACTACTTTTAAAGTTAACTAGGATTCTTCATTCTTCTAGAATTCCATAACTAATGCAATTTACCAAAAAAAAACCGACATAAAATGACATCAATGTGGTATCGTATAATTAATTTTGGTTATGCTAAGGGCCTATTTCACTATCTTGTGTCTAGCAGGTTTACTACTGATTAGGTAGGTACATATTTTACGTTGAACCCTCAGAATAGGGTAAAACCACATAAAAGGAACAGTCTAATTTCAATTAAAAACCTACCATAGAATAGGAGAGGAAAGAAGCTGTGTTCCGTTTTCCAAAAGTTCAAGTAGGTAGAACACTTGTTTCTCTGACCAACGTAACAAACCCATTGAAATAAATTGCTAACGTAATTTTTTTATTGAAATTAAACGGTTCTAAGTGGTTTTACCCGTGTGTTTGAAATTACATTTTGTTATAGTTCTAATAACTTATTAGGTACCTAGATACTCATTCAGAAAAAAATAGTCGGTAGTTTTTTGGCAAATACTTGTGTAGTACAAATAGTTTGTGTTAATTTTATTTTTAAATCCAAGTCACTGACACAAAATTCATTGTTTAAAACAAGAAAACGCTCCAGAAATAACCTTTATACGTATTTAGCATAAACTTATTTCTGGAGCGACGATGACAGGTAGGTAGGTATTGATTGATGGTTTTCATTTTAATAATTTGTTGAAATACTTATACCTACTACTATAAAATTGTTACTGACTGACTGACTAACTGCGAATTAACGCACAGCATAAACCAAATGTCGTAGAGACCTAAAATGTGTAAAGGTGCAATGATTATATCACAATATTATTATTTTTCTATTACGTTAATAATTATGACGGACCCGGTTATCAAAGTTATTGTCCATGACGGAGGTCTTTAAGCGGCCAAAGGCAGCCTATCACCAGAGCTGGCCCTCATACAAATTTGTTTTTCCCTGCGTTCCAATCCTGTGCTATGCACATTTAAATTCAGAACACTAATGTTTACGTTGCGTTGCTATGCAACGGCGGTAGAATAAAAAATGTAGAGCAAACATCTACAGCACAATCTCTGCCTTATCTTAGTGTGTTACAGTTTACTTTGGCATTGGGCAAAACATTTTCATTGTTAACCCAAGGATACGAAGTAAAAAATAAAGAGAGTTCAATAACACCTGAAGCTGGATTGCATTTTGTGCGTAAAGTTATTTTTATTAAAATTTATTTTATTGTTGTAAACACAAACAATAAATTGTTTTTGAACAGACGCGAGTTTATAAATCTGATTTAAATCTAAATGCGGTCTAAATTATTAGGTATTTCTTGAATGCAGCTGGATTTGAACCCGCTTTTCCTAGAGCCGGCAAAGCCGTGGTGACTGTTAGGCCACCGAACGAAATACCCTCTTCATAACTATTTTAGGCTTACCAGATTAAAATATTATAATATTAGAGACTTTTAAATAACCAAACGGCATGTTTAGAAATTCATATAAACTTACTAAGGAATTTATTAATATTTTTTATTATCTTTCTAAACTGTATATACCTTTTGTTTGTGCTCAAAAGTAGGGCATTCAAAAAGTAGGTAAGTATTTTACAGGTAGGATGGTAAACTAGTTTATATTCGGGTAGCACGCAAACAAGTCGCTGACAGGAGATAATGGAGAATTGGCTAATGATTTGACTGCCCTATGTCATACAATTTGGCGTGTTGATTACCTAAATACCTCCTAAGGGTAGGTAAGTCTGTATTACTAATGAAAACATTCTAGACTAATGACTGACCAATTGTATTACTACAATGACATAATAAATACAGTTTCAATGTGAGTTTTTGACACTTTCATTATGACGAAAGTATTATAAAATCATAACTCTAAATGCTACTAGTATTTGTACAACAAATAGCATACAATTGCATACCTAGGCCCTTTATTCAACAGTAAAGATTAAGTAGGTACAATTAAAGGCAAAACCAAAAACTCAGACGTGATACGCAGACGGGAAAAAAAACTTTCCGCTCGTCCTCTTATTATAAACAAAAATAGGGACGAAAGGGATTTTTCCAATGATTTCCAGTAGAGCGAGACGTGGGGACAAAATATTTATGTATGTAAAAATTTATGTGCGCAATGCCAGTGCTCTCATACGGTGAAGGAAAACATCGTGAGGAAACCGGCATGTCCAAGAACTAAAAATTCGAAAGACATGTGCCATCCGCCAATCCGCATTGGGTCCGCGTGGTGGATTAAGACCCAATCACTCTCGCCTGAGAGTAGGCCAGTGTCCCAGCAGTGGGAACATTAGAAGGCTGTCATGATAGAGACGTGGGGACAAACGGGAATAACCCTATTTGTATTTGGTATTTTATTTGCATCAATCAAATTTTTTCTTATTGACGTCTATGTTTGGACCACCCTGTACGTTGAACAATACAATGATTTTAGATGACAGTATTTTTTTAACTGACTTCCAAAAAGGAGGAGTCTATCAATTCGACTGATTTTTTTTTTAATTTTTTTAACTACGCAATTTTTCCGCCAATTTATAAATTGATTTTGATGATTTTTTAATAATAAGTACTTTTAAATAGGTACCATATAAATGTTATCGAAATCGGTTCAGTACTTTATGGATAAATCATAAAAAACGTGTCAATAACTGCATCGTCGAGTATCACCACAATCTGCCGAAACATTTTTTTTAGCTTGAAGTCAGTTTCTGTTTTTTTTTTTTCTGAAAAAAACCTTATTGTTAAATACCAAAACCCAGGTTCTCTAAATGTGATACTACTACTCGGGCGCGGTTGACCTTGCCTCGACGGACAGACAGACAAAAAGACAGCTAAGTAGTTGTGATTTATCGTGTTCATGTTATGTGATCATGCGATTGCGGCTATTTTAAGAAACGTGAGCAATGTTATGGTTTGTCACAAGTCACTATACACCTCGTATACACTTAAAGCTCTATAATTAAAGCCCTAAGGCGCGGGTAATGGTAAGGCTCGCAGGAAATAGACAGAAGGTCTTTGTGGTATGGCAAGGTGCAAAGCTTATTTTATATTAAATATCAGGTCACCTGATATTTCCGGATACCTAGCATTGGTTTTAACTGAAAGTTTGAGGGTTTACCCTTAAAAGCGTTAAATGATAATTGTAGCAAATTCGAAGCTCAACTTATATCGGTACGAAAGTTCATATGAGTTTTTTTTTATACAACTAATGTGGCAACCAAGCGTACGGCCCACAAGATGGTAAGCGCTTAGCGTAGGCTATAGGCGCTTACAATAGGTACCAATATCATTCACGAGTTGGCACCCTGAAACATAGATTGAAAGTCTCTTGTACCAGTAATTTCACCGGAAACCATACCCTTCGGACTGGAACACAGCAATGCAAACATTACTGCTTGACGGCAGAAATAGGTATAACGGTAGTCCTCCCCGGATGAGCTCTATCACAACACATATCTCTTCAGCAAGAGATTTGTCCTGTCAGGGATGAGTCCAGTTATTCTGCCTCCAAGCAGTAGGTGCAAATACACAATACGTTTAGTTCTCTCGGCGGATCTAGGCATCCTAGTTAGCCGTTTGTGATGCGTAAAGACAATTTAGTTAGAAGAAGCTGCATTGCGCATCGAAACGGCTAACTTCACGGATGCCTAGATCTGCCGAGAGAACTATAAGAGTAGTAGAGTTCTCTGTGATAGAGCTCGTCTGGGGAAGGACTACCACCATACCTATTTCTGCCGCCAAGCAGTAATGCTCGCATTGCTGTGTTCCGGTGTGAAGGGTATGGTTTCCGGTGAAATTACTGGCACATGAGACTTTCGATCTTAGCCGCAAGGTGGCAACCCGCGAGTGATACCTCTGATATTGCAAGCGTCCATAGGCTGCGGTAACCGCTTACCATCTTGTGGGCCGTACGCTTGGTTGCCATTTCAGTTGTATAAAAAAAAAAAAAAAAAAAAAACTATACACCCCCAACGTGGGACGTATTATTCCTTTCTAGAATTTGTAGTATGCAAGCTATTTAGCATCTTCCACCCGTTCTCGCGAAACACTCAATTACGTTCACGCTCCACGCTCTTATAAATTCACAAGATGTCAGATTTATATGGTTTGTAAACTACACGATCGGCTTCAAATCTATTACCCGATAGATCCAGTGAAATTTTGTAGTTCCTGATTGATCTCTCAGTGAAGTACAGTCGAATATTTTGACCTGACCCACATTTACTGTGCCTCGCATAGGGATATCGATGTATCAAACTGTCTATCAATCAACTGTAAATATTTGCTATGTACATAATCATGAATCATGTCTGTCGGTCTATTTGTAGATAGGTAAGGTATAACGTCTACCTATGCGCACGGCTTTTAGAGGGATTTTTAGAGCTCCGTAGCTCATGATAAAAAAATAGACCCTCATAGGATCACTTTGTTGTCCGTCCGAAAAGATCCTTTTTTCAGGAACGGCTAACGGTATCAACTTTTAGTAATACTCTATTTAAATATTTAAGATGATGTTCCGTCTGAGATCTCGTTAGTCTTATACATCGTATGGAAAAATTTCAAATACGCCACTTCAATAGAGTGGCATTTTAGTATTTGGGCGTGAATGTCATTAAAGCTGATACAGGACGGAACCACACACGGAACCCTCAAGGCACGGGTCTCGCTCACACTTGTCTGTTTTTAATAGGTAATTTTGCACGACTTAGACGCAATAATACTTCCGACTGCGCTCGTCAAAAGTAATTTTATTGCTTGAAATAACTACATGTACGTGTTTTAAAATAAAAACTACTTATATTACCAACCATGTGCATGTGCAAAGGGTTGCTTAACCGATAGATTAGGTATCTTAAATAAACTATAGAGATAAGAAGGCACTTAGCCGTATTTTTTTAAACTTCTAACAGGTTGTTTCCGGAAATTTAATTTTGTCAGCACGATTTTTAAATATGTGAGTAGAGCAGTTTAGTAGGTACTTATTGCGAGTTTTTTAACAAGCCGTCAACTCACTGTTAGGAGTACCTACGTAAATACATAGGAAGGTATAAACATACTTAGTTTATGTACAAAAGTAGTAGAATTCTTTGTGATAGAGCTCGTCCGGGGAAGTACTTACTACCACCATACTTGTTTCTGCCGCAAAGCTGTAATTCTCGCATTGCTGTGTTCCGGTGTGAAGGGTATGGTTTCCGGTGAAATTACTAGCACATGAGGCTTTCGATCTGTGCCTCAAGGTGGCAACCGGCGACTCCGCGAGTGATACCTCTGGTATTGCAAGCGTCTATAGGCTGCGGTAACCACTTACCATTTTGTGGGGCGTACGCTTGGTGGCACTTCAGTTGTATAAAAAAAATGTACCCGTGCAAAGCCGGAGCGGGTTGCTAGTTATGAATATTAGATTTCATCTACGTTTGACTCTGGGAATACATTGAAACATAATGAAGAATAGATAAAACGAATGTATTTTTGCATGAATTCCAACACGTTTCTAAGTTGTGTTCGTTGTAGATAACTAGATATACGAAATCACACGTTTGTAAATATAAATTACTATGTTACACTATAGTAGGTAGTGTACCTTACCTTCACACGATGTTGTTTTGCTAAGTTTGCAAATTTTCTGTTCCGTGTATAGATAAACATGATAAAATTTAAATCTAGAATGAGCCGTTTGTAACGCTGCAGTGATTAAATAACATAAAAAAGTATATATAAATATATAATTTAAAAAATAAGTCATCATTTAAGTAGGGACCAACAAGAATTTTAATTCCTGTTCGTCCCCTTGTAAATCGAAGTGGGGACGAGATGTGGGGACGAGCGGGAATGACCCACTTTACCGTGTATGTATTCGGGTGTAAAATAGCTATCGAAAGCTGAAGGCACAGCTAATCATGATAACTCTCATTTTTTAATGAAAAAATGACTTAAAAATTTAAAAAACTACCTTAGTACTTATCCCTGACAACATGTGACGTGCATGTACAGTTCTTTACTTAGAAAAAGCTCCATTGCGCATCGAAACGGCTAACTTCACGGAAGCCTAGATCTGCCGAGAGAACTATACCTACCTACCTACCTACTGTGCTAGAAGATAAATAAATGAATTGAATTGAATTGGCTAAGTCAGCTACGCTACGGGTGATTCAAGTGGCATAATAGTAGATATTGCAGTATTTTACTATACCTAGTCATAATAATAATCTCAAGTACCTACCTAATCATATGTTATTCATGATTCATTACTTCTGGGAATATTGGTATAGGTTCATACACCCTACGTTGGTAATTCTAAAGCCATAAGTACAGTCAGCAAAGAAAGTGGTCTATCACTTTTGACAAAAGATTCTGTGAAATCTATGACGTTAAAATGAACTCAACTCAACTAAAGATTACGAAAGATTTTTTGGCTGACTGTACCTACTTATCATTTAATTGAGTCAGTAGTTAAGTCAGTGCGGACTCCAAACTCGAGCAAAGTCAGTGCTGACCCGCTACTGACCTGATGTAAATGGATTTAGAGTTAGTAAAATGCTGTCGGGTCAGTCCTGATTTCAATATTCTCACAATACTGCACCTTGCAGTGCCTTGCATATTACCCTTTGCATACAGAGAAAGTCAGTTTTCAAAGTCAGCACTTACTTCATTTGGAGTCAGTACCTACTGACCCAATGTAAATCGCACTTTAGCGTGCTAGCGGATAAGCTTATAGTTATAAAAACTAGTATAATTACATCATCAGGCCGATGAACTGTGAGGATAACTTTTTATAAGTATTTATAAGTATCTGGGCGGATGAAGGATCAATATGTATCACGTATCACGAAAATCTTAGGTTAGATACGACCAATATGTGTATTCATGAAGTCCCCATTTTCTCCCGTTAGTGGGGACAATGGGATTTAGGCACTATTCTTCGAGTAAGGTTGGATTCGACCAATCTCAATAAGGCCGAGTCTCCGAGTAAATTGTATTAATCGCGAGTAAACTGACAGTTAACTTGTATTTGACATATCTTATTCCGCGGAATCGTTATTCGAAAAGTTGGTCGAATCCAACCCTAGGCTGGTGTGCACCAAATCATCAGTTAACGTAACTGCAAAAGTTAACTATAACATTGACCGATGATAACGTTAGATGATACAACTCACCCTTATGGCCCATTTACACCATATATACCATAATTGCATGCAAGAATTGCCTTGTCAATTTCATTTCAGAGCATTTTTGTTCTAAAATCAATTTGACAAGGCAATTCTTGCATGCAATTATGGTATGGTGTAAATGGGCTATTAGTTTCGTGCTGATGATAATTTTATTATTATTAAAAAACAAAAAACCGACTTCAAAACACTATCCCCATAAAACAAAAACTGAATATTCAGCGTGCGCATTGCTAGTGTTTGTGTAATACCCGCTATAGACGTTACTTGAACGATGAAGGAAAATATCGTGAGGATGTCCCGTCCATGTCACCGGCATGTC
Organism: Colostygia pectinataria; assembly: GCA_951394395.1. Taxonomy (NCBI): domain Eukaryota; kingdom Metazoa; phylum Arthropoda; class Insecta; order Lepidoptera; family Geometridae; genus Colostygia; species Colostygia pectinataria. The sequence goes on along the minus strand of OX596373.1, from coordinate 8,006,666 downwards.
CAAGAACTAAAAATTCAAAAGACTTGTGCCATCCAATCTGCATTGGGTCCACGTGGTGGATTAAAACCCAATCACTCTCGCTCAACAGTAGGCCAGTCTCAGCATGCAAGTTATCCCAGCAACAGCAGGCTGTACCTATATAATGGTGATTCTGCTACATTCTCCTATTCTATTCGGCTACCAGAGACCTTTTTAAGGCTGCGTTTCCATCAGAGCTAAGCGAGGATGTGTAGCGAGCGAGGGATGTGTTTGTTAGGATCCAATAAGGGGTTTTCGATTCGAGATTTTATAAAAAATGTAGTTCCGATTGCTTTGACAGATGGCGCTATCTGCCCTACTGCCATACTGGGAAAGGTTAGCAAAACAAGAAAAATGTTGGTAACTCCGTTTTTGTTTCGTCTCGAGTCAAACGGAAGGTTGTGAGTTCATGTCCTGCTTGAGGATAAATAATTTAACTCCAGTACGACCAAAGTTAATGTACTACGCAGTACGTACTATGACTTTGACACCAGCCAGAGGTATGACAGACAGTGACAGCAGGAGCAAACAATGTTGAATTCCCTACACATTCAGCATAGCTTGCCAAAAGGAAGTGCTTACATTCTCTTGGGCTCGCCAGTTGAGCTACCGCCATCTAAATAGGCAGCTTTTTTTTAATAACTTGAGACGAAAACACCTCAAAGAATCACTTCATTTACCTAGTCTCGTTCTGACAGCTTCAATGAAGTGATTATATTGGTTCCAACAAACACATCTCTCGCTACACATCCTCGCACATCTCTGGTGAAAACGCAGCCTAAATGTGAATTCTCCTTCCAGCTATTACGTCATCGAGATGCTGGACGACACACAAAGCTTGCGACAGCAGAAGCCTTTCAAAGTCTACTGGAACGTGCCTTCTATGCAGTGCAAATCCAAGAAGATCCCCTTCGAAAACCTGTACGAAAAATTCGGGATCTTCCAAAACGATGATGATAGGTTCATGGGTGAAAGGGTCACGATACTCTACGACCCTGGACTGTTCCCTGCGCTGTTGAAGAATGAGACCAGTGGAAGGTTTAAGTTCAGGAATGGGGGGGTGCCTCAAGAGGGGGACCTAAAGAAGCATTTGGACGCGTTCAGGGCTGAGCTGGACCAGAGTATACCGGACGAGGAGTTTTCTGGTAAGTTTGTGTAATACCCGCAATAGACGTTACTAGAACGATGAAGGAAAACATCGTGAGGAAACCGGCATGTCCAAGAACCATCTATTCTCAAACTAAGCAAAGCTTGTTACTATGATATGTTATATTTTTTGTGCCCATAATTTGGGACTTATTCATAAACGTACTTTAAACCTCTGTTAACTAAATGACTTTGAAATCATCGTCAATATTTTTTCTTATTATAAGACATATAGAAACATCCAGATCTGAAACAAATATTTGCAAATCATGCAAACATTTGTCCGGGAACGGGGATTGAACCCGCCACCTCTCGCTTCTAAACCGGATGGCTCCACCGCCCAGTATTTTGATACCTGCTATACGGGGAACACAATAAGTAAACAACGTTACCCAGTAATGTGGGATAATACCTAAGTAATATGTTTTGATACATGATACGACTAGTAGCTGAATCAGTACAGTAGTATAAAAGACCTACTGTACTGTAAACTGTACCTACAGGAAATAGTCTCGTTTTGAATATTATAAAATATGTAAGCATTCTTAGTTAAAAGGCATTTATTTATATGGGCCGTAGAATAAGTTTTTTTTGATCTGTAACTTTTGTAATGTTGCCTGAAATAAATAATAAATCGTCCTAAATGGTCATTCATTATCAACCTGACAAACATAAGGGGTAGGTTCCACACATAAAAAAAAAATACTTGTACCATTTTTTTTAAACTTATCTTTAAAAAAAAAAATTTCGTAATTCTGCTTAATAATTAGTTATCTTTGATAGAAATCGAAAAGGCAGCGCTCGGCACGAGTCAGTGACCCGCGCGTCAATGAACCGCGGGTCAATAACCCGCGCGTCCTTGACCTGCGCGTGTCCTTGACCTGCTACGGGGCGCGCACACTCGAATATTTCATTATTACGTCGCTTAACTCGATTCCCAACAATGATAAATAATATTTTTGTTTACTTGGGATTTTTAAGACAAAATATACATAAAATATAGGTAAATATATATTTTTTTTTATGTGCGGAACCTACCCCTTAACTTTGTCAGGTTGATAATGAATGACCCTGTATATAATATAAAGAGAGAAGATTTGTATATTTGTTTGTTACGAATAAACTCAAAAACTACGGGTCCGATTTCAAAAATTTTTTCATCATTAGAATGCTACATTATCCCTGAGTAACCTAAACTATATTTATTACTAGCGACGCGCCCTGGCTTCGCACAGGTGTTGTTTCATTGCACACGCGCGAAGCTGGGACGGCCTGCTAGTATTTTTATAAAAAATACTAGCACTAAACGCTGAAATATCGGATATCAATAAAACTCACAAATCATGGTATCCTGTTTTTAGTGAAAATTAGTGAATTAAAGTTTTACACAGCCCGAATAGGCATACCCCGTAATCATATTCATTATACCTAATAAATGAAAAATTCAAACGCGGTGATCAAAACGCCTGCCTGGTAATAAAAGATGCAACGCCACCCAAATCTTAGTGTTTAGGTTCTGCGTGGCACTGCACTGTGCTCATCACCCTGAGACGTTGTTGTTAAGTCTCTTTCGCCCAGTAATTTCACTTGTTACAGTGCCCTTCAAAGCTAAACACAGTGCAGCTTGCACACTACTGCTTGGAGGTAGAATATCCGGCACTGCGGTGGTACCCACTATAACATGCGTTATTGAATAGGATTTCAATGTCATTCGTTGAACTGTCAAATTGTGACGTCTGACGGATTGGACGGGAACAAGCAGAAGAAGAGAATATAGTCTGTCTGTCTGTATCGAAGAAAATGGCGCACGAGTTTCAGTTTGGTGATAGTCAAAATAATGCATGAACTAAGATGAAAATGCTAATTTAAAGTATTTCAATTTATTCGGGAAACGATCTAACACTACCAAGATGGACTCTTGCTGAAGAGTCAACTAAGTGAAATTTATCCCGCAAAAAAGTACGGTTGCTGAGTTCCACGTGAAGGAAATCGCAGGCAACTGCTAGTAACATTTTTTTTTTATACAACTGAAGTGGCAACCAAGCGTACGGCCCACAAGATGGTAAGCGGTTACCGCAGCCTATGGACGCTTGCAATAGCAGAGGTATCACTCGCGGGTTGCCACCTTGAGGCTAAGATCGAAAGCCTGTAATTTCACCGGAAACCATACCCACCCATCACACACACCGGAACACAGCAATGCGAGCATAACTGCTTGGCGGCAGAAATAGGTATGGTGGTAGTCCTTCCTCGGACGAGCTCTATCACAGAGAACTCTACTACTCTAATCAAACTTCCTGTGTAATTGCTCCGTAGAATTAGATCCTATTAAAATGCCATCAGCTGTGGATGAAGGTCGATAGATTCCGCTGCCACCACAGTCTGGTGCGACCTTCGCGGAATGATAATTGAATTATCTGCTTTATAGTGATGGTGGTAGTGTGCTAATTGGTTTGCGTTCTGAACCTATAAAAACTTTGTGATAAATACTTCGAACATATAAACAAATATTCATTTTAATTTTATTCTTAATGTCTTTCGATAAATATTCAAGAATAAGAAAATATTTATTGTTTAGCTGATGAAGGCACAAAAAGATCTTAATACTAGGTATGGCACTGGTAGGTAAGCTCAGCTTATCCATTTTGGACGCACAATATTAACTAGGTTATGTAATACAATGTTACAGGTAGGTACTTAATAATATCTACTTAATTCAGTAGATATATTTTTATATAGATATATTCATTTTTAATCGACTTCAGAAAAGGAGGAGATTGTAAAAACAAAAAAATATGCAAAAAAAGCCTTTTTTGTGTTTTTTACGCGATTTCTCTCCACCAATAATTTGATTTTGATATTCTTTTTTGTTTGATAGATAATACTTCAGAAATGGTTCAGAGCTACCTATTAAAAATAACATAAAAAACGTGTCAATAACTCGTGTCTTCACAATCCATGGAAACATTTTTAGTTTTTTAAGGTCTTGAAGTAGGTTTTAAAATAATTAGTACTTATTTAGAAAAAAATAAAACCGACTTCAATCTGCTATGGTCAGGCTTGCTTGTTCGTCTTGTCACTTGCTGACATAAAAAAACTAAAAAAAAATATTTCGGCAGATTGTGCATACGCGACGATGTGGTTATTGACACGTTTTTTTACGATTGATTCATAAAGCACTGAACCAATTTCAATAAAATGTATACTGGACCTATTCTGATGTATTATAGCTATCAAACAAAAAAAGAATCATCAAAATCAATTCGCAATTAGCTGAGAAGTCGCCCGTAACGCGTATCCTCACTCAATGCTCTCTTGGACGCTAATCCTGATTGTGACTTGTTTGTGGATGGATGCTCTAACATTCTGTCGGTATGTTTGAGTTTTTTTTAATATTTTTTTTATACAACTGAAGTGGCAACCAAGCGTACGGCCTATGGACGCTTGCAATACCAGAGGTATCACTCGCGGGTTGCCACCTTGAGGCTAAGATCGAAAGCCTCATATGCCAGTAATTTCACCGGAAACCATACCCTTCACACCGGAACACAGCAATGCGAGCATTACTGCTTTGCGGCAGAAATAGGTATGGTGGTATTCCTTCCCCGGACGAGCTCTATCACAGAGAACTCTACTATACTCTTAAAAGTTTTTGTGAGCGTAATGTATGACTGCGTGTCTGGTTATTAATTACTGTATTTTGACATTTAATTACTTTCACCTCTATTCGTTTTTATTTTTATTTCTGATTGATTATAATGTAAATTGATGTGACCTGTATAGTTCGCACAGCGGATCTAGGCTTCCGTGAAGTTAGCCGATTGTGATGCGCAAAGACAATTTAGTTAGAAAAAGCTCCATTGCGCATCGAAACGGCTAATTTCACTACGGCCAAGATCCGTTGTGAGACCTATACATTATTATTATTATTATTTTTTTACTGGAATGTTCTTAAAATCTGTATTTTTATATATTTCCTAATTTGATGTGTGTACTTATCTTTAATTGATGTTATTGGTTTATCCGTGTTAATTATAGTAAATAAATATATACAAAATACTTACGTCGAATTTCTTCCTTTTTTAAAATAGGTTAAAAATTAAAAAAATAATTATTATTGTAGCTAACTTTATGTAATTACGCTATCCAATGTGAAGTACGATTATAATCTTGTAATGTAAATGTTCCTGTATTCCACGCGAAGAAAGTCGAGGACAACAGCTAGTACACACTATTTAGCTATTTAAAAGCCCGTATTTGTTACATATGTGCCTATGTAAATAATACCGTAAATGCTCTTGAACTAGTTATGTAGGTCATCATTTATCTGCGGGTGAACTTGATTACTTTCTTTAGAAATTAAACAAAACAACCATTATAATTTATTTATTTATTTATTTAGACACACCAACGACAGTTACAGAGAACATTATTAAATAGGTACAGTTAAGGGTTTTAGATTATAAGTAACCAGCACTTACAGGTGTATACAGCTTTCTCGACTTTTAAGTAAAATTAGATCTAAATTACATTTAAATTACAAGGATAAATATTAGCAGAAGCTTAAGTGTGATTAAAAAATGATATAAGTAACAAAAAAATAAATATAAAATACTGTAGGTACTTATACTACTGGACATAACAGAAAGATCAGACAAGTGAGAGGGATCTTTGAGCCTTAAAAGCAGACATGCTGAGCCCAAAGATATCAAGGCTAGCGTTAATTTTATAGTTTGAGTTATAAGTGTTAATTATACGATTTAGTGCTGAATGAGATCCTAAGTTAGTTTTGTGACTCCAGGGCCGAAAGAATTATAATGAAGAAACCGAAGATTTCCAAGTAAATACTCAAAAAAAAAACCCTAATACCACAAAACAGATAGGTATCACTTGTATTTACTGTCTTATAGTAGGTAAGAGTAGAGTTCTTTGTGATAGAGCTCGTCCGGGGAAGGACTACCACCATACCTATTTCTGCCGCCAAGCAGTAATGCTTCGCATTGCTGTGTTCCGGTTCGAATGGTGATCCGGTGAAATTACAGGCACATGAGACTCTCCATCTAACGTCTCACGGGTGGTAAGACTGGTAACACGCAAGTGACATTTTGATGTTGCATGCGTGCATAGGCTACGGTAACCGCTGACCATCAAGTGGGCCGTACGCTTTGTTGCCACTTTAGTAGTATAAAAAAAAACCTACACTAGCAGCAGCAGTCCGTCACAGCTTCGCGCGGGTGCAATGAACCGTGCGAAGCCGGGGCAGGTCGCTAGTAACTAGAATAGCCTATTTTATTCAGGGAAAATGTAGCTTTCTAATGGTGAAACAATTTTTGTTCGGACCAGGGGCTCTTGAACGCAATCACAATCCCAATTTCAATCCAATTGTAATTTACTGCTGTAAAATTTTCGTATTCTTGAAAACAAGGTTGAATTTGGCGTAGGTTGTCATAAGATGTCATATTCCAATATTTGTCTAAAACCAATTGCGTTCAAGAGTAAGGCCTCAGTAATTTTTGAGTTTATTTGTTTCAAACAAAAATACATATCATTACTCTTTATAATATTGAGATATACATGACCTAGGTACTACTTTTGTGCTTAGGTAGGTGCTACAAGCACAGAGCTACAAGTCAGCAGATAATCAAAATAAACATTTGTTTTGATAACATTCCGTATTTGTGTAACGTTTAATCTAAGCAATATGATTTGTTTGAACCAAAACAAACGGGGTAAAATACAACGGAGAAAGGGTAACAAACTGAAAGGGATACAGTTAGCGGCTGTTGATATGGCACATATTCTCAGTTTCCGTTTGTGACCCCAAAATAACTCTTTATTAAAGTAAGTTCATAATTCGACAGTGGCCAACTCTGGTGCCCGAAAGCCTCCGTCATGGCATAACAAATTTTAAAAATTCATACTCATACTTTAAATAAACATAAGTTAGCTAGTGACTTTCAAATCTGTCATCGTGTGCGCACAGCATTGGAATCGCGCTTTGTTTATCGTCTATGTGCCACATCAACAGCCGCTGACTGCAAGTTACTGACAGCTAAACAAAGAGTAAATAAAACAAACAGAGAAAATCGAGAAATGAACTTTAAGATGATTTATCTTTTATATCTATCAGATCAGATAACATTATACTAGTAATTTAATGTCAATAACAATATCAAAGCCATGGACTTGTTGCCTTTCTTCTTATCTAGGACTAGCAGTTGTCCGCGACTTCGTTCGCGTGGAACTCGAGAACCGTACCGGGATATAAAGTAGCCTATGTCCTATTCCCGTTCATTATCTATTTATGTTTGTAATTTGAGCGAAATCGGTTCTGTGGTTGTCAAGTTTTAGGGGTACAAACAAACAAAACATCTTTCATCTTTATAATATTGGTCGGTCCGGCTTCGCTCGGATAACAATTTTTATGTAGATATGTAGGGATGTAGATGTAGCGTGAACTTGCATCTATAGCTACATTCATACCAGTTATTGTTTATATTTTTGTAAGTTAGCCCATAAATAGGCTTGCACCATTGATTTTAGACAGTCTAGTATAGTCTATATTTATTCAATAATATCACATGGATCATTTTGAAACAAGCTAGGTGAACTTACGCCAGTTCCACGAGCCCCAGCCTAGAAGAATCTGGCAACAAACTCGGCTGGGTTCCAAGCTTTTTTTGATGATCCCTCTTCATCAATAAAAAAAGGACCAATTTTATAGTGGCCTAGGTTTTTGTAACACCATAGAAAAAATGGAAAAAATATAAGACTAACAGTAACAAACAATTTCATTTTTAAGTACACAAACAAAGTTCTAAAGGACTAATGTTTGTTGTGTTGAGTTTCCTAAAACGGGAACACTAGAGGTCCGCCATGACAGGAATTAGCCAATGATCGTGACGCATCTTGACTTTGACAGTACCTAATAACCCAGTTGTTGGTTAAACCCGCCATGTTGTTTTGCATTGTGTTGCACTCCTTCACAAAGATAAACTTACTTTAGATTATGAAAGAAGCCAAAATAAAATAAATAAACAGCGATAAATGGTTTCTTTAATGATTATCTAATTATCTAGACCCCTACAAAAGACCAGGGCCCGGCTCCATACTGCGTGAAACAACTTCTTTAAGAGCCAAGTTCTTAGCAATACACGTAATTAGCTATAATGTAGCATTTTAATGGTGAAAGATTTTTAGAAATCGCAGTAGTTTTTGAGTATAATCGTTACAAAATTAGTCTGCACATTTTGTTTTAGTTTTTTACTTTTCTATAATTAATATTTGTTTCATTGTACCATTGTACCATTGTACCATGTCCGTGCGTCAACCGAGGTTCCTGCTGAAAATCAGCGCTGCAGTTATCTGTAGCATTATGCTGAGCAAGAACCTTTTTTTGACGTACTGTACACAGAATAGACTGAACCACTCACCTGTGTCTGTTTTTTATGTAATTTGCAAATCTGTGTACCTATAATTTTTCAGAATAAACTTTTACTTTACTTTACTTTACTTGACCTTCCCAGCCCAAAAGGGGGGGAGGGGGGTTTCCGCCAATGCACGTGAATACAGTGACCTGTGCAAAGTTTTCCGAATAAATTGAAACAATTCCGTTTAGCATTTATATATACTTTTAATTATAATCCATGCATTTTATGAATAACATAGAACTATCACGAACTCATGCGCACTTTATGAACAACCCCGAGAGTATAAATATAAAACGTTGATTAAATCGTATTTGAAAATCCTCTAAAAGTTAAGAGTAGTAGAGTTCTTTGTGATAGAGCTCGTCCGGGGAAGGATTACCACCATACTTATCTGCCGCCAAGCAGTAATGCTCGCATTGCTGTGTTCCGGTGCGAAGGGTATGGATTCCGGTGAAATTTCTGGCACATGAGGCTTTCGATCTTAGCCTCAAGGTGGCAGCCCACGATTGATACCTCTGTTATAGCAAGCGTCGATAGGCTGCGGTAACCGCTTACCATCTTGTGGGAAGTACGCTTGGTTGCCACTTCAGTTGTATAAAAAAGAAAAAAAGAAAAATTATTTTAGAAAATTGCGACAAACCTTGCTATTATTGGTATAGATAATAGATAATATACATAGATATGTTATCTAGATATGTTTTCTAACTAAGTAGGTAACTCTTGTTCGTTGATACGTTTAACAACTTGACGTCGGTGGCGTGGTGGGTGAGTGCCTGGTTGAGAAGCGAGAGGTTGTGAGTTCGACTACCGCCTCGGGTCAAATGTTTGTACGATCTACAAATTTTTGTTCCGGGTGTTCTGGGTATTTTCTATATATAATAAAAAATATATATCTATGTATTGTATTGTATTAAGTATATATCAGTCATCTAGTACCCATAACACAGCTCTGTTTAACAGCAGCTTACCTTGGGGCTAGATGATGCTGTGTGGATTGTGCAGCATTATTTATTTATTTATAAAATAACAATACAAATAAAATCTAAATGGTATGGTGTTTATGTTTCAGGTGTCGGTATAATAGACTTCGAGTCGTGGCGGCCGGTGTTCCGGCAGAACTTCGGGGTTCTACTCCCGTACAAGGACGTCTCCGTCGAGATCGAGAGGAAGCTGCACTGGTGGTGGCAGCAGAAGTGGCTCGAGGCTGAGGTAAACTCTTTTTTTATACAACAGGGCTCTTGAACGCGATCTGTATTGGACAAGTATTGTTTTTTTTTTCCTTTTTTAAATGGCAGTCTGTCTGTTTAGACAATATTGCCAGTGTCAAGTAGTGTCGACGTATACATCAAAGACGAACAAGTTCGAATTTTGAATTTGACGGACAACATTTTGAAAGAAATGATGGCGTCCTTTCAAAATTTTCTAGGAGATTCTTCGACCAAATTACAAACCAACATCACCCTTCCATTTCAATCACTTACACTTGTGCCAAGACTATACGAGTCGTATTGGTTAAACTGCCACCAAATTTACACAATAAAACTCAAATAACTCGAGAAAAACAATTAAAATGGGAGGAACATGTCGTACCGGCAAAATGACCGAAGAAACTCGACAAGTATTGGAATATGACATTTCGTACTTTTGACAGCAAACCTAACGCCCAATTACTCATCAAGCGTAGCGTGTATTGCTAAAGAACTTGGCTCTTGGATTGTCTTTGGCTATCTTGTCAAAACGACATGGGTCTTCCCATTTTAATTATTTTTCTCGTGTTATTTTAAGTTTTATTGCGTAAATTTGGTGGCAGTTTATACAATTTAACTTGTTTACTTAGCACAAGTGTAAGTAATTGAAATGGAGGGGTAATGTTGGTTGGTAATTTAGTCAAAGACTTTCCAGGAGAATTTTGAAAGAAAAGTCATCGTTTCTTTCCAAATTTCGTTTGTTTACGTTGCTAAGCGACAATCAAACTAATACACTTGACACTGGCAAAATTGTGGCAAACTAGCCACAGAGGCCATAAAACAAAAGAAGAAGAAGAACTTGGCTCTTAAATTTTTTTACTTACCTACTTATATTCTTGGCATGAGCCTCACCTAGTTCGATTGGCACCACACTGAAGCTTTATGATGAAGAGGGATCATCAAAAGCTAGGAACCCAGCCGAGTTTGTTGCCAGATTCTTCTATGGTGCGCGTGGAACTGGCGTAAATTACCTAGCTTTAAGACGTTTCAAATGATCCTTGTAATAATATTGAATAAATATATTATTTTATACTTTACTTTACTTGGTGTCGATTCTGCTGTAACATTTTCTAAACTAATTGATAGATTCAGGCGTTACTTTGCGGAAATCCATTACAAAATAAAACCCAGCGCTCCAGCGTTCGACGGAGCAACACGTCTGCCGGAGAACAAGTCGATGGTCCTGAGGATGTCCCGTGGAGGGATGAAACACTATTTTTCTTCATATTTTTCTTTTGAGGTTAACTGTGGTAACTGTGTGACCTCATCAGTTAAAAGGTTAAGCGGAATAGTACTAGAGATTTTTCGTCTGTTTTTCATTTTCTAAACTAAACTAACTAAAATTGTTGCTGTCATTTTCTAATAAATTACAATACAAAGGACCGCGATACAAATAATCAATACCATTGCCTCCCAAGCAATTACGCAAAAACGACTGATTTGTGTGAATTCTAGAGATTAGTAAAATATTCATAAACCTATCTATTTAACAGTCCCAAACTAGTTTGAAGGGTAGGATGTTCTCGAACTTGTCAACCCAATCTTACCTGTACTCCTAATAGGTATATACAAAATAGAACAATTAAGTAAGTAAGTAACTGGACCTATGTAAACAGACAGACATATCTACAATAAGTTCGAGATAAGCGCAAATATGTAAACATTTAATGAAAATAAACTTTTTTTTTTTTAGTTATCATACCGTGGTTGCTCAACTAGTGATTTTATGCTTTTATCTAGAGCTTATTATCATTTTAAGTGGGACAGTGGAATAGTTCCGGATTTGAGTAGATACCTTGCAAACTAAATAATATTTACCTACCTAAGTTACTGACTGAGCGAATAACAGACTGAAAATATAAAAAAGTCTAGACTGAAAACAAAGATTTACATAGTAGATATCTGTGTATTTGCTCTCAGCCTGAAAATTTAACTGATTAAAGATAAACTAAAAAAACAAATTTATTTCCGAAACTCGACATCCATTATTATTTATTTATTAAGTATCTAGTCTAACATTTTATTATATTTACAATCACTTCAGGAATTTTCGAATTTCGGATATAAATTTGTTTTTCACTAAGAACTGTGAACTAAACACATTGTAAATCACTAACTAAACAGCTCTTTTTTTATGCTAATGCGAACGGCTGACTTGAAGCGGTTACCGCAGCCTATGTACGCTTGCAACATCAAAGATATCACTTGCGTGTTGAAACCCTGAAACCATAGATCGAAACTCTCATGTGCCTCTTATTTCACCGGAAGCCATACCCTTTGGACCGGAACACAACAATTTATAATTTAATAATTCTCCGCAAAAGTCCTCTCCACTCGACGAGTGTAGGTAGAGATTACGGCCGTGAAAAGACGGCATCAGTCTTAATAAAACTAAAGTTCCAGCGAACATGTGCAAGTTGCAATGAGCCATTAACTGGCGCTTCCCGCATGCCGCTATCTATTTAGAACACAATAATTAAACTAACACGATGGTGTGCACTTACAAGTTAACCAGCCGTTAATCTAACCGAGACATTAATAAACGAGCGATGTGGCGCGGCGGGTGAAGGTCCGCCTGCGACGCTGATGTTGCGGGTTCGATTCTCGCCTCGGAACAAATGTTTGTACGATCTGCAAATATTTGTTCCGGGTGTTCTGGGTATTTTCTATGTATAGTATCGTATTAAGTATATCAGTCATCTAGTATAACACAAGCTCTGCTTAGCTTGGGACTAGATGAGGCTTGTTCAGCATTATTTATTTTATTTTTATTTAATTATCGCGTTGAGTTTAGGTTTATGGTATCAGTGATCCAGTAACCGAAGAGTCACATAGATGTAAAAGAGGCGTTACTATAACCGTCGATTAATGTGTTGGTGCACTGCTAACTGTATTGTTACAGATGTAACATTGCTCTAAATATAACACTTTGCTATTTATTTTAGCTCTTTGCATTCTGTGGCTTTGTTTGTCAGACTTTCGATCGTTTCACAGCCGCCGAGTTTGTTGCCAGATTCAAGAATTGCCTTGATAAATCGATTTCAAAACAAATGTCTGGCATTTTGCTCCAAAATAAATTTGATAAAGACTTTGACAGAAACTGTGCAAATGGGCTTTTTTTTATTCTGGATTATGGATTATGGGGATACGGCCTCTGATTTAAAAAAAAGCCAGTCTGAAACTCAACTCATACTTATGGTGAATTCGAGCAACTAATGGATTAACTATTCCGCGGACTAAGAAACGTCAAATACATACGAATAACAAGTTTTTTTTTATTTTTTTATACAACGGAAGTGGCAACTAAGCGTACGGCCCACAGGATGGTAAGCGGTTACCGTAGTCTATCATCATCATCATCATCATCATCAACCTATTGCAGTCCACTGCTGGACGTAGGTCTCTCCCAATGCGCGCCACTGAGCCCGATCTTCGGCTTTCCTCAACCACTTTCTGCCAGCTACATTCCGCAAGTCATCGCTCCATCTAGCCGGAGGGCGTCCTACACTACGCTTGCCTAAGCGCGGTCTCCACTCTAGAACACGTTTGCCCCAGCGGCCATCGGTTCTCCGGCATATATGACCAGCCCACTGCCACTTCAGCTTGCTTATCCTTTGAGCTATGTCGACCACCTTGGTTCTCTGTCGGATGATCTCATTTCTGATTCTATCCTTCAGAGAGACCGAGCGAGCATAGCTCTCTCCATAGCTCGCTGAGTGACTTTCAACTTGTGAACCAGCCCTACCGTAAGTGTCCACGTTTCAGCAGCATAGGTCATCACTTGTAGGACGCACTGGTTGAAGACTTTGGTCTTCAGGCTTTGAGGGATGCGCGACGAAAAGACTTGACGGAGTTTCCCAAACGCTGCCCAGCCTAGCTGAATTCTCCGGTTTAGCTCTTTCTCGAAGTTGTGTCTACCCAACTGCAAAATCTGCCCTACTACACTATTTATTCGGAGAATAGTGCCTATTCGAGTTTTATCGAATCCAACCATTGAAGATAAAGCGTAATGGGGACAACGGGAAGTTATTTCTTGTCATCCCACTGTCCCCATTAATGGGATCAAAATCATGGGTACATCGGGAATACACGAACCTTAGTTATTTAGATCAGACTGTCTCAATTCCAGGCCAAGAAGCGTTTCGAAGAGTCAGCTCGCACGTTTATGCAGCAGACGATAATCCTCGCGAAGCGGCTGCGGCCGCTAGCTCAGTGGGGGTTCTACGGCTTCCCTTACTGCTTCAACATGGCCAGCAACAACATGGTGGAGGTGTGCGCCAGCAATGTGCCGCAGGAGAACGATAAGTACGATAGGAAGCATTCATTCTAATTATTTTTATTTTATTTTTATTAAGAAAAATCTCTCTTGTGTGCATAACAGTTGCCCAATTCGCACGTCAAAGATCAGAAGATTGACTAGAATGACACGTCAATACAATGAACTAGCTAAAAACAATGTTGAACTTGACATATTTAACCCAAAGTTAAGTCAGTTTATTAAGATTGTTAAAGACATCCTCCATTTAACCAATTAACTAATTCAGACGCTCAATTAGCGTCCTAAGTCTATACTTCTTTAATATTATTATACATATTTATGTATTATTATTTGATATTATAATATATATATATTTATATATTAGTATGTGTGCATTAGACATTTGTAAGCGTGCCTATGTTCCTAACCTTCCTGCATATTTTTTTTTTATTTTTTTTTTTATATATATTATTTTATTGGTGGCGTGGTACCTAGGCATGTAAAAAACTATTTATTTCTACCTCCTTAAACATGTTTTATCTTATTTTCTCTTTTCTCTTGTTACTTGTATTGTTATTCGTTTTTGATGTGTGCACATATTTTATGTTACGATCTAGATTAAGACTGTATTTTTGAATGTTTATTTTGCTGTGGTTGTAATGTGTTTTGTGCATGATAATAATAAAAAAAAAAAAAAAAAAAAAAGATACTTACTTACTATACATAGACTAATATATAATACAATAAATAAACATCTAACATAGGTAGGTAATTACACTAAATCTAAATTAGAGAATCTAAAACAAAATTCATTATCGCCCTGTGTAGCTCACTGCTTGTACCAAAAACATCTAAGTATAGGTCTCACAACGGATCTCGGCCGTAGTGAAATTAGCCGTTTCGATGCGCAATGGAGCTTTTTCAAACTAAATTGTCTTTGCGCATCACAAACGGCTAACTTCACGGAAGCCTAGATCCGCTAATAATTAATAAATAAAAAGCAAAAAAGCAAATAATACTCTTTGACCGATGTGGCTCGGCAGGCGAAGGTCCGTTGCGACGCAGGAGGTTGCGTTTCGAGTCCCGCCTTGGAACAAATGTTTGTACCTAAAAAATAATTAGGCACCTATATGAACGACAAATACATACAGTATTCGCCGTTCATACACCTACTTATTTTAGAAGTACAAACATTTGTTATTATTTATTATACTTAGGTAGGTATAGGTACTTAGTTACTTTTTTAAATATTATTTTTAAGTATTTGCCAAGCAACCGTCCGTCGGCGTCGTCTTGTAAAAAGAGTACTTCCCCGGACGAGCTCTATCACAAAGAACTCTACTGCTCTTGCTCATTGATTGCATCTCTTTACAGCATCAGCTGGCTGATGAGTGACAGCACAGCCCTCTACCCGTCAGTGTACAGCTCTGCGTCCCTCTCTACCTCGCAGCTGACGGCGCTCATCCGCGGGCGAGTGAGGGAGGCGGCTAGATTCAGCCGTCCCATCCTGCCGTACTTCTGGTACCGGTATCGAGATGCTGGCTTCTTGAGTCAGGTAGCTTCACTTACTTATTTCCATTTAGGACATAGAAGTTTGCAGGACGGAAGCTTTCAGGCAACCTAGATCAAAGTAAGTTCGTATGAGTCAGTGGCCAACTCTCATGGCCTAACAACTTTGAAAAAGATGGGACCGACTGCTTAACGTGCCCTTCGAAGCACGGGAGCACTTAGTTAAAATATCCACTGGCGGTCATCAAATGGTGACTACGCAGAACAGTGAACTTCCTTGATCTGTTAGGAACAACTTAGCCAGCTACGTCACGAGCGCACCAAAGTAAATATAATATTCTTGTCTAGGACACTATAGTTTCATCATCATCATCAGCCCACATTAGTCCACTGCTGGACATAGGCCTCCCCCAATACGCGCCACTGAGCCCGGTGTTCGGCTCTTCGCATCCACTTTTTGCCCGCCGCCTTTCGTAGGTCATCGCTCCACCTAGCCGGGGGCACTATAGTTTGAGGAGTGATTATTCTGAATTATTCCCATCTGTCACCTAGTTGTGTCCCTTTATGGTGAAATAAGTCTCAAAAAAAAAGTGCAATCTGTCACTCCTTGATTATTCTAGTTCGGGTGATTGGTTTGATTCCGCGAATTGGTCAAACGAAGTGTAGAACAGTCCTACAGTTCCACTTGATAGACCGATGACATTTTTCATATTTCGGTGGATGTTCACGAAATGTCGGCCGTGTGTCTAGCCGTGTACGCTTAATGGCTGGCAGCGTTATATGATATGCTCACTATATCGAACCACGAATCAACATTTCGATACCAATTGAGTTTAGTTGCCAATATTGGTTGCAAAGACGCCTTTGAAATGTGGTGTTGGAAACGTCTCCCGAGAATCCCTTGGACGGCTAGAAGAACTAATACCTCCGCATTGAAAGAGCTCAATACAATAGTTTTTTAATAACGCCAAGTTACATGTCAGAAAGGTACATTATCTATATATTGACCTAAGTTATACTAAGTTATATTATGTAGAAAAAATCGCCAATAATAATTACATTTTACATTTGTAGATATGTCAAATTAAATTATAAATTAAAAAAATATTAATATAATTCATGCTTAATAGTTGGCAGTTTGTAGAACTCATCAACTGAGTAGAATAAAATAAATAAATAAATAAATAATGCTGGACAATCCACACAGCATCATCTAGCCCCAAGCTAAGCAGCTGTTAAACAGAGCTGTATTATGGGTAATAGATGACTGCTATATATTTAATACAATACAATACATAGATAGATATTTTTTTATTATATAGAAAATACCCAGAACACCCGGAACAAATATTTGTAGATCGTACAAACATTTGTTCCGAGGCAGGAATCGAACCCGCAATCTCTGCGTTGCAGGCGGACCTGCGCCCGCTGCGCCACATCGGTCGTCAAGAATGAGTTATTATGGAGCCAATCTTATTTTGAAGACCGACGTAGAAGTTGCATCATTAGCCTGTTTAAACCGAGGGACCCATCGACCTATCCGACTTGACAATCTACTACGTACCAAACGCTTGTCTTCTATTTGCCCGCAACGAATACTCCAACAATTCAGACATGTTGCCTCTTATGTATTGTACCCTTAGAAATTTTATACTATGCAATGTATTTTAAACGCGGTTTTCATCATAATAATATAGTGATTCAAGAGGAAGGTTTAGACGTAGTAAGTACCCGTGCGAAGCCGGGGCAGGTCGCTAGTACAGTAATAACTCTACATCTGGTCAGTATTATGGGTATCTGGGTACTGGCCAAGTCGCACAAACTATCCACTGATCTATGTAATGATGTATCTGTTGGTACATTTATTTTGGTCATCGGCAATCGATATTGCAATCGCACTGCCAACAATGAGACAAATTGTTTAGATGTAGTTGTAACCTTGTCGATACCTACCATTTGACCGATGTGGCGCGGCGCCTGCGACGCGGAGGTTGCGGGTTCGATTCACGCCTCGGGATAAATGTTTGTACGATTTGCAAATATTTGTTCCGGGTGTTCTGGGTTATTTCTATGTATAATAAAAATATCTATCTATGTATTGTATAGTATTAAGTATATCTGTCATCTAGCATCCATAACACAAGCTTGGGGCTAGATGATGCTGTGTTGATTGTCCAGGATTATTATTATTTAAAACTGCGTTCGTATCGTTGCTAAATTTTGTTGTTCCTAGCTAATTAATCTTAGTTAGGAACAGTGCGCGCACAAGGTCTACAGTCGCGCTAACGGTGGGCACTCCGTAGGTGGTCCCATCAGTACTAGGATGAGAAAAGTGACCGCTAGTAGCATTTTCATCTGATCTGTTCTGTGGTTCCGAAAGCATTTAACGCTGTCGGTCCTAGCTTTAAAAAAATCGTCCATAGAAACCATTGAAACCATTTATTAATTCAGGTGTCAGGCCATGAGAGCTTCGCGGCCTATAAACTCCATCACCAGAGCTAATACATAATATAACCAGCCAGTGTATTAAGTCAGCCTGATGGTGATAATGATGAAGTCTCTGAAATACATTCTCTTTAATTTCAGGAAGATCTCAACGCAGCTCTAGATACCCTGTACAAATCTAATGCATCAGGATTTATCATCTGGGGCAGTTCCAGTGACGTGAACACCGTTCAGAAGTGCACTAAACTCTTGAACTACATTGAACAGGTTATGGGCCCAGCTATTGCCAAGTATACTAAGTCACGAAGGCTACAAGACGATATAGATGATAGCAATGATACAAGTAGTACTAATAATGTAGTAACAATAGTAGATATAAATGCTACGAGCGTTAGTAATGATATAGCCACTACAAATAGTCCTATTACTAATGACAGTAAAAGTTCTAATAGAGTAAAAGATTTAGATCCAGAGTACCACTGGATACCTCCGGAAAATTACACACAAGTTATTAAAGATCATGTAGCAGAAGAGATTAGTAAAAGGATCAGTAATTATACTAGAACTGAAGATAAAGATTCAGTATTAGAGAACAATGTACTTATTGATTTGATACTAGATTCTGCAGAAAAATCTAATGTAAGTGATAGCCAAAAAAAAGTAACTGTTAATAACTTAGACAGTAATAACACATCGAAATTGGAAGGAAATAATGGATTTGATGATTTAGAGTCTAAGAAATTGTTAAATAGTACAACCACACAAGCGTTTATAATTTCTGAATCAGAAAGCACCTCAGTTTCAAACATGACAGTACCATACAGTGATGTAACTCAGACACTTTTAAGCTTAGATATAACTTCAAGTACTGAAAGATCTAAATCGTTTGAAGATATAACTGATGATTATACTCATAAAGATACGCCACAACCTTATGACTCACTAAATACAGAAATAACAGAGTATGTTACTAGAAGTACATTGCCTGATAAGTTCACTGATGTCAAAACAGATATCTCAATAGACAAAAACAAAAAGAAAAGTTTTTTGCAAGAGAGTGGTGAAAGTTTTTTTGACATAACAACAGAAACAATGTTAAGTTCAGAAACTACAGAATTATACAGCTCCATAGTAAAAATAACTGAAAACACAGTAACGACTAATGGCTTTACAACAGAAAATACACTACATAGTAGTAAAGAAGGTTATACAACAGAAACAACCGGAACTGAACGTATTGAAATTACAACCAAAGATTCTCATGATGTACTTAATGCACTTATTGCAAAATATGACGAAACCGATACTCGTACATACACAACAGAAACTTTAAAATCTAGTCAATCAACAATATTAAAAGATAATAAGGAAAATGAAACTGATTCAAGTACAACAGAACCAGATTTAAATGTTGCATCAGAACAAAATGCAACAAAAGACCCCGATTTTAAAGTATTCAATGCAACTATACAACAAGTTTTAGATAAAAGCTTTGAAAATATAGATAATGCAAGTACAAATTCACCGAATATTCAAGAATACACTGAAACTGAGGTCACAAAAGAAACACTTAGGCTTGAAGAAGAAAACACGTCACTCATGCCTTCGACTACGTCCCCAGAGCAGGTTGTTGTCTATGTTTAAATAAGGTATATTTTGTTAATAACACTCGCACTAGTTTTTTTGCAATACTATTAAACTTGCCATTTTGTTTTTTTTTCTGCACTGCACCGCGTGATTTCACTAACTTTCTATGTCTTATGTTATCTGATAGCTTCGTACATTCCAAATATTTCTTATGTATTATTTAAAACTGTTATTGGGATTAATATTTTCTAACTTTGACTGTATTAACATTGTATTCAATTATATTCGCAACTTACTCTGTTTGATTATTATTATTTGTTATTGTTATTTGCTTGCCAATAAGTTCTTTATCTTTCTTTGCTTTGTTTTAACTAACATCCTTGGTGTCAGGTATTTAATGTGTGTGTTTTCTATGTCTAGGTGTCGGCGTCAGCTCAACGCATCACTAAATCACAAACTCTGTACTGTATCATTTTCTATATTTATTCTGTGTCAAAATGTCTTTGTTCTTTTTTCGGACAGTGTTCTTGAACTACTATGACTAATATTTTATCTGTGATATGATAGTTAGTTGTAAATATTGTTGTTAAATTTAT
Source organism: Colostygia pectinataria (assembly GCA_951394395.1). Lineage (NCBI taxonomy): Eukaryota > Metazoa > Arthropoda > Insecta > Lepidoptera > Geometridae > Colostygia > Colostygia pectinataria. Next base: position 7,986,430 of record OX596373.1, on the reverse strand, counting down.
TGTAAGAAATTCTATGAGTATAGTAAGTAAAGAATTTAAAAAAATTGTTTTCTTTTCTTTCTCTAAAATGCTACTGTGAGTACCTATGTCTTCAACGCAAACTATTAACTCCGTGATCAGAGTTGGCCACTGACTAATACAAACTTAACTTAAATTAGTACCAGTATTCAGTATTAATTTATTTCAACCACATGGACTTCATAAAATACTTAGTTACGTCACGGTAAAAAAGTAGGTAGGTACTTATCGTACCTATTATGTTATTGCAGCTGTTTAGGGGTTTTGTATAACCACAATGTTTCCAATGATATTGATCTTGTTAAAAAGTAAAACCATTCAAAACTGTTAACAAAGTAACAAAATTTAATAGAACACAAAATCAGTAACCGCACAACACAGAAACACAATAATTCTTAAACAACAACGGCATTTCATCATCTGATATAAAATTTCTATCAGGTCTCACACTAGCAAAGTTGTTGAACACGGGCTCAGAGATAACTTTGAAGTCTACTTCAGAACACTCCTTGATCCTCGCGATGTCTTTGCGTAGTTCCGTGAGGGTGTATCCTGTGATGATGAAGGGGATCTTCTGCTTGATGATGCAGCTGATGGTGGTAGGCCAGGGGTCTTTGCCGTTGTAGACAGAAGAGCGTTGTATGCTGGGGTTGAAGGCACACACTGTAAACGGGAGTACGCTGAAGATTTCCGAAGAATGACAAATACAAAATACAAAATTACAGATGTGCTTTTAATTGTCCTGGGAATTGAACCGACAACAACGCAGCAGGCTGAAAATATCAGCAAAGCTATGAGAGCAGTCCATGAAGTATACCTACTAATTAAATTATTTCAAAACCACTTCAGCTCAAATACGGCAGAATATTGTCACATTATCATCTCTCATTCTAGCAACTTGTCTAAAATTAACTTTAACATTGAGAACAATAATTACTCGTAGGAACATAATAAAGTAATAAATGCTGCCAAATTAATTTACGTAGACTCAACAGGAGTTACGTGATTGAAAACGGTCATACGCAGCTATGTACCAGCTATTATAAAAACTCACCAAGTTTGGGAGACACAAAGTCTTCGCAGGACCGATACTCGAAGTAGTTCTTATCTTGAAAGCTGAACAACACGCGACGCTTGTTCTTATGGCAGTTGTCACATAACCTGAGATTATAATACGTGACGTTTTTTTAATACAACATTCTGCCAATGCACATGATTGTTATACATATTGGGATACAAATGACAATTCTTGAACGTATATTTTCCATATTATAAAAGCCCAGATAAGTTAATGGTAATACTTAATGCTTATGGTTCTGACATAATTTTAAAAAAGTATAAAAAGCAAACGAACAAGTGCCCCGGATTTTTCAAAAACACATTATTTTAGTACAAGTCGAAATATCCGATAACAATGGATCCTACCACTCTTACCTGATCTTCCCCAGCAAATCCAGAGGCAAATCCCCAGGGTTCAGAGCCGGGCTGATAAGAACCACCCTCAACTCTTCGACATCAGGGCGGAGGTGCAGAAAGAACACCTCCCATTTGTTGAGGGCATCTGCTTCGAATTGGAGTTCTGCGCCGACTACATGGACTGTAAACGTCTTCTGCGATTGAGAAACATTGCTTCAGATATCAAGGATTGAAAAGATTTATGAACAAAGTAAGCATGAATTGTTTTTGATAAACGTAATGAGAGTCAATTAAACTAAAGTACAAAAATGATAATGATATCGTCAGAGCAGTTGGGAATCATATGATATATGATTAAGACAACTGAATAATGTTTAAGTGGAACATAAAAGAAAATGGGAGATTGACAGATGATGGAACAAGATAAAAAAGGGTTTCACATTACAGGATATTCTAAACTTTACCATTCGTTTAGATATTTGATTAGATAAATGGATAAAACATACTGTTTGCTAAATAGATTGACAAAAGTATTGATGGAACGACATACCGCAACCGTGCTGTGACATAAAATGTACAAAAAATATGATTAGTCAGATGGTCAGACATCATCCATAGGATTGGAAAAGAAAGTGGTCGGATGAAAATGAGCACCTAGCAGAATAAAGATAATGAAGGTAAAGCAATACAAACCTTATGAACAGCGTTACAGTGACTCATCTTGCTCATGCACAGCTGATAGCAATAAGCAGCGGTGAGCGGAGCGGTGGCGAGCTGTGTGAGCGCAGCGTACTGAATGTCATTCATGTCTGTAGCATGAAACAAAAGCAAGTATGTAAGGGTGCCAGTGTAGCTCATAAGTAACGTAATAACTCGTCAACAGATCAGCGCCTCAACTCAAGCAGAAGTATTATTTGTGTGTACTGTTGCTGCCGTCTAAATAGCTGAGCGGATGAGCCGAGGTGATGCTGATCTGTTGCCGAGTTAATAGCGAGCGCAATCGCAATCCCTCTGTATAGTGATAGAATCTCTTTCGCCATTATCGTCAATGTGAATGGCAAGGACTTTGATATAAAAAGTTCTTGTGTGAATGTTACCGACAATGTCGTTTCTCGCCATCATCGTCACTGTGAATGTATAGTTTTACGTGACGGGTAGGCACTATTCGTTTGTGTGCCAGGGTCAGAGGGACTACTCCTTTAAGCAACAAATGATAATCGGGGCAACATCGCAGTTTATATTATGTCGGTGACAACTAAGTTTAGAGCATCCACGTACATAAATGGCGAACCACGAAAACTGTCAGAATAAATCGCTTTTAGCTTTAGAAAGTGCTCCACTTAGAATCTGGTGGAGAATTACAATATGACGCTAAAGCGGAGGCGTATTTTTTCCGATTTCTGAAACACAGTAACATTTACATCTGAACGCTTATTGTGTTACTTTGAAATATCCGAAAAACTAAGTCTGATGACGGTACGGTAACCTATTTAAATGAAAAAACTACTGGAAATTAAGCCACGAGCGCTTCAAAATCGGTAACTCCAATTGTTTTATAGGACTGTGTGTGATGTTCTGCAGAACAAACGGGAACTGTTATAATGTGGTTAAAATCACAAAAAAGTCTAAAATAAGTTATCTTACCAATTTTCTCCTCATACATGGACGCGAGAACTTCATTCATTTTCTCTGCCAAGTGATTTTTGACCATCACCTTTGTCGGCAGCCGCGGCTCCAGTCTCCCGCGGGTCTGCTGGTAGCCCACCAGCTTGGAGTAGAGGTGGTAGGACTTGCACCAGCGCTGGTGAGACTTGGGGAGGTGGGACGGTTGGTTAGCGCAGTAGGATATCTGGGGAAAATAGAGCTTGTTGTGATGAGCTCAGCCAGGAAAATACTGTCATCAATTTGTTTATACCAAAAAAGTGGCATGATATCACTTGCACGTAGCCACTCTGAGACATAGATGTAAAGTCTCATGCGCCTGTAATTTCACCGGAAACCATACCCTTTAAACCGGAACACAGCAATGCGAGCATTACTGCTTGGCAACAGAAATAGGTGTGGTGGTAGTTCTTCCCCGGACGAGCTCTATATCAAAGAACTTCTAATGTCTGCTGTCACGCATTGTTCTGTTCCATTCTAGTTCGAAGTGTCCGTTGAAATAATTACAGGCACGCAAGACTTTTTCGCACGGCAAATTTCGGGTGGTTTTACTTTTACCAGCAGCCCTATGCTCCCACTTCAGTTTACTAGTATAAACAATAATTACCTCTTAGCAGCATCTAAGCTCTATGATTCCACCTCAGTACAGTTACATCACTAGTATAAATAAGGTTTTATTTAATTTTCCTGATTGGCAGTGGACGATCCTAAACGATGCTAGAAATTCCTCACCTGACCACATCCGTCACAATCCTTCAACTTGCTTTGACGCCATTCTCTGCAGGAGACCTCTCCACACATCCTGGGGTACAACATGGCTTCCTGCTCCCAGGGCACCAGCCGTCGTTTAAGAACCTTCTCGCAAGACACTATCATCTGCATTCGAAGGAGCCTGTACTCCTGACCGGTTATGTTCTGCGCATCTGCGTAGATGTGTTTTTGATCTGTTATAGGAAACAAAAGCGTCAGTTAGTATCTAGCTTTTTTAGAAGCGAGTACTGGCGACTTTTTTTTTTGTCGTGTCAGATACACGGCATATTTACATTTAGTTATATCGTAACTAGCGACAAGATCTCCGTTAATATTTTTATAGTCAAAACAAATTGTCTATAGCGTAGCGTAGTTGTTCATTGCACGATATCTTGGCCTGGCCTAACGTTAACGTCAAATTGTTCAATCGTCGTCCAACAATTTGACGTTAACGTTAGATGGTGCAACTCACACTAAGTTACTTTCATCAAGTTAAATCGAAACATATAAAAACGTGGCGTTAATGACTGACTGGCAATGAACGCACAGCATATGCTGTAAGTTTTAGAGATTTGACTAAAATGAAAGTTGAAAATATTAAAAAGGCTGAACTCAGACAAAGTTGCAGGGCGTTCTCTGTAGCTGAATAACTCACCTTTCAAGTGGATAATGGTAGATACAGCGAAGCACAACGCCTGATGCTGGGCCCAGTCTTCATCTTTGTGCTTGGTACCACAGTAGAACACCAAGTTGCAGTAGCTACAGGGCACTCTCATCTCTAGTAACTCCTTGTGACAAATATGACACGCGCTCTGCAGGAAAACCTTTCGAAAACTGTACTTATATACGTATTCTTCATTGTCGTTTTTAACGCGAGAAAAGGTTTCTTTTTCGGATTTATCTATCATGTTTTTAGCTTTTTTGATATCGGTTTGTGACTCTTTGGATTGTTTCTTGGCTTCTACGTCCATGGCGTCTTTTATTTTAACTTTGGCTTGTCTTTCGTTCGGTGTTTTATTTTTCTCTTTTTTATAATCGGTTCTATTCGATTGTGCAGGAATATCGTTGTGGCCTAAGAAGTTTTTTGGCTGGGAAACAGGATTAACTTTATCATCTTTTTTATTTGAGTCTTTTTTCGATGATTCAGTTTCGTCAGCAGGACCTGTTACGTTGATTTCTGGCTTGTTTGCAGCTAGTTTTTTTTGACTCTCTGTTGCATTGTTACTGACAATCATTTCAAAGCTTTTGTTTATATCATCAATGCTTGATGTCATAGCATCTTCAAAATTGTCTATCGGTGCAAAATCAAGCTGTTCTAATGAATCGGAAAATGTCTGCTCTGTCGGCAGCTTATTTATATCTTTAGGTATTTCAGCCTTGTATGTTTCAGTGTTTAAATCTTTTTCTGTAGCATCAGACTGCTTACTCTTTTTATCGGTAGATTCTGATTGTTGTTTTCCTTTACTTTCAGTCGACTCAGTCTTATGTTCAGTCTTCTCTTGTTTGTCTTGCTTTTCTTTTGTATTATCCTTAGAATCAGTCGAGCAAGTTTGACTCTGGCCTGCGACAGGCGTTGTTTCTTGTTTACCTTTCTTTTTAGATTTGCTTTTACCTTTGTTATCCTTTCTAGCAGGACATACAGGGGGTGCTTCAGCAATGTTCATGCTTTCACTAGTTTTTTTTTCTAGATAAACTGGTGAAATCATTTCGTCTTCTGGTGGAATCACTTTCGCTACAGGTTTTATAACTTCAACTTCAGCAAATGTCTTTTCGCATTCTACTCTGTGAGGTTCGTAATCTTTTTCTGCTTTTTGTTCGGTTTTCTCCATAGCCGAAAATTCAGCCAATGACCTTTCAATCGACAATCTCAATTCCTCCATATCTTGATTAACTTCGATCATTTTTGACTTTAAGTATGTTGGTTCGTGTTTTCCTGTCGTTTTACTTTCAGTCGTTTGAATGCCAGATGATACTAAATCTGGCGTTATAGAGGGGGTTTCCCCCGAACCTTCTATTAATGGTTTAGTAAATGGTTCATTTGGTTTCGTCACTCCAACGTTCTGAACTTCATGTATTACCATGTTATTGTTGTTATCCAAAAGTTGATGACTAGACGAGCGTATGAAATGCACATCTGGAGTAGCATCACAACTTGATCCTGATTCATCTGTCTTTAAACTTTGTATTTCTATATCCGACAACGGTGCGGCTAGCGGTTCAGATACATTTTTAGCTTCTGATGGTTCATCAGGTTTGGTTTGGTCTGTCTCTTCCAATAGAATATCCTGTTTTATTTCTATAGCTTCAGTCACTTCACTTGGCACTGGGAATTTAAGAGTTTTCTTTTTTCTTTTTCCGGTTTTAGTTTCAGACACATTTGATTCATCAATTTTTATCAGTGGTGGCACTTCGTCAACTGATGCAGTAATATTACCTTTATCAGATTTTTCTATTGGATGAATACAAGGTTCGTCAGACATTGTAAACATGATATTTTCCAAACCACTACTAACTTTTTCCTCATGTTTCGCCAATGAATCAGATTTAACTTCTGTAGGTAGTTCTTTTGTTTTCGTTTGTATTGGACTTTTCAACAATTCCTCTTTCATTTCCATTTTTTCCTTAGTCTTTGAAGGTTTGGGAGACTTCTTTCTTTTTTTGTCATGCACTTTACGGTCTGGTACATTTGTTACATCCAATGTTTCTGGTGTACTTGGTAGTTTCATTATTAGTTCATCTATGTTTGATTTATCTTCAGCTGTTATTTTATTTTCAATTCCTTCAAGAGGAGTTATTGGCGTTTCTTGTGATCCCATTTCATCTTTTATAGCAGTTAAGTTTTCAAAACTTTTTGCCAAACTTGCAGTTTCTGGAACATCATGTTGACCTTTTCGCTTCTTTTCTACAGGTTTGGCAATTTTTGCTTTTGGTTTTGGGCTTGGTTCTCTGACAGCCTGAGTATTTAATGGTTCTAAAAATTCTATATCTTGTTTTACTGCAGGAGCTGGTTTTGGGCTAGGTTCTTTTTCTATTGGAGGTTTAAATGGTTCGATTAATTTCATGACTTGTTCTATTTCAATCATGGCTTCTTTTTGAGCAGTTTCTGTGAGCTCTGTATGTTGTTCTTCGTGTGGGAATTTTTTATCTTTTTTATTTTTCTTTTTATTTTCTTCTTTAGGAACGTCTTTAGCTTCTTCTGTTTTAATTATAGATGTTTCAGCAGTTTCAATTTTAGAGTTTTTACTTTCAGGGACAATTGTTGGATCAATATCCGCTTTGTGTTCAATATTTTTAACTTTAACTTCCGCCTCTTCTAAAAGTTTATCATCATCAATCAAAAGTTGTTGAAAAGCTGAAACGCAGGTTACTTCCTCAGATCTGTCAGACTTTTCAGAGTCATTTCGTTTCTTTTTTTTGTTTTTTTTTTTTGATTTTGTGTCTTCAACTTTAGAAAAAACCACGTCTTTTATTTCTGGAGCATCATTTTTAATTTCTACTTCTTTTTCTTCCAAAGCTATTGGTAAGCATTTTTGTTCAGGTATTTTAGATTGGTTTGCTAGATCTTGTGATTTCTTTTTGTTTTTCTTTTTTCGCGCACTAGGCGTAACAGAACTTTCTATAGATTTATTTTCATCTTGATCTTTACTACCATCACCTTCAATCGACACTGGTTTTTCAGCCTTAGAAACTTCACTTATAGCCATTTGTTGCACTTTTTCTTGAGTATCCTCTTCATCTATTTCACTGCCTGAAGTTTTCTTCTTTCCTTTGTTCCGTTTAGGTTTTTTTGGAGTTTCACTTACTGCCTCCACACATTCAATAACTGTTGTAGGTTCAGTCATATCTGCTGCTGTACCCACCACTGCTAGTACTTCTTCTTTCACGTCTGGTTTTGAAAGCACTTCTTCAGCTTTTTCATCTTTAACTTCGGTTTCAACTTTAGTTACAACAACAGGGTTTGGTTTTGGGCGGTTTTTATGTTTCTTTTTCGTATTCATTTTTAGTTTTAGGAACACTTGGTGGGTATTGTCTAAACACGAGTTTCGCGACTGAACAAATCTAAATTCAGAGTACGTCTGACCGACTTGTGTCTTGGGCTGTATTATTTGCGGCACTAAATTAACTTGCAATGTTGCTAAATGTCACATGAAACCCATCTCAGGGCTTTAAACTCTGTCTTTCTAGCGGTAGAGCTACTTTAGCTTGGCAATTGGTGTTGCTTTAGCCAGTATAGTGATTTTCACCTCTAATTTATGGGTAATAAAGCTGATTTTGGTTTGTTCTCCAACATTATTTCAGTGACTGAAGAAATATAAGGAAGCGTTGCTTGCCAAACTGCACAGTTACGTACATCTAAATATAGTTGGGTGTGATAATTACACGAGAGAAAAGGTAAAGGTGAAGATTATATAACTATCTCATTTGTCTCGCCTAAAACGGTGTAGGAAACTCGTATGAAACTTACTTAGGGCTACTTGGCCCTAAGTAGCCCTAAGTAAGTTTCATACGAGTCAGAGACGAACTATGTTGATGATAATGAGCCGTTTTAAAGCCTCCATCATGGCCTCATAACTTTAAAAAGCCAGGACCGACAGCGTAACGTGATCTCTAAAGCACGGAAGCGCTTAGTTGACAATGCCACTGGCCACACAAATAAATAAACAAAAAAATCATGATTGTACGAAAATATCTGGATTGCATTTTAGATTTGACTAGCGGTTCGCCCCGGCTTCTCCTCTTAAATCACTCTGTATTGACAAAACAAAAACTACTTCAACTTAATAAAATTACCCTGAGAATTGTATTTCAACTAAGTTCGATGTAATAAAGCTTAACATTGCGCGTTTAAATTTATATTCAAATTCAAGATTATTTTACCAAAAGCATTGCACTTTCACATTCATTCTTTGATCTTTATGTATAAGAATATAAGGGTCATTTTAAATTAACAAAGGGAACGTAACTTGGCTTAAAACAGAGTGGTCCAACATAACATTGTTGGAGGGGAAACCTAAAGTTAGTCCAAGAGTCACATGTTCAAGCGTTTTTTACAATACCTATTTCTGCCGCCAAGCAGTAATGCTCGCATTGCTGTGTTCCGGTGTGAAGGGTATGGTTTCCGGTGAAATCAAATCAAATCAAATCAAATATATTTATTTGGAATATATAACAAGTGATACATTAACAATGAAAAACGATGGTAAACGCAGAAGTAAAATACTGTGTCGCGAGAACCAACGCCCTCCTCACATTGATAAAACCAAGTTCCAAAATTACTAAATAGTAGTGCTAAGTAGTTACATTTACATTTTTAAATAAGGCTAAACAAACTAAGTACCTACGTAAGTTACATAAACAAGAGTATATAACAAAGTAGTTCTAGTGGTTATTTAGCTTATAGTGAACATAATAGTGTGTCAAAACAGAAGTGTGATGTGTATGGGAAGTATGTTGTATGTAAGTGTATGTTGTGTGTTTGTGGATTTCCTTGTTCCTCCCAGTCTCATAAGAGTCTGGTTATCACAGCGGGAAATCCACAGCGTGTAGGTATGTGTAAGGACGTGTGAATGTGTGTAGGGTGTGTGTGTGTGTGAATGAAATATTATGCAAGTATGTATGTATTATGTATTTCAATGGTGCAAGAATTATTCGGAAAACTGTAAAACGGCTTCAGTTTCTTCATACGATAATGATAAAAGCCATTCTAAACATTTTAATTTGCATCTATAGAGCGGAAGCGGAAATATATCTAAGTCTTTATTAACTCTGTTATATAGCGACGGGCTAAGGTAATAGAAATGTCGACTCGCTAGGGTTGTGCGGCGACTTTCGATAGGACAGACTTTTGCTGAACGTCTAGTAGAATTGACAAGAGCAGGGTCAAAATATAATTGGGAATGTTTATGAAGGATTGTGTGCAAGATAAAGAGTTGCCGGATAGAGACTACTGGCACATGAGGCTTTCGTTCTTAGCCTCAAGGTGGCAACCCGCGAGGGATACATCTTGTGGGCCGTACGCGTAGTTCCCACTTCAATGTATAAAAAAAAAATGTACTGAACTTATTATATTAAGTATACCAGTCATCCATAACTCTCTAGGCTTAGGGGTTAGGTAGATGATTCTGTGTCCTTGTCCAGCATTTGTTTATTTACTAATTGAAAAAAGAGAGATATCTACACGACTTCACGGATCACACGTACAAACTTATTATTATTAATTATTATTAACAGCCTGTGCCTCCCACTGCAGGGCCAAGGCCTCCCTTTATTCAAACGTACAAAATTACGAATTTTTATTTATTAGTAGAATGAAATGCGTTTTGTAGCTTGTCGACGAGTGATAATATACCTTTACCTATATAATATGCAAAACTGCAACCCTTATTGGAGGGTTGCATATTCATTATTTCTGATCCTTTGATCTCGCTGCTAAATGAAATCTGACCAGACCAGACGGAGGGTGGTTTGTTACAGTTCACGGCTATCGCTTTGGCAAACAAGTTAAAATGATGACTTGACTTCTTGATTTTCTATGATTTTTTGCTGAAAGTCATTGTACGAATTCATGACAAAAATTGTGTATTACAACAAATTAGAAATTGTACAAACTGCCCAGGATAAATATTTGACCCGAGGCGGGAATCGAACCCGCAACCTCCGCGTCGCAGGCGGACCTACACCCGCTGCGCCACATCGGTCGTCATTATTATGTTGGTGTTCATAAGAAATAAATCAGTAAGAAATAAATAAGATGGCGCTGTGGAATATGTCAGCGAATATTTATTTAAATAATCTCTGACCGATGTGCCACATCCCCTGCCGAAGAGTACAGTGTAGGTAGAGCAGTGCAGGAACTTAATTAGTAGCGAAGCGAAGCCAAGGGCTGGCTTATTTGTGAGCTACCAACGGACATTCGCACGCTGATTGGGAATTGCAGCTTCGATGTTTGACTTGCTTCTGTTGCCACATGAGCGCTCGTGACGTGGCTGGCTAAGTTCTTAACAGATCAACGAAGTTATGCACTGCTCCGCGTACTCATCGTTTGGGTGGGTGACCGCCAGTGACAATTTTATTTGAACGCTCCCGTGTTTCGGAAAGCACGTTAAGCTTTTCAAAGTTGCTAAGCCATGACAGAGGCCTTCGGGCGACCTAGGAACTCTGTCACCAGAGTTGGCTACTGACTCGTACGAACTTACATGCATGAAAACGTAATAGAACAGGGCCCTATTGGAAATAACTTTATTTCACTTATGTCTAACATGAGTTTGAAGAAACGAAGTTTGAAATCGTCATGTCCAGAACTAACAACTCGAAAGACATGTCATCCACAAATGCGTAGACTCTGTCACTCTCACTCGAGAGTAGACCAGTGTCTCAGCAGTGAGAATATTAAGGCTGTAATGATGATGTACCTACAGCTGACCAATTGCAGATTCTGCAGATGCAAGAAACATAATTCCGAATTTCGTGCCATTCGTACCATGACCACAGAATAGGACAGGTCCACCGACACCCTGCGACTGTGATGTTTCATGGTTGGCCTACAGGCACAAGAACAGAATATATCCACAAGTTTATTTTAATTATTTAGATCTTTGAACAAATCCGAGGATCATCTGGGGCGAGTTGATCAACAAACAAAGTGTTTTCAAGGAATTCAAGGTATAAAATAAAACGCCTAAAAAATCCGAAGAATGACATTTTGATGTTCAAAGAGGTTTATTGGAATTCCACTTTTAAAAGATAGACCCAGTAGTTAATCTCATTCATTACGTGACCTTTTTTTGCACACCTCTTGGCTTTCATATTCCATCCAAAAAACTTGTCAAAACGACATGGGTCTTCCCATTTTAATTATTTTTCTCGTGTTATTTTAAGTTTTATTGCGTAAATTTGGTGGCAGTTTATCCAATTTAACTTGTTTACTTAGCACAAGTGTTAGTAATTGAAATGGAGGGGTAATGTTGGTTGGTAATTTAGTCAAAGACTTTCCAGGAAAATTTTGAAAGAAAAGTCATCGTTTCATTCCAAATTTCGTTTGTTTACGTTGCTAAGCGACAATCAAACTAATACACTTGACACTGGCAAAATTGTGGCAAACTAGCCACAGAGTCCATAAAACAAAAGAAGAAGAAGAACGTCTCAATTTATTTTAGTCTGTTCAGGTGTTTTTAAGTCAAATAGGTGGCTTGGTTCGGAAATCCCCTCACATAATTCTTCCGTGGTTTTGTTTTATATATCCGTTTTCAACCATAAACTCCTAATTTAGTTCTGTTTTACCTTGTTAATTCGCTTTTAAGGAATAAGGCCGAAAATGTTTAAAAATGCTCAACATAGAACAAATGAATGGTTGGTTGACTGTACATTATTAGTATCCCGAGTCCCGACGTGCTGTCAAAACCGCGCATGTGATGCCTCGAGGCACCCTTGTCTACTCTATGTTATATTCGTACGTGCTTATACTGATATGGTAGAGTAGCTTAGTATAGAGACACCAGCTTTAGAACACGGAGTGACAAATATGCCACTTGAACCAGACACTGTGCCTTTTGAGTTGATGCTTTAGTTGTAATGGTGTAAGATATTTATTGTGTTTTTAAGGCTAATAGAGACACTACAGTAGGTTTGTTATTAGTGCGGTTTGTTGATGCTGTCCATTATTTAAATACACTACATTACTTATTGACATATCGATATTTTATATATATTTGTATTGTTATTTTTATTTTTATGTTAATTGTGTGGCGTTAAATAAATATTTTTCTATTTTATTCTATTCTATATCAATTATGTAATATTATCGTCAATTACTAAGTGATAGTATGGAACAAAAACAATAAGTCCTAGACTTGAAATTTTCAGAGTGTGTTTAAAAAATATATTGCTGTGCGTTATGCTCGCTAAAACTCGACAACAGCTGGACCGATTTGGCAAATTTTGGTCTTGAAATGTTTGTAGAAGTTCAGGGAAGGTTTGAACGGTGATAAATTATGGAAAAATTGCAAAAAAATAACGCGCGTGAACCGCGCCGGGTCAGATAGTTTGCAATAAAAAGAAATTTTCTAAAAGTTTCATAGAGGACGCTTGTCGAGGGAAGATAAAGTTTGTATCCTTGTGCACCTTGTACATTAAAAGGAATAAATCCTGAAAAAATTACTTAATAGGACGCACTGTCAGTAATTCCGCCAGTGATTTATCGATTTTGTAATTGTACTAGCGATCCACCCCGTCTTCGCACTAGTGTTTAAACTACACGTATAAACCTTCCTCTTGAATTACTTTATCTATATAGTTTTTAAAACTATCATGGTTATTAACATTATTTTTAACTAAAAACGGGATATTTACCATGATTTGTGAATTTTATTGATTCCCGATATTTCGGCGCAGTTACATGCACCATGATCACGGGAGAACTGATGTCTGTGCGGGTAGCTCTTATAACTATTGACAGACAAATCTGTCCACCCTCTTTCTTAGGCACAGAATGACACCCATAATCAAACTATGAGTATAGGTTATATATATATGTATATATAGGTTTTTTTTGTTATTTTATTATGAGTATTTTTTGTTATTTTATTCACAAGTGTGTTGAAAAACGTCGTATGATACACGTGTGTATTGATGATTACCGTCTTCGGCTATCTTAAGACCCTCGCCTAATGGCGCCTCAGCGGTAATCACCAATGTTACACACTGACAGACGCGACGAGGAGAAGTGATTTTTTTAATATAATGCAAAGATATAGTTAGGTGCGGTTTCACACGAGTATTTCAAAATCTCTACCATATAAAGTACTCTACCTCATGCAAATAACATCGTAATATTTTATGATTTCGAGTTTATAAATCCCCTTGTAAAGGGGTAGGCAGGGAGGCAGGGGTAGCGGGTTCGACGCTAATCTGCGGACAAGGCATATCAGTGAGGTTTAACTGTGACATGTTTTGTGTAATAAATGGAGCCATATTTCAATTTTACGAAAGTCTGTGGTATATCTAATGTGACCAAGCATTATTTATATTTATTTTATGTTTTGTTTTGCGTTGGTAGAGTTCTTTGTGATAGAGCTTATCCGGGGAAGTACCATTTTAATCAATTAATTTAATTATGTACTATAATATTATTTTTTTAAGACTATTTGTGTTCCTGATAAATAAAAATAATACTTATATTAAATAAATAATCGAAAATAATGTTCATTGAAGTTATAAGAGTTGACTGCACTTTAGCGAGCCGCTGATATCACAGAGTTTTTATGAATATAAGGGAAAGTGTTTGTTTGTTAGGCTTCAACTTTGAGCGAATCTTTGAAATAAACTATCGTTTTTTTTATACTAAAGTGGCAACCAAGCGTACGGCCCACAAGATGCTAAGCGGTTACCGCAGCCTATGGACGCTCGCAATACCAGATGTATCACTCACAGGTTGCCACTATTCGAAAGTCTCATGTGCCTGTAATTTCATAGAAACCATACCATTCGAACCGGATCACAGCAATGCAAAACATTACTGCTTGACGGCAGAAATAAGTATGGTGGTAGTTCTTCCCCGGACGAGCTCTATCACAAAGAACTCACCTACTCTTCGATCTATGAATTTGATGTCTATGCCTCATAGATTATTCTAAATGTAAGAAAAACCTAGTAAAAATATGTTTCTACAAAATATTTATTTCCCAAGAGCCAAGGAAATAAATACACGCGGACCAAATCCAATTTTCACAGAAAATATACTCGCGATGAAAAACCGAGCGCCTTCGCAAAATGATATAACTTTAGGCAATACTACCTTCATAGCTCATGATTCATTTACCAATCAAAAATGATCTTTACACCAACCAAACACAGTTCAATTCTATTTGACACGCCAACACGGAAAAGATTGCCAATTTATTTCAAATACACAAGCAAATATCATCTCTATACTTCAGTGGTAGAGTATAATTTTCTTTGGGGAAGTACGAGGGTTGATTTTATAAAGGATGTGGATAGTGGAGCGATTGTCGACCTTAGGTCGAGGGTCTAAATACGGGAATGCAATGAATTGCTCTATTAGGAGGTAACAGTTGTACATTTTCAGGCACGTTTCAGATGAGTGTGTTTCCATTGAATATGATACAACGTACCTGGTGGTAGGACTCTTCAGCAAGAGTTCGTCTTGGTGGGCACCACCGCAGTGCCAGATATTCTACCTTCAAGCAGTAGTGTACAAGCTGTACTGTGTTTAGCTTTGAAGGGCACTGTAGCAAATGAAATTACTGGGCTGGGGCTGGGACTTAACAACAATGTCTCGGGGTGATAGGCGCAGTGCAGTGCCACGCACACACTTAAAAACTTTAAGCTTATGTGGAACAATTTTATATTATTATTTGTGTCATCCTAATGAAGATATACTTAACATAGAGTAGGGGATGCAGACACTTACACTTTAAAACACTTTAAAAACTTAATTAAACAAAAACTGTCTCAAAAAGCTTACTATAAAACAACCGATTACCTAGATGATAAAAAAGCTTGGGACGAATGTGCTCCAACTCTACTTGGCATCTATAACAATAGCAAGGGTCATGCCAAAAAAGCGATAGGAACCCAGCCGGTGTTGTTGCCAGTTCTTTTACGGCATGGGCGCGTTGGAACTGGTGTAAATTTTCCTGGTGTAAAGTTTGTAAGACGTTTCAAAGTGATTCTACTGAAATAAATAATTTTTGATTTTGATTTTGATTTTGACTAAATAACCCCTACAATTATTATGAGTGTATTATCGTGTTGATGGCACATAAAAAAATAAATATATAAACTTTTAAAACGTAACGTTTTGGGAACTTATAAGTTCGTGGCACCTAATATCACCGTTAATAGATCGACACTATTTAAATACAAAAAATACAATAACAAAATATTTATTGAAATTTTACAAGTTTTTCATTTATGTGGTTTGGGATCTCCTCTTTTAAGTCGTAAGACCTGTATTAGAGGAGTCCCTCTTTACTGTGGTTCAACTTAATACACTTGTAGTTAATGTATTGGACTAAGTTATAATCTAATTTAAGTAGTAAATAGAAAATATAAAAAGACTACTAGGTTATTATTATTTTAAGTTAATGTATAATTAATGTTAAGGATAGTTCAAGATGATGTTGGTAGATGAGTATTATATTAAGTAGTGGTAAATTATGTAGGTATTAGGGCATGTACATATTTTATATAATAAATATTGATAATTGCGAAATATTTATTTGACGACCGATGTGGCGCAGCGGGCGTAGGTCCGCCTGCGACGCAGAGGTTGCGGGTTCGATTCCCGCCTCGGGACAAATGTTTGTACGATCTACAAATATTTGTTCCGGGTGTTCTGGGTATTTTCTATATATAATAAAAAATATCTATCTATGTATTGTATTGTATTAAATATATATCAGTCATCTAGTACCCATAATACAGCTCTGTTTAACAGCAGCTTACTTTGGGGCTAGATGATGCTGTGTGGATTGTCCAGCATTAT
This sequence comes from Colostygia pectinataria, assembly GCA_951394395.1. Classification (NCBI taxonomy): domain Eukaryota; kingdom Metazoa; phylum Arthropoda; class Insecta; order Lepidoptera; family Geometridae; genus Colostygia; species Colostygia pectinataria. The sequence continues at coordinate 7,970,079 of OX596373.1, read as the reverse complement.
TCATTTATTTATTTATTTATTTATAAGTATATATATTTATTTTTTATGGGTAGCTAAGTATAGCTAAGTTCAGATGTAAGTAGAACACAAAATATATGATGGGTAGGTATGAATAAATTAAATAGAGGTAAGTATGTTTTTTTAAACGATTGTTGTAAATAATTTTTCAGTTTGTTGATAGTTAAGTAATTTAAGACTTTATTTATTCGATACTGACTCATTTTTTTTTTGCCACTATACAATAATTTTACATACTAAGATCTTAAAGCTATGCTAGTCAATGTATTAGCGTGCTAATTTATGTCATTTTACCTAATCATTAATTGTATTTCAAAAATCCATTAACATTTTACAAACGTTTTTCTTGTATCCAAAGAGTTAGTTTTCTCTTAAATATATTTCCTTGTAAGGTTTTCAGAACATACGAACTTACAAATTTTTTAAAGTCCGACAAACCTCTGAAACACGACAATGGAAACGTTTCCCGCACCCCACGCAATCAGAGCCTCCCCCCCCCCTTCCACTTCATCCCTCTCCCCTCTATCGACGTGACTATCCGGGTCAACGACACAGCTGCGAACCACCGGAAATTGTAACTGGGTTTATCTTATACTGCTTTTGAAGTACAACCTTCATCCTAACACTCGTGACGTAGCTGGCTAAGTTGTTCATAACAGTTAGAAGAAGTTAAGCACTGTGCCGCGTGGTCACTATTTGGATGGGTGACCGCCAGTAGCAATTTCAACTGAGCCGTTCCGGTTGTCGGGCCCGGATTTTGACGTTGGCTAAGTTGGTCCTATCAGATCAACGAAGTTACGAGTAAGCCTGTGCCGCGTGGTCACCATTTGGATGGGTGACCGGCAGTGGCGATTTAGACTGAGCGCTTCGGTGATTTGGAGGACGCGTTAAGTTGCGTCCCGGATTAAATTTTCAAGAGTAGCAGAATTTTTTGTGATAGAGCTCGTCTCAGGAAAAACTACCAGTCTTTCTGCCGCCAAGCAGTCTCAGTGTTCAATAACATATTAACGAAGTTAAGCACTGTTCTGCGTACTTACCATATGGATAGGTGACCGCCAGTAGCAATTTCTTTGAGTTCTTCCATGCTTTTGGTCGGAGGGCGGCCCCAGCTTTTTCAAAATTGTTAGGCCATGACGGAGGCCTTCGTGCGGCCTTTTAACTCCGTCAACAGAGTTGGCCACTGACTCTTACTTACTTATGTAAAGTTAAAAATCTCTTTATTGAATTATATCACAAGGATAATTTCGAAACGTCTTAAAGCTATGTAGGTGGATTTACGGCATCTCCACGTTCCCCAGCCTAGAAGAATCTGGCAACAAACTCGGCTGGGTTCCTAGCTTTTTTTGATGATCCCTCTTCATTATAAAGCTTCAGTGTGGTGCCAATCGAACTAGGTCAGGCTCATGCCAAGAAAATCAGTATAAGGGATAAGAGAAAAAAAAATTAGGAGTCAAGTTCTTACTTAGGTACTGATTTTGTTTATCAGCTGTTATACCGACAGCCAGAATAAGTTCACCCTCTGATGGCCGCGTTAAACGATTCCTAACCTAAATATGTTAAGCAGGACTAACCGTGTACTACATTATAACAGCTATCTTCCTGACATAAAAAATAAAAAGCTTTAAAATTCCTTGCCGAAACCATAAAGCGTTTTCACATGTCCGACACGATATCCTCTGTTGTTCAATCGTTCAATGTAGTATCGTGTAAGATATACAATTGTCGGATCATCATCACAGCCTTCTTAGTTCCCAGTGGCCTATACTCGAGCGAGAGCGACATAACCAGTCTTTTCTTACACACTATCGTTAATCTAATCTTTATTTACTAATGAGCTAGAAATGGAAAGGGATTTACAATATTACGATTTTTTTTCGTGTTTTCTTGTTTCTGCTACGACTATAGGTATTCTAATCAGTTGGTTCTCCTAGTGCAAGCTTTGCTTATTAATCTGTGGTTTAGGCCAAATGGGGCGCGGCCCTCATTGTGTAAATGTCCACCATACGATATTTATTGAAATCGTGTCTGATAATATAAGATCGCTCCTTTGGTTACCTAGTTACCTACTGGTTCTATGCACGATAGAAGAGGTATCTATGAAATAGCAATGGGTGGTAGGTATACCTTTGTGTGAAAAATTTGCATTTAAAATGCAGGTGCCGGAGTAGGGGTGGCATCTGTGGGGTGGCATTACATAGCTTAGAGATTGAATTTTATTTTTTTAACAAGATAAAAAATAATTCGACTGTATGTTTTTTGATTGCATGTTTGTTACGCGATTTCTCCGCAAATCAAAATCGTCCTAAGAACTATGTCTCGGGGTGATGAGCGCAGTGCAGTGCCACGCAGAACCTTAAAACTTTAAGCTTTGGGCGGCACTGCAACTTCTCAGTTCAGGCGCTTTTGACCGTCTTGTCACTTGCTGACATAAAAAAATTACGGTAATATTTTACTTCCTGTATTGTGACTTCTAAATTCATGTTAGGAGTTCAAGTTTCAAGAGTAGTAGAGTTCTTTGTGATAGAGCTCGTCCGGGGAAGGACTACCACCATACCTATTTCTGCCGCCAAGCAGTAATGCTCGCATTGTTGTGTTCCGGTGTGAAGGGTATGGTTTCCGGTCAAATTACTGGCACATGAGGCTTTCGATCTTAGCCTCAAGGTGGCAACCCGCGAGTGATACCTCTGGTATTGCAAGCGTTCATAGGCTACGGTAACCGCTTAGCATCTTGTGGGCCGTACGCTTGGTTGCCACTTCAGTTGTATAAAAAAAAAACATACCCATAAACCTCATACATCCATACATGGACCTCATAAAGTCGCTCAGCGAGCTATGGAACGGGCTATGCTTGGTATTTCTAAGATATGATCCGAAACGAAGTAATTCGACAGAGAACCAGAGTAATCGACATAGCCCAGAGAATCCGTAAGCTGAAATGGCAGTGGGCCGGTCATGTCTGCCGAAGAACCGACAACCGCTGGAGTAAGCGAGTTCTTTTTTTATACTACTAAAGTGGTAACTAAGCGAAGGACAAGGAACTCTACTACTCTTAAAAAAAATATCTTAGAAATACCAAGCAGAGCCCGTTCCATAGCTCGCTAAGCGACTTTATGAGGTCTATGTATGGATGTATGAGGATATGTTATTACAAATTATACTACTGCTTGGAGGCAGAATGTCTGGCAATGCGGCGGTAATAAGGTAGACTCGCGGAAGAGTACAATATAAATACCTAAAATCTACTAGACTGTAAAATTCCTACTTCACAAACTGAATAGAATTTCACAAGAGCATACTTCAGGGGTTCATATTATGAAGCAATACCGGTTTTCAAATACCGGGGCCGATACATCCCTAAATGTAATACCTGGGAGAGTTGCCAGCTATTTTAACTATGAAGTGTGGGTGAACACGGTGAGTGAGAACTTGAGTATATTTGATGACCTCGGTGGCGAGTGTCAGGTTGAGAAGCAAGGGGGTTGCGGGCTTCATCCACGCTGCGGGTAAATTGTTTGCATGTGCTGCAAATATTTGTGTAAAAATTAGTGTGCGATCAAGACGCCTGCCTGGTGTTAAGCACCACGCCTTAATATAACAGATGCAGTGCCACCCAAAGCTTAAAGTGTGCGTGGCAGTGCAGTGCGCTCATCACCCCGAGACGTTGTTGTTAAGTTTCTTTCGCACAGTAATTTCACTTGCTAAAGTGCCCTTCAAACCTAAACACAGTGCAGCTTGCACACTTCTGCTACTAAATAGTAGATAATAAAAAAATATGTATAATTTTATTTACTAGGCACATGTTTACGTAGTGTAACTCTCCCCGTTAACGTAGAATGGAACCTTTTGTTCTTTTCGCCTCGTCGCTTTGAGCTTCAATTTTCACTGCGTTATTGCGCTGAAGGCGGAATGTATGTAGTTTCAAACATTAATGTACCTAGCTAGGTATGCTAAATTTGGTTTGTTTATTGTACGATCCGTACCATCCCTCAGTTATACTAAAAGTAAGTAAGTCAGTGGCCAACTCTGGTGACAGAGTTTCTAGGCCGCCCGAAAGCCTCTGTCATGGCCTAACAACTTTGAAAAAGCCGACTGCTTAACGTGCACGAAGCACGGGAGCGCTCAGTTGAAATTGCCACTGACGGTCACTCATTTATAGTATTACTCAACGAAGTTAAGCACTGTTCCGCGAAGTCATCATTTGGATGGATGACCGTCAGTGGCAATTTTAGCTGAGCGTTTCTGTGCTTCGGAGGGCGCAGTCGGTCCCGGGTTTTTCAGTTAACACTAGATATATTCTGTTTTATAGAAGCCAGAGATTTCCAATATAAAACTGAACATACTTTTGACATTATTATAAAGAATTTAGTTAATTTAAAATCTACATTAATTGTATTTTTTTTTACTTTTTACGAACCACGTTTAAAAATACGTTTTATTTTTCAAAAAAAACTACCTATTTTATGAATTTTAAAACTCAAATAACTTTTGAAAAACTGGCTCGATATAGGTACAGAAAGTAACGTGAGCTCGATGCACAGCACAACTACCCTTGAAAGCGACAAACAATAATCGATTATTTATATACTTGAACCCGCAACCACATTGCTACGCGCGTATCAAGCGGTGGTTGCGGGTTCAAATCCCGCTTGAGGCAAAATAATTTTTGGGATATTATAATCTTTAGTATTCCCCTAGTGTGATGGTTAACACTATAAAAACAAAAATAGCCAATTGAATAAGCAATGCGATACCTCTCGTCAATGAACTAAATTAACTTTAGTCATTGAACAGGCTTGGATAACTGCAACGTTTCCCCTGTAGGTGGAGCTATCGGCGCTTCGAGCCGAAGACATCCCAATTTCGATTATTCGATTATTTCGTCCAAGCGAGATATGTCTCGATAGCTCAATTGGTAGAGCGCCCGCGTATCAAGCGGTGGTTGCGGGTTCAAATCCCGCTTGAGGCAAAATAATTTTTGGGATATTATAATCTTTATTATTCCCCTAGTGTGATGGTTAACACTATAAAAACAAAAATAGCCAAACAATAATCGTGCCAAATATCGCAGCTCAACTTATGTTGGTTGTTACTAAGTTCAGAGCATGCATGGACTAAGCTGAACCACGAAAATCGTCACGATATCGCTTTTGTCCGCAAGAGTAGACATTTTTGTCGCAAAAAGCATTACAAAACAAGGCCTTGATTGGCACTTTATTGAGATAAAGCTGGACGCAGCAAATAGGGTGGTATAAAGAGGATGCACCATGGAGTAATAATATTATTTTTAAGCTATGGCCGAGAATATAAAAGTATATTCTTAAAACGCACCTCCGATAAAATAGGGTTGGAACTTGAAAAACTTAAATTTTCAGGAGAGCAAATATAACTAATAAATTGAGAAACGGTCTAATATCTACCAGTAGTATTGAAATATATGACAAGTTATAAAATATAAGCTCTGATTATTAGTGCGCGATATTCAAAGAATATGTTCCACACACAAAATAAAATATTGTTTTTGTAACATTTAGTCTGAAAAAATCTCGAGTTAATTGAATACGTTTTTCTGGTCACTTATTAATTATCCTTGTTAGAAATTGAAAGGGGAGCGCGTGGCGCATGACAATGACCCGCGCGTCAATGAACTGCGCGAGTCAATGACCCCCTTATAACCGCTACGGGGCTCGCGTGCTCGAATATTTTATTATTACGCGATTTCAAATAAAAATAAATAATAATACGATTTATTAGACTGGGCAGGGCACGTTTGCCGCATGCCGAATGAACTGTGGGCCAAGACTGCCACTGAGTGGAGCCCTGAGACAGTGAGGCGGCGTCGCGGTAGACCACGCAAGCGATGGCGAGACGAACTCAACACCTTCAGTGATCAGTGGAAGGTATTGGCGTTAGACCGCAAAGTCTGGAAAACTCAAATGGAGGCCTTTGCCCAGCAGTGGGACAGTGCAGGCTGACAACAACAACAACAACAACAATACGATTTATTTTGGGAATAGTGCCTATTCGAGTTTGCTCGAATCCAACCTGAGTGCCAAATTTCGTCCAGATCCGTAGATAGATAGACCGCCGTTCTGTCTTTTACTTTTACTTACATACAACATACTTCCCATACACATCACACTTCTGTTTTGACACACTATTATGTTCACTATAAGCTAAATAACCACTAGAACTACTTTGTTATATACTCTTGTTTATGTACTTACGTAGGTACTTAGTTTGTTTAGCCTTATTTAAAAATGTAAATGTAACTACTTAGCACTACTATTTAGTAATTTTGGAACTTGGTTTAACAATGTGAGGAGGGCGTTGGTTCTCGCGACACAGTATTTTACTTCTGCGTTTACCATCGTTTTTCATCGTTAATGTATCACTTGTTATATATTCCAAATAAAGATATTTGATTTGATTTGATTTTATTTACTTTACTTACTTACTTACTTTACTTACTTACTTTACTTACTTATTTACTAATGAGTTGACAAACATCCATACATCCAAACTTTCGCATTTATAATAATAATAAATAATAAATAATGCTGGACAATCCACACAGCATCATCTAGCCCAGGGTAAGCAGCTGTTAAACAGAGCTGTATTATGGGTACTAGATGACTGATATATATTTAATACAATACAATACATAGATAGATATTTTTTTATTATACATAGAAAACACCCAGAACACCCGGAACATATATTTGCAGATCCTACAAACATTTGTTCCAAGGCGGGAATCGAACCCGCAACCTCCGCGTCGCAGGCGGACCTTCGCCCACCGCGCCACATTGGTCGTCAATTTATAATATTAGTGTTAGTGTGATGATATAGTCGTAAGCCTTTTTTAAAAATTTAATAGTACTCTATGGTTATTATTTTACTTTTGAGGGGTGAATATGCTAAAACTGACGGACCCTTGAATTTAATAGCAACCCCTTTTAAGCTTGTTCATTAAAATTGTATTTCAAATTTTGCAAATTGATCGAATTTATGCCGTGAACAATACATAAACCTAATAAAGAGTTTTTTTACGTTTATTAATAAATTTCAGTTTTGATGTATCATATTAGTAAGAACCTAAGTACTTATAAAAAATATCCAAATGATTATTAATGCGAAAGTGTGTGTGTGTATGTTTGTTACCACGTATCTCCGTGACGACTTAACCGATTCCCATGAAATTTAGCATGTAGATAGCTTAAGTCCTGGAATAACACATAGAGTACACACAATATCTTGCTTCATTCACCCTCATCACGTTTTTTATACATACTCGTCGGCTTAGTTAGGGTACTTACACTTAGCTTAGTTGTTTAAAAACACACTTTTCAAAGCAAAATAGAATACTAATTTCATTAAATTTAAACTTTTTCGGTTAAACTCTACATTAATAGTCAAAGTCATAGTCTATGTCAAAAATGATTTATTTCAATAAAATCACAAGGATAATTTTGAAACGTCTTATAGCTAGGTGAATTTACGCCAGTTCCACGCGCCCCAGTCTAGAAGAATCTGGCAACAAACTCGCCTGGGTTCCTAGCTTTTTTTTGATGATCCCTCTTCATCATAAAGCTTCAGTGTGGTGCCAATCGAACTAGGTGAGGCTCATGCCAAGAATATAAGTAGGTAAGTAAAAAAAGTAAAAAATTTAAGAGATTATTTTACAAAAAAATATCTTGGAAAAATACTACTAAAAATTTTTTTTATCACTTTGAAACGTTCCGACCAAAAATTTTCTCAAAAAAAAAACAAAAAAATCATAACTCGAAAAATACGAAAAATTGGGCAACATACATGGGGTATTTTCGGATACCCCTGAATCTGGGGAATCTAAATTTTTCTTATTGACGTCTATGTTTGGACCACCCTGTATTAAAATAGGATTATTTTGAGCCTTTATTACCTTTATTATATATGAGCCTTTATTACCATTAACTGATGTTACCATCAAAATAGTTTACGTTGGAATTTTAACATTTAAATAACTTAGTAATAAATAAAATAAAATAATACCGGAAGGTAAGGTACTTTCACCGATTAACCCGAAATACATTTTCTGAGCACTTAAACGGTTTTGCAATAATAATGTACAAAGAAAACGCTTCCTAGAATGTCAGACAAAGGAAAACGCGGGCACAGGAACATGTCAATGACCTAGCCCGCTGCCTTATAAGGAATCTGGGGCTCCCAGGAACCTTCCTTATAAGGCTATTATTTGTGTCTGAACATACTCATTCAAACCAGAGTTAAAGACCTGATTTAGAAAGAGAAACAGTATTTTGACAATATTTAGGTCAAGTGCGCAATTAAAAGTAAAGTTTACTATTTGTTATGTCGTGGTTGCTGTAAGTTTTCCGGTATGAAAGTTTTCGCCTTTAGAATTAGTAGGTTTAGTATTACGTTAGCTACCCCAATTACTATTAGGTAAGGTGCGATCATTGTCCCCGTGCGAGCAAGTGCAGCCCGGGCGGGGTGCGGGCGGGGGCGGGCGGGGGTAGATCGATGCGGGGCGGATCTGGTTTTTTCGGACACTATACCAACGGGGGGTGAACAACCCTGCGTTACGTAAGGCGCGGTCGATCGCTCCGGGCATGCGCCCAACCCCGGCGCCCAACCCTCGCAATACCGGTCTCGCGCGCCCACCGAACGGACGTGCCTTTTCTTTTACCGCGTTTTTCGTTTCCCTTTCGTTCTTTCCGTTTATGATTTGAGCCATGTCGAAGGGAGACGTCGAACAACAGAATGGCTCCGGCGAGGAGTCCAAGACTAACCTCATCATCAACTACCTGCCCCAGAGCATGACGCAGGAGGAGATCAGGAGCCTGTTCTCGAGCATCGGAGAGGTGGAGTCTTGCAAGCTGATCCGGAACAAGGGCGCGGCCTTCCCGGACGCGCTGAACCATGCCCTGCACGGCGGCGGCCAGAGCCTCGGCTACGCCTTCGTCAACTACCACCGCCCCGAAGACGCGGAGAAGGCCATCGGCACCCTCAACGGCCTCCGCCTCCAGAACAAGACCATCAAAGTGTCCTACGCTCGTCCCAGCAGCGAAGCCATCAAAGGAGCCAACCTATACGTCTCCGGCTTGCCCAAGACGATGACACAGAACGAGCTCGAGCGCCTTTTCAGCCCGTACGGGAGGATCATCACGTCGCGCATCCTGTGCGAGAACTCCGGCGGGCGCCCCTTCAACGGAGGAGAACAAGGTCTGTCTAAAGGCGTCGGTTTTATCAGATTCGATCAGCGCGTCGAAGCAGAACGAGCGATCCAGGAACTGAACGGCACCGTACCGAAAAGCGCGACTGAGCCGATCACGGTGAAGTTTGCGAACAATCCGAGCAACAACGGTAAGGCCCTGGCCCCTCTGGCCGCGTACCTCCCGGCCGCGCTGCGCTTCCCGGCGCCGCTGGGGCGCTTCAGCTCGGGCAAGTCGCTGCTAGCCATCAACAAGGGCCTGCAGCGCTACAGCCCGCTGGCGGGCGAGCTGCTCGGCGGCGTGCTGCCCGGCGCCGTCGGCTCCGAGTGGTGCATCTTTGTGTACAACCTCGCTCCGGAGACCGAGGAGAACGTCCTCTGGCAGCTGTTCGGGCCCTTCGGCGCTGTGCAAAGCGTCAAGGTGATCCGCGACCTCCAAACGAACAAATGCAAGGGCTACGGGTTCATAACTATGACCAACTACGACGAAGCCGTGGTGGCTATCCAGTCGCTGAACGGGTACACGCTGGGCAACCGCGTGCTGCAGGTCAGCTTCAAGACCAACAAGATAAAGACCATCTAAGCGGCTCGCGAGCCGGCCGGTGCCTAGGACGGCACAGCAGGCGCGCACCCATACATGCAGACTCCGCATCCGCGCGCTCTCACCGAGCCATTTCGCTGAAGTGGCTGTAAACGACTCCAGAACCCGACAGACTGTTTACCCTGCTCGCCCCCCGGCGGGCGTTTTGTATTAATATAGAATGTTCGATATAGAATCGCTCTTCGTGCGGCCCTTTGTTCGGCTCCGGCCGCCATTTTCCCAGCCGTCTATTTAGACCCGAAATTGGGTTAAGTAACGGGGCTATCAAAATGGCGGATTTCCTAGCGCCTCGCGCATGTCCGGCTAAGATGGCGGCCGCGGCCGGCCGGTGCCGCGAGCATGCAATAATACTTTAGGGGCATGTGATGCTCACTCAGGCCAGACTTGAACCATACATATTGGTAATAGTCAATAACAAAATAATGATATTAAACTTCGCTTATGAACGGTTGTGGTTATCGAGAAATAGTTTTCGAATATAATAAAAAAATAATATTAGCAATAATAGCCTAAATGCTATGCTCCAATTTTGTATGCGATCATATCGTATAAGTACTGTTTCGTACATACGTTAACGTAACGTAAGGGCCGATGTCGACTCGGGTCGAACAATAATTGCCAAATAATGATATTATCGACGTATGTTCATCCGTTTCGCTCACTCGATCACTCGTAGTAGGACCTACTGCAGCCGTCGAGGCTACTCATCCGAAGTAAAATAGTGTTATATTGTTAAAGATTCGAAGATATATATTAATACGTATATTTTAATCATATATTAAACTTAAGGATGAAAACTAGTCAAACTGTGATAGGTTTTGATAAAATTTTAAAAATGGCGAAACAGCGCGACGGTGGCTTCCCGCCGACGGAGTGGTAGTTAGGTTAGAAATTTTTGAGATAAATTTTGAAGACGTAATACGCTTAATGATAGATTCATCGTCATTGTCGTATGTGATCTGGGATTGAGACGCGACCGAAGCCACAGCGCTCCGGAAGACTCCGAAGGGGGAGGGGAAGGGAAATCGATGCAGCCAGCTCCCGGGAGCGAGGCGAGAGCGGGCGAGAGCAGCCGGGAGCGGCCCTCTCGGCCCGGGAGCGAACGAGACGGGACTAGTCGAGGTCGCCACGAGAACAGGAACTAACGCGGAAATGGTGTCAAGCGAAACACACCTATATTATAATATCGAATCGAAAGCTCGATATAAAGAAACCAAATCGGTACCTGTAATTATTTAATGTATGGATGCGGATCTGCGTCTATTCGAAGTAGGCTTTAATTGTCGTAGTCTAAATGGAAATTTGTAAATATATAAAGTTGTTTAATTTTAATAAAGTAAATAAGGCCGCGTAGTCGCGCCACCAGTCACAATATCATAATATCTCGACGCCACTGACCTACAATGAACATCGAACTTGAATAGATTTAATATTGTGCCGTCCTAACGACCCTAAACGATTTTTGTAAAAAAAATATATACTTGATATATGTAAAAACAGTTTTGTAACATTTCAAATATTAATAGGTATCTACTCATAAAATAACCAAAGATGAGATTAAAAATTAAATTTACAAGTATTTATATATTTATTGTAAATGTAAAACGTGCAATAACTAATAGTTGGTAATTTAATAAAAATATATTAATTAAATAAATGGCTCGAAGAGATGTTTGACAATGAAAGTGTCAAGTAGAGGGATTCGGCACAAGCCGAGTTTATTTACTATTTATTGTAAACTATTCGTTATCCGCGCGAATGGTCACACGTATTTCTTCTTAATTTAAAAAAAAAATACAAAAAAAAGCTTATTTTTCATACAGCTTAATGATGCTTACATTCCAATTTTAGTATTATTAGTAGGTGTATTTGTGTTTAATTTAGTAAATTTGTGAGTTACCTGCTTCGTTCGACAACGCCACGAGATGATTTTCGAACGAAACATATGAATGTTTAATTTAATTAATTATAATTACCGTATTTATTACTAAAGTGGGAGAAGGATTAAATGTATGTGACAGCACAATTATAATTATACTTTATCCATAGTTTCTTAGGTTATATTAATTAATTATAATAATTGTTGTAACGTGTTGTGTTAATCAGCATGAAAATTTCAATCAATCTCTTTCCTAAAATCGGAATTTAAGATTTAATTAAAGTATTGATAATTTTCATGCATTATCTGTTTAGATTTACTTACTCATTTTAGTGTACGAGCAATTAATGTATTTAATATCTATTTATTCTAGTGTGGTTCAATAATTTATCATTATTAGATTTAATTTCAATTTAAAAATACTCCAATTTGGAATGATCTGAATTGATTTATTTATTAGGAAAATTATATCGGGCGACAAAGATCGGATATGATGCGACAGTATATATTATTAAAGCAAGTAATTCATGTCAGTTTTCAGATATAACAAAATACACAAAAACATGAACTTTTAATGAGATTCAGAATTTCATCTAATGCGAGGCAAAAAAACATAAAAAGTGAGCAAATTGAATACTATAGTATGATGCTCTGTTTTGCTATTTAAAAGAAATCAAATTATGAAAAAAATTACGCGCGTTAAACTGACTTTTATAAAAAATGTACCCCCAGACATACATTTTCCCACTCAGTTCGATTCGTTGGTTTGAACGTTCGTTTGTATGAATGATAGAATACGTCGTTTGAATCGAAACAAGAAACACCAAATATTAATAATAACTCATCGACTTTTAGGTAATAAAATAATGTTAAAAGCAAAAATATTTTGGAAAGGATCGTAAGTCATTCGGTAAGCTAGTTAATGTCACTTACGTTGATGGTAGGGCGTTTTGCGCGTAACCCTTTTCAGAATAATTATTGTAAAAATATTAAATAGTGCTCAATAGTGTAGTGGCCCTGGCCGGGTAGACGTAATGGAAAAAGCAATAAATAAAATTGTGAATTTTAATAATAAACCATTTTCCTCACGGGTAATTTCTAACTTGATATTTTTATATGTATTTTAAAATATACTGTAATTCATATCTCCATAGCGGTAAGCGGCAGACGCGCAAAATGTTCTGCTCAAAATAGATTAAAATTTTAATAGCTGACAAAATTAGGTATTCATATACTAAAATTTTCTTCTCTATTGCTATAACTAAATTATATTTTAAACTTTTAAATGAAATATTTCCAAAAATAGTATTACAAATAAATCATTATAAGCTATTAAAAATTTAATCAAACTGACATGTATCTGCAAGATTATTTTAAATACTGTTGTGGATACAACAGTCTACGCGAATAAAAACCCCAGTAAGTGACAAGGGAGAATCAGACCTATTATCATAGCATACGGCTACTTTTTGAACGGTGTTTTGACGCATTTTTTATGAAAAATTTAAAATAAAAATAAATATTTAAAAAAAATATTTAAATCTAATTAATTGGCAACACAGAAACAATACTCTAAATACGCATAGGCTAATTACAATGTGGCTGTGAAATTAGCAAAATAAATGTGTAAAATTGAGACAAAATTGTCTTAATATTTAATGATTAAGTCGAATGACAGAACAGAGAAACTACTTATTAGATATTTTAAACACACGAAAAATTTAAAATAAAACACGCTAAAAATCTCGTGCTTAGCTAAACGCACGCAAAACGCTTAAGCGTGAAGGTAAATTATTAATTTCTCTGTTCTGTAATTAAAATCATGCACTCGCGCGTACAAAATGGTCGAAAGCCCATAATAATAAGTAAATCAATTGAATACCACGCGGGTGAACTGTCCAAACGGTGATAGATAGGGTTGGGATAAAATCTAGAGTTTTCTAATCAGATTTCGTGTACGGAACACTCGGCCATTGCACAAAGCGACTCGTGGCCGAGACATTCCCATAGATAAGACACAATAAATCAAATCTTCCATAGGAATAAATAAGTTTAAAACTTCCGCGCGAAATATTTCAATGTCGCTACTCGCAATGCTCAATCCACGGCGCGATCGACATCCGATAGATAGTTACAATCGATTGGAATATTTCGAGCGAAGCAATCGAGACATCGACTAAATGTTACTGAACCCTAGGCCCGCACAACGTTCGCTGCAGGCTGGTTTATAAACTTATAACCTTAATACTTGCTCATTATGTACTTCCTTCGTATTTTCGAACCGTTTCCCTAGTCGTAGCTTTTAGATATTTCGATAATTTTGTAAATCCAGCCTCAGCAAGTGTCTCCGCACGGTCATCCTGTCGGCTGTCGAGCTATTCGCATTATGTAATCCTACATCATCATAGACAGTGAAGAATCGCGCACTACCGATAAACGAGTTACACTACGCCGGCTCAGAATACTAAAACCAACAATAAAATACCAGCCAAGAATATTTAAACCAGCTAAGAATACTTTTTTAAAAATTTGAAAGCAGCTGCCTCGTCGGGTATAACAGATTGCAATAAATATGTAAATAAGGCACGGTCCAGGTCGGGTAAGTTGTATTACCAATAGTTCCGAATTTAAATTATAAAATATCATGTAATATCAAATTCACTGTCTATTTATTAGAGTTCGTTCTCGGTGTTGATTCCTGACTGCACGGTTTGTTTTCACTTCGCCAGTGTTCATACCTGCCTGGGCGGAGTCTCAAATGTACCTGATAATGTGACAATCGTTCGATACTAGTCAAAACGACGCGTATTTTCACATTAATAATCAAATAGCGTGGTGGGAGCAAACCCAAAGTGCAGAGTAGCATGTGATACTCCTTATACCTACGTTAGTCATTCATAACCGTTCTTTCCAGATCAGAGAAGTGACACTTCCTGATCTCCCTAATCGACCTAACTTCCGATTTGATGTAAGATTAGGTAATATTTAGAACAATGCATCGTAAGATAAGATTCTCAAATATAAAAGTATTGAATAAGTATTTTAACATCAGCTAAGATGTACTTAGACAATGAAAGCAATGATATTTATAATGAAATTATGAGATTCAGTCAGCCAAATTCATTCGTGTAGCTGACTCCACTTTGATACAAATACGTATTTTATAAAATTGAAAAAAAAAATTTGCAAAAAAGTTTAAAAAACACTTAAGATCTTCCGGTTTAATAAAAAAATTCAATGTTAATATAAATTTCATTTTTGTCTTTTTATGAATTATTGTAATAATTAAGAAGTAGATTGTATGTGTTGGTCGTATTAACCGGTTTAGTTGGTATTGTACCTAATCATTAGGTATTTCTATATTATATCTTATTATGTCGATTTAAATAATTAATTACCTCTTTAGCTTTTGTGAGGACTTTTTGATTTGCACAAGAAATAGTAGTGAAGCTGGTCGCACTTGCACATCTGTAAATTTAACTATTTCTGACTAAATTAAAATTAAAATTTTGTGGTACGAATTAACTCGGCCAATAAATTTTAAGTTTAGTCAGAAATTCAGAGATTTCCAAATGGCCATGGATAAAGTTATATCAACTGTCATAAGTTATGAAATTAATACATTTCTTATTAATAGTTATCATAGCTTTATGAAAGTTGGTAGAATTATATCGAGCGTCCATTAAATTTACAGTTTTAGTGTCGTCTTTAGATTAAATGTTGTTCCCAATAATTTGTAAGATCGTCGTGGAGTTTGTGAAATTTTCCAAAATTGTATTTATTATTGCAAATGCGACCGGAGAATGCGTTAATGGTTTTGAAGAATTTCTACAACTACCATATTTTTTGAAACTAGAAATTATAAATTACTCATTCCTAAATTAAGAGTTATTAACCAATATTTACACCTCGTAGTCGTTTCTTGGCTGTTTTAAAATTAATTCATTAATATTTTCACGTAATTTCAGTGTCTATAATAATTTATTGGAATTAAAAATAATAAAAATGGGAAAAAATGTTGTAAAGATTCTTCTCCACTTTATACAATAGTTTTTACGATATGATATTTAATATCCTCAATGGTTGTAACTATACATTTCTTGTTCTAAATATATAAAAAACCCAGAAATTTTGTTTTTATTTATACCTTACCATCAACCTTTCCTTTATTTCCTTTTAACTAAAGTATAAGTTGCCAGTATGGCACCGAGACGTCAAACGATCTCATTCACAAGCCCAAAGTAGCGGAAAGAGCTTTGCTAGGAGTTTCACTACGCGATCAAATCCGTAGAAATAAGGTCACCGTCACATTCAAAGTCAAAAAGAGTTTTATTCAATAACGAGCTGACCCGCGCGACTTCACCCACGTTTTGCAGTTTTTATGCTATACCACAGATACAGTATTTTTTTCCGGGTTAAAAAGTAGCCTATGTGTTATACCAGGATTCCAACCATCTACATACCAAATTTCACAACAGTCATTAAAGTCGTTACGGAGATACGTGGTAACAAACACACACACACAGACTTTCGTATTTATAATTAGTAGGATATCACAAGGATCACTTTCAAACGTGAGTTCCGACGCGTATAAGAACTGGCAACAACCCCGGCTGGGTTACTAACGCTTTTTAGGAATGATCTTTACTATTTATATATCGCCATACAGGCTCCTAAGAGACCTAGTGCGAGGGACAGAGCTTAGCCAAGGTACCTACTCAACTACTGTATACAATCTATATATGAAAATAAGACCAGGGAATGTACCTAAATATACTTTGTAAAGTTTAAAACTAATAAAAATATCAAATATTATTATGGTTTGCCGAGTAGAGTTGGAGCATATGAATCCCAAGCTTTTTTCTCATCTAATAAAGTAAGTTTTATAAGCTTTTTAAGATAGTTTTTGTATTAACTGCGACACGATGCTAATATTTTTTTAGAAAAACATGTCTGTGTCAGCTGTTTCTTTTGTTAAAACCACCCCAAGTTTGACAAGTGTGTCACGCTGAGCCACCCTTGTTTGAAGGGTGCCGGATAGATATTGCTCTTTTAATGGACGTTTTGAAGTGTTTTTGTTCTTCGTATTTTATAAATTCTGTAATTCCGTTCTAGAGCTTATAGAGTTTAGAGCAAGTCCGGGGAAGAACTACCACCATACATATCTCTGCCGCCAAGCAGTAATGCTCGCGTTGCAGTGTTTCGGTTCGAAGGGTATGGTTTCCGGTGAAATTACAGGCACTTTAGATCTTCGTCTCAGGGTGCCAACGCGCAAGATTATATCTGATGATGCAGGCGAGAATAATAAATAAATAAAAATAAAATATTATAAAAAGCCTGTTTATTCCATAACTTAATATTCCTTTACAATATTAGCTAAATGTTAATTAAAATTTTCTATCTTATTTTTTTTTTTTCTTATATAAAATTCCCTCCGTTAGTACCCCTCTCGGGTAAAGGCCTCCTCCAGTTCTTTCCATTGTTCGCGGTCAGCTGCTGTTTTAATCCAGTTGCATGAGTCTGCTGTTTTTCTTATTTCATCTGCCCATCGGGCTAGTGGTCTGCCTGTTCTTCTTGTGCCTATTGGACCTTTCCATGTTGTCACTCTATAGGCCCATCTTTCTTTGTGCATTCTTGCTGCATGTCCCGCCCATCTCCACTTTATTTTAAGAGCATGTTCTAAAGCATCTATGAATTTGGTTTGTTTTCTTAAATCTGTGTGTCTTATTTTATCTATCAATTTGATTTTCAGTATGTTTCTTTCCAGTGCTCTCTGAAATTTCGTAATTTTATTTTTTGCTTCATTTGTATACGTCCATGTCTGACTACCATATGTTAGTGTTGGTAAAAGACAGGAGTCAACTACTTTCTGCAGGCGAGAATAGGCTACGGTAACTTAGCTAATATGTCTTTCAAATCATCCTTGTTTATTGACATAAGAATGGCAAGGAAAGGCAAAATTATTTTTGCGTTCAAATGATAAAAAATATTATGTAGGATTAAACTTGTGGCATCAAATTATAGTGACCCATGCTTAGCAAGTCGCTACAATTGCAGTTCTTTTTATGAGTAAGGGCATTAGTTATTGGCAGTTTACGTCATAAGCACATGTATTGCCAGTATTAGTTACAGCCCATTTACTTCATGCGTTTTATCTTGCACCCCTAAATATAAAAACTTATGACGTCAGCGGCTATTGACCTTAAAGACCCCGGAATTTGTGATGCGGGTGAACGACCCGAGAGTTTTAGGGTCATGTTTTTGTGGATCGAGCGCCAATTTCGTGGAGTGCTTCTGGCAATTTTCATTTCAGGGATCATTTTTGCAAGTCAAAGTCAAAAATGATTTATTTCAATAAAATCACAAGGATCATTTTGAAACGTCTTAAAGCTAGGTAAATCAAGTGACAGGACAATCAAGGCGCACGCCAGATGTTAAGCACCACGCCTGACTATTACAGATGCAGTGCCACCCAAAGCTTAAAGTTTTTTAAGTGTTTGAGTGGCACTGCACTGCGCTTATCACCCCGAGACATTGTTGTCAAGTCTCTTTCGCCCAGTAATTTCACTTGCTACGGTGCCCTTCAAAGCTAAACACAGTGCAGTGCACACTACTGCTTCGAGGTAGAATATCAGACACTGCGGTGGTACCCACCAAGACGAAGTGTCCTATTACCAGGTAAAAGAGAAAAAGATTCCTACCACCAGGTAAAATTAATCTCTAATAATAATTCTGTATAAAAAAATAGGGTTCCAACTTGCAGAGATCAAGACAAACCCCAAGAAGTCATCCCAAGAATCATTATCATTATATTTCACTAAAAACGGGATATTTACCATGATTTGTGAGTTTTATTGATTAACACACAAATCATGGTAAATAAAGATATAAATATCCCAAAAATTATTTTGCCTCAAGCGGGATTTGAACCCGCAACCACCGCTTGATACGCGGGCGCTCTCCAGTTGAGCTATCGAGACATATCTCGCTTGGACGAAATAATCATTGGGATGTCTTCGGCTCGAAGCGCCGATAGCTCCACCTACAGAGTAAATATCCCGTTTTTATTGAAAATTATGTTAATAACCATGATAGTTTTAAAAACTATATCCTTATGAAGATTATAAATGTGAAAGTTTAGGTGTTTGTATATCTCACACGTAGCTGGCTAAGTTGTTACTAACAGATAAACGAAGTTAAGCACTGTTCCGCGTACTCATCATTTGGATGGGTGATTGAAAGTGGGAATTTCAACTGAGCGCTCCCGTGCTTCAGATGGCACGTTAAGCAGTCGCTTTTTCAAAGTTGTTAGGCCATGACAGAGGCTTTCGGGCGGCTTAGAAACTCTGTCACCAGAGTTGGCCACTGACTCAAACTTACTTACCTCTTGCTACTCGCGCTACCGTCAATTAACAAAACCCCATAAGTAAAATAACTGTAAAATATGACACAACATAACACGCAAACAACAGCTGTGTTTAAAACTCCGGAACGGTACCCGTACACCATGACATTACCTTGAGGTCAGAGTATCTATGGTTTTGTAAATGTTTGTACGTTCTGCAAATATTGGTTCTGGGTATTCTCTCTATCTTATATATAAAAATGTATTGTTTTTTTTTTATATACAACTGAAGTGGCAACCAAGCGTACGGCCCACAAGATCGTAAGCGGTTACCGCAGCCTATGGACGCTTGCAATACCAGAGGTATCACTCGCGGGTTGCCACCTTGAGGCTAAGATCGAAAGCCTCATGTGCCAGTAATTTCACCGGAAACCATACCCTTTACACCGGAACGCAGCAATGCGAGCAATACTGCTTGGCGGCAGAAATAGGTGGTATTGTTGCGTTAGTCTCGCTAAAACTCGACAACGGCTGGACCGATTTGGCTAATTTTGGTCATGAAATGTTTGTAAAAGTTCAGGGAAGGTTTAAAAGGTGAGAAAATATACAGGGTTTGAAAATTAACAACAAAAAAAACGCCGGGTCTATTAGAGTATAATAAAAAATATTGTATTAAATTAAGTATATCAGTCATCTAGTACCCATAACACAAGCTCTGCTTAGCTTGGGGCTAGATGATGCTGTGTGGATTGTCCAGCATTATTTATTTTTTATTTATTTATTAAGGCAGGTTTTTGACCGCCAGCGACGAGTGAGCGACATGCGACAACTAATCGCCTGCGGTGAGACACCTGCCTTTCGGGGGCCGATTAGTTTGCAATTTTTGTTAGTGGCATTGCCCTTCTCTGACGTGATCCTATAATATTATAGCTTGTAGTACGAAACAAGGCTTATCCAGTCGACAGAACGAAACAGAAAAAAAAAAACTCATAAGAGAATTAGTTGATGTACGTCTGTCTATTTCTTCTATTTTTTCAGGAACGGCTTAAGTTATCAACTTGAAATTCATTATGATCATCATGACAGCCTTTTTTATGTTCTGCTGGGACACTGGCCTACTCTTAAACGAGACTGATTGGGTCTTAATGCACGCGGACCTATGCGGATTGGTGCATGGCACATGTCTTTCGAGTTTTTAGTTCTTGGGCATGTTTCCTCATCATGTTTTTCTTCATCGTATGAGAGCACTGGCATTGCGCATATAAATATTTCGAATAGAAAAATCCATTGGAGCACGACTGAATTTGAATCCACGACCTTAAGGTCGGAAGGCGGGGTCACTACCACTAGACCACCAGTGCTCTCTCAACCAGTGATAAACCTAGTTAACCACAATGGCTAATGGCTGAAATTTAAAACAGATAGATAATGACCGGGAATAAGACAAAGGCTTTTCATCCGGAATAAAAGTACGGTTCCCGAGTTCTACGTGAATGAAGTCGCGGGCAGCAGTAAACATTTCATAATAAATAAAATTTTATAATAATAAAAAATCATTCATCATCATCATCATGACAGCCTTCTAATGTTCCCACTGTTGGGACACTGGCCTACTCTCGAGCGAGAGTGATTGGGTCTTAATCCACCACGCGGACCCAATGCGGATTGGTGGCACATGTCTTTCGAATTTTTAGTTCTTGGACACGCCGGTTTCCTCACGATGTTTTCCTTCACCGGATGGGAGCACTGGCATTGCGCACTTAAATTTAAAAAAATCATTAAAGGTGTAATTTATTTCCAAAATACCCCTAGAAGTAAAGTAAGCAAAAATTTTATTCCACCGGTCGAAGTGTACCAAGCTGGTGTTTACGCTTCACAACCCCTTTCATTGTCAATATTAATTAACCACCCTAATTGGCAGGTAATCCCAGGTCCAGACAGGACGTACTATACCAATATATCTGTTGACAATCAACCCCCGAGGGATGAAACACCCTCTCTCATATTTCGATATCAAAAGGACGGTACCTACTAAAGTTAGTCAAATTACATGAAGTTAGAATGTTTGGAGGTGCTTATAGCTTCGCCGCCGCGCCGTAGCAAAGAAAAATCATCATTATAAATGTTTTTAAATAATTATTATAATAAATATATATAATAAATATATAATAAATATATAATTATAAATGTTGATAAATGTTTTTATTCAATAAATGTTTTTTTAATGTTTAAGGACATTGTGCACTGAGAATAATATTTTTAATTTTTATTGTTATTGATAATTTTCTTGACATTTTTATTTTTTTGTAATAATTTAAGATAACATAATATTTGCATGCCAAAGATTTTGGTAGGACATAAATAAACTAATTTAATTTTAAGACCATTTATATGACAAGTGTTCGTGCAGATAAATATCATTTATCATTTATTTATCATCGCATTCTAATGTTCCCACAGCTGGGACACTGGATTACTCTCGAGCGAGAGTGATTGTCTTAATCTACCACGAAGACCCAATGCGGAGGTCGTCAATAGACTGATATTTTGTAGAAGAATAAATAAATAAAATAAATAAATAATGCTGGATAATCCACACACCATCATTCATATTCAGAACGTTGAACAAATACTTGCAAGTCGTACAAACATTTGTTCCAAGGAAAGAATCGAAATGAATAAAATTGCGTAGTACCATCTACGTCGTAGGCAAAATGCTACGATAATCTTATCATAGAGAGCTACGTAGCTACGAGCTCAAAATAGTTACGAAGAAAAGTTTGAACACCTATGCATAATGTTTGTTTTCCATTATGTCGATCCTAAAATAGTGGGTTCGTAGTTCGTACCTGCACCAATAAATTGTTTAAAATAATTCTTTTTCAAATAGAAAAATCAATTAGTGCACGCCCAGGTTTGAGCTCACGATCTTAGGATTAGTCCATAATTTTTTAAATCCTGTATCACATAATAAATTCGCTTAGACTAATATAAATACACGCTTCTGCCTTTAAACTTCATAATGAACCCTTGCTGTCTGTAAAAACACCCCTAAGGCCCTGAATCGACGGACAGTTTAAATACCAAAAAAAAAAACATTTCCATGTAAAATGTTGCCATAACGAGACCATTGACTCGCACTGTCAAAAATACATGTAGAGCCAAGCTTCTAACCATACACGTCAAGCACGCTTATCAATGCTTTTAAATCATTCATTTTCGCGCGGCTTATGTTTCCATCACTAAAATAAATTTGTGTGTAAAAAACAAATACGCAAAATGTTACATAGTTCTGTGAGTCTCCTTATTTTTTTTTATTTTTTTTTTTAAGCTGGACAATCCACACAGCATCATCTATCCCAAGGTAAGCTGCTGTTAAACAGAGCTGTATTATGGGTACTAGATGACTGATATATATTTAATACAATACAATACATAGATAGATATTTTTTATTATACATAGAAAACACCCAGAACACCCGGAACAAATATTTGCAGATCCTACAAACATTTGTCCCAAGGCGGGAATCGAACCCGCAACCTCCGCGTCGCAGGCGGACCTTCGCTCACCGCTCCACATTGGTCGTTGGTTATTGACATCATATCCCGTGTTTTTTTTTTTATCTGAATCCAAACCAAAGTTATGAGGGTTCAAACGACGAACGTTTCGAGAAAAGGTAGGTAGGTAGCCCTGCCGTTGCGCATCGCTTGGCTCGTCTAAGCGGGGCCACTACCGTGGCCCCATATTTGACTTTGACTTTTGACTATAATTATGTAGTCTGAAATAAAGATGCTGTCTGGAAGAAATCGCTATAAGACCCAGCCCAATTTTTGTTGACTTTTCCAAGTGTACATTTGTATAAAACAATACAATACATGTGTTTTGTTTTTACAATAAAGTATTTTCATTAATTTATTCAAAATATTGAATTGATTGGGTTGGTGTCAAAGTCTCCTTTGAAGGGGATTTTGGGAATTTTAGTGTCAAAATCCCCTTTGGAACTTGAAGCTCGGATTGAAGGGGATTTGACTAAAAACTGTGCGTGTATTCAGGGCCTAAAATCTGTTTCCAATTAGAATGATATGGGGAGCATTTCGTCTGTCCGGTCTGTCTGTATATAATTCTATAGATAGGTAGGTACTGATCGGTTGCCATGGTTACTTTTGAGCTGCCGCTGTCGGCACTCTAGGGGTGGGACATGTTCGATGATATTCTCTAAGATTATTATTAGTTTTAAATCTTTATAGTATTTTCACTTACTATCCATACTATTTATACTGGTCTAGTGGTAGTGACCCCGCCTTCCGAACGTAAGGTCATGGGTTCGAACCCGGTCGTGCACGAATAGGTTTTTCTATTCGAAAAATGTATGTGCGCAACGTAGGTGCTCTCATATGGTGACGGAAAACATCGTGAGGAAACAGGCATGTCCAAGAACTAAAAATTCAAAAGACATGGTGCACAATTGACAGCTGGACGATACGTAAACTTTTACGATTGTCAATCGAGTTTTTGAGTTGTGGTTCGCCCTGTGTGCTGTGGCATTAAAAACAGAAAAGTTTTTAGTTTGAAATGCTTGTCGATGACTTCTAGCTCATCCCTAATATCGATATAAAATATACCTAGTTATACTAAATGTCTGTTTACATTATACATTATGTAGAGCTGTATACAACCTAAATATACCATTTCGTATTCTATTAGGTTCAAAGTGCTGTGACAATTTTATAGTAGCTGAGAAGAGTTATATCCTAGTTTGTACGCCGTAGAATTCAAAATACCGTGTAGTTAGGTAAATAAACTCGATGAAAAGGCTCCATTATGTAATAGACTATGTAATAGAAAATGGATGTTTGTTTTGACTGCGACATTTTGAGATCAAACGTATTTTGTTACATGATTAGTAGTAGAGTTCTCTGTGATAGAGCTCGTCCGGGGAAGGACTACCACCATACCTATTTCTGCCGCCAAGCAGTTATGCTCGCATAGCTGTGTTCCGGTGCGAAGGGTATGGTTTCCGGTGAAATTACTGGCACATGAGGCTTTCGATCTTAGCCTCAAGGTGGCAACCCGCGAGTGATACCTCTGGTATTGCAAGCGTCCATAGGCTGCGGTAACCGCTTACCATCTTGTGGGCTGTACGCTTAGTTGCCACTTCAGTTGTATAAAAAAAAAAAAAAAAAGATTATTTTTCTTTTGACTTTGAATTAAAATTGTTTTTAAGGTTTCTAGGTTTCCTTTGTCGACCGATGTGGTGCGGCGGGCGAGAGTCTGCGACGCAGGAGGTTGCGGGTTCAATTCTTGCCTTAAAACAAATGTTTGTACTTACTTACTGCAAATATCTGTTCTGGGTGTTTTTTTTTATAAGTTATAGTCAAGCGTTTGGCCGCTATCGCACCTGATGTTAAGTGTCGAGGCGGCCTAAGATGGAGCACGCTTG
The DNA here is from genome assembly GCA_951394395.1 of Colostygia pectinataria. Lineage (NCBI taxonomy): Eukaryota > Metazoa > Arthropoda > Insecta > Lepidoptera > Geometridae > Colostygia > Colostygia pectinataria. Next base: position 7,945,584 of record OX596373.1, on the reverse strand, counting down.
GCTAGATTATACTACCTGTTCACTCTTGTTTTGAATATACCTAAATTGTAATCTTCTGGAAAGACTTTCTGGGTATTTTTATTTAAAAAAAATATATACCATCAAGGTGGCAGACAAGCATACGGTCCACCTGGTATTAAGCGGTTACTGTAGCCTATGAACGGCAATACCAGAGGCATCACTCGTATTTTCTATGACATAATAAAACATTTATCATTTACATTTATCCATGTATTGTATTGTATTAAGTATATCAGTCATCTAGTACCCATAACACAAGCTTTGCTTACCTTGGGGCTAGATGATGCTGTGTTATTTATTTATTTATTACGTACCAAAACAGAGAAAATGGAACTCTTAAAGGAATACTTTGATGTAACTCTGTCTGTTTGTTTCTCCTATTTTTTCACAGCTTAAGTTATCAACTTGAAATTCATCATGATCATCCTGACAGCCTTCTTATGTTCCCACTGCTGGGACACTGGTCTGCTCTCAAGCGAGAGTAATTGGGTCTTCATCCACCACGTAGACCCAATGCGGATTGGTGGAAGGCACTGTCTTTCAATTTTTTAGTTCTTGGAAATACCGGTTTCCTAACGATGTTTTTTCTTAGTTAAGATGTTACGTCTTCGGAGTAGGTATTGTGCAAATATATTCGATACCTGTCTTCGGAGTAGGTATTTGACGACCGATGTGGCGCAGCGGGCGCAGGTCCGCCTGCGACGCGGAGGTTGCGGGTTCGATTCCCGCCTCGGGACAAATGTTTGTACGATCTACAAATATTTGTTCCGGGTGTTCTATATATAATAAAAAATATCTATCTATGTATTGTATTAAGTATATATCAGTCATCTAGTACCATAACACAGCTCTGTTTCACAGTAGCTTATCTTGGGGCTAGATGATGCTGTGTGGATTGTCCAGCATTATTTATTATTCATTATTTATTAATATAACCCAGTTTTTGAAAATTGCGTATAATTTTTTCGTAGGAGATAAGTATTACTTGTTTTAAGTCTGGATCAATGGTTAACAGAAAAACAAATGGATGAATTGGAGGAGGTCTATGCTGGAAAGCACACAGGCAGTAGTAGAGTAGTAGAGTTATTTGTGATAGAGCTCGTCCGGGGAAGGACTACCACCATATCTATTTCTGCCGCCAAGCAGTAATGTGAGCATTGCTGTGTTCCGGTTCGAAGGGTATGGTTTCCGGTGAAATTACAGGCACATGAGACTTTCCATCTAACGTCTCAGGATGGCAACCCGTGAGTGATACCTCTGGTATTACAAGCGCCCATAGGCTGCGGTAACCGCTTACCATCTTGTGGGCCGTACGCTTGGTTGCCACTTTAGTTGTATAAAAAAAAAAGGCACAAACCAAGAAGAGACTAGTGAATAACTAGTTTTGTTAAAATATACTTAGTTTAGGTTGCATGAAAAATTGGTTATGTGAAATAGATTTATAAGTTTATGTACAAAAATATGTGTCTGAAATAAAGGGCTATTATTATTACTGTGGTTTTGATTTTCATCAACTCGGCTTATCTATAGAGCCGGAAATTAAAAGACGTGAACTCTACTTGGCATCCATAACAATAGCAAGGTTCATGCCAAAAAAGCGATAGGAACCCAGCCGGTGTTGTTGCCAGTTCTTTTACGGCATGGGCGCGTTGGAACTGGTGTAAATTTTCCTAGCTTGTAAGACGTTTCAAAGTGATCCTTGTGATTCTACTGAAATAAATAATTTTTCGATTTTGATTTTGATTTTGACTAAATAACCCCTACGGGAGAACTGAAGAACAGTTCTCCCGTGATCATGGTGCATGTAACTGCGCCGAAATATCGGGAATCAATAAAACTCACAAATCATGGTAAATATCCCGTTTTAAGTGAAAATTACGTTTCAAAGTGATCCTTGTGATTCTACTGAAATAAATAATTTTTGATTTTGATTTTGATTTTGCACGATTGGGATAATTGAAACTTTCTCTAATCTCCACATACGGGTTATTTCATTTTTCAGGTCAACATATCTACTTGGACAGTTTTTCCGCTATCGTATTTTGTAAGTTGCAGGTCAACATATCTACTTGGACAATTTTTCCGCTATCGTATTTTGTAACTTGCAGGTCAACATATCTACTTGGACAGTTTTTCCGCTATCGTATTTTGTAAGTTGCAGGTCAACATAACTACTTGGACAGTTTTTCCGCTATCGTATTTTGTAACTTGCAGGTCAACATATCTACTTGGACAGTTTTTTCGCTATCGTATTTTGTAAGTTGTGCGTGTTCGGGATCCATTTATAATTACAATGAACGACATTCAAATATTTTAGTTGACAATAACGCCTGACCAAATTATAATCATTTGATATATTTTATTCCCTTGCGTTCGAACAAATACCTCTGCCTACCCATTTGGACGTCCTCAAGACAAGACTATCTGGTGGTAGGACTCTTCAGCAAGAGTCCGTCTCGGTGGGTAGTACCGCAGTGCTAGATATTCTACCTCCAAGCAGCAGTGTGCACTGCACTGTGTTTAGCTTTGAAGGGAAATGCATCAAGTGAAATTACTTGAAGAATTATTATTATAATATTAATAATAATAATACTAGAAGAAAGACTTTTCAGGGTGATGAGCGCAGAGCAGTGCCACGCAGAACTGGAGATATTACATAACTTATTTTATCATTGGATAAATCAAAATCAATTTACATAAAAATATGTTTATTTCCTCTTAATAAAAATAAAATTGACTTACTTATTATTAACCAAATGGTTACCGACATCACATTTGAAGATATCCGTACCTGAAATTATAAAAGTATGTATTAATTGTAGCAACAAATAACGGCCCCTCTAATGGTAAGCGGTTACTGCAGCCTATGTATGTTTGCAACATCGGAGATATAATTGTGTCATAATTGTGTGTCAAATAAACAAATTCTTATTCTTATTCTTATATCACTTGCGCCTTGCCACTCTGAAACGTAGATCTTAAGTCTCATGCCTGTAAATTCACTGGAAACCCTTTAAACCGGAACATAGCAATGCGTGCATTACTGCTTGGCGGCAGAAATATATAGAAGAAATATAAATAGTACTTCCCCGGACGAGCTCTATCACAAAGAACTCTACTTCCTTGCATTACTTCTTAACGGCAGAAATAAGGTACGGATGGTGTGGATTGATGTGAAATAGTGTGGATAAGCACTTACTCTCATGGTTGGGCGTGTGTCGTCGTAACCCCTTAATGCTGTCGAAGGTCTTTCGGCAAATCCGGCATTTGTAGTGGTAACCCACCATCTGTAAACAACATCATTTATTTTTCGGTTATTGATTTTTTAAATTATCCTATGACGTCTGTAGTATTCTGAAGTGTGAATGTGTGAAGTGTGATGTGTAAATGTGATAGTGATAGTCTGAAGGGTGATAATGTGAAGTGTGACTGTGTGATGTGTGACGTGTTAATGTGATAGTGATAGTGTGACGTGTTAGTGTGATAGTGAGAAGTGCGAAGTGTTAGTGTAATAGTGACCGCATGAAGTGTGTAGTGTGAAGTGTGTAGTGTGACGTGTAAGTGTGAAAGTGTAAAGTGTGAAAGTGTAAAGTGTGACAGTGTGACTGTGTGAGGGTGTGTAGTATATAAACTTACGTCGGCTAGTATGCCGGAGACTATCTTCTGGTAGCGGCGCATGTCGAGCGCGGAGTGCGTCTTGAAGTGCGACAGCAGGTTGTACACGGACACGTACGTGCGCGCGCAGATCGGACACACCAGCGCCTCTGCGCAAGATAACATTCATAAATAATGCTGGACAATCGTAAAAAATCCAATTAGACGACCGATGTGGCGCAGCGGACGCAGGTCCACCTGCGACGCAGAGGTTGCGAGTTCGATTCCCGCCTCGGGACAAATGCTTGTTCGATCTACAAATATTTGTTCCGGGTGTTCTGAGTATTTTCTCTATATAATAAAAAATATTTATATATATATTGTATTGTTAAATATATAACAGTCATCTAGTAATAATACAGCCCTGTTTAACAGCAGCTTACCTTGGGGCTAGATGACGCTGTGTGGATTGTCCAGCATTATTTATTTATTAATCTACACAGCATCATCTAGCCCCAAGCTAAGCAGAGCTTGTGTTATGGGTACTAGATGACTGATATACATAATAATACAATACCACACCCCGGATACTCTCAATAAAATGTATGAAACAAATCGTCGCAATCACCACATGCATGGTTTGTGTACGTAAACAATGCCGTTGTATGAGTGTGTGTCATGGTTGGCCCCACACAATTATAGAAAGAGCGAGATAGCACACTTTCACTCGCGCTGGCATGCGCGAGTTGTGGACCTACACAAAATCAAAATAAACGCGTGCTTATAGGCCTTAGCTTCAGTGACGGCGAAAGGTGCCGTGTGGTGCCGGCAAACTCGCGACCGGGTAAGTAAAACCCGTGGGAGGTAGGGAGTGACCGTTCTGTGCGTAGTTCTTATCTGTTTTGTGACAATAAGTAGATTATTATCCATGATTGCTAATAGGGTAGACTTTCCGTACATCAAACACTGCTGTAATGGACATGTCCCTGTTGGCATCGTTAGGCCCTGTCCGATGCCAGTAAAAAAGCGCAAAGTTCACTGACGTGACAGTAGTGACGTCATAGTTTTCAATGTATATTAGCTAAAAAATTTAGCAATTCTCTTTGATGCCACCAATCAGAGAACCAAGATACTCTGATTGGTGCTCAACCTTTTATGGCGGATTGGAGAGTACGCTAGTGTCTCAGCAGTGGGAACATTAGAGGCTGCCACCGTGAGAAACTTTAATTTCTTAAAAAAGTAAGTCCTTTTTTTTATATACTACTGAAGTGGCAACCAAGCGTACGGCCCACAAGATGGTAAGCGGTTACCGCAGCCTATGGACGCTTGCAATACCAGAGGTATCACTCGCAGGTTGCCACCTCGAGGCTAAGATCGAAAGCCTCATGTGCCAGTAATTTCACCGGAAACCATACCCTTCACACCGGAACACAGCAATGCGAGCATTACTGCTTGGCGACAGAAATAGGTATGGTGGTAGTCCTTCCTCGGACGAGCTCTATCACATAGAACTCTACTACTCTTATATGAGTCAGTGGCCAACTCTGGTGACAGAGTTTCTAGTCCGAAGGCCTCTGTCATGGCCTAACAACTTTAAAAAGGACCGACTGCTTAACGTACCCTTCTAAGCACGGGAGCGCTCAGTTTCGCTACTAGAGGTCACTTTATGTTCTTATTCCCTTAATTTCTGTTTTTTTTTTGTTTTTTTTATTCTCTTACTGTTCTTATGTTTCTTGGTCCCTCGCCACGAGCCCTGGAAGCAGCCGGTACATATCTTGCAGCACGCCAGCTCTTTCAGATACATCTTGGAGTCATCATCAGTGCGGTCGGCGACTTCCTGGCTTCCTCCTTCATCCTTATTGCTGTAACCATAATATTTTTTTTAATAATGCTGGACAATCCACACAGCATCATCTAGCCCCAAGGTAAGCTGCTGTTAAACAGAGCTGTGTTATGGGTACTAGATGACTTATATATATTTAATACAATACAATACATAGATATATATTTTTTATTAAGAAAATACCCAGAACACCCGGAACAAATATTTGTAGATCATACAAACATTTGTCCCGAGGCGGGAATCGAACCCGCAACCTCTGCGTCGCAGGTGGACCTGCGCCCGCTGCGCTACATCGGTCGTCAGATATATAAATATTAGTAAGATAAAATAAAACTATAACTGATTCAGTGCTTGAATCAAAACAGTATCAGGGCCTCATTCATAAAAGTACTTAAAAATTATTTTAGTTAATTTTCTTTTTATAGATCTATCATCGCGTTTATAGCAAGCCGCTAAAATAAAAGTTTCTTTTATGAATAAGAGCATAAAACTCAAAATTTTGGGTAATGAAAATATTATTGTAAAATATATAAAAAATCATTTAGTACCGTTTATCAATCAACCCGTAAATAGCAGACAGTGATTCTTTTGGTTTATAAACTACTAGGGCTTCGCCATCTTTGTGGTCCTCCTGAAACGGAAATAGTTAAAGTAAAAATAAGTTTGTATGAGTCAGTGGCCAACTCTGGCGACAGAGTTTTAGGCCTCTGACGGAAATAGATTATAACTTAAGATATATATATATATATATTTATACAACTTAAGTGGCAACCAAGCGTGCGGCCCACAAGATGGTAAGTGGTTACCTATGAACGCTTGCAATGGCAAAAAAACATATATTCGATGGAATTGCACCCCAAACCACAATTCCGGAACAAATCTGTGTATTTATCTAATAAGTACAAAGTATGTTTATAATTATATTGCTTTTCGAGTATTTTGCATAATTTACAAACATTATTTATTTAATACACAACACTACACACACTATCTCACAGGGTCTTTTGGCTAAAGTTATCGACAGAATATCAGCGCCTAGCTTCTTCCTAGTGGCGAGGCACAATGCTGAGTCGACGCCTTTTTGCTGTTGTGGCAACATGACAGCGTCAATAATGCTGGACAAATAATGCTGGACAATCCACACAGCATCACCAAGCCCAAGGTAAACAGAGCTGTATTATGGGTACTAGATGACTGATATATATTTAATACAATACAATACATAAATAGATATTTTTTATTATACATAGAAAACACCCAGAACACCCGGAACAAATATTTGCAGATCCTACAAACATTTGTCCCAAGGCGGGAATCGAACCCGCAACCTCCGCGTCGCAGGCGGACCTTCGCCCACCGCGCCACATTGGTCGTCAAAAGTCATAGTTACTGTTTTTTTTTTTTTTTTTTTTTTTACACAGCATCATCTAGCCCCAAGGTAAGCTGCTGTTAAACAGAGCTGTATTATGGGTACTAGATGACTGATATATATTTAATACAATACAATACATAGATAGATATTTTTTTATTATATATAGAAAATACCCAGAACACCCGGAACAAATATTTGTAGATCGTACAAACATTTGTTCCGAGGCGGGAATCGAACCCGCAACCTCTGCGTCGCAGGCGGACCTGCGCCCGCTGCGCCACATCGGTCGTTAACTGTGCGAACTATACTGTTACGAGTATAGTTCGCACAGCGGATCTAGGCTTCCGTGAAGTTAGCCGTTTGTGATGCGCAAAGACAATTTAGTTTGAAAAAGCTTCATTGCGCATCGAAACGGCTAATTTCACGACGGCCGAGATCTGTCGTGAGAACTATACTGCTGATTTTCTTCTTTCATTTTGTTTGTACTGTATGTGTGTCTTAATAGCAAATAAAAATATGTCTATGTCTATGTCTATGGCTAAGGAGAAGATTGAAAAAAAAAAAATTTATTAACTAGCAATTTTTTTTGGATTTCCACTGGCTAAGTGGTTAATTAAAAATTAAAAATACCTTGTTCAATATAGCTTCACTATAATGTGTTGTAGCATGTGGCCTCCTTTGGCCGAGTATATAGTTATTGAGAACCTTCTTTTCCTTATATCTTGGGAGTACACACTGGAATATCTCAGATTTCTTGTCCCCGCCCACATTTTGGACTGAAGTCTTACTCCAGATTGTTGTTTCAACGGTACCTACAACAAAATATCAAATAAATAATAAATAATGCTGAACAATCCACTCAGCATCAACTAGCCCTAAGCTAAACAGAGCTTGTGTTATGGGTACTAGATGACTGATATACCTAATACAATACAATTACCTACATAGATAGATATTTTTTATTATACATAGAAAATACCCAGAACACCTGTAACAAATATTTGCAGATCGTATAAACATTTTTTCCAAGGCGGGAACCTGCAACTTCGCCCGCCGCACCACATCGGTCGTCAAATTCAGTTATATGGAGCGCTCATGACGTAGCTGGCTAAGTTGTTCTTATCAGATCAACGATGTTAAGCACTGTTCCACGGGGTCATCATTTGGATGGGTGACTACCAGTGGCAATTTCAACTGAGCGCTCCCGTGCTTCGGAGGGCACGTTAAGCAGTTAGTCCCGGCTTTTTAAAAGTTGTTAGGCCATGACAGAGGCCTTTGGGCGGCCTAGAAACTCTGTCACCAGAGTTAGCCACTACCTCATACGAACGAACAAAATATTTATTTATTTATTATATTTATTAATTATAATGGTGTACATTGTGTTAGTGCTCAATAAATAAATAAATGAGTTAATAGAGATGCCATTTAAAGAACAGCCATGATCCATCATCATCATATCAGCGGATAGACGTCCAATGCTGGACATAGTCCTCCCCCAAAGAGTGCTATGACGACCGATTTTGAGCCTTCACCATCCACCGAGTTCCTGCAACTGCTTTAATGTCATCGGTCCATCGAGTGGGGTCCATCAGCCATGATTAATTGCAGCATGCTAAATTCTGATGACCTTTTATAATCATACTTTACACCTCTGTTAGCTAATGTGTCTTACTAATGTATCATCGTACTTGAAAGACATATTAACTATGAGAGGATTATATTATGAGTATGAATTTTCTGACAGACTTTTAAACAGTTTTGTAAAAAATGAATAAACATGACACCTTTCAAGTGCTTGCAAAGACTGAATTATGCATATTAATATTAAATTAAAGTGCCACTATTAGTGTTCGAACAAACGAACGAAGTGTTAAATTATTGTATAACAAATATTATAAGGTGGAAAGATTTGTATTTTTGTTTGTTATGAATAAATTACTGGTCTGATTTCAAAAGTTTTTTCACCATTAGAATGCTACACTATCCTTGAGTAACATAGGTTATATTTATTACTAGTGACCCGCCCCGGTTTCGCATGGTTGCATAAGTTTTCATTGCACCCGAGGCAGGTTGATGGTAACTAATAATGTGACTATACCAGTAACTTTGTTCACAACATTCTTGAAGACTGCAGTCCTAAACGACTTCATAGTAACCCCGCGTTCCGGCTTCAACATCTCATCGCAGTACTTGAAATGCTCTAAACAAACATTATTCCAGTTAGTCAACCTCTTTTTATCACTTTCGTTAACTCGTATTGCTCTGACTGGTAAGCAAAGAGGATCATCGTAGTCTGGAATACGAATATTAAGCCGTTTCCGATGCGTATACTGCTCTTTCGCACTCATGTGGTGTTCGAAAACTTTTTTCTTTGTGATTACAGCGCTAGGGGTTATTGGTGTTTGATATGTTTTCGGTTTCTTCTGAGGTGGTTGTTTCTTTTTGACAGCTATTATCTCTTCCGTGGGGTCGTAATCTGAGTCGTCTTCTTCTGTCTTCCGTTTCTTCCTCTCAACAGGTTTTGGTTGAGAACGCGCGACCAGCAGATTTGAAGACTTGACTGTTGCTGCTGGTTTTGGTTTTTGTGTTGTTTGGACGCATTGCAGCACGATTTCGGCGTCTTCTTCTAGGTATTCTATTTCACCTTCGGATTCAGTCATAGCAGAAAAAGAAAAAATAGATATAGTGTAGGGTACGAATTAAATAAAATCAATAGAAAGTTATTTGTTTACACACAATATACAGAATATAATGTTTGCATTAAACAACCTGAGTGAGACAACCTAACCCAAAGACTAGAATACATAACCAACAACAAACAGTGTTGCCAACAGTTGAGTTGAGCTAGCCCCAAAGAGTAAAATATTTAATGGGAAATCTGTGGCTGAGTTTGCCACATTAATGCTCGGAAGGTCGGACGGATTCTTACAACTTTTAAGTCAGTTTTGACAGACGACTGTTACAAAATTTTCAAGTTGCTGTCTATGGTTTTGGTTTTTCTTTTTAGGATTCCGTTTTACGAACAAACATTGATTATTCAAAATTCAAAATTTGATTATAATGTAACAAAAAACGGTTATAGTGTTCCGTTATGGTAAGGTATAGGTATAGGGTATTAGCTCAGTTCTAAAAGTAAAATTCTATTTTACAGTTATGGTTAGAAGTAATTTAATGAAAAAAATATTAGTTTTGTAAAATTCATAGCTTAGCCTATGTTATGGCATACTCAATTTATTATAGGTACCTACCCTAGTTATATTTCCATTTTTATTTGTAATCAAATCACATAACGTTCTTAAAATAAAAAAAAAGAGTTAATACTTTTTGCTGTTTGAAATCAGTAAAAAAACGATTTTTTTAAAAAAATAAAATTTAAAGGACTTAAAGTTACTCGAAATTCAAACAGTTCTTTCCTATACTAGGTTACTTTTATAACTGAATTATATTGATTTAGGTATATCAGGCATTGAGAAAAACCCACTTAGACACATTTTAGAGAAACATTAATTAGACCAAACGATAGAGAAAAATATAGATAATTTTGAAATAGTAACATGAAACTAGTAAAGATGAGTTAATGTCTTTTAGAACTGAACCATCCTGTAGGTACTGGCTGCTGTAGAAGCCTAGTAATAAATTAAAATAACAATATTTTAGAATGAATTTATATCACCTTTATGAGTGATGGAAAAGTATGTAGATACTTACTTAGTTAAAACATTAGAATTATGTAGGTATATCAAAGCATTTCATAATATTATTCGTCTCAATAACCAATACATAATAAAGTTGTTAGTAAAAGTTATCTTACTACGTACCTACCAAGACATAGGTGGGTACGTTTGGCATCAATAAAATTTCTGTTATGGTCTTATCAGATACTTATTGGTTCGATAAACACTTATTTTATTATTGCTTATGCTTAACACATAGATAGCTAGCTAATAGTATTTACTCTTTCCTCAGATTCCTGCAAGCTGAAACTTTATGATACGTCTAAAATAGAATAAGTAGGTACAATAAATTTTAGACAATACATTTTTTAACCAGATTGGTTAAAAAATGCAAATAAATTGATAAATCTATACATAGTTTGTAACGATTTTTAAATGGCTCAACTTTTTATAGGTTTTGATTATACGTAGTGCATTTATTGTAAGTTGGTAACTACTTACCTACTTACTTGCATATTTTTTATTTGGTTCTCTAAGTAAATAAAAATAAAATTAATAGAAACTTAATAAAAAGTAACAATTATTAACTTTGGCATTCTTAGTAAAGCTATAGAGTGAATCCCAGACTTTTGAATCACATTAGCTGAGTACTACTTACCTACCTGTGTTTGAGTGCGCACGTAGGTACTTATCATTTCGAATATTGAAGCATGTTGGGGGTTTTATCTGCCTATCAGTAAAAGTAAACTTGTGAGTCATTATGATTTTAATAATGCTAACACTCAATATAAGTGCAAAGTGTAGTACTTTTTCATCATAAAATTATGAAAGCGTGCCATTGTAGAAACATAATCTTGCAACGTTAATAAAATATTATATTTAAATGCTAACATTGAACATTAACTATTTTCTATAAAATATTACAACCATTACAATATGGGTCTGTTGCATTTTTTGGTGAAGTATTCGTTGTTTTTACTGAACTTAATTTTTACGGTAATATGTGTTTTAAGAGTATGAGTGATATCAAAATTATTAAGTAAAAAGTAACAGTTTTATATAAGTAGGTAATTAAAAATATTACATTAGAAATATTTATATTATTACAGGTTTTAGGCATAGCTATAGTCACAGTTGGAGTACTGATTCATTTAAAATACTTTGATGAAGTGCCCAACTCTGAAGAGCTAAAAGCAGCGTTACAGATTATTTCCATTTTATTGATTGCTTTTGGAGTTATTGTGTTTGTAATTGCATTTGCTGGATGCTGTGGGGCTGTAACGGAAACAAAATGCCTTCTTGTGACGGTAATGAATCTGTGATTTCTGTAAAGTTTTTTCATAATTTTATTAACATAATTTAACAGGATACTTATACCAAAATTAGTTAAGTAGGTAGGTACCATGTAGATACGCAGGGGCTACGAATCTACTTGCTTAATTAAACATATCATAGTGTGGCGCAAAATAAATAATTTTCTATTCTATTCTATATCTCTAGTTTTATTTTAGTAAAGACATTAGTTTTGTAAAGTCTTAATTGATATAAACCTATTTTACAGTATGCTGTCTTCATGGTGTTTTTAATAACTGCAAAAATATATTTGGCAGTTGTGTGGAACCAAAATGTTAACACATTTCGAGACAGAGTGGACAAATTTATCAACAATACATTTGATGAGCCTGCCCGTAATGTCACGTTCCATATGATGGAGGCTGCTGTAAGTTTTACTATTACAAGTTTTGCTTAGTTTGCGCTTGGATGGCGCTGTGTAAAAATGTTTGCCAATATTTATTTTTATAATAAAAACCATTATAATTTTCAGTTTCATTGTTGTGGAACGGCAGGACCAGGATCATACGAAGTACTACCACCTACGTGCTGTCCCATAGAAGGAACTATCAACACTGAAAGTGAATGTCTACTAGAAAATGCTTTTAATGGCTGCTTAGAACTTATTGATAATTTGATTACCGGCATCGCGAACACAGTTAAAACTGTTTTTATAAGTGTTATCGTATTTGAAGTAAGCAACTTTACTGGTATTAATAAATAAAAATGGTTTATTTACCTACTGTTCAAAAAAATTATGTTGTAACTATACTGTGTAACTAAGTTAAGTAGTGTTTTGCTTTTGTTGCAGGGTTTGGAGTTTATTGGAACAATTTATTTGTGTAGTTCTATAAACAAGAGCAAGCCCAAGTATTATCATTAAATCAAAACAACGAGCAACGGCAATCATTTATGAAGCTAGATGATACTGATGAACCGCATCAACTAGCGATGATACAGCTTGAATTCTTTAAATATCTAATAATTATTTTGAATATACTTAGTATTAAACTTAAATTCAAGTTATTTGGCTTATAAGTTGGTAATGTAACTTAGTTTAACGAAAATCGTGGCAAATATCATAGTTCAACATAATAATATTGGCTATAACGAAGGTCAGAACATTCACGGGCTTATGCTGATCCACGAAAACTGTCACGATGCATCGCTTTTCTCTACTAGAGTAGGCTCCCTGAACATTCACAATTAACTAAATAAATGTATATAACCGTATAGTTAATCTATTAAAAATGAGTAAATAGCGTTACCTATCCATTAGCACCACTGCACCGTTTCAACTCATTCAAGGCTTCAGTAATATCTTTATCATGTAAGACTTATTATTACATGCTAAAGAAGATGAAAAAAGAAAAAAGAATGACGCTTAGCCGTAGCTGTTGGGGTGATTGTCGCATTGCATGACCTCTCGGAATTCTAACTCTATTAACACGACACACACTTGGCGAGTTATGTTTCTTTACAGCACCATAGACAAATCAATCAGAAGAACGAACAAACAAAACAAACCCTCCCCCCCCACATACCAAACAAGCAAGACGCGGAGACGCCATTTGCGATTGCGAGTTTTCGACATTTCGCATCGCAATGCAAAGCAAATGTCAATCAAACAAAACAAAATATTTTTGACAACATGTCGGACAAGTTTGTATATTTTTATTTATATTTACTGCAATCTAAAACATTTGTACCGAGCGTTTACATAATGTTGTAATGTTGAGTGCATGTCTATCAATGTTTCTAACTATAAATTACAACTCGATAAGCTCAAGTGAAATTGTTGCATGAAATTGAGAAATGTTGAAGTCATCCATGTGTTTCGCTTTGCTCAAATAAGTTTGTTTTCTTGCAGTGAAGACTTGCTAGGTGACGATTTAGGAGACCACAGTCTCGCGGACTACAATCTAGGAAACGATGAGGAAGATCAGCTACTAGCTGATGATTATGAGGGTGGGAACACGCACAATGTGCCGACGTCTATAGAGAGTTTTAGAGAGCCAGCGGGCATGGTTCCTTCAGACTTTTCTGGGCATGGGATGGAATATGGCCCTCAGGTAAGTGTTAGAACACATGTTTTTTTACAGTAGCCCTCAGGTATTTTTTCTTCGTGTCGATGGTTCCTGAGATTCCATATTTTTTTTTGCGCAAAACCTAACAATGTTGATGGCATTGTAGATATTCCTTTACATCTCTAGACACTATCTTCTGAAAGTTGCATTTGAACACCATTACACTGTCACACACCTATGTATAATTGGCATTTACTTTGGCATTGACTTGCTAAACTTTTATAAGTGGTGTCACACATAGAACCACACACTAGAGGAACCTTTTCTTCCAATTTTTTCACATTCTATCCAGCATGATAAAAAATAGATGTAATCTGGTTGAGTAGATCCAGTTTCACCAGTTCACCTATGTCTTACAGAATCAATTTGTTCAAAAAGTAACAATTTGTATTAATAATATTTCTGAAATTAAATGAAATAACCCTTCATTAAATGAAATAGCCCCTTTTTGTCATAAATGCTGACATTTCAAATCAATTTTCGCCAAGCAACTTGTTTACACTATTTCAATGCATACACATAATTCATGATTATTTTTAAATATAATATGTATTTGACGTTGCATGGTTAACCTGTAGTAAAGTGGTTATTTTACTTCCTTGTGAATTATTTAAAATCAACATCCGTTTTGTTTTGTGTAATAAACTAACAAAAGTTAAGTTTTTTACCATTTGCAATCGCTGGGTTATTTATGTATTGAACCCATTATATCAACCACAACTATTAAACTCCGTCGTGGGCGGTGCTCATGTATTTAAAAAAAGTATGCAAGCAAATTAGCATAAATGACAAAAACAAGTGGTAAATAGCAGTTCATATTTCAACAAATCCTTTTAAATATATTATATTTCAGCCTATTCCTTACCAGCCGGTGATTGAGGCTGAATGTGTGGTGCCTAACATAGTAGTGGAGGTGCCCAATGTACCGCTGGTTCACTCTACGTATGCTCCATATGAGCCCAGGCATTATGAACCTGAGCATTCCGTGCCTCTGCCTATGGTAAATATAACTCTTTAGTAATATTCATATCCTGAAAACTATTGTCACATGACTTTTATGTTTTGGGCGTAGAAATGAAAAGGAATTGATTCAATTCCCATTTTTCCATGGCCCACTTTTATTATCAAAATGTTTCAAAAGAACAACACTTTTATTTATTTATTGGAGTTTCAAAGTGAAGGTTATCCCAGTCCATAAAGGGAGAGACTTACTGTCTATAATAGACAGATCTATCTTCATCTTCATGTCAACTATTAACAAAAGAAAAATATTCAAAAAAATTATTAATGATTAGCAGTCCGTCCCAGCTACGCAGGGGTGCAATTGAACCGCACCCATGCGAAATCTAGGTGGGTGGCTAGTAATAAATATAGACTATGTTACTCGGGGATAATGTAGCATTCTAATTGTGAAAGAATTCTAGAAATCATATCAGTAGTTTTTTTACAAACAATAATACAATAAAAATCTCATTATTAATATTAGTATTAGCTTTATTAAGATTGTGACATACTAATTATTTCCTTCCAGCCTGCTGTACCGATGGAATCTCCACAAACTGTGCCATCAGAAATTGTGGCATCTATTCCAAGTGAGTTTTATTTAACTTAATATAGTTTTTTTTCTTTTTTATATACAACTGAAGTGGCAACCAAGCGTATGGCCCACAATGATGGTAGGTAAGCGGTTACAACTGCCTATGGACGCTTGCATTACCAGAGGTATCACTCGCGGGTTGCCACTTTGAAGCTAAGATCGAAAGCCTCATATGCCAGTAATTTCACCGGAAACCATACCCTTCACACCGGAACACAGCAATGCGAGCATTACTGCTTGGCGGCAGAAATAGGTATGGTGGTAGTCCTTCCCCGGATGAGCTCTATCACAGAGAACTCTACTACTCTTATATGTATCACACATAAGTGCTAATTCATTCATAATAAGTTATACAAGTTTTTCTGCAGAAGTATTTACATTTGGCCTCAGACTTGATTTCTTTATTTTATGGCTTCTGTGACTTTTATCCGTCAGAATTTGGCCTCAGTATGAACGGATTTTGAGATTGTCTGTGTCTATTTTGTCAAAAGACATGGTTCTTCCCATTTTAATTATTTTTCTAGTGTTATTTTAAGTTTTATTGCATAAATTTGGTGACAGTTTATCCAATTTAACTTGTTTACTTAGCACAAGTGTAAGTAATTGAAATGGAGGGGTAGTGTTGGTTGGTGATTTAGTCATAGACTTTCCAAGAGAATTTTGAAAGAAAAGTCACCATTTCTTTCCAAATATAGAACAAATATTAGCAGATCGTACAAAGAACCTTGGGGCGGCGCGACACATCAGTGGTTGGTCAAATGTTGGTTGTTGCAGATGACATGTCGCGCGAGAGATTCATCTCCGAGCGACCGGTGGGCGCGCAGAGGCTGCCTCAGATACGGGACATACCCGACACCTTGGGTAATTATTTTATTTTATTTATATATATGGAAAACCATCTAAACTAAAAAACCTATTTTTCATTCACATTCCCGTGAATGTGTATAATGTGATGTGGGTACCGTTATCCACATATTCACATTATAGGTACTCTCTAATAAAATAAATTCATATTCCACAAACTTAAATTGGTTAAAAATAAAAAATGAAAATAACTGGGTACCTAGGTATGTTTCTAAATATACTGATCAAAGAAAGGTCTATTTAGTTTATTTATATGGGTCGACGCATTATATCTGAAAATATCAAGGTCATGCTTTTTGCTCACTGAGTTATACAGCTTACTTGCACGGTACACGAAAGTATTTCAAGATTTCAAGATATTTATTTGCACAAATAAGTGTTACAAAAGGTCTTAAAAGTAATATGGCACTTAGAACTTATTTGCCCTCAGGCATTGCAAATTATATGTAGGCTATGCTGGGCGCTAAGATAGAGAGCCCCACAAGACCTTATATATACATACATACACTAAATCATAATATAGATACGCCACTGGGCCTATTCCATCCATGTCTGCAAGAGGAGACAAAATTCTAGGTCAATGCAAGAAAAAACAAAATAACTTGTTACTATAAGTGATGTCAGACGGGTAATTTTTCATTCAATTTCGGCTTTCATTCGGTGAAACATTGAATTGTGAATCTTTTTACTATGTTGCTCAAAGCTCAAGTCAACTTAAAGGTAAAATATCCTTTTATAGCCTACTAGCTGTTGCCTGCGACTTTGTTCGCGTGGAACTCGGGAACCGTATTTTTTTTCCGGAATATGTCGTATTTTCGGTCTTTATCTATCTATGTTTTAAATTTCAGCCAAATCGGTTCAGTGGTTCATGAGACTTCTAAGGTCTCAGGGTGGTAACCCGCAAGTGATATCTATGATGTTGCAAGCGTACATAAGCTATCGCAACTGCTTACCATCAAGTGGGCCGGGCGCTTGGTTGCCACTTTAGTGGTATAAAATAATATATGTATAACTAACTAGAATAGTATAGTGTATGTTTGTTCCAGACAAGGTGGTGGTGGAGACAGGGGGTGTGGGTGTGGGTGTGGGTGTGGGTGTGGGTGTGGGTGTGGGTGGGGGTGCGCGGCGCACGTGGCGCAGTGCGCACTACGCCGCGCGGTACGAGGCGCCCTACCGCCGCCACCACGCGCACCACGCCATCCGGGTCAGTCTTACACACACTCACTCACTCACTTACTCACCTACTCACTCATTTACTCACACTCATTCACTCACTTATTCGGTCATTAACTTATTTACTCTGATAAAACATAAACTGATCGACGTGATAACAAGAGATTTTATTCAAAGAAAGAATATAACAATTATACCATTGTAATTGTACATTAATGATTTACCAGACATCACTAAAAACCATTGTACACTTTTTGCCGACGATGTCTCGATAGTTGTAACTAATGACAACGAGCTTGAACATATACATGACTTTAATAACACAGTCGGAACTTGTATTGACTGGTTAAGCAAAAATAACCTAAAAGTAAAAACTAAGTTCATCAAATTTTATAACAGAAAACCAAAAGGAAGTACATTTAAGGTGACTTATCAAAATGAAGTAATACAAGAAAGTGATAATGAGGTATTCCTCGGTCTGAAACTTGACAATGTATGTATGCTCATGGATACCGCACATCGAACATATTAAATCAAGAGTTAACAGTTTTAATTACGCTTTATGGAATATTTCAAACATAACCGACCACAAAACTGCTCTACTAGCCTATCACGGTTATATAGCGTCTCTTCTTAGGTATAATGTTATTGTATGGGGAAACGCAGTAAATGTTAGGTCTTTATTTATTGCGCAAAAAAAGTGCCTACGTGCAATATTTAACCGACCACCTTGGGAACCTTGTACACCATTATTTAAAAAACATAAGATTCTGACTTTGCCGTGCATGTATATTCAAGAAATGTGTAAATTTGTCAAATCACATATGGAATTATTTGAAACTTTTGAACAGGTATACAAATTTAGCTCTAGACATAAAGATCAGTTAGCAATTCCTGTAATGAAAACTAGTTTGTATAGTCGTAACTGTTATACCATTGCTATCAAAATTTACAACAAATTGCCAAGCGTTGTTTTTTTGTTGAACGGTCCCTTATTCAACAGAAAGTTATTCCATTTTTTAATTGATCATTGTTTTTATTCTGTTGACAACTATCTGAATTTTAAATATTGACATTATTGATTTAACTTTTGACATTCTCCAATAAAAGTAATCTGTGCATGTCTGAATCAAGTGACATCAAATTTCAAATAGGTAGGTATTGTGAATGACATTTATTTCAGATTTTGGTAATTGATTTATTCTAACTTAATATTTATGTGTTCAATTTTTTAAAATGAATTAATAACTTCAATATAATGTGTACTTAATAATTATGATGTTCACGTGCCTGTACTCGGGCGAGATATGCAGCTCTATAATTTATATTTTCCACCTAATGTAAAATGTACCATGTCTTTTGTGAATAAACCTACTGAATACTGTATCGTAAATTTGACAGTGTGACTCATTTCACTCAAGGCATAGAGACCTCTATTATCTCTGTACAGAGTTCAGTTTACACAAATGGTTCCAACATACCCATGCACTCATTTACTCACACTCATTCAATTACTACATGTTTCACTCTCATACACACTTACTCACTCATTCAGTCACTCTTTCATTCATGTATTAACTCACTCATTCACTCCCTCCATCACTTACTCATTTACACACACTTAATTTAAGTAAGTTTCCATACAAAATGCTAATAATAAGTAATATTCATAATTCCAGGGTAATTTCAGTCAGCGGAGCTCGTTCCCTCCCCCCGCACAGCTGCCTCCCCCGCCCTTGCCGCAAATTCACCTCGTCCCACACGACAGGTAATAAATCAATACGAAAAACGGTACACCGTTCGTTCGTTTGTTCATATGAGTCAGTGGCCAACTATGGTGACAGAGTTTGTACCGACTGCTTAACGTGCCCTCCGAAGCACGGGAGCGCTCAGTTGAAATTGCCACTGGCGGTCACCCATCCAAATGATGAGTAAGCGGAACAGTGCTTAACTTCGTTGATCTGTTAAGAACAACTTAGCCAGCTACGTCACGAGCGTTTAAAGCGTGTAGTCACTGCCTTAACTGGATATAGCCGCCTTAACGAGCACCTGTAAGCTATGGCTGATCGACACAAACCTGCAGACTGCAATGAGGTGGACGAAACTAACTCCTGTATATCTGCTAGGGAGAGTCCATCTATGCAAAGACGTATCATCAAATCAAAATGTTTATTTCTGTAATAGGTTTCCAATTATTTAAACATTGTGAAGACCTTTTAAGTACAATGTATTGTATTGTATTAAGTACCTATATATCAGTCATCTAGTACACATAACACAGCTCTGTATAACAGCAGCTTACCTTGAGGCTAGATGATGCTGTGTGGATTGTCCAGCATTATTTATTATTTATTGTATTATTATATAAAAATTAATTGTGTTCGTTAGGCTCGCTAAAACTCGAGAACGGCTAGGTTTGGCTAATTTTGGTCTTGAAATATTTGTAGAAGTCTAGGGAAGCTAGAAGAAAGAATTTGATAGAGAAGAGGCCTTTACTCAACAGTGGGTGTAACTGGCTGAATAGATAGATAGGTGAGCTTTTAACGGTGAGAAATTTTGGAAAAATTGCGAAAAAAAATAACAGTGAAACCGCGCCGGGTCTACTAGTTACTGATAAATAAATGAAAAAGAACGCTACTTATTTTCTATATTACAATATTTTCTTTTATTCCCAAAGACCAATGATGGAGATGCCACGACCTCCCTTCCAACCGGACAGACCAATGGACCTACCTAGGCCGCCGATGGATATGCCTAGGCCGCCGATGCCGCCGATGGACATGCCTAGACCTCCAATGGACATGCCAAGGCCGCCAATAGACATGCCCAGGCCGCCGTTCCAGCAGTTCCAACGGTTCCCGTTTAGAGAGGACCCAATGTTCAATCCGATGAGACCTCACTTTGAGAGGCCTATGTATTTCCCACGACAACAGTTCCAAAGGTTAGTCTGAGAAAAGAGTAAATTCGTATGAGTAAGTGGCCAACTCTGGTGAGGGAGTTAATAAACAACATGAAAAGTCGAGACCGACTGCTTAATGTGCCCTCCGAAGCACGGGAGCGCTCGGTTTTTTTTTTTCTGTTCTGATTATCCGCGATCAGTTGGTGGACTATAAGCGGATGAGTTGGATGTTTCTTTGGCGTTTGGGATCCGGGCTCATTAGTCCTTCTTCCCTCATTATTGGAGGTTGTCCAGGATGTGGCTTCTTTTCAAGCAGCATGTGGTACTCGGGTTATCTATGAGTGCCCTTGCAAGTGGGTTAGTGTGACTTTTCAGGCGACCCAAGTATTTGCTTCCTCTCAATTTTATTGCCACTGGCGGTCACGCATCCAAATGATGACGCGGAACAGTGCTTAACTTCGTTTTTACTGACTCATACGAACTTACTTACTTCGTTGATCTGTTAAAAACAACTTAGCCAGCTACGTCACGAGCGCTCCTCAGCTCCAAGCTGTGAAAACATTAGAAGGAGACGATGATGAGACGGTTCCTGATGACGAACCGATGTGGCGCGGCGGGTAAAGGTCCGCCTGTGACCCGGAAGTTGCGCGTTCGATTCCCGCCTCGGGACAGATGTTTGTACGATCTGCAAACATTTGTTAAAAGATAAAGATATTTATTTGCAGTGAATAAGGTAGATGATACAGTTGTTATGTTTAAACATAGGTGCTAAACACATTCAGCCATTTGTGATGACGTACAAATATTTACTACTTACTACCCAAAATTAAATATTAATAACATAACTAATAAAATAACAAAATTTCGTATGAAATGAAATTAGAAATAGTAATAATATGATGTTCCGGGTGTTCTGGGTATTTTCTATGTATAATAAAAAAAATATCTATTTATGTAATGTATTAAGTATAATTATCAGTCATCTAGTACATAATACAAGCTCTGCTTAGCTTGGGGCTAGATGATGCTGTGTGGATTGTCCAACATTATTAATATTTATAATTATAATATATATGATTTAAAGGTTTGGTCCTCCTATGCCACAAGTGACGATCCGGCAGAATCTGCCGGAGAAGAAAGAGCCAGAGGTCAGGATGCTGCCGGTGCCGATGCCAGCCAGTCTGCCGGCTCTGCCCAGTGCGTTGGCTGGCAAGAAGGTGCTGATCAACCCTCATTTCAAGGGAAACTTCCAACCCCCTGTTGAGGGTAAGTTTATTATTTAGTTATACTTAAAATTAACTGTATGCGTATACTTAAGTCAGTCTCGCTAGCGTATACTAACGTGAGTGTCGCAAGCGTTTACTTACGTCAGTCTCATAAGCGTATACTTAAGTCGTGTAAGCGTATACTTACGTCAGTCTCACTAGCATATACTTACGTCAGTCTCGTAAGCGTATACTTCAGTCCTGTAAGTGTATACTTACGTCAGTCTCGTTAGCGTATACTTATGTCAGTTTCGTTAGCGTTTACTTACGGCAGTATCGCTAGCGTATACTTACGTCTGTTTCGTTAGCGTTTACTTACGTCAGTCTCGTGAGTGTGCGGACGTGTTGTGACGCGTTGTGACGTTGTAGGGCTGTCCCTGCCGGCGTACATCCCGACGCGCATACAAAAGTCTCCGCCGCTCAGCCCTACGCTTGAGAACAAATTCGGTAAATACACAGCTTATGTGTGATATGCGCATGCTTATAAGTTGCACACGTCACGTAAGTAGAGCGCTGGAGGTATATTGAAATTATTAGAATGAATAAATTTAAATGTAAAACCCCCGATGCTCTTACGCTGATGTTCTTGAAACGGCTGAACCGATTTTTATAAACATGTCTAAGAACCATCGCTAGAAAATTAACTTTCAAATAGTTTTATGTCAGCAAATGTGCGGCCGTCCTAAGAAACTAGCGCTCGAATTGCGTGACGTGACTATGTACGTAGTTTTGCACCTACTTTATCGCGATATACATGTATACTATTTTAATAGGCATAATGACTGATTTTGAAAAACTGTTCTATGTGTCATCAGAAGTATCGACTTTATGCAAAAATAACTTATTATTTCAGAAATTAATAGATTAGTAGTAATAAACGCGATTTGAATTTGAATTTTAAAATTCATCAAAACACGCTGAGTCGCGGAGTGACAGCGGTGACGTCATTATGTCAGTTTTCAATGTAAAATTTTAGCTATAAGGTTCAAAATTTTGCAATTTTGTTTGATGCCACCAATCAGAGAAGCAAGATGCTCTGATTGATGTTCAACCTTTTATGGCGGGTTGCTGTATCTTGTAGTTTTATTTTAGTAAAAATATTATCAATCTCGCATCTAATGTAATAGGAAATATGGTTTTTATATTCCTTGAATCCTTTTTCATAAGGTGAAGACGTGATTTTAGTGATTCTTGGTTACTGTCATCATGCCTATTATAGCGTTACTATCAAACACATTGGAAATGCAAACTATTTTTTGATGCCTTACTTTCGTTTTGTTTTAGACTAAAATATATCTTTCTCTGTTATTTTATGTGCTTGATTCTCACGTAGTTAGCTTAAATCGATTCTTGATTGATTCTCACTAGATATATCTTATGATACAACAACTGCTTTAATGTCATGGACCGATGACATTAAAGCGGTCGCAGGAAGTCCGTGGATGAAAGCTCAGGATTTGTCGAAAGAACTCTGAACATCTTTTGGCTAATTATGATGATGATACAAATCTTACACTGTAATTAGTATTAGTTGAGCGCACCGGTGGTCTAGTGGTAGTGAACCCGCCTTCCGATCCTAAGGTTGTGGGTTCAAACCCGGTCGTGCACCAATGGATTTTTCTGTTAGAAAAAATTATGTGCGCAATGCCAGTGCTTTCATACGGTAAAGGAAAACATCGTGAGGAAACCGGCATGTCCAAGAACTAAAAATTCGAAAGACATGTGCCATCCACCAATCCGCATTGGGTCCGCGTGGTGGATTAAGACCCAATCACTCTCGCCTGAGAGTAGGCCAGTGTCCCAGTAGTGGCAACATTAGAAGGCTGTCATGATGACACTTAATTCAGTCATGAAAGGCTTCTAATGTTCCTACTGCTGCGCTTGTGACGTAGCTGGCTAAGTTGTTCTTAACAAATCAACGAAGTTAAGCACTGTTCCGCGGGCTCATCATTTGGATGGTGACCGCCAGTGGCAATTTCAACTGAGCGCTCCCGTGCTCGGAGGGATCGTTAAGCAGTCGTTCCCGGCTTTTTCAAAGTTGTTAGGCCATGACAGAGGCCTTCGGGCGGCTTAGAAACTCTGTCACCGGAGTTGACTACTGACTCACACGAACGAACGAACGAACGAACTGCTGCGACACCGGCCTACTCTCAAGCGAGAGTGAGTGTAAGACACTCAATCTCGCGGACTCAAAAGGATTGGTTGATGACATGACATTTAATTACACTTAAAATAACATTAAAGCAAATACACTGGTACTGTGGTCGTCTCTGTGTTTAGTACAATCGGTAAGGACACCGACCCATTAGGCAAACAGTTTTATGCTGACTATTTGCCTCCAGTTAGCGTCTTACATTGGTAACTTTTGTATTCGGCTCTGCTTTAGTAGATAACCGTATTTATATATACGAGTTGGTCGAATGTACCCACAATGTACCCACAATGGGTATTTTCTATTTATAATAAAAAAGACTCCGGGTAATAAACGCCATGATGTCATAATGTGCTAGGAGCCAGATGGGAAGAGTGTCAAAATGTACAAAATCCTCACGACAAAATGGCCAATACATTAAATGCCATGGAGACATAAAGCACGACTGTAAAAATGTTCTAACTTTACCAACCTATATTATGTACATATCTATACTAATATTATAAAGAAGTAGCGTTTGTGAGTTTGTGACGTTGTAAGGGGTAGGTATCTCTGGATCTACAGAACGCTCGCTCGCCTCGCGCGTAGTTTTTCACTAACCTAACATAACCTAACCTACTCATTTCGATCTAAGCGATGTCACTTATTCATTAGATCGAAATCAGCTGTTTAGGTTATGTTAGGTTAGTTTGTACATTTTGACACTCATACAAAATTACATTTATGATTTCTGTCGTCACTGCATTCCTGCATTATATCATTATAATAGTTATTGACATAAGTACATTTTGACACTCTTCCCATCTGGCTCCTAGCACATTATGACATCATGGCGTTGTGCACCGTAACCATAAAAAATATCTATCTATGTATTGTATTGTATTAAATATAATCAGTCATCTAGTACCCATAATACAGCTCTGTTTAACAGCAGCTTACCTTGGGGCTAGATGATGCTGTGTGGATTGTCCAGCATTATTTATTTATTTATTTAATGTAACTATAAATCTTAGCTTAATATCTACTGTAGAAATACATATATTTAAGCAAATAAATAAATCATTCATCATTCATTCATTCATTTAAAAGTGTATCTTTATGAAATGAAGAGTTTTCCTAAAGTAAATACATTGTGTAGGTCCTGTAAAAGACATCGACGACGCAGCGGAGCGGTTCATAGCGGAGCAGAGGAACGCGTTGGCGCGCGCCGCACAGCGCAAGTTCGCGCATAGATCTCCGCAGAGGTACACCTTATACAGGGTATTTTATTATAAGTGGCGCAGTATTCAAGAAATATGTTCCAAACACAAGAAATACATGTACTTTTTTTAAACATTTTGTCAGAAAAATCTCGAGGAAACCGATTACGTTTTTCTGATCATTTATTAATTATCCTTGTTGGAAATCGAAAGAAGAGCGCATGTCAATGACCCGCGCATCAACGTGTCAATACTGCGCGTGTCAATGACCTGCGCGTGTCAATGACCCCCCTACAACCGCTACGGGGCGCGCGTGCTCGAATAGTTAACATTTGATGGTAAAAATATTTATCTTCTTATTCTAAGCTATCCCCTTTTTAGGGCTAGATCGCACTATGCAAGAAGCCGCTAACTTACATATAAACTAATAAAAACCCTTCTATTTTTTAACATCAGAATAACATGTATTGTCCAGATACATCGAGAACACAACGATAGAGATCGAGAACGAGCTGGCGCGTCGGGGGCGGGGAGGGCGGGGGGAGCGGGGCGTGCGCCGGCGCAGCGAGGACGAGCTGCTGCGCCGTCAGGAGGAGTTCATACAGCAGTGCGCCACCAGACCCGCGCCCCGGAGACGGTACTACTACTTTTATACTACCGACCCGATATTACCTTTTTTTTTTATACAACCGAACTGGCAACCAAGCGTACGGCCCACAAGATGGTAAGCGGTTACCGCAGCCTATGGACGCTTGCAATACCAGAGGTATCACTCGCGGGTTGCCACCTTGAGGCTAAGATCGAAAGCCTCATGTGCCAGTAATTTCACCGGAAATCATACCCTTCACACCGGAACACATGTTACTCAGGGATAATGTAGGATTCTAATGGTAAAAGAATTTTGAAATTGGACCAGTTGTTTTTGAGTTTATTTGTAACAAACAAAAATACAGACTTTTCCTCTTTATATTATTAGTATAGATAAAAGTAATATCAGTGAAGTCACATCTGTACGTAGTACTTTTATTCTAATCAATATTTTAAATCTTAATATTCTTTAGTATTTTAAATGTTATAAGAATGTTAGGAGCCATGTTGAGTAACGGTAAAGAAAGTGATCCTTATTATATTATTTTTTTTTTTACATGAAATTCACAAAAAAATGGGAAATGTTGCAGCGCACGCTCCCCCTCCCCCCTGCGGAGTGGTAGCCCTCCCCCTCCCGCGCCCCCCGCCGGCGCCGCGCCCCCCGCGTCGCGCCGCCCCCGCCTAGCTGACGAGGTACACAACTCTACCCACTACTCCCCCCCCCTCAGCCCGCCTTTTTCGCATTATTTATAATTGAAGGTGTTGCTTGTTTTGAAACGCTTTGATGAAGACGCTAGCTGATTCCACGATACTCTATCCTCGGCTGGTCTCAGGGCGAGTCACCGGTTTTTTTTAAATTAGTTGTATAAAAAAAATTGGAAACCAAGCGGCCGGCCCCCAAAATGGTATGCGGTTACCGCAGCCTATGGACGCTTGCAATACCGGAGGTATCACCCTGAGACGTAGTTCGAAAGTCTCATGTGCCTGTAATTTCACCGGAAACGATACCCTTCGAACCGGAACACAGCAATGCGAGCATTAATGCGGCAGAAATAGAAATGGAAAACTTATTTTTATACAATAAGTAAAGGTTATTATTCTATTGACGACTATATGAAGGATAAACTATAATATAACACTTCTATTAATTATGTAAGTATTTTAATTCTGCCTTTTAATTTTGTAATACAAATTTAATATTTGTATGCCAAAATTAAATAAATAATGCTGGACCATCCACACAGCACCATCCACACAGCACCATCTAGCCCCAAGGTAAGCTGCTGTTAAACAGAGCTGTGTTATGGGTACTAGATGACTGATATATATTTAATACAATACATAGAAAAATATTTTTTATTATATATAGAAAATATCCAGAACACCCGGAACAAATATTTGTAGATCGTACAAACATTTGTCCAGAGGCGGGAATCGAACCCGCAACCTCCGCGTCGCAAGCGGACCTGCGCCCGCTGCGCCACATCGCTCGTCGAGATTGGTAGTAACTAGTGTTACTCAAAAACTCAGAATGTAATTTTTTTTATTAAGTTTCACAAACAAACCATACCTTAATCAATCATGGTTGCCTGGAAGAAATCGCTCTTAGTGATAAGGCCGCCCTTTGTACTTTGTTAATGTTTTTATATTAGTTAATAAGTAATTTTTTGTGTACAATAAAGTGTTCATTTATTCATTTATTCATTCAATCGGCCCATAGATCCGGCCGTCAATATTTTTTTTATATGACGCATGTTGGATTAATACCATAATTCGCTCTAGTGTACCTTTTGCTAATTTGAATAACCATAATATTAGCAGGACAGTGAGTACAAGCGGCGCGTGCGAGAGCAGGAGAGCATGAGGGAGCGGGTGCTGCGCGCCAAGGAGGTTAGAAGGAGAAAGAATGCTGCGCTCTACATCAAGCAAATGCAGGACAGGTATTGGTCTATTTGAACTTACGTTATGAATCAGCAACAATAGGCATGATGACTGATTTTGAAAAACTGTTCTATTGTATTCAGAAGTATCGACTTATAAATAACAATAAATAACCTATTATTCCAGAAATTAATGGTTTAGTAGTTAAAAAATGCGATTGAAATTTGAATTTTAAAATTCACGCTAAAACGCGCTGAGACGCGGAGTGACAGCGGTGACGTCATCATGTCAGTTTTCAATATAAAGTTTTAGCAATAAGGTTCAAAATTTTGCAATATTTTTGATACCACCAATCAGAGAGCCTAGATGCTCCTGATCGGTGTTCAACCTTTTATGGCGGATTGCTGTATTTTGTAGTTTTATTTATTAAAAATATTATCAATCTCGCATCTAATGTAAAAAGAAATATGGTTTTGAATTCCTTGAATCTTTTTTCATAAGGTGATAGCGTGATTGTAATGATTAGTGGTTACTGTCATCATGCCTATTATATTTTTTTATTTTTTTTTATTTTTACGTCATCATCATCAACCCCATCTTTACAGGATAAAACCTAATACGAGAGAGAGAGTCATTCAATCAATTATTATAGGTTAAAAATCTCGAAGAAAAACCGGAGATCGGGCTCAGTGGCGCGCATTGGGAGAGACCTACGTCCAGCAGTGGACTGCAATAGGTTGATGTTGATGATGATGATGATGAGGTTAAATTTAATTTAAAAAAAAAATTGAAAAATCAATTTAAAAAAAAAACAATACTTTAAATAATTTATATATTGATTGAAATCACTTACTTTTTTAATTCAAAATATACTGAGAAGCTTTTACAAATCCAGTGAAAAAACATTGAAATAAAACAATACTCTGTTACTAGATCTATATAATATGATACAAGCTGACCCGCGCAGTTTCACTCGCGTTATTTTTTCATATGTCATAGTTTATTTTATGTCAGCAAGTGACAAGACAATCAAGACGCCCGCCTGATGTTAAGCACCACACCTGACTATAACAGATGCAGTGCCACCCAAAGCTTAAAGTTTTTAAGTTTTTGCGTGGCACTGCACTGCGCTTATCACCCCGAGACATTGTTGTTAAGTCTCTTTCGCCCAGTAATTTCACTTGCTACAGTGCCCTTCAAACCTAAACACAGTGCAGCTTGCACACTACTGCTTAGAGGTAGAATATCTGACACTGCGGTGGTACCCACCAAGACGGACTCTTGCTGAAGAGTCCTACCACCAGGCGTTTAGACCTTCACTGGACTCCTACAAATATTTCAAAACCAAAATTAGCCAAATCGGGCCAGCCGTTTTCGAGTTATAGCAAGACTAACGAACAGCAATTAATTTGTGGCAAACAAGCTTACGGGCCACCTGATGGTAAGCGGTTACCGTAGCTATACAAGACAAATGTTTTATTGCGTTTTCAAAAGATATAACAGTGATAAAATCTCCTTTTTTGTAAGAAATACTTGTCATGGGAGATTTTGATCTTTTTTTTATATAACTAAAGTGGTTACCACAGCCTATGTGCGCTTGCAATACCAGAGGTATCACTCACGGGTTACCACCCTGAAACGTAGATCGAAAGTCTCGTGTGCCTGTAATTTCGGAATAATAAATAATACGCTTCGGACAGGAACACTGCAATGCAAACATTACTGCATGACTGCAGAAATAGGTATGGTAGTAGTCCTCCCTGAACAAGCTCTATTACAAATAACTCTACTACCTCTTTACCTGGTGGTAGGACTCTTCAGTAAGAGTCCGTCTTGGTGGGTACCACCACAGTGCCAGATATTCTACCTCCAAGCAGTAGTGTGCAAGCTGCACTGTGTTTAGGTTTGAGGGGCACTGTAGCAAGTGAAATTACTGGGCGAAAGAGACTTGACAACAATGTCTCGGGGTGATAAGCGCAGTGCAGTGCCAGGCAAACACTTGAAAACTTTAAGCTTTGGGTGGCACTGCATCTTTTATAGCCAGGCGTGGTGCTTAACAACTTCTCTAAAACACAAATTCGTCACTTTTCATCAAAACTTTTGTAACTTGCAGTTATGCTAGGAAGTTGATTATTTTATGCATGATTGTACAACTCATTGATATTATTTTACAAAAAAAAATCTTGGAAAAAAACCTTTAAAAATTTTTTTATCACTTTCAAACGTTCCGACCAAACATTCTCAAAAAAAAACATAAAAAAAATCATAACTCGAAAAATACGAAAAATCGGAGAACATACATGGGGTATTTTTGGATACCCCAGAATCTGGGGCATCTATATTTTTCTTATTGACGTCTATGTTTGGACCAACCTGTATAACTCTACTACTCTTGTCTTATTTTATTAAACCAAGTATTTTTGTCTACAGAGAAAGAGAAGAAAAGGACCAACAGCAAAAAGATTCCCAAACCAAAGATTTGCCGACCAAGCTCTCAGATAAGCCCTTCGACCGGCCAATAGATAGACCCATAGACAGGCCTATAGACAGACCCTTAGACAGGGCTTTAGATAGGCCCATAGATAGAGCTTTCGACAGACCCATGGACAGGGCTTTCGACAGACCCATAGACAGACCTTTAGACAGGGCTATGGACAGAGACAGGGTTATTGACAGGCCCATAGACCGGGCTATGGACAGAGACAGGGTTATTGACAGGCCCATAGACAGGGCTATAGACAGAGACAGGGTTATTGACAGGCCCATAGACAGGGCTCTGGACAGACCTTCAGACAGGACTATAGACAGACCTTCAGACAGGGCTATAGACAGGCCCGTAGACAGGACTTTAGACAAGCTTATGGACAGGCCTATAGACAAGCCGTCTTCAGACAAGATTGAGAAGCCAGGGAGTGAGGAAGAGACCAAACCGGACACAACCCGCAAGACTCCAGAGAGAGACTGGACTCCGGAACTGGAAACAAAGGAAAAATCACCGGTTAAAAAGGATGATGAAGTTAACTCCACTTGTGGTAAGTTTATTAGCAAACGAAATGTATGATTTATTCGATTTATTCGTGTTTTGGACAATTTAAACAACTAAAGTGGCAACCAAGAGAATCACAAGATTGTAAGCGGTTAACGCAGCCTATGGACGCGTGCTATACCAGAGGTATCACTCACGGGTTGCCACCCTGAGTCACGACTCGGGTGCTGTAAAGCTGGTTTATATGGCTCTCGTAAGAAGTAAGATTGAGGCGGCGTCTATGGTATGGCATCCGTATGAGAGCACTTACGCCTTGCGGCTAAAGAAGTTAAAAAAAAAAAAAGAAAGAAAGAAAATAGTTTTATTTGTGACGAGCATAGAAGTAGGTACAATATACAGAGCAGGTACATACAATTCTAATAAGTCTAACAATTAAAAAAAAACAAAAACTAAAATTAAATACTAAGTAGGTTATAATAGGTCGTCTGCTTTAGTTGTAGGTACCTACACAAAAATGCGGTCGCCACAAAAAGGCTCCAACTCAGCATTTGCTGGGTCGCATAGCTACCCAGCGCTGGTCTTCCGTTGGGGCCTACTTAGGAAAGAAGCATGGATGTCAGCCCAGTAAATACAGTACCTAATAAAAATAATATACTTAAATAAACGTATTTAAGTCTCTTATAAGTGAAATGTAAATTTCTTAAGAGAAATAATAAATACTCTTTATTCAGTCAGACAGTAATTATACAACAGAAGTATTCCTAAATGTCAATAGAAAACAGACATAAATACATTTAATTTTAAATATATCATACGTATACATAAATAGTTTATAAACATCTAAGATAAAATTAAGAAGATTTATTAAAAAGGTCCGAAAAGGGCAAACTGTTGGACTATTTTTGTAATTTTAATTTTACCATCTTACATTTATAACAGTTTTACAATAAAAATATTCTTATTCTTATACTATTCTTATTCTTAAAAAATTAAAAAAAAAGCTTTCCTAAGATTCGTATACAAGAAGATCTATGGATACTATCCGTTTCTTTACCCCACAATATTTGTACTTGGTGCGCTTGGTTTCAACTCTCTAGGAGCAAGGCGTAATTACAACCTTGTGGTAGCAGCTTGTCAGATAGTGCGCGGTGTTTGGGACTGCCCGGAATTAGTATCTCGAGTTGTGAGACTGTCTGTTCCCGAATTGGCCAAGTACTTCGTGAGGCCTCGTTGTCGCGCTCTACGCTTTCTAGTGCCTTGCGCGCGTACTGTCGCGCTCTACTGGCAGTGCCTTGCGCGCGTACTGTCGCGCTCTACTGGCAGTGCCTTGCGCGCGTACTGTCGCGCTCTACTGGCAGTGCCTTGCGCGCGTACTGTCGCGCTCTACTGGCAGTGCCTTGCGCGCGTACTGTCGCGCTCTACTGGCAGTGCCTTGCGCGCGTACTGTCGCGCTCTACTGGCAGTGCCTTGCGCGCGTACTGTCGCGCTCTACTGGCAGTGCCTTGCGCGCGTACTGTCGCGCACGACAACGAGCCTCTCGTTCGGGCTTTAACATTGCTAAATGCGCTCCTGGCATCAACACCAGCGTGTGATCTGTTTGCTGACCGATGGACGAATGTGTGTAGAGAATGTCTGACGTTCTGTGAGATGATTGATAGTGTTACAATTAGTACAATTCGTTAATTATCTACTGTTGCATTTATTTATTTTTTATATCTTTGTTGTATTGTTATTATTATCTACTGTTTTTGAGTTAATTGTGTATTGCGTAGCGCCTTGATGTAATACTGTAATGCTATGTAATACCTACAGTGCTACATAATTATTATGATTATTGTGTTTAGTTTTAAATTATTGTTTATATTTATGTTTTTTAGGTGTGTAGGTATTAAGATAATATTCATAAATAAATAAATAATGCTGGACAATTCACACATCATCATCTAGCCCCAAGGTAAGCTGCTGTTAAACAGAGCTGTATTATGGGTACTAGATGACTGATATATATTTAATACAATACAATACATAGATAGATATTTTTTACTATATATAGAAAATACCCATAACACCCGAAACAAATATTTGTAGATCGTACAAACATTTGACCCGAGGCGGGAATCGAACCCGCAACCTCCGCGTCGCAGGCGGACCTGTGCCCGCTGCGCCACATCGCTCGTCAAATTCATGTAGCTGTTGTATAAATTTTTACAAAATTGTTACTGATTTGACATTTCTAAGTGCATTATAATTGTGCCTAATGAGAAATAAACGAATTAAATTGAAAAAATAAGTTGATTGTTTGTATAGAGGAGCTGACGCCCCCTCCGCCCCGCGCCCGCTCCCCCTCGCTCGGCAGTGACGACGAGCTGGACCTCATCCTCGGAGACATCGACGGCATCCTCTCGGAGGAGGACGACATCGTCCCCAGGCGGGACGACAAGCAGAAACACACAAAGTGAGCTACCATTTACATTCATTAATATGGGTGCTCATATTGATACAGCGTCATCTAGCCCGGAACTAAGCAAAGCTTGTACTTTGCCTCCGACGCTCGACGGACATGTCTTTTTTATACATCTGAAGTGGAAACCAAACGTACGGCCCAGGAGATGGTATGCGGTTCCCGCAGCCTATGACGCTTGCAATACCAGAGGTATAACTCGCGGGTTGCCACCTTGAGGCATAGATCGAAAGCCTCATGTGCCAGTAATTTCACCGGAAACCATACCCTTCACACCGGAACACAGCAATGCGAGCATTACTGCTTTGCGGCAAAAATAAGTATGGTGGTAGTACTTCCGAGGACGTGTTCTGTCACAAAGAACTCTACTACTCTTCTAAACCGTCTGCCGGAGAACAAGTCGATGTGTCCTGATGATGTCCCGTGGAGAGATGAAACACGTGTCGATATTTTTTCTTTTGATCGTAACTGTAAACTGTGTGTCCTCATTAGTTAAAAAGTTTAGCGGAATAGTACTAGAGATTTTTCGCCTGTTTTGTATCTCAATGGATTTTCGCAAAGTAACGCCTGAATCTATCAATTAGCATGATGACTGATTTTGAAAAACTGTTCTATTGTGTTCAGAAGTATCGACTTTATGCAAAAAATAACTTATTATTCCAAAAGTTAATGGTAAAAAAATTAGGAATAAGGTTCAAAATGTGTGTGTATGTTTGTTACCACGTATCTCTGTGACGACTAACGATTTTGATGAAAGAAGAATGCTATTCAAACTTCAAGGTTTTGAAAAGGTTCCTGTTCCGTTTCTTGAAACGGAACAGGAATAAAACAATTTCAACGCTTTTTGACTTTAAATTAAATTCCCTGTTCAAAAATGAAATCCCCGACACGGCTCAGCTCGTATTAAATAAAACTCTATTAAAATTGACTTTAACTTTTATACAAAGCTTGTGTAATGACCTGTCCAGGCCTGAACCCCCGAAAGCGAAGCCATTAGCCGACCTCCGCGCCAAGCTGCCGCCGAAGGAGGCTAAGAAGACGCAGCGGCAGAAGATCATATTCACCGAAGAACGACAAGAGAAGAAGAAGAAAGGTAAGCTTATTGTTATACAAGTAGAGTAGAGTAGGGATCACCCGCGGTTTTTTTTTTTTTTTTTTTTATACAACTGAAGTGGCAACCAAGCGTACGGCCCACAAGATGGTAAGCGGTTACCGCAGCCTACGCTTGCAATACCAGAGGTATCACTTGCGGGTTGCCACCTTGAGGCTAAGATCGAAAGCCTCATGTGCCAGTAATTTCACCGGAAACCATACCCTTCACACCGGAACACAGCAATGCGAGCATTACTGCTTTGCGGCAGAAATAGGTATGGTGGTAGTCCTTCCCCAGACGAGCTCTATCACAGAGAACTCTACTACTCTTAAAATTTTTCACATTATTTCCCATTTCTTAAGCTTGTAATCAAAAGTTTTGAGTTTTCAGGTGTTAGGAAGGGTTTCTTCTTATAGGTTTTTAGTTGTTGCTTTGGCTTTCTTAGCAAATCTTTATAAAATGTACCGTAAAGTAAATTGTTAGATAGTGAGAGACTCGTGTCGCAGCTAATTGCTGCTACTACTACTCGTAGGCTACACTGAAAACCAGCGCTACAGACACATTATGTCTGCAGCACATGCTGAGTGGCTGCCTTTTTTTCGTCACAATAGTTATGATTGTATTGTTATTTTTATTTTTTGTTTTGTGTGGCGTTAAATAAATATTTTTCTATTCTATTCTCCGTTTTTATGCTATTCCACAGGAAAAGTGATTTTTTCCGGGATTAAAATTTAAAAAGTCTTAAAAGTAAGTTCGTATGAGTCAGTGGCCTACTCCGATGAAACTAACCATTCTGAACCATTTTGAGGGGCAGACTGAGAAATCAAAATCAAAAATTATTTATTTCAGTAGAATCACAAGGATCACTTTGAAACGTGTTACAAGCTAGGTAAATTTACACCAGTTCCTTGTTATTTTATTGAAATAAATCATTTTTGAATATTGATTCTTACCCGCATATAATAAACCAACTTGGTTATTAAAAAAAAACAAACTTTGGCTATAGCGCTCGACGGAGCAACACGTCTGCTAGAGAACAAGTCGATGGCCCTGCTGATGTCCCGTGGAGGGATGAAACACGTGTCGATATTTTTCTTTTGTGGTTAACTGTGTCAACTGTGTGACCTCATTGGTTAAAAGGTTAAGCGGAGTAGTGCTAGAGATTTTTCGTCTGTTTTTTATCTCGTAATGGATTTCCGCAAAGATACGCCTGAATCTATCACAATATTGCATACAATATTGTTTGTTACAGAGAAGTCCCCGCCTCGCAGGCCAGTGGTCAGCTCTACTAAAGTGGACGATTTAGATGCAGCTAAGAGGAAATCTGCTAAGGTAAGTTTGACCACCAATAAACCTTTAATTAAAATATATATTACTAGCAGTCCGTCCCAGCTTCGCGCGGGTGCAATGAAACTTCACCCGTGCGAAGCCGGGGCGGGTCGCTAGTAATAAATATAGCCTATGTTCAGTATTCAGTAT
Organism: Colostygia pectinataria; assembly: GCA_951394395.1. Lineage (NCBI taxonomy): Eukaryota > Metazoa > Arthropoda > Insecta > Lepidoptera > Geometridae > Colostygia > Colostygia pectinataria. The sequence continues at coordinate 7,910,024 of OX596373.1, read as the reverse complement.
CATTTATTGCATCATAATTATGAGGGTAATACATGTCACAGGTTTTATGTAATATTAAATAATATCAGAGCAGGCAACACATAGCTATGTACCCAGTGAGGGTGTTGCACTATTAAAATTGAGTAGGAGCGGACCGAGATAATGTAGCATTCTAGTGGTGAAATAATTTTTCAAATCAGACCAGAGGTTTTTGAGTTTATCCGTAACAAACAAAAATATAAAAATATAAATCTTCTCTCTTTATAATATTAGTTTAGATATATTATATATCTGTAATTTAAAAATGTGTATGTCTGTGTATCATTCGTTGGTAATCCACGTGATAATAAATAATGATAATAAATAATGAAATAAATAATAATGCCGAACAATCCACACAGCATCATCTAGCCCCAAAGTAAGCTGCTGTTAAACAGAGCTGTATTATGGGTACTAGATGACTGATATATATAATACAATACAATACATAGATAGATATTTTTTTATTATATATAGAAAATACCTAGAACACCCGGAACAAATATTTGTAGATCGTACAAACATTTGTCCCGAGGCGGGAATCGAACCCGCAACCTCTGCGTCGCAGGCGGACCTTCAGCTAGTTCAAATCAATACAATATTGAAACAAGGTTTATTATAAATTTGAAGTGGTAAGATAATTAATCTACACGTGTATCTACTTGAAATTCATTAATACCTTCATATCGTACATAATTATAAAATGACAAGGGTAAAATGAGTAGGTACTATTCCACTTAAAATAAGGAAACTAAAACCTTTCTACTATCTCATACTAAATGTATGGGAGTGATTAATGTATTTTTTTGGATATTTCTCGTTTTATTTTTAAAAAGTTATTAATGTCATTTTACTCATTAGGTAAAGTACTTTCGATATCAGTTTAAAGTTTTTTGATATCTGCAATAGTTACGGAATAATCGCCTGTGCACAGTTAACGATTACACCCTGTATATAATAAAAAATATCTATCTATGTATTGTATTGTATTAAATATATATCAGTCATCTAGTACCCATAATACAGCTCTGTTTAACAGCAGCTTACTTTGGGGCTAGATGATGCTGTGTGGATTGTCCAGTATTATTATTTATTTATTACCCTACTTAGAACATAAAACAAAGCCATCTGTAAGGAGTTAAATATACTTACACATTAAAATTACGAACTAAAAATAATTATTCAGTAGGAGGTAAGTAGGCATACAAGTAATTAGTCTTCTAGCCAACACACTAGGATTCCCTGTGTTGTGGTTGGCTAGTCTCTTCCATGACTACAGAGTGGTAGTACTTGCTAGAGTCCTACAAATTCAGAAGTTAGAATGACATTCACACATACAAAGACCACAGTTTACGCACATCATATATTATGATAATTTTTATACATTTCATTGAGAGTTTTAGTGTGTGTTTGCAACTTAATGGCACTGTCCGCCAATTTTTTTTTTTTTTTTTTTTATACAACTGAAATGGCAACCAAGCGTACGGCCCACAAGATGGTAAGCGGTTACCGCAGCCTATGGACGCTTGCAATGCCAGAGGTATCACTCGCGGGTTGCCACCTTGAGGCTAAGATCGAAAGCCTCATGTGCCAGTAATTTCACCGGAAACCATACCCTTCACACCGGAACACAGCAATGCGAGCATTACTGCTTGGCGGCAGAAATAGGTATGGTGGCAGTCCTTCCCCGGACGAGCTCTATCACAGAGAACTCTACTACTCTTTATTGTTATTATGGGCATTTGACTATTTTATTTCACTATTTGTTTACAGAACAAAGCAAAACAGGAATTGTCTTCCAGCAAATCTAGACAGAGAATCATTTTCGAGAATAAGGGCTTAGCTAAGGTAAGCAAAAACATGTTTTTTTTTTTTTTTTTTTTTTCAACCTATCTTGTCCCACTGCTGAGCAAAGGTCTCCTCCAAAGTCTTCCATTCATCCCGGCAAAAAAAATGTACAAAAACATGTACTGTAATTAAATCATTGTTATAAGTTCTTCCACTGTGTTTTACCACTAGATCACAGGTGGTCTAGTGGTAGTGACCCCGTCTTCCGATCCTAAGGTCGTGGCTTCAAACCCGGTCGTGCACCAATGGATTTTTCTGTTGGAAAAATTTATGTGCGCAATGCCAGTGCTCTCATACGGTGAAGGTAAACATCGTGAGGAAACCGGCATGTCCAAGAACTAAAAATTCGAAAGACGTGCCATCCACCAATCCGCATTGGGTCCGCGTGGTGGATTAAGACCCAATCACTCCCGCCTAAGAGTAGGCCAGTGTCCCAGCAGTAGGAACATTAGAAGGCTGTCATGATGATGAATAAGTTCTTAGGAATTAAATAATAATTAAATAAATTATTAGAGATATAATGTTTCTTTGAAATAGCAGTGTTTTACCTGAAATAAATCGCTTAGTAAATATACTTTACCTTCAACTTTTATATGAGAAGGCGGATGGATATCCGTTTCCGTCGATTTCTATCAGTTTTCGTCGGTTTTCGTTGTCGATTATCGGTTATAAATGTGTGCGTCAAGTAAGTCCTCTCCTCACCCGCGATAAATTACAAAAGCGTGAGGTAAAGGGATGACTTAAGTGACCAATACAATAATAAATAAATAAATAATGCTGGACAATCCACACAGCATCATCTAGCCCCAAGGTAAGCTGTTGTTAAACAGAGCTGTATTATGGGTACTAGATGACTGATATATACTTAATACAATACAATACATGGTAGTGGTTTGGATCAGTTGAGCTATCTATAGGTCGTTTGTAACGGTCTTTAGATGGCTCAACTGTTTCATATGTATTTTGTATATTTTGTAATGTAATATAATTATGTACATATTTTATTTTGTTTAATAAAAAGTACTTTGAATTGAAAAAAAAATATATATACAATACATAGATAGATATTTTTTATTATACATAGAAAACACCCAGAACACCCGGAACAAATATTTGCGGATCCTACAAACATTTGTCCCAAGGCGGGAATCGAACCCGCAACCTCTGCGTCGCAGACGGACCTTCGCCCACCGCGCCACATTGGTCGTCAAATCAATAATAATTTTGTATTTGTAAACTCCTAAAAAAACCATAGGTCCCTTATGGACTATAACCATATAACCATATGTCGGCGCCAGCCATACGTTCAGCGCCATCTACCAGCGTGTTGCAGCGTTAAATAGAATTCATAGATAAATTTCATAGTGTAGCAAATGAACCAATAGAGAGTGCTGCCCCCAACAAAATTCTAGAACATTCATTCTCTCTGATACGACTGTAAGAAAAAGACAACGATAGTAATTTATTTTAAAATAAACGTATTTTCACTTTAGTTAAATAAATATTCATTGAAGACGAACCCGAAGTTCCCCGTAGCTACCACACCATATTTCCCGGGATTTAGACGGCATAACTCGTGTTAAGTTAACGGTCACTAATTCCCGTGAATAGCATCTACCTACCTATCTATCTATCCTACGCCGATCACTGGTTATACATATAACATACCATTTTTTCAGAAGCTCCTTTGTTTTTTTTTATTCATTCATTCATTCATTTATCATTTCATATATTTTATTTATTTCAATAACAATTTTACAATTGTGTCTGAAAATACATGCAATTACAAATTAAGGCTACAATTATTTGACATGCAAAATACTGAAACATAATTAACAAAAAACCAAGAAAACAAAAAAAAAACATGTAAAACAATACATAAAATAATAATGTCAATAGAAAATAATATTAGATACCTACTTGAAATACAGTTTTATTCAATTTCAATGTCACTTTTACGCATAAAATTATCAATCGAGTAGAAACACACTTTTAACAAATAGTTTTTTAATTTACAAATAGTTTTTTAATTTCATTTTATCAGACTTAGGTTTTTTTTTTTGTTTATACAACTGAAGTGGCAACCAAGCGTACGGCCCACAAGATGGTAAGCGGTTACCGCAGCCTATGGACGCTTGCAATACCAGAGGTATCACTCGCGGGTTGCCACCTTGAGGCTAAGATCGAAAGCCTCACGTGCCAGTAATTTCACCGGAAACCATACCCTTCACACCGGAACACAGCAATGCGAGCATTACTGCTTGGCGGCAGAAATAGGTATGGTGGTAGTCCTTCCCCGGACGAGCTCTATCACAAAGAACTCTACTACTCTTTAGGTAAAATATTTCCCTCAAGATGATCCCAATAATGATTTCGCTACAAGTGAGATTTGAACCCTTATTTAGTATTCCCTTAGTGTGTTAGTGTGATGGTTAACACTATGAACAAAAATAACCAATATATTTTTTTCCTGTAAAATATTTGTAAAGCAACAAACATAAACATATGCGAAATCAGAGGTGCCGCACATGATTGATTTAAGACCTACCTAAGTGATCGAAAACTGTGTACGGAGGTAGCTAGTTTAAATAAAAACTCGAAAAAAGGCATCTGTGGATCGGATATTAAAACGAATAACTTTGGAGTTCCACAAGGGAGTATTTTGGGACCGGTACTTTTTATTTTGTACATTAATTACATTAATACAATTATTAACCAAATTGCACTGAATATGAATCAATCTTATTTGAATGCATAAAAATGGCAGCAAACATTAAACAAAACAAAAATGGCGCGCGGCCGCCAGGTGACGCCACTGGACCAGGAAGCAAAGAGATTAAAGTACGAAAACTGATCAAAATCTACGGAAACGGATATCCGCCTTCTCATATATAAGTTGCAGTGACGGTACAGTTAATGAATCCTTAAAAATTAATTATATTGTTTCTTTAAAATCTTATAAACATTGAATTATTATGTTCTAATAAAATTATTTTCATATTCTATTAAATATAGCCTGAAAAAGAAAAACCAGAGAAGAGTGATAAAGCCCCCGCTTTCTCGAACCGCCGCGTGATACTCCAACGGAAGCCGAGTAAGGAGTCCAAATCGGTGTTTTCCCGCATCGAAATCACCAACGACCCTTCCAAACCCAACCCGGGGATATTCAGCCGCGCCGTTCGCACCATCGGCGAGCGGGATAGGACAGAGAGAGACACAAATAGAATTGTTATAAAGAACGGACCCGAGATAGAATACGACTCCAGTTCTGACGATGAGGAACAGTTACTGAACGAGGAGGTAGGGAATGTCGCTATGGTGGATAACTTACCGCACGGTATGACGGACACGAGACTCAAGACTTTGGCGGGCGATGTACAGGTAATGTTAGTTTATAAGAAAGTGCTTGGTGGTTCGAATGTTGTTCATTTCAAGATACATATGAAACCGAAAATTGTGTTGCGTTTTGTCTGTTAGTCGTATGTTTTTGTAGCTATTCAATTCAATATTCAATTTTGACACATTTTGTACATATGAAAAAAGACAATTCACATAATACCGCTCCGGTGTGCGAAATTTCGCTCTGTTCAGAACGAAGCTATTAAAGAATTATGCATGAAGGAAAACAGTTTTTGTAATATATAGCTATTGTACTTTGAAACAAGTATTTTAAAATAAAATGGGTAGGATTTTTTACTAACACTTGAAACTTTCTTCAACAAATATTTTTTATTTGATGCTATTATTACAATTGAATACAATTTGATCTCCAAGTCTCCTAAACTAGATTTCCCTGTGCTATGTGTATCAGAAACTATATTGTAGTACCATAACCAGACCAAGAATAAATATTTGCAGATCATGCAAACATTTGTCCCGCAGTGGGAATTGAACTTACACCTCTCGCCTCTCACCACCCAAAGAGTTTATAAAAGTCGTTATTATGTTTTGTTTTTAGAATAGTCGCTATTTTGATGAAGATATATAATGATAAATTTCTTACAAGAAAGATTTATGAATTAATAAATAAATGCTTTCATAAAATTTTATTAATTTTATGAAAAAAAATTTGACCGAGCAAGCGAAGCGAGAGAGTCTTTGCTTCAGGTCTGGCAAAATTTGCTGTGTTCTGTTTGTTAGTACTCCTCTGTCGTGTTTTACAACCGATCTGGACGAAACTTGGTACACACGTTTTACGGCTTATAATTTTTTTAGGATTCTCCAAAAAGGGCAAAAAGGGGGCTACTGAATATCTCCGCCTTATTTTGATAGTAATTTTTTTATTTAAAAGACTAAGTTGGTCTCATAAAAATTTGATAAAGATCTGATCTTCAGCGTGATAAGCAGGATAGCTCCTAAAAATGCAGTAAATTGTACACTTTTAAAAGTGATTTAAGTGTTTAAAAGGTCATCTGTTCGCAGAAATAATAGTAAAGTACCCAAAAGTAGTGAGATCATAATTGATTATAATTTTGTGAACATTCGAAACGCCAAGCGAATATTTTAAAACACAACTGTGATATAAACTGTGATTTATTTATTTATGTAAATATATTTTTAAACTATATTTTAGTAATAATTTAAATATAAACAACACTTATCCAAGAATTTTTGATGTTAACGAGTTTAATAATATTTCTTTTGTTTTAGTCGCTTCAAGAAGTGACATAAGTGTGAAGTAGTTCGATAATATTTTTAAAATTTTGAAAATTCTTTGATATAAATGATTTGTTTGCAAACAAAATTATTTAGACCATTTATATTTTGATTTACTTGCTATATACTATGTATTTGAGTGTTTTTTTTTATATTCCAATATAAGTTATTAAAATTTTAAAAAAAAGGATTGTAGGTACTTCAAATAAATTTGTTTGCAATAAAATCATAGCTAGAAATTGGTAAATAATTGAAAGCTCACAAACCGTTATGTTCTAGACAGATTCTTTGTGGGATAAAATACGTAACCTCATATTGAATAATAATTCATTATGTTCCTACTGGTTATAGGACTCTTCGGTAAACCAGCCCTAATGCCTGGTATTTTGATCTGTAGTCAAATCGCTAACCAGTTGTCAAAATAGCTGTCCGTCATTTCTTCAAGGGAATAAAATTGAAAATGCCATACAATTTTTTATTTTGAAGAATTTCTGCTGTCTATTTTAACCATTGGTTGCTTTAACTAGTGATCAAAAAACAGGTCCTTTGAGTTTTTAAACGATGTTTTTCATTTCATTTTTGTATATTTTAGTTTTTCCGAAATGTAACTAAATATTTCTAAATATTTTCACGAATTACTGTGTGTAAACGCAAAAATGTATATACCTACTTAGGTTGGATTAGATCAAAGTCGAATAGGCACTATTCTCCGAATAAATCGTAGTTTGTCGCGAGTTAACTGACATTTTACTTATATTTAGCATTTTTTATTCAGCAGAGTAGTTACTCCAGATGTTGGTCGAATCCATCCTTAGACATTAAACGCATAGACCCGCAGTACTCGCGAGCAAAGTAACTGTTTCAAGGGAGACGGAACCGACTCAAATGGAGTTTCGGGTTGCCAGTGCATGTGCATGTCTGAGTGCAAATAGCAGGTTCTCTTTGTGGCGTTACTCTTTGAGAAAAAACGTCATTGACTAACATTTAACAAGTATCGGTTAACTTCTATTCAACATTATGCAACGCTCTACGCCCCGAAACATTACAATGGTGATGAATAAATAAATAAGTAAATAATGCCGGACAATCCACACAGCATCATCTAGCCCCAAGGTAAGCCGTTAAACAGAGCTGTATTATGGGTACTAGATGACTGATATATATTTAATACAATTCAATACATAGATAGATATTTTTTTATTTTTTGATGATAAATGACATTGATATGCAGAATATGCAGTCTACGACATAATGATGAATGAGCAAACTCTTGTCGAGTTTGTTGTGTTGAAATGTATGGAGGGGGAGATGACTGAATAAGACTGAATCTACAAACTCACGCATCTAAAGAAGTCAGCTCTGTTAACTGTTAGCTGCTTTATCAACTATTTTATGACCTGACATGATGTTATAAAAATCCTTATCTATACTAATATTATAAAGAGGAACTATTTGCATTTTTGTATGTTTGTTTGTTACGAATAAACTCATAAATTACTGGCCCGATTTTAAAAATTCTTTCATCTTTAGAATGCTACATTATCCCCGAGTAACAACGGCTATATTTGTTACTAGCGACCCGCTCCGACTTCGCACGGGCGCGGTTTCATTTCACCCGTACAAAACTGGCACGGACTTCTAGTAATATACACAATAAATAATACTGAGTACATTAATCGTGCGCTTGTGCGCGTGAACGACCATAATAACATACCGATTTCACACACATCAATTATTTAGGCGTCAATTTAGAGCGAAAACTATCGGTCTATGCGTTTTATGTCTATGTGTACCGAGCCTAGTGAAATTCGTTGTCAATCGCTAAAAGAATGATCAAATATTAGCAAAACTGTGATATTCTTCTTATTTTAGACTAAAACCTTAGTTTTAAGAGTGCTTGAACTTCCATTTTTTTTTGTTTTATACAATTTCAGTTGTGGATTGATTTCGAAATAACAATTACAATAAATAATCAGCTAAAAAGTTTTTACTTATAAAACTTTTATTTTATTATGATGTGGGTTGTATTTTTTTGGAAATCAAAACGCTAAAAACCCTTTAAAGTTTAGTTCCGATTAAACTTTTTATTTGGAAATAAATCCAGTGAAAATATTTTATGTAATTGATATCATAAAATGAAATTATGTGATACAATACTGTGATATTTTATTATGTTCTTGAATTTTACATAAAAAGTTTGTAGACAATAAGTTAAAACGTACATTTTACATGCGTAACTTACCATAAATGTGTATAATTGAAAGTATTTTATATTATACCTATATTAGTATAAATGTTATATCATGAGTACTTGTTATAAGAACTAGCGTAATCTTAACTTAAGCCTCAATTAGCCTTAATTTACCTAGCTATAAGAACTAACATAACCTAAACATGAGCTACAATTAGCCTTAATATTATAAGTTAGTCTAATAAGTCTAAAAACAGATGTGACAATCGCATGGGATATTTTGCAGAGTTTGATTTTGGACAAGCAAGAACGCAGCGCCCAAATCACCTTCAAAACGACAACAGCCGCTGAGACATTCAAGAAGAAATTTCACAACAAAATGGTTGCCGCCAGCCGATTGTCTGTCACTTTAAAGTAATAATACATATAATAAACGCATAAAGTCGCTTACTGTAAGTAATACTTTACAAATTAGTGGTTTCAAACGTTATTTTAAGTTGAAAATAGATGTAAAAATACTTATACTAGTTATATAGGATGTTATTATTAGTGCATAATATTCAAGGAGTATGTTCCACACACAAAAAAAAATACGTTTAGCTTTCTTTTTGTTTTTTTAACAGTTTGTCTAAAAATATCGAATAAATCGATTACGTTTTTCTGGTCAATTATTACTTGTCCTTGGTAGAAATCGAAAGAATATTGAACCGTGCGGCGCGTGTCAATGTCCCGCGCGTCAATGAAGCGCGTGTCAATGACCCCCTATAACCGCTACGGGGCGCGCGTGCTTAAATATTTTATTATTACGCGATTTCTAACAATGATAAATAATAATTGAACAGAAAAATGTATTCGATTTAATCGAGATTTTTCAGAAAATGTAAAAAATGGTGTGGAACATATTCCCTGAATACTATGCACTAATAATAAAATACTATGTATACACAATGTACGACTTACTGTCACTTTACAGTAATAATACCTTTAATAATAAACGCATAAAGTCGCTTACTGTAATGGTAATATACGCAATGTATAACTTAGCACGACTTACTGTCACTTAACAGTAATATTATCTATATTAATATACACATAATGTATTGTACGACTTACTGTCTTTACAGAGATATTACCTATATTAATATGGTGATGTACGCATAATGTTGTATAGTTCGCACAGCGGATCTAGGCTTCCGTAAAGTTAGCCGTTTGTGATGCGCAAAGACAATTTAGTTCGAAAAAGCTCCATTGCGCATCGAAACGGCTAATTTCACTACGGCCGGGATCCGTTGTGAGACCTATACAACTATACATAATTGGTAATTTGTAATATAGCATTTTCTACATTACAAATGTTTAGTTACAAACGTTATTTTAAGTTGAAAATAGAAGTAAAAATACTTTGTTCTGTCTGTAACTTAACAGTAACATTACATACAGAAATATACTAATAACGTATAATAATAAAAATGCTGTGTTACAGTTAAATATTTTTAATTTTAAAGTGTTATGATAAGTGAAAAATGGTTTTATTTAGTGCTTCTATGGTTTAGGGCACAAAACTATATTTAATCAGAATGAGTGAGTGTATGTACCTCGCGTGCCGAAAAGACGGGCTAAGTAAGGGCTGAGTAACCTCTTTACTCGCCGCGAAACTCAGTCTGCTCCTAACCGGGGCGGTGTGGTGGCGGTGTGTGCCAGTAACTCTGTGGTGCCAGTGCCTAGAATCAGTTAGCCGCGTGCTTATCGACGCTTTTAAATCGTTCATTTTCGCGCGGCTTATGTTTCCCATCACTAAAATACATTTGTGTGTAAAATGAAAATACGCAAAATGTTACACGCTTCGGTTTCCATACAAATTCACGAACTCTTTCATTCTACTTAAATATAATTCTGTGGTTAAGGGCCATTGTTCTTTTATAGAAAGATAATTGATTAAGGCGTTACTTTGCGGAAATCCATTATAAGATGTATTTGTCTATTTAAATAACTATGTTATATGTAATATCTTCTTAAGCAAGACATGGTTATATAATACACTTGTATATAATATACATGGTTATAACCATGTATATAATATATATGGTTATAACCATGTATATTATATATAATACATTTGTATATAACTTGACTTATAATGCTATTTAAATTTTCACATTATTTTAAATTAGCACTGTCTTTTAATATTGGGTAATGATAAACAGTAAAAGCTTGTTTTTTTATAGTGTTTATAACCACATTAAGGGAATACTAAAGTTTCCTTTAGTCCTTATTCATAATCATACTAAAAACCTCTCTTGAACAAATTTGTAATCGTCTCAAAGTTAAAGTCAAATAACTCTTTATCAAGAAACATTTAGAAACGTATTAAAGCTAGGTGAATTTTTCTTTGTTAATTAACATAACAATTACAAGGAATGACGATACCCAGCAAGCCGCTAAAATTACAGTTTCTTTTATGAAGTTTTATACAGTTTCTTTTGGTGTCTTATGAAAAATAACCATACCTATTTCTGCCGCCAAGCAGTAATGCTTGCATCGCTGTGTTCCGGTGCGAAGGGTATGGTTCCGGTGAAATTACTGGCACATGAGGCTTTCGATCTTAGCCTCAAGGTGGCAACCCGCAAATGATACCTCTGGTTTTGCAAGCGTTCATAGGCTGCGGTAACCGCTTACCATCTTGTGGGCCGTACGCTTGGTTGCCACTTCAGTTGTATAAAAAAAAAAAAAAAATTAAAGAAAGAGCTAATTTTAAACAATGTTATTTAAATAGTGTTTTTAAGTAAGGCTGATACTATCTTGTCTTTAAATTATTGTTTTTTTTAATTAAACTTCTTTGGAGACAGTACCATGCCTCAATTTTTTGAACATTTTAAATAATTGTCGTTGGTTTTTCTTTTACTAAACTTATAATAGTGAATGCTACTTGGTAATATTATTTTTTTAAGTTTTCACCAGTTAAAGACGTTATTATAACTGCTTTAAGTGTATAACAGCTACTTGCGATCAAGTATCATCTAATAACTTGTGTTAGTACATAATTTTTATTAAAATTTCTCATGTATATGATTGATATATCAGACAGACGAAAAATCTCTAATACTGTTCCGCTTAACTTTTTAACTAATGAGGATACAAAGTTCAAAAAGTTATCCTAAAAAAAAATATGGAGGGAGTCCAAGGAAAGTTTAAATGGAAAAATTGCGACGAAAACCGTGCGGATCAGTTAGTACATAGATACATAGGTACAATAGATTCTCTATCATTTAATTATGCAAGGTAATTGTAATGTAATTTAAATATATGAAATCTAAGCACTGGGTTATAGGATCGCCCTTTGTGAAAATCCACGCACTTAAAATTATTCGCTGGTTAAAAATCTAAAAAAAAAACTTAACTTAAATTAAGTAATAAATATTATAAGTAGCAATTTATGTTGTAGGTTTATAGAATATTGTTAAGATGAGCAATATCTATAAAAATTATGGGCCTTATTCTTAATATATTTTAAACCTCTGCTTGCTAATATAGCGTTAAAATAAATCGTCACTTTGATCATTGATATATGAATAACAAGGAAATACTATACTTTAGCGAGCTGCTAAAACTACATGCAATTATTCATAAAAACAGTTGTTAAGAAAACAATTGCTAAGTATTGTATTACCTTGACATTCTATATGTCAATGATCAAAGACGATAGATTTAGAAGACACTCAGCTAACAAAGGCTTATAATTATGAATAAGACCCACCGTTTTTTTTTTTTAAAAAAAAGGGCATCATATTTAAAATCTTATTGTAGTAATGTTATTTGTAACTAAATTACTATACTTACATAATAAAATTGCCTAAATAAATTAAATTTGTATGTATTTACAAACAAAATTGATTTGTACGTGTCAATGATAAAACATGATATTTAGATACTTCAATAATAATTGCTATTTGAAACCAATACACGAAGAAATACAGAAAACAAAATATTATAGTATTTATTTTCTGTTATTGCTTTAATTTATATTAAATCTTATTTGACGAGCGATGTGGCGCAGCGGGCGCAGGTCCGCCTGCGATGCAGAGGTTGCGGGTTCGATTCCCGCCTCGGGACAAATGTTTGTACGATCTACAAATATTTGTTCGGGTATTCTGGGTGTTTTATATATTTAATAAAAAATGTCTATCTGTGTATTGTATTGTATTAAGTATATATCAGTCATCTAGTACACATAACACAGCTCTGTTTAACAGCAGCTTACCTTGGGGCTAGATGATGCTGTGTGGATTGTGCAGCATTATTTATAGATTTCTGTTTAAACAATTATAAAAACAGAATTACTCCTTATAATATAGATGTTTATTTATAAGTACTATAACATTGGACAGTACCGATAAAAAACTTTATCCAAATAGTCTAATGAAAAAAAAATCATTCATTTTGTGACCCAAGTGACAAATTATTGTCTGAAAGTTATGCAAATATTCTTGTAAACCTAAACTTTAGTTACTGTTCGACCAATCAAAACTAATTATAGTTCGCACAGCGGATCTAGGCTTCCGTGAAGTTAGCCGTTTGTGATGCGCAAAGACAATTTAGTTTGAAAAAGCTCCATTGCGCATCGAAACGGCTAATTTCACGACGGCCGAGATCCGTTGTGAGAACTATAAACGGATATTTGAAAATTAGATTTAATATAAGTAAGGTTTAGCAAACTTTTAAATCTATTAAAAAGGAACTAAA